>BPTQ01000003.1:169666684-170380676 GCA_019973895.1 Chrysanthemum seticuspe
CGGAATGCATCACAAAACAAGTTCTAGAATCTAATATACTACCGGTTCACACTCTAAGCATTGAAGATGAATGCTTTAATTCCTACTAATCTAAGGGCGATTGATTCCTCCCGAACTACCTTCTTTTATTTCTCTGTCACACTTATCAACCGCTTGTGAACGGTCAACCGTAACAGATGATAAAAGGGCGACAGCCCGGGAGAGAAATGCATGTTTACCAAGGATTAAAATATCCTTGGATCGTTTATGTCCTGGTGAGGCGTGATATCCTGAATACAATGACTGTGTGTGATGAAAGGATATAGAATGTACAAAAACAGGAATCTGATTGACTAACACTAGGAATGTGAATAGTAATAGCTCTGTCACAGCTACGTTGTTAAAAACGTACAATCAGAAACCTAAAAACGCAAAAGATATACAAACGTACGTTTAACATAAATTAAACGTAAACGTAATAAAACAAAATGATTATAACTATAGTAGGGATATGCATGTCTAGGCGACTTAAATGCAAATTAAATATAATTTAAATATTAAACTATAATTTACAAATATTATGAAAGTAAGGAAAACTTAAAAACTAAAACAACAAATACATATTTACATATGTAATAATTACACAAACAAAATAAAACAGGAAAAGGAAAATAAATAATTATACTAAAGAAACTAAAACATTATAAAAATTTTGAAGTCATTTTAATTCTATTTTACAATTGTTTAACGATTAAAATCTAAAAAATTACGTTTACTGAATTTTATGTAAACGTACAAAATAAAAACGTGAATTCAGTCCAATACAACTCCCACAAATGTGAAAACTATATTTTTAGAATCCTAAAAAGATAAGAAAATTATTAGAAAATAAAAATAAATTTTTACACTATTAAATTAATTATATAATTAAAAATGAATTAAATGTATTTAATAATGAATTAAATAACAAGAAAATCTAAAATTAACTTAAATAAATGAAATAAAGAATCTGAAAAATCTAAAATATCATAAAATAATTAATGAAACTGAAAATGTATTTTTTTACATAATTATTCTATTTATTATAGATTATTTACTATTATTAAGTATTAAAATCTATTATTGATTTATTAAAAATATTAAATGATTAAGGAAAAATATGAAACTTTTTACAAAATTATAAAATAAATCTAGGAATCTAAGAAAAATATAAAAATGGTAGCTTATGTGCAAAAATAAGCTAATGGGCAAAAGCTCCAAATAGAAGCTATTACTTTAGCTTGAAAAGTGACTCTTTTTAGCTTTTCTGTTTTCTGGACTTATTTACTACTAATATTATACATGTGTGAAGGAAATGGAACTGTGCAAACTAAGAAATAAGCTGATCATAAGCTTATGAGTCATTCAGTTGAGCTTATGGGCTCACAGTGGACTCATAAGCTCACAATAAGCTTGAAAAAGCTATAAAATGGAAATAAAAGGTAAAAGTATATATGTACAAGTATTATAGGTGAGAATATACAATAATAAGCACTGAGAAGTGCTTATAAGCATGAGCTTATGGTTTAGACAGTCAAGCCAAAGGCTTGACTTGGATGGAATGGAGGCTTCAAAGAACCTGTAATAAGCTCCATACTTAAAAAGCAAAGTATAAAATATATTTGTACAAGTATAATATACATATATGAACAAGCTTGTGCACTGGAATTAACTTATAAGCTCAAAATAAGCAAATAAGCAATTCCCTGATGCACTCAGTTCCAAACAGTCCCAACCATGGCCTGCAACTTTTTAGTTGGCACAATTAAGCTCAGTGAATGAGCTTAAAAACCCAAGTTGTGAATTGGAGTTGCAAGTTATGCTGGTTGGCTTTCCAAAAAGCCCAAATTCACCTAGTGGGGTCCACTAGTGAGCTTGTAGTAAGCTTATGAAAAGTCTCCCATTTGACTGAGTAAGATGGCTATCCAGGACACTTAGAAAAATGGGACAAACAAGAAGCTCATTGCAGCCCTGGTTAATAAGCTGCAACATGAAATTGAAGAGTAGGATCATGAAGCTGGGTAGCTTGGCTTCTCAAAAAGCTAAACCACTCAACCCATGGATCTTTAATAAGCTTGGTGTGAGCTTGTGGAAACAGTGTAAATGGACTGCATAAGCAGGCCATTGTTGTGAATGAACAAACATACAAGCTCTTTATTACTTATCAAATAAGCTCTAATAAGCTCAACTCACATTGAGGCATTGATATGGATAGCTTGGCCTTGTGAAAAGCCAAGTGTCACAAACTCAAGCTCAGTAAGGAGCTTGTTAAAAGCTTATAAGAATCAGCTCACTTCACTGTTTGCTTCAGTGAAGTGAGTAGATGGAACAAAAAGTTGGGGTGTAATAAGCTACCTGATTAAGCTAATAAAAGAAAAACAAGCATACACATAACCAAATAGCCACCAGGGCAACACTTAACAACAACAAACACAGGCACAAATCCAATATTCAACAAGCTACAAGCTTGTGAAAATGGACTTGTGAACCTGATACAGGGCAAAAACAGGTATAAATAAGCTAAGAATTAAGCACTTAAACATGGTATACAAAAATTAACAAGAATACATTTAACAATACTAGCAACAAAACTATAAAACCCTAAAAGGATTAAGCATGAAACTAAATAACAAAGCTATAACAAAGTTATCTATTCATTCAAAAACCTGAAAAACAACATTTTTACTTTTTTTAAGTTTATGATCAAAGTTGACTTAGCTCAACTTTGATCTGAATCTATCAAACAAATATGTTATATAAAGCTATAATAACAAGAAATTAACAAAGGTTAACAACATTTAAACACATAAATGGAATTTGGACATATGAATTAAAACAGACAAGAAACTAGACATTTAAAAAGGAAAATTTGACTAAAACTCAAATAGAAACTAGATGTGATTAATAGACTGAGTTATATGGTTACCAGTAACACACAATCAAACAAGAACAATATTATTAACAACCTCTAACACAGAAATGTACAACAACCATACAGTGAAAACTAAGGGAAATTTGTAAATGAAAATGCATGCAAAAGACATAATCATCAAGCCTAAATGGTTGTCAAACCATCCAATAACCTAATGATCATACAGGTGCAGGAATAATCATCACAAGTCATCTCAATCCCCTAAGTCATTCCCAATCCAAACAGTCCCTTAATGATCACTTGTCACATGATTCTTAAGGTTTTCAATGAAAATGAGCATGAGCCTGAATCCAAACATCATATTAACATATAACAAGAACAATTGAACAGAAAAACAACACTTATAACAACAATTAACATGAATCAATAATATACCATTCCCACAGTTAAAACTGAAATCTAAGCAACAATACAAACTAATACATAAACATACAATTTTAAACTATGAAAACACTTAATAACAACCTCTAAACAACAAAACATGTAAATCAAAGCAAATAAAGATATGAACAGTAAATATGCAGAAAATTAAGAAAATTGCTTACAAGATGCATCAAACTGAGAAACATGGAACCAAGGACAAGGTTACACCTATTAGCTTCCCAATAAGCTCCTAATACCCTTAGCACTCCAAATTCACCCCTGCTTCATCATCTTCTTTATTAACCCACTATTTTTGATTTTTCAATGATTTTCTCTATTTTTTTATGATTTTTGGTTTTAAAGACTGCAACTGATTAAAGGTTTCTAAAAGCTCAAACAAGCTTTGTCAGGAGCTTATGTGACCTATAGAGTCCATATAATCAACTACAAACAACAAGGAAATGTAAATGACATAAAATTTAGAAACTTGAAATTTAAAATGGAATCCAATAAAACTGTAAATAATGATATATTAAGCTTTAGAAAAGTTTAATACATCATTGAAAGCAATAAAATACATTGAATTTAAAGATAAGCAGTAAATTCTACATCTACGTGACAATGGCCTAATGCCAAGGTGCCTTCTCCTCTCATTCTTGCTTCCTTTTATACCCAAAAATCCTTCCACTAGTACTCTGAGCATATCCCACTTCATCTGTAGCCATTGGATGAGCCAAAACAATCAGAACCATACATTTGGATTTTGGCGCCAAAAATGTCTTTAGCAGGTTAGAGCTATTAATGAGTTGGTTTCAATCAATTAATGGGTTTTGGGTGTTAGTGAAGGTGGAGGGGACATGGTATGGAGAGGGTGTTGAAAATGTGGAGAAACCATGCCTGGTTTTGGTGTTACAGGGGTGGAGAGGGAAGTCTACAGTGGAGGGCGGTATTTGCCTGGTTTGACTTGCGTTGACCGAAGTGGTATATCAAAGGGGCCGGGTCAAGGGTTTTGGGCCAGTTGGGTTAGGATTGGGCTTGGATTTTGGATAAATAACATAAAAGGTCCGTTTGGTTTATGTAGATAACAAGGACCAAAAGTGTAACTTCTCCAAACTTCAGGGACTCATCATGATACATTTCCAAACTTCATATGAGGACCAAACTTGCCATAACACAATTACACAAGGACCAAAAGTTGTATTTTATTTATATTTAAAACTTTAAAGGACCTAAAATGTAAATTTGGATTTTTTAGGGACTTGTTTTGTAATTTCCCCAAAAGTTATCAATAGAGTTCCAAATTGTAATTTATGCATAGTACAAGGGTATATTTTGTAAAATTTCCAAGTTTGAATACCCAGGGACCATTTTTGCCAATTTTGTAACTTGAGGGGTAAAAATTGCCATTTTGTGTAAACTTTTATCCAGGGATGTTTTGTGAACATTTTTGATTTCCCAAGGACTTAAGTTGACTTTTCATTCATTTAAAACATTTAGGGACTAGTTTTGACAAGTTTTGAAACTTGGGGGACTAAAACTGCCAATTTTGCAAATTTGATACGTTTTTCATCTGATTTTGATAGTTTTGCATTTAAAACACATAAAACACTGATTTGTGATATTTTGATCATTTTGATGTGTTTCTGAGTGTTTTCAGATGATTTTGCAGTTTAGATTGTACAAAAATGATGAGTATTTAGACACTCATCACCCCCTTCTAGTTTTCCACAAGTGCATCATTTATTTGTATATGCCTGAGTTTTTAAGTAAACCCGACTTTAATGACATTCAAAATTCATATGCAACACATAAGATGATTCATAGGTTTCCGGGAATGCTTGAAAGCATTGATTATATGCATTAGGAATTGAAAAACTGTCTGAAATCATGGCATGAACAATACGGAAGAGGTGATAAAAAAATACCCAACTATAATGCTTGAAGATGTTGCGTCGTATGGTTTGTGAATTTGGCATGAAATTTTTGGGCAGCGGGTGCGAATAACAATATTAGCGTTTTATAAAATTCTTTGTTATTCAAAGACCTTCTTGATGACATCGCCCTTGTGGCTTTGTTTGAAGTAAATAGAGTTATATATGAAAAAGGGTATTACCTATCTAACGAGATTTCCCCAAAGTGTGCAATTTTTGTCAAATCATTTACGGTGACATGAGACTAGAAACATGGATTATTTAAAAGGCGACAACAAGGTGCACAAAAAGGATGTCGAACGAGCTTTTGGTGTCCTCCAAGGACGTCGGGGAATTATACAACAATCGGCGCGTCAATACCATGTCAACAAGATATGAAGAATCATGTATACTTGCATTATATTGCGTAACATGATTTTGAAAGATCAAAAATTTGCAATAAGTGAATTCAACGAGTTGTATATTAATCCGCAACCAAATATCAACGTACTTGGATCAAGAGATGCGAAGTATAACGACGGAAAGCCAAAAGGTTACGAGATAAAGAAAAACACACAAGTCTTCAATGAAATTTTATAGAGCATATTTGGCAACAGGCATCAACAACAACAAAATTAGTTTATTAATAAACTGATGTTCTTTTATCTTCTAGCATTTTTTTATTTTTTTTTTCGTATTATCATTTTTACTTTTATTTAATGAATGAAAATTTAATTTGTTAGAAAAAATAAAAAATAAAATAAAATTGTGGGTCCCTAAAAGTTGGTGTTAATGTGTTACTAGTGAGTTGGTAGAAATGTGGAGGAGTTGGTTCAATCTTTCAAAAGTTCATTTGTTCTCAATATTTCTAATGGATCTAATATCTTGTTTTGGGATGACCCTTGGTGTGGTGACAGGACACGGCTTAAAGACCTTTTTCCTAGACTTTATGCTCTCGATTCTTATAAAGATTGTAAAGTGAATTATCATTGGAGCTCGGTGAATGATGTATGGGGGGTAATTGGTCTTGGCGGTTACCACCTCGTGGTAGAGCTACTGACGATCTCTCTCTTCTTGTTTCGTTGATTAGGGATCTTAAACTATCCGTTGATGGCATTGATAAATGGGTTTGGTCTATGGATGTCTCGGGTAAATTCAAAGTTAAGTCTCTAGTTAAGCATATTCAGAATCTTATCTAGCCGACTGTTATCTTGGTAAACATCATTACTGGAACTCCTTAGTCCCTCTTAAGGTGAATATTTGTACTTGGAGAGCCTCGTTAAATAGATTGGACACCCGCTCCAATTTGTCTTTTCGGGGAGTTGATGTTACTTCTAGTTTATGTCCTTTTTGTGAAAATGTGGATGAAGACGTTGAGCACTGCCTTGTTAGATGTCCTTATGTGGTCCCGGTTTGGAAGAAAATTTGGAGTTGGTGGAATTTGAATCAACCTTTCATCTTCCCTTCGTTCTCAATTAAAGATATTATCTTGGGTAAAATGTGCAATCTTGGGTTCTCGGAGAGTAACAAGATAATTCAAGGGGTTTTCCGGTGCTCTCTTTGGGCTATTTGGAAATGGAGAAACAAATTAATTAGTGCTTCTCCAGATTTTGTTGCAAGCATAAAGTGCGAAGATATTTTTCCGTTTAATTCAACGGATTACGAAGACTTGGATTTCTTCTTGTGCCTCATCAAAACCCGTTGTTTGGAGCCACTTGATATGTTTTCTCATTCTTAATGTTTTCTTTAATGTCTATTAGGTTCTTCCTATTTCTCCCTTGTATCCTTTGAATTTTTTGCCTCATGCTTGGAGTCTCTCGTAATAAATGTTTAGCCCATAAAAAAATGTGTTACTAGTGAGGGTACTCGTATATGTACTTTCTATAGCAAGCTTAAGAGTCATATAGCTAAAGATCAGCATGGAACTTGAATCAATATTTTGACATATAATATAGGGGGCTAGAAAGTCACAACCGACAGGGAAGAGGAGAGATCAACGACGAAGCTGTTTTGGTGTGTTTGTGTTAAAAGTCAGAAGAATGCTACTGATGTGACGCTAAAGTGACATTACTTTTGGATGTTAATGGTGTTACGACACCTTGTGCTCTAACTCAAATTTGAAAGAAACGTGCTCCCTCCCTCCAACAGTAGCAACAATGGAAATGGAATGTTTCATGGCTCAAACTCTCAGGCCACCCATTGAACACTTCTGCCCCGTCTTCTTCTTGACCTTTTCACTTAGAGGATATTTGGGATTGCTTATTTTTATGCTTTTCTACTTATCTGTTTTTTTTAAGCAAGAGTTATTTGATATTGAAGTAAATGACTTTTTTTTTCTCATATTTAACCTAAAACCTTTTATAAATGATCTTGAATTGAAATTTTATAATAAATTACCATTTTTACAAATAAATTTGCGTTTTTTATAAAATAAACAAATGCAAACACTGATTCCAAACGTACTTTTTTATAAGTACTTATTGCTAAGAAAAAAAAAAAAAAAAAGCAATCCCAAACACTCACTTAGTGCCAAAACCAAATTAAACTCAACCCTTGACACAACTTGCCCTTCTCTACCTGAAATTCACAAACTACTAGCTAGTTGCTCATGGGATGATATTCAATGCGACAAAACAACTAGTTTCTTAAGGGGTGCGTCTTTTCTTTTAAGGGTTAATTCCATATATCCTCAATTAAAACCTTCTAATGGCATATCTATCCAAACAAAACTCACAATGTCATATATATATACCCAATTTAATCACAAAATTTGTCATATATACCCATTCTATTATTAAATCAATTAAATATCAATTAACATTATTAAATACCCGTTGTGCCCTTCATAAAAGTACATTTTCATGTGCTAACAATACCCACTATAACTCTCAAGTACGTAGATAGTTAGAGATCGAGGGGCACTTAATGGCTGAAGACTCTTCCATTAATAGTCTATCTTTCAATAAAGATGATAAAACATTTTCTAGATGATATGAGAATTCTACTCACTGATTCAGATAGATAATCAGTGGGTACATATCAACACACATAACACATAAATAGTTTAAGTTTTCGATATCGGCTAAATGATTGTTATATAACATTTTAGGTGTGGTAATATATGACTTTGAATCTATAATTCATTTTGTAATTTTGAATCATTTGCATATGTTGGTGTCACACTGAATGTGAATTGCACATTCGTAACTATGTGATTTGTAATCGACTGTTAAGTATGTTTCTATATTGTATATATACAGTTAATCAAATTGATTTTTAAGTGTCCTAGATTGCTTAGTAGAATGTACATTTATGGTTTATAACAAAAATAAAAGAGAATGTGTTTATTATCACGTGATATATCTACTTAGTAAGGGTAAAATAAGGGCAAAATAGTCTATACATTTTAAATTGATTATTATTGGGATTTTTAAAAATATTAAAATAAATAAATTAGTAAAATGGGAAGATATGACAAATTTTGTGATTAAATTAGGTATATATGGCATTGTGAGTTTTAGGACAAATATGACATTAAAAGGTTTTAACCCTTCTTTTAATGTGTAGGCCCAAACTATTATTTCTTTGTAATGAGAAGGGTCACAAAAACCTTCCTCTCTTTATTAAGTGGATAAACTAGACATCTTCAGAAAAGGCGGGGGGTTGTTTCTTAAATTAAGTGGTTCAGAGACATATCTATTTTAGTCTCTTAATTAAGAGAAAATCTTTTTTGGACCTTCCTAATAAGAGGAAACAAATGTTTGAACCTACTCATTAACTGAAAAAAAAAAAAAAAAAAAAAAAAAAAAAAAAAAAAAAACTTCTTTAATTCAAAAATAAAACAAACAACCCTTAGTTATTTATTACACGTTTGGTCCCTATGGTATACCTCAAATAACAACTTTAGTCCCTAAGTCGTTTTTATTACACCACAGATACCTATTTTTGAAACCTTGCACGCATTTAGTCCCTATTTTGAATGGGCGTTAGTTAAGTCCGTTAAGTATTTTGCGCTGTTAGTCCTTCGTTAAAAATTTTTGCACCGTTAGTCCTTATTTTTTAAAATATAATTTTTCCCAGTTAGTCCCTCCGTTAATAATAGTTATCGCCCGTTTTTTTACATTTTGTCCGTTTTTATCCGTTTTCGTTCGTTATTATTCGTTTTCCACAATTTTTTTTCGTTTTTCGCAAATTTTTTTACGTTTTTGTCTGTTTTTATCTGTTTTCGCCCGTTTTTTTACGTTTTTGTCTGTTTTTTTCCTTTTGCGTTCGTTTTTTATCCGTTTTTTTTACTTTTTTATCTTTTTTTTTCCTTTTGCGTCCGTTTTTTATCCGTTTTTTTACGTTTTTATCTGTTTTTATCCGTTTTCGTTCGTTTTTTTTCACAAAAAATTTCCAAAAAAAAAATTGGAATTTTTTCACAAATTTGAAAAAAAAAAATTCAAAAAAATTTTAAAAAAATAAATTGGAAAAAAAATATTTTCGAAAAAAAATAAAAAAATTTGAATAAAAAATTTAAAAAAATAATTTTGAATAAAAAAAATATTTTTCAAATATATATATTTTTTTAAATTAAAAAATGTTTTCGAAAAATATTTAAAAATTAAAAAATATTTTCGAAATATTTTTTTTTTAAATTAAAAAAATTTGAAGAAAAAATATTTTGAAAATATTTAAAAATATATATATATATATTTGAAAAAAAAAAATTATTCAAATTTTTTTTTTTTAATTTTTTATTCAAATTTTATTATTTTTTTTCGAAAAGATTTTTTTCCAATTTATTTTTTCAAAATTTTTTTGGAATTTTTTTTTCAAATTTGTGAAAAAATTTCATTGTTTTTTTTGGAAATTTTTTGTGAAAAAAAACGAACGAAAACGGATAAAAACAGACAAAAAAGTAAAAAAAAAACGGATAAAAAACGAACGCAAAAGGAAAAAAACAGACAAAAACGTAAAAAACGGATAAAAAACGAACGCAAAAGGAAAAAACAGACAATAACATAAAAAAAGGGAGGAAACGGATAAAAAACGAACGAAAACGGATAAAAAAAGACAATAGCGTAAAAAAACGGGCGAAAACGTAAAAAAAACGGTCGAAAACGGATAAAAAAACTGACAAAAACGGATAAAAACGGACAAAAACGGACGAAAAACGAAGAAAAAAAAAACGGGGGAAAACGGATAAAAACGAACGAAAACGGATAAAAACGGAGAAAAATGTAAAAAAATGGGCGATAACTGTTATTAACGGAGGGACTAACTGGGGAAAACTATATTTTAAAAAATAAGGACTAACGGTGCAAAATTTTTTAATGAAGGACTAATAGCGCAAAATACTTAACGGACTTAACTAACGCCCATCCAAAATAGGGACTAAATGCGTGCAAGGTTTCAAAAATAGGTATCTGTGGTGTAATAAAAACAACTTAAAGACTAAAGTTATTATTTGAGGTATACCATAGAACCAAACGTGTAATTTTTCCTTAAGTAAAATGTTTGGTGGTAGACTTGGACTAATTTGCGCCTTCAGATGGGTCGCTGTCTATGTCTTTGATATATGACCTCCAAGTCAACTATGCATATCTATGTATATTTGTATTCAAAGTTCCAATTATTAATTTCTACTTCCGTTCAATAAGGGCACCTAATGAAACTTCGATATGTGCATATTTCTTCAATATATGCTTAAACAACATTATACAATATGCATTAAAAACTTGTATTTTAAAAAATATGCAAATATTCAAGTTTTGATGGGTATGTATAATTCCTGCCGTTCAATATACGTTTCTATTGAGCGGGGTAAGTCTCATAAAGCATTTCACCAGTACTCTGAACAAAGTCTTAAGTCAAGCCATGTGTTAGTATGCATCTTCAAAGCAACATGCACATTATCTCCATCACATATACAGCCTTTATTAATTAAATTTCCTTGATTATTTCACTCTCAAAGTTTCAAAATGAAAAAGCACATGTTGGTATCCTCTTTTGGAGCATTCCTAAACCTACTTATTTTCATTTTCTTGGTGTTTCTCAAAAGTCCGTTTTGCTTGGCGGCTATAATATATGAAGATTGTGCCCCGAGAACCTGTGGTGATGGTAAGAACGTAAGCTTTCCATTTTACATTGGAGGTTTACAACCGTCAGATTGTGGGTACCCTGGTTTCAAGCTCGACTGCAACAATGGGTCCTTAATTATTCAAATTTCTGGAAACAACCATTCAGTTGAAGATATTGAGTTATTGACTATAGTAGACATAATATGGTGTTACAAAATTCCCCAATAACCACATGCCCCTCGGCAATCACAAACTTAACACTTGATAATAACACCTTTTCGGTAGATTCATCGAAGGCACTTGTTATTCTTAAGGATTGTTCTATATCACAGCTTCCCGCCAAAAATCTGACAAGGTATAGGATTGGATCTTGTGATCAGTTGGTTATGTCTAAGCATGACATGAATTTTAGAATCGCAGAGGAAGTTTGTACTAAAAGGGTTGTGGTACCGATTAATTCGGAATCTTATTATACGGTGGTTGATGGTGGAAATTATGAAGAGGTGCTGAAGACAGGATTTACGATGTTATGGCGGGCACCGGCCGATTGTGACACTTGTAGACAAAGTGGTGGTAGGTGTGTATTTTTTGAGAACATGCTTCAGCTCCGTTGTTTGTGCCCAAATTCAACCAACGTTGACCCCTCCGAGGGTTGTCCGACTGGTAAGAGCATATACTACCGATATACAATTTGTAGAAGTTTTATTTTGATGACAATATCTCATTTTTATCTAGGGAAATTTGCATTAATGTAACCAAAGATAACAATTTTCTCCAACTTCAAGATTACCTCTAACATGAGTTTTGACCCATATAGACTTCATATTTTTTGAGGGCTCGTCTGGTTTGTGGGTTTAGATTGGGTTTGGTTTAGAAAAATCGACCCTACCTCATTTTTAGCCGTTTGATATTACTTGGGTTTGGATTTAATCCCAAATATTAAGAAGTGCGGTAAAGTAGTGTGTTGTGGTAGGTTTTATGACAAAGAATGAGACTCATTTCATTTTTTCTCTATCTTTCTCTTCCTACATTTTATATAAATAATTTATAAACCATTTTCTTTAAAATATAAAACAATTTTAAATATTTTTGTCTCCACCACATCAAATCTATATCCAAATCCAAGTAATAATCATAATCCTAAACCCACTTAGGAATCAAACGGAACCTAAATATTCAATAAACTAATCCTTAGCATTCATTTTTCATCAAAATTAAAAAAACTATTTTCTTTTACCTTTTTTTCTAAATAAAATATCTTGAAAACGGTAAATCGTTAAGCGATAAAAATACACCATCGTAACGAGAATGGTTTTTCGGTATACCTTCGAGAAACTTTTTTTTGAGTGTTAAAATTTGTGTTTGGAAAAATCAAATGCGATTTGTGTATGTTAGGAATCACGTGTGATTTTACAAATAACATGTGATTTTAAAATAACAAATCACATGTGATTTTTCTAGATGTAAATTTCAACACTCACAAAAAAAAATAATAATAAATCGTCGAAAATATATAGAAGTGTCCCTCTGTAGAAAGATGATTTAGTTCTCGTTGTGATGGTATGATTCTTTTCGCATAATGATAAACTGTTTGTGAAATATTTAATTTAAAAGAAAATGATGACAGTGGATTTTTTTGTTTCGACAAAAATGAATGAACATGATTATTTCATTGGGTCTTTAAAGAATTTGGTGTATAAATTGAACTTGCTTAACCCCGTTATCAATTGCTATGAGATTAAAATTTTAATACTATTAAAAATTGGATCGCCATAATAACTGTATATTTTTCTACATGCAGATTCAAACTTAAAATCAACGACTACTCTTAACAAAAAACCAAAGACTCTTGTCAAGAAAAAACGAGTGATTCTTGTTACAGGTATGTTATGATACACAAATATTATTCCCTGCTTAACTTTCCACAATAATTGTTGGAAGACTTAAGATCAAACAGATCTTAATTTCATAGCTTTGTTAACAGACAATTATTACTTTTGTATCTATTATTATTTGCAGTTATATGGTTGATAGTTATTCATGAATGGTTGTGTCTTATGGGTCAATTCTGAACCAACACACCCATTCATCATACCTGTTCATAAACTATATATATGCATTGTATTTAACAATTTATAATCAATCAATTACACTTTTATTTCTCAAATTGCTCCTTCCTCCCATACAAATTGCTCCTTCCTCCCATACCTTTTATTTGTCATTTTGCATACTATTTCGTGCATGTTATCTCTCAAACACTGCACAAATGGCACACTACCATTCACATCCTGATACCAAATGGCCTAATCTATACAACCCCTATAAAGGATCTGTTGGCACTTATAATATGTGGCATTAGAGCCAAAGACTTGGGAAGACTAAGCACAACAGATCCCAAAGGAAGTTTATCTAGAGACAAGTCAAGAGGAGGAATGAATCAAAATTTGGAAATTGCTTAAAGAAAATTTCAAGTGAATGCAAGGATATGCTGAAAAAGAAACTAGAAGAGTTTCATGTGTATAATAACCAATTATCACAC
Organism: Chrysanthemum seticuspe; assembly: GCA_019973895.1. Lineage (NCBI taxonomy): Eukaryota > Viridiplantae > Streptophyta > Magnoliopsida > Asterales > Asteraceae > Chrysanthemum > Chrysanthemum seticuspe. Next base: position 169,680,509 of record BPTQ01000003.1, read on the forward strand.
AAACAAGCAGCCTTGGAGAGACATAAGAAGTATGTTTGCTTTGAATGCAGACTTAGGGGACATATAGCCAAGAATTGTCCAAACAAGGGAAAACTGAAAGAAGTTGCAGGCACTGAAAATCTCACAAACACACCAAACATTGATATCACCTATCCTGAATTCATCCACCTGTCCACAGATTTCATGGTGGAAGGGACAGATGAGGAGGGTTTGGACCAAATATGGTATATCAGTAACATCATAAACAATCATGTTTGCACTAACATGAACTTGTTTTCCAAACTGAAGGAGAATTTTGGTGTTGAAAAGTTGAAGGATTTGAAGAAATTACTGTTTGTTCATGGGATAGGAGAAGTGAATATAAGGATTGGATCAGAGGTCTTTATAATCCCTGGTGTACACTATGCACCAGAGGTGACCCTGAATATCTTGTCTGCAAAGCAGTTGGAAGCACAAGGCCTTGAATTAACTTTCAATGGGAACATATGCTAACTGGTTCCCATGTTCAAGGACCCTTCATCTTGTTACTTTGACAAGAACAAGATGAATCAGAAACACAATAGATACCTGGAAGATTATCTGAAATTGCTGGATGAAAGTTCTCACGGAAAGAAAGTTGGGACAGAAAGGATCACATGCCACAGATGTCATGATTCAGGACACTATGCATACATGTGTCCAAGCAAAAAGACATCAATGGAGTTTACACCACAAGAAGATGATTTCATTTACATCAAATGTGTATACTACCCAACACAGATTACATCTTTTAATGATTTTGTTGCATTCCTAGATTTGCTTAAAAATGATATGCTTATTAGTCAGGAATGGGACAAGTTTAGAGAAAAATTTAACAAAGCTTTTATATGGTTTTATGCTCTCTATCTAAAAAAGGATTAACCAGGCCCTTTAACACCACACATAAATGATATAAAGATCCATCTTATGGACCTTTATAAACTTGTGGAGACATTAGGGGGATACTTAAGCATATCTTTTCAAAATGAATTTGGTTACATAGCTGAGATACTTGGCCTCACAAGGGGTCATGGTGAGGAGATTAAAGCCTGCTACAATCTCTATTTGAATGTTCTTACCTGTTATTATAATACAGCCGGGGGATCACACACTGGAACAGATGGACATGTTTCAAAGAGCAAGGAAAATTGCCATGAAGACCAGAAAGGTGGTGTGATCAAACCCACTGATTTGGACATTCAAGGAAAGAAAAAGATTGAGCACTTTGGCATCCAATTGGAGAGTCTCAACAACAAGTGTCAAGATAACCAAGGGAAGTCTAAAATGCAATATGTAACTGGAAGCACAGGATGACAGCAACACTGATGATTCATCACTTGATCAACCAAAGAAAAGAAAACAAGACCTCAAGATCTTTTGATCTTAGAGGGGAGTTTGTTGGAAGACTTATCTTAATTTCATAGCTTTGTTAACAGACAATTATTACTTTTGTATCTATTATTATTTGGAGTCATGTAAACAACCAATAAGGTTGTAGAAAACTCTAGATATAGGATTGATGACATGTCATAGGTAGTTATAGTTAGTTTGGTCGGTTGGGAGTTATATGGTTGACAGTCAATTCTGAACCAACACACCCATTCATCATACATGTTCATAAACTATATATATGCATTGTATTTAACAATTTATAATCAATCAATTACAGTTTTATTTCTCAAATTGCTCCTTTCTCCCATACAAATTGCTCCTTCCTCCCATACCTTTTATCTATCATTTTGCATACTATTTCCTACATATTATCTCTCAAACATTGCACAAATGGCACACTACCATTCACATCCTTATACCAAATGGCCTAATCTACACAACCCTATGAAGGATCTGTTGGTACTTATAATAAAAATTTGTATGTCTTTGAATAGATTAACTTATGTAAAGATATTTATTTTCTGGTGTATTTTATTTGTATCAACTTATTAGCAGACATACTCAAACTATCTTCAATTCAAGGTTAAAGAAGGTTGAGAAAGAGTGAAATTTTTATCGCATTAAAGAATGTATTAGTTGAGAAATCGGTACCTCACTTTTGGCCTATATATAAATAGTAGATCGCAAAAAAAGTGTAAGTGATCTTTCGATAAAATTGCAGACACATTTTTTTTAGAACTTCAGTAGTAGAAGTCCTTTGATTTGGATGAAATTCCCACTTCAGTTTGAAAGGAAATTTCGTCAAACTACATGGAGGATTTTTGCAATCCACCCAATATAAAATACTCAAAAGTTTTGTTTTTTTAATGGGATAATTATATAGTGGGATTAAGTCGTAGAATAACAATGTAGTTTTTAAATTGTCCCGTTTTGATAACTGTACTTTTTTTTAGTTGTAGAATAGAAATGTATTTTTTTAAAGTATCATGTTTTGGTACGTGTGTTTTTTTTAACTTTGTTTAAGTTGTTGAATAACAATTTCTTTCCATAAGTGTTCCAATTTGGTGGGTATTTATTGTTACGGTACAATCAAACAATGCAAATATGAATATCTAAAGATAGTTTTTTTTTTAACAATTACACAATAATGGAGCAGTATTGAAACTTGGATGGTTTTTGTGGTTAATTTAAAACGGTTATCAAACTTTGTTACTATTAAACAACTTATCAATTTGGAACACAACACACTATCATGATTTCCATTAAAAAAATTATCCACTTCAGTTACCACTATAATCTTAACACTTTTTGTTTGTTCCAGGTCTTACTACAGGAGTTGCGATGATTTTGGCTGTGGCAGTTATATGTTTCTTAAGGAAATTCAAACGAAGAAGAATAACAAAGACTCATGTCAATGTGGATATATTTCTAAAAAATCATCAATTTTTGGCTCCAAAAAGGTACTCTTATTCGCAAGTAAAGAAGATGACTAACTCCTTTAAAGTAAAACTAGGACAAGGAGGTTTTGGTTCAGTGTATAAAGGAGAGCTAAGCAATGGAAACCTAGTGGCAGTAAAGATTTTAAGTGAATTAAAAGATAATGGCGAAGATTTCATTAACGAAGTTGCAAGTGTTGGCAGGACTTCTCATGTAAACATAGTTACTCTTGTGGGATTTTGCTGTGATGGTCATCAAAGAGCATTAATCTATGATTTCATGCCTAACGGCTCCCTTGAGAGGTTCATATATGGCCAGGAAACCTCGAGTGATAGTCATCTTGGATGGGAAAAGTTGCACCAAATTGCAATTGGGATTGCCCGAGGCTTAGAATACCTGCATAGTGGATGCAACACACGGATCTTGCATTTTGACATAAAGCCACATAATATTCTTCTGGATCAAGACTTGTGTCCTAAGATATCCGACTTTGGGCTTGCTAAGTTATTCCTTGAGTAAAGAAGCATGATATCCATGTCTCATATGAGAGGAACACCGGGGTATATTGCTCCTGAACTATTTTCTAGAAATTTTGGGCAAGTATCCCATAAATCAGATGTATATAGTTATGGAATGATGATTCTGGAAATGGTTGGAGGGAGGAAAAATATCGAGGGTGAAGTTGACCATACAAGTGAACTATACTTTCCTCATTGGATATACAAAAAGGTTGAATTACATGAGGAGCAACTTGGACTGCACGGGATTGTGAGTGAAGAAGAAAACGAGATGGTAAGGAAGATGATTATAGTGGGTTTATGGTGCATACAAACAAATCCTTTGAGCCGCCCGACAATCACTAACGTATTGGAAATGTTAGAAGGCGACTTGGCATCATTGGAAATTCCTCCAAAACCGTATTTGTCTTCTCCACCAAGGCATGTTGGTTCCCCATCTACAGAATGAATGATTGCCTCACAGCACTTTGAACTATTTTTGCCACGTATGACTTCTTAAACAAAATAAAGTTATGTCTTAAATGAACTATTGAGTGCTTGGTGATTGTTGTGAATTTGATTAATGCGACTGTGAAAGTAGTTGTGTAAGTGCGTTCGTGTATTCAACTCATTTGTAGTAATATACGATATTGAAATGAGATTAGTATTAACATATATCTATCATATATATACCACCGGAGTCTCTTGAGATATGCCGGTTTTTGTGATTGGGTCAATTCATGAATGAAAATTAAGCATACAGAGAATTACTTTTCATCTATTAGCAATGTATATTTTCAATCAGTACAATGTTCACATGAGTAACCAAGATGCCAAAGTTTGAACACATAAAAGCTCTTACCAACGTTTATCATTTCGACTCTTTTTTTGAAAAAGGAAACAAAGAATCATCTAACATACTAAAACATGGGAAGCACTTGAAACTTATGGGTGTGTTAATTTTGGCGTTTGAAGAATTAAGAATGACTCGGGAATTTAAAGTCTTGATAGAGTTTATATATTAACTAGAAGAATTATAAAATTTCTAACTTTGGCTTCATACCAACTACACATGGAAGTGTTAGAGATGTATACAGAGTCTAAAAGACGCGTAATAAGTTAGGTAGTTGTGGAACCTGTTTCAGAAAATGATTACTAGTTTGCCTCTCCTTCACTCTGCTACAAAGTACAGACAGCAACATTTCCACACCTATATTTCACATTTAGGCCGTTAACTGTGTTTGACATGGCTGAGCAGTTCCATTACCAGCATTACAGCGTAATAGCAAGATATTTGTCATTTGTATGATCAATAAACACAACAAAAACTATGAATATAGCCTTGCTATATGATAGTATACACTAGTCAAACAGTTATAATAGGCTTTCAATTTGAAAAATAATCATTTTTCATGCATTTTCTCGAACTTATGATATGCATGTAGAATCGACAAGTTAGAAAAATACTTTAAACGTTAGAAAAATAATCCTTGTCGTGCATTATTGGACGAATACTTAATTTAGAAAGGGGAAAATTATTTCATGATGAAAACTGATTGCCAGAGTGTTTCTGGTCATCAGTCTTCGTGTTTTTTTGGTTTTCACGGTATGTGGTTCGTGGTTTTTATCTGAACTTCTGAAGTGATGTAATTAGTACTTGAGTATTTGCTTTAGTTTGTTCTTAATTACTGTAAATAAAAAACTAGATATAAAAGATTACTTAAGGGGTGTTTGGGAAAGCTTAATTTACAGAACATATGTTTGTTAACAAATAAAGTAGTTCTAAATAAGAGCTTATGGTGTATAACGATGCATGAGATAGCATTTGAGTATGCTATCAGCTTATCTCATAGTATAAGTGGAAGCCTTTGCATATAAGCTAAACCAAAACAGCGCTTTTAAAACAACTAAAATAAGCTGATAAGCATCAGCTGTTTGGCTGGCCCAAACACGCAACAGTGCCCGGTTATTATTGTTAGTTTTATGAGGAAATTAGCTTTATGACTTTGTAGGTTTTTGATGGTCACAATGGTAATGCTTTCGCGGGATAATCTTTTAAATCATATCTTGAGTGCTATTCCTCGTGGTCATGGACGTGACGAGTGGCTTCAGGCTTTACCTAGGGCATTAGTTGCTGGTTTCGTCAAGACTGATAAGGAGTTCCAAAGCAAAGGTATATCACCCCTGCTCCTAATTAGCAGTTTTTATTATTTTTATTTTATTATTATTGTAACTCATGGTTGACTTATTTCAGGTCAAACTTCCGGAACGACTGCTACTTTTGTAATTGTTGATAGATGTACGGTCACAATTGCATCCGTTGGTGATTCGCGGTGTATTCTGGATGCTGTCTCTGAGTTGACTGTTGACCATAGACTTGAAGAGAACCAAGAGTAAGTATAGCCTATAAAACATTATATAAATCTAGTTACGCAGGTCAAAATGACATGACAAAATGTTGGCTTCTTTTCACAGGTTCTAAACCAAGCCATCTACGACACATAATGGATTTATAATTCACCATAACTTATGCGCACTTGAACTTGAGACAAAAGTAATTATATAACGAAATACTTGATAACACAATATGATGAACAAGATAAAATAAAAGACTTGAATAAAAGTAAATTGTTGTTGTACACAAACATCCTAGACTCGATCTATTTATAGTTCCTGAAACGGTATGATCACCATTGATGAAACGTTGTAACGTTTCATGTTGTAACCGCTTCTCTAACTGCCATAACAGGCCCATAACAAACATAACTACCAACTGTTTAACGGGGTGTTTGGTTGCGAAGTCCAACCCAATGTTTTCTACCCGTTTTGACCCAAACAATAATAAACATAAATAACATTGTTTTTCAAATTAACTTAACAAACATTAAAAGGAGTTTACACAAAATACATGTTTGTAATCTTGGCCATGTTGACTTTCTTTAACGTGTGAATGAGAAAGTGGTTACCTGCTGACAAGATTGAAGACTTGCCAATTACCTGACATTAATTTTTTGAAACTTCAAGGGGTTTTCTGGTGTAAACAAAGTTGGTTACTCGAAACTGAAATACAATTTGAATCAAAGTTCGTTACCTTACATGCAATTACCCCTTTATGATGGGAATCTGTATTCTTGTTGAGTAGTGTTCTTTTATTGTTTACGAGAAATATGTTGATTTTGTTGTGGTTTTATTTCAGAAGGGAGCGGGTAAAGGCTAGTGGATGGGAAGTAGGGCGGCTAAGAATCTTAGGTGGTGCTGAGGTGAGGCTTTTCTGCTTAATTAAACAAGACAAAGCCCATCTTATGCTACAAAAATGTTTGAATAAGGCAAGCCATGAAGTGTGTTTGAAGTTTAAACGATGTAACATTTGGCAGATTGGTCCCCTTCGTTGTTGGCTAGGAGGCTTATGTCTTTCTAGATCCATTGGAGACATGGATGTTGGAGAGTTTACTGTTCCAATAACATATGTAAAGCAAGTCAAGGTAACATTATTATTTACTTATGATCTCTGTTTTTACGGGTCTCGTCTTGTTTCTAATGGGACGAACAGTTTCAATTTCATTTCTATTAACATTATGAAATTTTTTGTGTATGTGGTAATTATTATTATCTCATAAAATTTGAATCTAATTAAATTTAAAAAAATAAATAAATAAAAGAAAAAATAATAATAAATAAATAAAATCTTTTTGGTGTAAAAAGTTATCGGATGCCGCCATGCCGGTGGAAGGCTTATAATTACTTCCGATAGTATTTGGGATACCGTGTCATCATCAAATATGGCTGCAAATATTGTGGTGGTTTGCCTCCTGAACTTGCTGCTAGGCAAGTAGTGAAGGTGGTTTGTCTATTCTGTATTTCAATGTTTTTGTTCAAAGATTACAAACTTTGACTATTGGGGTATTGCTTTTACAATGCACACCAATGGTGAAGTAAAGCTTTCGTCTATTTGACCTCAAAAAATTCAAACCGTATTACTTCTTTTTCTTAGTGGTTGTATGGGTGACTGTCCAGGAAGCATTGGGAATAAGCTAGGGGATTGAAGGATGATACGACGTGCATAGTTGTGGACATAATTCCAACAGACACTGCAATGCCGCCACCATCCCCACCACGTAAAAAGCCAAGCAAGTTTAGTCTTAGATCTTTATTTTTCAGAAATAAGTCCCATGGTTCCGCAAGTAAACTATCTAAGAAACTATCTGATGTTGGCATCGTCGAGAACTCTTTGAAAAGAAGGTTCTGCCATGCTTTCCGAAAGGTTAGTTTTTCTAAAGCAAATGCAACGTTTTAGTGATACAAGAAATGAAGATCTTAACATTTTGGGCTGTAACACAGTAGTTTTTTTTCTTTATTGGCATGTTTTCAATCCCAATCATGCTTTAATCCGATTAAAAACGATTACCTGAAATTATCTTAGTCATCGATCGATAGTTACACTATTTATCATGGATATATTGTAGATTGGGGAATGATGAGACGTGTGGTCCATCAACATCGGGTGTTTTCATGTGTGCTATATGTCAAGTAGACCTAGGGGCAAGTGAAGGGATATCGGTTCATGGTGGTTCCATATTTTAAACAAGCTCAAAACCTTGGGAAGGTCCTTTTCTTTGTGCTGATTGTCGTAATAAGAAAGATGCCATGGAGGGAAAACGACCAAATGGAGTCAAAGTCACTTAACACCCGCAATTATTTTCCCCGTCTAACCCTTAATCGATTTAAAAAAATTGGTGAGCTTAATTTGAATGCATAGGTGGTAATGTTGTAATAAGATGTAACACATATATGGTATGACTAGCTACATGACCCGCCCGATGGGCGGGTTCGCTTCATAAAATTGTTTGACAAAATTATTTTCACGTAAAATAAATAATGAATAACGGGAAATATGTTAAACAAAAGTGTTTGGATTACGTTATTATTGTAAAGTTTTGGTCATTAAACGTTGTAATAGGTATTTAGTTATTATAGCTTATAATTGTTAGCTTAACGGGTCTGCCTATAAAGTAAGCCCATGGGCCGTGTCCTAAGATATTAGGGCAACGCCCTACCCTCTTGTAAACAACTATATATATACCCTTTCCGTTGAAGGGAAAGGGTGTTAGTTCTATTGTTATTTCATTTTGACTTATCATTTACACATAGTTCCTTTCATCTCTCTCTCTCTAACTTTCTCTCACTATATCGTAGCATGTGTAGTTCAATATGTTGACCTAACATGTGTTATCAGAGCCACGTTACGATCCCGGGACTTGTGGCTTATGCACACATATATGTGCATAACCTGATCTTTGTAAAGAAAGGATCTTGTTGTACGCTTCAGTGCAACAATCCTGATATAAGGAGCGAAGGCTTCTTAATATTGAGTAAAATTTATTCAAAAAATTTTAAAGAATTTTCAAAAGGTTTCTCAAAATTTTGCTCAAGATATAATATTCCCTCTTGTTGTTCAAAATCTCAAAAAGTATTTTACTTATTGAGAGGGAGTATTACAAAACTCTTTGTGATGCGCGCAAAACCGTCAAGTTCTCTCACCTCAGCGTAAGAAAACCTAAAACAGCTTAAGCACGAAATCAATGAAGATCTGAGGAGTATAGGGTCTCCCCGGGTCGTTATGTCCCAGCGAGCTATGTGATGATTTATCAAACGTTTAGTGATCGAGGAGTTTGAACGGAAAAATGATTTGGTTATGATTATAACTACGGAAAAAGCCAACAAATTACAACGGCTTAAATGAAAATTAAAGGAAATTAAAAAGATAAAATCTATTAAATAAACGCTATCACTATTTTTACAATGATGTTTTTGTTTTTATGTTTTTATAAATCTGAAATTAAAATCTACGCGACGTACAATTAAAAACGTGAAACTTACACAATATTAACCCTAAAAATATGAAAATGATATTTTTACAATCCTAATGATAAAAGAAACTTTTTAGAAAAATAAAACTATTTTTATAACTAATTATCTAATTATTATTAATTAAAAACTATTTTTAACTATTTAATAATTACCTAAAATACAAAAAATTAGGAAATAAAGCTAGAAAAATAAAATTATGAAATGGAAAAGTCTAAAATATCAAACTATAATTTTCAAAACTATTTTTGTATTTTTCTGATTATTTTTCTATTTTTTATGAATTTTAAACTATTAAAAACTATTTAAATTACTAAAAATTACCAAATAAACTATGAAAAATCTGGAAAATTACTTTTTTCACTTCTTATATTTATCTAAACTTAATAAAATTGAAAAATTATTTTTTTGAACCTTTTCTGAATTTTTTATATTAAATGCTATTTAAAATTGCTTAAAAACTACTTTAAATTAGGAAAAATAGCTAAACAACTTAGAAAAATCTGAAAATTTCAGGAAAAGTCTAAAATGATATTAGGAATATGAGAAAATTGGAAAAACATGCACTTGTTTGGAGAATTATGAAACTGCTTAAACAAGTGCTTATTTATAAGCACTAAAATAAGCCAAATGAGACAAATAAACCACCCACTGATTACAGATGTTCTATACTACTAAAAGTGACCAATTGCAACTAAATTCAACAAGCTACAACCACAGAAACAACAAGCTCAAAGGATTTGATGTCTATGAGATTTAAGTCCAAAACAGAATCTGAGTGCTAAGTTTGGGCACATGCACAAGCTTGAAAATAAGCTCAAATGGAAAACTACCAATTGGGACTCAAAGAAGACCTGGGTGAGATCAATTGTTCCAAAAATCAGCTTAGGACAAGCTCTATTAAGCCCTGTGCACAAGCTACAAAGTCTGAGTAAAACTCAGTATCAACTGATACAGTGGTGCAGGGCACATTTGGCCTAAAAGAGAAGCTGATTTGAAGCTTTTAAATAAATCACAAAATTCTACAAAAATGCTTATAAGAAAGAGGACCAGCTGAGCTTTTTGAAATACCAAGATTCACTGAGTAAGTCCCAGAAATGAACTCAAAACAATTCTTTCTAAATGACCTCAAAACCACTTTTTCAACTTTTTGACTTTTGAAGATATTAAGGACTTTGACTAAGTTGAACTTTGGATCCAAGTTTTTTGACTGAGATTGATGTTTTATGATAAACTAAAGTCACTGAAAGCAAAGTTTGATGAATCTAAGCACAAATTAATGTTCTGCTATTCTATAATCTCAACAGTAAGACAGATAGATGGATTAAGGGTCAAGTTTGACTCTTTGTTGTAGCAGGCACCAATACTGACTCAACTGAGCATAAAAACTACTTAACCAACATGAAGCAATAACATTTAACCACTGTATAAGCTTAAAAGACAGAAAGAACAATAATTCCAAACACCCCTTTATGACTTGATTTATAATTAAAACAGATCCAATCACAAAACCAACTTATGTTTATGATCAAACTATCTTAAGATGACTTTATTACTGCTATTTGAACAAGTTTTAACAAGTTTAAACCACAAGAACTAATTATGCCAAGAAGCTTATAAATTTGACTTACAAATGTCCAAGCCACAATGGCTAGCCAAATGTGAAACAAGAACCTCTAACCTATATAATCCAACCCAAATAGCTACTATTCAACCCCATTCCAAGCCTGAATTGACCCATATCCATTCTGCTTCAATTTTGTACCCGTGTTGACTTTTGTTGACCAAGGTTCACAAGTGACTAAAAATGAATTGTGAGCTTATGGAAAGCTTTTATGAGCTTGTATAATCATTATTGAGCTGACAAATAAGTTATTAGAAGCTTGTATATAGGATTTGGAAACTAGTGATTTCAACAGTGGATGAAAAGTTTGAAACTAAACAAGAACTTTAATTGATGCTTAAAGAAAGTTGGAATACATTTAGAAACTGTTATTTAAGACAAGTAAACTTTAAAATACAAGTACAAACTAGTTAAGACTTGATAATTAATAATTCGACATACATTGTACAAAAATAGAAGCTAACTATCTCTTTGTAGCTTCTCTTGGCCTTTTATACACCCCAAGCTTCTTCTCTCACCTCAATGACTAGTTCCCAGCAATAAAAACGACCCTTGGATCACTCAAGATGATCTTGGCCGTTTAAACCAATTTTGGCGCCAATTTCCTTTTAACCGTTTGTGAGATGATTGAGTGTTAGGTTTAGGGTAATAAATGAGGCTTGGCTTCTTGTGTTTGGAGGGGGGATGTAGGTGATGATGGAGTGGAGGTGGAGTGTGGTCAGAAGTGAAGCAGGTTTGGAAATGATGGAAATGGTGCATCATGTGAATGAGAGAGGGAAGGAGATGGGTCAAACCATTTGACCGGTTATTAAACAAAGGTGTGGGTTGGTGTCGGGTTAAAACCGGGTATAGGGTATTGGGTTGGGCCAACAGTTGGGCCAAGGTGTAAAAAAAAGGGTCCGTTTGGCTAAGTAATAACATAAGGACTAGTTATGCAATTCCAACAAAACAAGGGACCAATCCTGTAATTTTGAAAAGGTGCTTCAGGGACTGAAATTGACAAGAGTTGATATTACAAGGACCAAAGTTACCCTTTTTAATTTTTCCAGGGGCCGTTTCTGCCAATTTGCAAACTTGAAGGACCAATTTGTAATTTTCTCAAACTTTTGATATTTTTCACCAAAGGACTAAATTTGACGAGTTATGATTTAAAAAGGACCTTTGGTGATTTTTCTTTTGAAATTATGTACCAGGGACTGTTTTTGACAACTTTTGAAACTTGGGGGACTGAAACTGCAATTTTTGCAAATTTGATATGTTTTTCATCTGATTTTGATATTTTTGCATTTAAAACACATAAAACACTGATTTGTGATATTTTGATCATTTTGATGTGTTTCTGAGTGTTTTCAGATGAATTTGCAGTTTAAATGGTACAAAAATGATGAGTTTTTACACACTCATCAATCCCCCACACTGAGATATTGCTAGTCCCTAGCAATGATTTGAGAAAACATAATGGATTTTAATCTCTTTACCAAAAGCCATTACTTCTGGAGTAGCCAAATGTTTCAGTTCAAGTAAGAACCATGGTACACCGATAACCATGTGATTTTGAGCAAACCACCAGCTTTCAACGGATTTGATTTTGTCTTTACCAGAAGCCGTACCCTTCTGGACTAGCCAACTCTTAGATAAATTATCAATATTATCTTTGGTGAGTCGATTACCAATTATGGTTTTTCCACTGCCTTTACCACAAGCCATAATCTTGCGGGCTAGCCAACTCTTCACTTTTTAGGATATGGTGAGCTGAATACCATACAATTTTGGGCAAATTGCAAGTCGTCAACGGATTTGAGATATCTTTACCAAGAGCCGTTTGCTCCTGGATTAGCCAATCCTTTTGTCTTACAGACATGGCGGACTGATAACCAAGTGAGAAAGTGTAAAACACTTACTCAAAAAAAAAATTTGGCCAAAAACGGGGGAATTGGTATAATTATATGATAAAATTCGTGAGAATTCCCCCCCACACTTAGAAATGAATATTGCCCTCAATATTCAAAGTACCGGTGGTTATGCCGAAACAAAGAACGTGAAAGGGAAATACTACGGCCATTAGTTAGAAAAAAGATTTTTTTTTTTTTTTTTTTTTTTTTTTTTTTTTGAAACATGTGGGCAACCCCCCCACACTAGGGTGGTAGAAAGAGGTAAGAAGACAGAAATATGGGTGAGAACCCATATGGCATGCTACTGTTTTTGATTACCGAGTCGCTAGCTTGACTCGATCCCCGCATTCATTGGTTCATGGGGAAAGTTTGTAAATCCGGGACAACCATGGATGGAATGTCCTCTCCAAAGTAATGCTTCACTCGATGACCATTTACTTTAAAATTAGGACCATCGGGTTGAGATAACTCAATGGTACCATAAGGATAAACCTTAGCGATGGTAAATGGTCCAGACCAACGGGACTTGAGCTTTCCCGAGAAAATCTTCAATCTTGAGTTGAAAAGAAGGACTCGATCACCGACGTTGAAAACGCGGTTTTTGATTTTTGAGTCATGAATCTTCTTTGTCTTTTGTTTATAGATCAAAGAGTTCTCGTAAGCTTGATCACGGAGTTCATTTAATTCATTCATTTGAACTTTCCTATGATCACCCGCTGTCTGAATGTCGAAATTAGCATGCTTCAAGGCCCAGTATGCCTTGTGCTCGAGCTCTACCGGTAGATGGCACGCCTTCCCGTACACCAGCTTGTATGGAGTGCACCCGATGGGTGTTTTGTAAGCTGTACGGAAGGCCCAGAGTGCGTCATCTAACCTATCCGACCAAGAGGCACGGTTTTCGCCAACCGTCCTCTCCAGAATTCTTTTTATCCCCCGGTTAGAAACTTCCACTTGCCCACTTGTTTGGGGGTGGTACGCAGTAGAGGTACGGTGAGTTACACCATACTTTTGCATGACTCTTGCAAACTGGTCATTGCAAAAGTGCGTACCACGATCACTGATGATGGCTCGTGGAGTTCCAAACCTAGCAAACAGAGATTTCAAGAATTTCACCACAACTCGGGCATCGTTGGTGGGTAAAGCTTTAGCTTCAACCCATTTTGACAAGTAGTCAACGGCCACGAGTATGTATTTGTTACCATGGGAAGAAGGAAATGGCCCCATAAAGTCAATGCCCCATATGTCAAAAATCTCACACACTTGAATGGCGTTTTGCGGCATTTCATTCCTTTGTGAGATATTCCCGTGACGTTGACAAGCGTCACAGGTTTTGACGAATTCATGTGCATCCTTATAGATCGTGGGCCAATAGAATCCCGAATCAAACACCTTCTTGGCAGTGTAGTTGGGGCTATGATGTCCCCCAGTAGGTCCAGAATGGCAAGCCTTGAGAATATCAACGGCTTCCTGACCATACACACATCGCCGGATGACTTGATCCGCACAGATTTTAAACAAGTAGGGGTCGTCCCAGAAATAATGTTTCACATCCTTAAAGAATTTATTTTTCTGTTGGGACGACATCCCTTTCACAACAAAGTTACCCGCATGGTAATTTGCAAAGTCGGCAAACCATGGGGTAGAAGAATCTCCACGAAAAGAAACCATATTGAGTGTTTCGAGAGGAAATGTTTCATTAATTTCCTTTTTCTCAAACACATCCTGGTGAGGGTTCTCTAATCGGGAAAGATGATCAGCAGCCAGGTTCTCAGCTCCTTTTTTATCACGAATGATGATATCAAATTCTTGTAGGAGGAGAACCCAACGGAGCAATCTCGGCTTTGCATCTTGTTTTGCAAAGAGATATTTGAGGGCCGAGTGATCCGTATACACCACGCATTTGGTCAAGATAAGGTATGGCCGAAATTTTTCAAACGCATACACCACAGCTAATAATTCTTTTTCTGTAGTGGTGTAGTGGGTCTGAGCCTCAGTCATCGTTTTGCTCGCGTAGTGGATCGGCTGAAAATGCTTGGTTTTGCGTTGCCCCAAGACTGCGCCGATAGCAAAATCACTTGCATCGCACATTAGCTCGAAGGGTAAATCCCAGTCGGGGGCAACTAGAATGGGTGCTTCCGTAAGCTTTTTCTTAAGTGTTTCAAAAGCTTCGATGCACTCAGGAGAGAAGATAAAAGGAGCATCTTTTTCGAGAAGATGGGTCATTGGCCGAGCGATTTTAGAGAAATCTTGTATGAATCTACGATAAAACCCGGCATGACCTAGAAAACTCCTAATACCTTTGACGGTAGTAGGATGAGGTAGTTTAGCAATAACATCAACTTTTGCTCTATCTACCTCAATCCCATTCTTGGAAATCTTATGGCCAAGGACTATGCCTTCTTTGACCATAAAGTGGCTCTTCTCCCAGTTTAGACATAGATTGGTGTCTTCACACCTTTTTAGCATTTTGTCTAAGTGGGAGAGACATGTCTGAAACGAATCCCCAATGACCGAGAAGTCATCCATAAACACCTCCATAGTTTCCCCGATCATGTCGTGGAAAATTGCCATCATACATCTTTGGAACGTGCCAGGAGCATTGCATAAGCCAAAAGGCATACGTCTGTAGGCAAACGTCCCGTATGGGCAGGTGAATGTGGTTTTCTCTTGATCCAGCGGATCAATGGGGATCTGAAAGTAACCCGAGAAACCATCAAGGAAACAATAGTACTCGTTCCCTGCTAATCTCTCAAGCATCTGGTCCATGAAGGGTAGGGGAAAATGGTCTTTACGGGTGGCTTCATTTAACTTTCGATAGTCAATACAAACACGCCATCCCGTAACCAATCGAGTTGGAATTAACTCGTTTTCTTCATTTGTGACAACAGTAATGCCACCCTTTTTTGGAACGCAATGAATTGGGCTAACCCAAGGACTATCAGAGATCGGGTAAATCAGACCGGCATCAAGAAGTTTGAGAACCTCTTGTTTGATAACCTCATGAATCTTAGGATTCACTCTTCTCTGACTTTGGACTGCTGGTTTGAAGTCATCCTCCATTAAGATTTTGTGAGTACAAAACTCAGGGTTGATACCCTTTATATCGGAGAGTTTCCAAGCAATTGCTTGCTTGTGTGACTTCAAGACCTTTATAAGAGCAGTTTTCTCCTCCTCAGTCAAGTCTTTAGCAATTATGACGGGTAATTTATCATCACCCTCCAAGAATGCATACTCGAGATGAGGAGGTAGGTCCTTAAGTTCTACCTCGGGAAATGCTTCAGTAGATGTTTGCACTGATTTGATTTCCTCAATTGAGATTTCTTTCGGAGGGAGTGAAGGTAATGGATCTTCATTAAGCAATTGCTCAAGATAGAGAATATCTCCCTCCGAATCATAAACACCATCAATTCCAGGCGGAATTGATTCATCAGTAGCCAAGAATTCATCGATCTCTTCCAGAAGGAAGTCACCTCCCTCAAACGGAGTGAGAGAGGGGGAAGAGTCGGCAATGATAGGTTGAGAAGATGTGGTGGAATTGGAATTTCCACTCACAGAATTATGAAGATAACCAAGAAACTCTTGAGAGTACTCCTCTGAAGCAATGTCAATTAAATCAACTCGATTAATTGATTCGGTGTCATAATTTGAGGAGTACCTCGAAGTCTGATCGAGGTTAAAAGTAACAGCTTCGTTACCCACACGTAGAGTGATTTCCTGCTCAAATACATCTATAAGAGCACGGCCCGTCCTCAAGAATCCCCGCCCAACAATGAGGGGAACTCGAGGATCAGCATCGAAATCAACGACCACAAAGTCAGCTGGGAAGTGGAACTTTCCTACTTTGACAAATACATCCTCGGCGATGCCAAGAGGACGCGATATAGATCGATCTGCAAGCTCAAGAGTCATGCAGGTAGGAATGAGTTCCGGAAGAGAAAGTTTCTTCCATACTGAATACGGCATCAGATTGATGCTTGCACCAAGATCAGCAAGGGCAAAGCATTCAATCATCCCGGGAAAAACACAAGGAAGAAGAAATTTTCCGGGATCTCCTAACTTCTCGGGAAGCTTTTTCAACAAAACTGCTGAGCAATTTTCATTCAAAGGAGTCTTAGCCATTTCAAATAGCTTTTCTTTGTTGCTCAGCATATGTTTCAGAGTAGATGCAAACTTGGGCATTAACATGATGGCATCCGCGAAGCTTATGTCAAAGTGAAGCTCTTGGAAAATTTGAAAGAACTTTTCCATCTGATGACTAGCTTTCTCGCGGAGCTTTTGCTCATGTAATCGTGAGGGGTAAGGAATAGAAGTTTTGGATTTAGGGTCCACAACTGGAGGTTCAAAAACAACTCCAGGTTTGGTTTTCGGAACAACCTGAGGATGGACATTGTTGTTACTCCCGTTATTAGTAGGGAGTTCCTTGTCCTTTGTCGCCTCAGGCTCACTTTCCACTACCTTCGGGAGAGAAGAAGAAGAGGTAGTAGGAATAGCGGGTCCAGCATAGGAAGTACCACTACGGGTTGTGATCGCTTTAGCATCGCCCCTCGGATTAGCGATCGTGTTGCTAGGTAGAGTACCTGAGCCCGAGGGTCGATCATTTAAAGACTTCTTGATGTCAGAAATCTGGCTGACCAACAACCGATTCATTTCTTCCTGGGACTTCATGAATTGTTTCAACAACTCATCAGATGATGGGCCAGTTGGAACGATGGCTTGATTTTGCACAGGGAAATTCTGGCCTCTATTGTTAGGATTAGGGCCTTGATTTTGAAAATTCTCTTGATTATTTCCATGAAAATACCCTGGGTTGAAATTTCCCTGACCTGGGTTTCTATTGAAATTTCCTTGTTGTTGGAAATTTTGATTCTGATTTTGATAACCGTTGTTTGGACTGAAATTACCTTGGTTTTGATAACCTTGGTTTGGTCTGTTTTGATTCTGATTACGGTTTTGATTTTGATTGAAACCGGGAGGTCCAGAGTAGTGGTTAGGACGGTGATTCGGGTCTACAGGAGCACGATATTGATTGCCTCCTTGATTAGACATCCCGCCCACAGCATTAGCTTCAAAGGGGTTACCATCAGTGGCCATACAGTTGTAATAAGCATGGGGGCCACCACAGGTAACACAGACTTCCACTTTCTTAACTTCAGCAGGAGGTGAAGTTTGTGGAAAAGAAACTTTCTTCTGGTTGGAAAGAACCAAAGCTTGAATAGCTTCCGTGAGTTTATCAATCTTAGCATCGGTGCTAGACTGACTCACGGGCGATGAAGAAGAAGAAGGACCAACACTGACTTGGGAAACAACTGGCTTGCTTCATGCAGTGCGGACTTTAGACTTGTTTTCGATTATCGCCAAAGCTTCTTTGACAGTTTTGCTAAGGAAATTTCCTCCCGCGGAGGAATTGAGAGAATCTTGATCAGATTG
Organism: Chrysanthemum seticuspe; assembly: GCA_019973895.1. NCBI lineage: Eukaryota > Viridiplantae > Streptophyta > Magnoliopsida > Asterales > Asteraceae > Chrysanthemum > Chrysanthemum seticuspe. The sequence goes on from BPTQ01000003.1 coordinate 169,698,661, forward strand.
ACTCACTCCATTGTAGAAAGTATCGAGTTGCATTAACTCGGAGAAACCGTGGTGAGGACATTTGCGAAGCAATTCCTTGAAACGATCCCACGTATCACTGAAGGACTCATCAAACTTCTGAGTGAACTTGATGATTTCATTTTTAAGACTCGTGGTCTTGGAAGGTGGATAGAATTCATTCACAAATTTCTTCACCAGATCTTCCCATGTCTCTATAGATTGAGGGGGTTGTTTTTCAAGCCAAATCCGGGCTTGCCCCTCAAGAGAAAACGGGAATAGAAGAAGCTTAACAGCATCAGAAGGGACATTCTTATACTTGATGGTAGATGCAATCTTGTTAAACCATCTTATATGAGCATGAGGATCATCCCGCTCAAAACCGTAGAATTGATTAGAAGTTACAAGATTCAGTAACCCGGTCTTGAGTTCAAAATTTTCAGCCACGATGGCTGGCACAACGATAGCATCTCCATACCCGTCGATGGGTGCCTGGAGAAGCTCGCACATAGGAATCTCATCCGCCATGATAACGGGAGTAGTGCGAACAGTCCGGATCTCAGATCCGACTGATGGAGCAGAAAGTCTACGAACACGCCTTCTTGGAATCTTGACAAGCTCACGAAATGGGCTTACAGATCTAGAAGAGCGAGTGCGCATACACTAGAGTTAACCCTAAGGAAACTCAGAGTTAAGGAGAGAAATGGGAATTATGAAAATCTTTCAGATGAGAATGAGAATTATGAAGACGTTTTGTAAAAATCAGGGTGAGAAGAATATTTATGGGTTTTCTGGTTCTGAAACGTCGATATCACAACAAAATCAATTAACACAAAATCGAGGCAAAACAACAGTGAACTTAACCAATAATCCAAGATGAATGGCTTCTTTGAAAAAGGTACACCAATCACAATGGACACAAAGGCAAGTTTTAAATCTTTAGTTCGGGAACTTATTATGGTCGCACCCCCAGTTAGGTAGTGCACTGCCTTGGTTTTCGGTGGTAATCTTTTAAGTTGTTATTATTAAAGAAAACGACGAATCTTTTTGTATTTTTATTATTTGATACATATATAGAAACAAAAGAAAAATATTTTTGTGTTTTATACGTTTTTGGATGTTTTTGGGTTTTTGGATTTTTTAGAAGAAAATATGGATATATATATATACAAAGATGGATGATATAAACAAATGAGTGAGGATTCAAACAACTAATCTGCTAGAAGTAAGACAAATAGCACAGCTCCCCGGCAGCGGCGCCAAAAATTTGATGCGCGCAAAACCGTCAAGTTCTCTCACCTCAGCGTAAGAAAACCTAAAACAGCTTAAGCACGAAATCAATGAAGATCTGAGGAGTATAGGGTCTCCCCGGGTCGTTATGTCCCAGCGAGCTATGCGATGATTTATCAAACGTTTAGTGATCGAGGAGTTTGAACGGAAAAATGATTTGGTTATGATTATAACTACGGAAAAAGCCAACAAATTACAACGGCTTAAATGAAAATTAAAGGAAATTAAAAAGATAAAATCTATTAAATAAACGCTATCACTATTTTTACAATGATGTTTTTGTTTTTATGTTTTTATAAATCTGAAATTAAAATCTACGCGACGTACAATTAAAAACGTGAAACTTACACAATATTAACCCTAAAAATATGAAAATATATTTTTACAATCCTAATGATAAAAGAAACTTTTTAGAAAAAGAAAACTATTTTTATAACTAATTATCTAATTATTATTAATTAAAAACTATTTTTAACTATTTAATAATTACCTAAAATACAAAAAATTAGGAAATAAAGCTAGAAAAATAAAATTATGAAATGGAAAAGTCTAAAATATCAAACTATAATTTTCAAAACTATTTTTGTATTTTTCTGATTATTTTTCTATTTTTTATGAATTTTAAACTATTAAAAACTATTTAAATTACTAAAAATTACCAAATAAACTATGAAAAATCTGGAAAATTACTTTTTTCACTTCTTATATTTATCTAAACTTAATAAAATTGAAAAATTATTTTTTTGAACCTTTTCTGAATTTTTTATATTAAATGCTATTTAAAATTGCTTAAAAACTACTTTAAATTAGGAAAAATAGCTAAACAACTTAGAAAAATCTGAAAATTTCAGGAAAAGTCTAAAATGATATTAGGAATATGAGAAAATTGGAAAAACAGGCACTTGTTTGGAGAATTATGAAACTGCTTAAACAAGTGCTTATTTATAAGCACTAAAATAAGCCAAATGAGACAAATAAACCACCCACTGATTACAGATGTTCTATACTACTAAAAGTGACCAATTGCAACTAAATTCAACAAGCTACAACCACAGAAACAACAAGCTCAAAGGATTTGATGTCTATGAGATTTAAGTCCAAAACAGAATCTGAGTGCTAAGTTTGGGCACATGCACAAGCTTGAAAATAAGCTCAAATGGAAAACTACCAATTGGGACTCAAAGAAGACCTGGGTGAGATCAATTGTTCCAAAAATCAGCTTATGACAAGCTCTATTAAGCCCTGTGCACAAGCTACAAAGTCTGAGTAAAACTCAGTATCAACTGATACAGTGGTGCAGGGCACATTTGGCCTAAAAGAGAAGCTGATTTGAAGCTTTTAAATAAATCACAAAATTCTACAAAAATGCTTATAAGAAAGAGGACCAGCTGAGCTTTTTGAAATACCAAGATTCACTGAGTAAGTCCCAGAAATGAACTCAAAACAATTCTTTCTAAATGACCTCAAAACCACTTTTTCAACTTTTTGACTTTTGAAGATATTAAGGACTTTGACTAAGTTGAACTTTGGATCCAAGTTTTTTGACTGAGATTGATGTTTTATGATAAACTAAAGTCACTGAAAGCAAAGTTTGATGAATCTAAGCACAAATTAATGTTCTGCTATTCTATAATCTCAACAGTAAGACAGATAGATGGATTAAGGGTCAAGTTTGACTCTTTGTTGTAGCAGGCACCAATACTGACTCAACTGAGCATAAAAACTACTTAACCAACATGAAGCAATAACATTTAACCACTGTATAAGCTTAAAAGACAGAAAGAACAATAATTCCAAACACCCCTTTATGACTTGATTTATAATTAAAACAGATCCAATCACAAAACCAACTTATGTTTATGATCAAACTATCTTAAGATGACTTTATTACTGCTATTTGAACAAGTTTTAACAAGTTTAAACCACAAGAACTAATTATGCCAAGAAGCTTATAAATTTGACTTACAAATGTCCAAGCCACAATGGCTAGCCAAATGTGAAACAAGAACCTCTAACCTATATAATCCAACCCAAATAGCTACTATTCAACCCCATTCCAAGCCTGCATTGACCCATATCCATTCTGCTTCAATTTTGTACCCGTGTTGACTTTTGTTGACCAAGGTTCACAAGTGACTAAAAATGAATTGTGAGCTTATGGAAAGCTTTTATGAGCTTGTATAATCATTATTGAGCTGACAAATAAGTTATTAGAAGCTTGTATATAGGATTTGGAAACTAGTGATTTCAACAGTGGATGAAAAGTTTGAAACTAAACAAGAACTTTAATTGATGCTTAAAGAAAGTTGGAATACATTTAGAAACTGTTATTTAAGACAAGTAAACTTTAAAATACAAGTACAAACTAGTTAAGACTTGATAATTAATAATTCGACATACATTGTATAAAAATAGAAGCTAACTATCTCTTTGTAGCTTCTCTTGGCCTTTTATACACCCCAAGCTTCTTCTCTCACCTCAATGACTAGTTCCCAGCAATAAAAACGACCCTTGGATCACTCAAGATGATCTTGGCCGTTTAAACCAATTTTGGCGCCAATTTCCTTTTAACCGTTTGTGAGATGATTGAGTGTTAGGTTTAGGGTAATAAATGAGGCTTGGCTTCTTGTGTTTGGAGGGGGGATGTAGGTGATGATGGAGTGGAGGTGGAGTGTGGTCAGAAGTGAAGCAGGTTTGGAAATGATGGAAATGGTGCATCATGTGAATGAGAGAGGGAAGGAGATGGGTCAAACCATTTGACCGGTTATTAAACAAAGGTGTGGGTTGGTGTCGGGTTAAAACCGGGTATAGGGTATTGGGTTGGGCCAACAGTTGGGCCAAGGTGTAAAAAAAAGGGTCCGTTTGGCTAAGTAATAACATAAGGACTAGTTATGCAATTCCAACAAAACAAGGGACCAATCCTGTAATTTTGAAAAGGTGCTTCAGGGACTGAAATTGACAAGAGTTGATATTACAAGGACCAAAGTTACCCTTTTCAATTTTTCCAGGGGCCGTTTCTGCCAATTTGCAAACTTGAAGGACCAATTTGTAATTTTCTCAAACTTTTGATATTTTTCACCAAAGGACTAAATTTGACGAGTTATGATTTAAAAAGGACCTTTGGTGATTTTTCTTTTGAAATTATGTACCAGGGACTGTTTTTGACAACTTTTGAAACTTGGGGGACTGAAACTGCAATTTTTGCAAATTTGATATGTTTTTCATCTGATTTTGATATTTTTGCATTTAAAACACATAAAACACTGATTTGTGATATTTTGATCATTTTGATGTGTTTCTGAGTGTTTTCAGATGAATTTGCAGTTTAAATGGTACAAAAATGATGAGTTTTTACACACTCATCACTTTGTTCTAAAATCAAATGTTCTCATTTTCCGTTTCTCCTCAAGGAATTTCAAAACCTCAAAAAGTATATTTTAATCATTGGTGTTTTCAAAAAAACATTGATATGCTATTTTTGAGTGGGAGAAATGAGATTAAAATATGTTGATCAATTGTGGAATCTCAAACGAGTTCAACTCAGATATAACCAATGAATTGACGAGAAAACAATGTCAGTAATCGAAAAGACTTGTTTCTCGACGGGTAATAATTTGAAGATGGTCTAACCAATGATGTAAACGTGTCTCACAAAGGACTTGTCAAAGTAGAATGTACCATCTCAAAAAAAACACATATATCACCTATGAATTGACGAGAAAAAAATGTCAGTAATCGAAATGACTTGTTCCTGGATGGGTAATAATTTCAAGCTGGTCTAACCAGTGATGTAAACGTGTCTCGCAAAGGACTTGTCAAAGTAGAATGTACCATCTCGAAAAGACTCTGATATTACCTACGAATTGATGAGAAAACAATGTCAGTAATCGAAAAGACTTATTCTTGGACGGGTAATAATTTCAAGCTAGTCTAACTAGTGATGTAAACGTGTCTCGCAAAAGACTTCTTTTAGTAGAATATAGACTTGCACCTGGACGGGTTATAATTTCAAGTTGGTCTAACCAGTGATGTAAACGTGTCTCACAAAGTTCTCATCTATTGAGAGTCGATCAATTCAAAAGTGAGGACTCTTCCCTAAATGTGCAGACTTATCTTAAAACTTATGAGCCTATGTGAAGGGGGAGTATTTCGGAAAAGACAAAACTCTCAAAGTGTTAACAAAATATGTTTTATAATCATAAACATTTTGAGAGATTTTACAAAAAGGTTTTATGGCTACATGATCGACGTCGAACCAACCTAGGATAATCATGAGTATTATCCTTCCCAGTGATAGATTCAAACGGTCTACAGTCGTGGAGTGATCCCTTAGGATACTCCAACGGCTCATCTATGTCCGTTTATCCTTTGGAAATCCGGATACAGAAATGACAATGTGAAGATATTAAGTACGGAAACATCTCAGTGACCATACGGTTTGAGAATATTTGAGGAACGTGCCAGCATTCGTGCATCCATTCTAAGACTATTCAATGAACGTGACAACGATCTAGGATGTGACTGTATAAGATATATAAACACTAACGTCAGAAACTTTATCACTAACCTTTTCATGCATCTACCCATAGAGGCACAGAGTTCTAGAAGAGATTGTTACCATCACCATGATCATCAACATCCTTCCATGTCTTACCATCACCATGATCATCAACATCCGTCCATGTCCACATGCTCATACCAATATCATTACAAAGGTTAAAGTCATGCAAAGTTCAAAGAAAGTTCTCATCAAAGATCAAAGTAAAGTAAAGCTAGAACGATTCTACATCAAATTCAAAGAATATGCAAAGTTAAGAGACAAATATCAAAGTCAAAGAATGGGGACCACATATGTATTATCGCAACCCGTAATTTCCAGGTCAATACTGTTGGGTTCAGTAAATACCCAAACCCCTTAATCTAGGATTTGAATAGAAAATAGCCCAAGTATTTAATCCGTTAACACAAACAGGTCACTGAGTGCATAGTCTCTCAGTGAGTCGTCTTCAGGATACTCAGTAAGAGGCTAAGAAGAAGTCTCTCCACTCAGTAAGGCGGAACTTAAAGGGTGAAGACTGAGTCAAGAAGAAGATGATTGATTCAGTGAGTGATGACAATAACTCACTGAATCCCTAAGATTCCTATCCAACTTCTTACACTGAAGACAAACTGAAGTAGAAGACTAAAGAATGTAAAGACTGAAGAAAGAGCGGGACAAAGCGGGAAAGGTTGAATCAGATAAGACGAGGTCCTTATCATCCAAAGTCAACTTTCCCTGAATAGCAAAACATCAGGCTCAGTGTCATCACTGAACTTAGGAAAGTAGTCTTGTCTCTTACCTAGAATAGTCTTTGTAAACAGAGACAAAATACATCAGTATTTTGTCTTCTGTGTGATGTCAGTTTGTCACTTAGGAAAGAGTCAAATACCATACATGTATAAATAGCATAAGAGATGGAGTGAAAAGGTTAAGCTTGTGAATTGTAAAAACACATACACGCAAGCCATCTTTTCACTCCTCCAAATACAACTTAGTTCCTGAGATAGCTCAGTGAGCTCTAAGAGTTGTGCTCAGACATAGCCTGAGCTTCGAGAGGAATCACCCAACTTTGTCATTTCAATCCCAAGTACTATTCCGCAAGTACTTGGGTAACGTATTCTTTGTTGAATTATTTCTAATAAGAATATGATGTTGAAAATTACTTAGTGTGTTTTCTTTATGTTAATTTCAGTCATTGTTCACTTTTAACTTGTTTTATTAACTTGAACTGTTTTAAACGATAGTGAACGGGGAACAACAAGTGGTATCAGAGACAGGTTAATTATAAAACTCGTTTTTAAAGCCGCTCTAAAAGTTTTTAAATTAGGATCCTAAATGGCTGAAATTGATGTACCCCAACTAGTCGATAAAAAGGGTGGAGCTTATTCAGCTGTTGCCCCTAGACTTGAAGTTGGCAAATTCAACAAATGGAAAAAGCGAATGCTTTGCTATTTGATTGGGATGGAACCTTATTATGTCAAGTGCATAAATGAAGGTCCATTTGTCCCAAAGACTGCTGAAGGGTTGCCCAAACCTGAAGCTCAGTGGACCCAGGATGAAAAGAGAGTGGTCAACCAGGACAAAAGACTCAAAAGTATCATAATATCTTGTCTCCCTGACGATATTATGGAGTCTGTTATAAGCTGTAGCACTGCTAAGCAAACCTGGGATGACCTAGTTCATAGTCATGAAGGACCATCTGATACCAAGGAAAACAGGATAATGGACCTGAAACTTGAGTATAACACCTTCAGGGCTAAGGACTCAGAAACTCTCTCTCAAACTTACACCAGATACAAAACTCTTTTAAATGAACTTTCAAATGATGGTGTAAATTTGTCTAAGCATGAAATTAATGTTGGTTTTGTAAACAGTCTCCCTGAGAAATGGTTGAATTTCTCTCAGGGACTCAGGAATGCCAATCACATCCAAAATCTTGAGCTTCCTGAAATTTATGGGAAATTTGTCTATGAGGAAAACCTCATCAACAGACGATACCCTGACTTAAAGAAGTCTCAGGAAGTCAAGAAGTCCCTGACCACTACATCATCACCAATATCAACTGCTTTCTTTTCTAACAATGTAGTTCAAGATTTCCAAGAAAACTCAGATGATGAGCCTGATGAGAGATCAAGTGAGGAGTACCTAAGTGACCTGAATGCTGAATTTCAGGAAAGGGCACTCCTCGCTAACTCTCGAAGGTTTATAAAAAGAAACAAAGGTTTTTCTACTGCTAAAGCAACTGAAGACACTGAATGCTACAAGTGTCATAAAAGAGGCCATTTTGCAAAAGACTGTTTTTCAAAAACAATTTCTGAACCCTCTTACAAACCATCAGGATCTAATCAGTCTTCAGGCTTTAGCAAATTTCAACCAAAAATCTATCAGTCTCATCAAAATGTTCAAAACAAATCTGATCTTAACAAAACCATTGATTATGAAGCTAAGTATAAGAAAGCAAAAGCTAAGCTTGCATTGCTTGAGGCCAGTCCCTCAGAAACAACAAAAAATGTTCAATCTGTGCAGGGGAAGAACAAAGGCCTTGTTGCTGAAACCTTTGACTAGGATGAAGAGCCAATCTCATCGGATGATGAAATGGTACACGTCAGTGCTCTAATGGCTCTCTCAGAAGAAGACAAGCTTGCTGTTGGGAAGAATCATGCTAGGAACGGAGAATGGGTCAACATCACAATGAAGAAGGTAAACACTTTACTTTCTATGGATGATGACTCTGATTGGCAGTCTTATATGAATTATCTAAATGTTGACCTTAAGTTTGTAGAAGAGCAAAGACTGAATCTTTTTTCTAAGTACAACAAGTTAAGTTTTGAATTGAATAAGTGTAGGGATGAATTGCTCATTTTAAAACAAGCTAAGCTTGAGGCTGTCACTTTGCAAATTCAAAACACTGAACTAGTTAAAAGAAATCAGAATCTTCAAGATGAACTTAAAAAGGCAAATGATATTCTTAAGAGCTGGACTGCTAAGAATCCCAGGGTCTTTGATGCTGTGGGAGCCCCCAGTAGCAGCAAGAAGAGAGTCATAGGTGAAGATCATCTCCCTGACTCTCTCAACAAAGACCAGTCTCCTAAGCCATTTGTGTCTGGTGGCATGATTACAAGTATGTTGGCTGATTCAAATTCCAGTGAATGGATTGAACGTGTTAATCCTGAGAGTAAGCTTCCAAACTTCGATTCTGGAAGGATTCTAGAGCCTAAAAGTCAAGCTCTAAAGAGCATGCTTGGACTCCCTGATGTGCCCAGTGGTACTGAACACATCTCTGAGTCTGAAGCAGAATCACAAGCACCGCTTCCACCACTGAAACCTCTTCAGGGTGCTGCTCCAAGCTCTGAGCTTACTCCACTACAATTCAATCCTCATTCACCAAAAGAAAGGTCTGGACATGGTAGAACCATCCTTCAAAGACAAGCAAAACTAATCCAACAAGAGTCTACTCCTGCTGAGACTTCATCATCCTCTGTCCCCACTGAAGCTGACCAAATACAGCAATTGACTGAACTTGTGAGGAAGCTTACTGAAAAAATGGAATCCATTGAAAAGGTCCCTGAACCAATCAAGGAGACAAAGTCAGCTTCCTCCAGTTCCTCAAAGTCTAAGTCAACCTCCAAAAACAAACAAAAGTGTGAGCTGTGTCATTACACCACCCATACCACTGACAACTGCTATAGAATCCTTTTTTGCATGGTATGCAAAAAGGATGATCACAGGACTGCAGATCATATACAGTATGTCAGTCAAGCAAACTATACCAAAGTTGGTCATCAGTATGCTTCATCCTCCAAAACTGCTCCAAAGAATAGAGCAAAACCTTTTCCTCTCTGCCCTCACTGTGGGTTCAATGATCATCATCAGCATGATTGTCTCATGAATACATGCTGTGATATATGCGGTAATCCAGCTCATGAGACATCTCAACATGACAGTATCATTCATGCAAGGAGAAATTCCAAACAACCCAGAGTCACTGAGTCATCCTCAGCCTCTAAATGCAAAACCTGTGGTAGCACCTTGCACACAACCACTGACCATGAGTCGATTGCAAATTTCAAAGAGACCTTGAGATCCAAGCCCACTAGTAAGTGGGTCACGAAGAGAAACTAATTCAGTTTACTACTTGTGCAGAGACATGCCAGGGAGCCTATTTGGCATCTAGACAGTGGATGCTCAAGAAGCATGACTGGTGTGAAGGAATATCTGCACAAGTATGTAAAGGAACCAGGGCCCAAGGTAGTATTTGGTGATAACTCATCATGTCCCACTGAAGGTTATGGTTCAGTAAACTGCAATGGAATAGTTTTCTCTAGAATAGCTTATGTCAATGGTCTCAAATACAATCTCATCAGTGTCAGTCAACTATGTGATGCAAAATTCATTGTACAATTCAATGATAAACAAGGTACCATTTTTAATGCCAACAAGGAAGTTGTGTTGATAGCTCCTAGGAGAGATGATGTTTATGTGCTTGACATGTCAACTCTCTCCCAAGATGGAACTTGTCTCTTTGCTAAAGCCACTGAAACTATCAACTGGCTGTGGCATAAGAGACTCTCACACTTGAACTTCAAAAACCTTAACAACTTGGCAAAACAAAACAAGGTCCTTGGCTTACCATCACTGGTCTTTGCAAAAGACAAACCATGCTCTGCCTGTGAAAAGGGTAAACACCACAGAGCATCATTCAAAACCAAACAAAACTTCTCCATCAAAAGCTGCCTTCACCTCCTGCACATGGATCTCTTTGGACCTGTCAGTCCCAGATCAATCCAGCATGAGAAGTATACACTTGTCATTGTTGATGAATTCTCAAGATACACTTGGGTATACTTTCTTTCAAAAAAGAGTCAGGCAGCTGATGCAATAATGTCATTCATCGGGAAGATTGAAAACCAGAATGACATTACTGTCAAACAAATCCGTACTGACAATGGCACTGAGTTCAGAAATCAAGAACTTGAGAGTTTCTGTGATGAAAAAGGAATTTCTCAAAATTTCTCATCTCCTTATACTCCTGAACAAAATGGGGTTGCTGAAAGGAAAAACAAAACTCTCATTGAGGCTGCTAGAACTATGTTAAATGGCTCAGCCCTCTCAAAACATTTCTGGACTGAAGCAGTCAAAACTGCCTGTTACACTCAAAACAGGTCAATCATTGTCAAAAGACATAATAAAACCCCATATGAGATCTTCAAAGGTAGACTTCCAGACATCAGCTATTTTCATGTGTTTGGATGTCCTGTGTTCATTCACAACCACAAGGATCATCTAGGCAAGTTTGATGCAAAAGCTGATGATGGATACTTTTTAGGCTACTCACTGATCTCCAAAGCCTTCAGGGTTTTTAACACAAGGAGACAACAAGTTGAGGAAACCTTTCATGTCACCTTTGATGAAAGTACTGAAAGCATCAGGTTCACCAACACCTCAGTGGAGGAAATTGGAATTGATAACTCATCAAGATATCCTCCTGATGAGTACAACACTGAACTCAATTCCTCATATCAAGCTGATGCTGACATCTCATATTATGTCTTACCCCACAACCTACCCCAACCAACCATCAATGAATTCATTGATAATCAGTTTGTCCCTACTGGGATAAGTAACAATGATCCAAATGATCAGGAGCCTGTTACTCATGATCCTCAACCTGATCTTGACATCTCAACAGATCTAAATAATCTTGTGGCTCTTGCACCTGAACTCACATCTGAACTCCCAGTGACATCTTCAAGCTCAGATCCCAGACCACAAAGTAAGTGGACTAGATCTCAGGACATTGAGCTTGTAAACATCATTGGTGAACCCACTGAGGGCATGCTCACTAGAAGCATGGCTGCTAGTCTAACTGCAGCTTCAGCCAATGAATGTCTATATGCTGATTACCTATCAGACATAGAACCCAAAAGTGTCACTGAAGCTCTAAAACACCCAAGCTGGGTTCAGGCTATGCAAGATGAATTGCAACAGTTTGATAAAAACAAGGTCATGACCTTGATCAAATGTCCTCAGGATGTAGTAGTCATAGGAATGAAGTGGGTTTTCAGAAACAAAACTGATGAAAACGGCACTGTCATTAAAAACAAAGCCAGACTTGTAGCCAAAGGATACAGTCAACAAGAAGGCATTGACTATGATGAGACATTTGCTCCTGTTGCAAGAATGGAAGCCATCAGGATCTTCCTTGCATATGCAACATACATGAACTTCAGGGTCTACCAAATGGATGTTAAAAGTGCATTCTTAAATGGTGATCTCAAGGAAGATGTGTATGTTCAGCAACCTCCTGGCTTTGAGAGTAGTGAATTTCCTGACTATGTCTGCAAGCTTGACAAAGCCCTTTATGGACTTAAACAAGCTCCCAGGGCATGGTATGAAACTCTCTCAGCCTTCCTGATACAAAACAAGTTTGTCAGAGGAAAGATAGACAACACACTGTTTGTCTATAGAACCCAACAGGATGTGATACTAGTCCAAGTGTATGTTGATGATATCATCTTTGGCTCAACAAACTACAAACTTTGCAAACAGTTTGAAAAACTGATGACAAAGAAGTTTGAAATGAGCATGATGGGGGAACTCACTTACTTTCTTGGACTTCAAATCAGGCAAACTGATAAAGGTATATCCATCAGTCAAGAGAAATACACCAGAAATCTCTTGAAGAAATATGAGATATTTGACTATGCCTCAGTGAAGACACCAATGGTTCCACCTAACAACCTTGGACCTGATCTCACTGGCAAATCAGTCAATCAAACTCATTTCAGAGGGATTGTTGGCTCACTGATGTATCTAACCGCTACTAGACCAGACATACAATTCTCAGTCTGTCTAATAGCAAGATATCAGTCCAATCCAAAAGAATCCCACCTCACTGCAGCCAAAAGAATACTCAGGTACCTGAAAGGAACCCCAAACCTTGGACTATATTATCCAATATGCTCAGGGTTTGATCTCAAGGGTTACTCTGATTCTGATTATGCTGGCTGCAACATGGACAGAAAAAGTACCTCAGGGTCCTGTCAATTTCTTGGAGGAAAACTGGTGTGTTGGAGTGCAAAGAAGCAACAATCAGTGGCTATGTCCTCAGCTGAAGCTGAATATGTAGCTGCAGCAGGATGCTGTGCCAATGTATTATGGATGAAAAGTCAACTCAGTGACTATGACATCCATTACAAAATGGTGCCTATCTTCTGTGATAACACTAGTGCAATTGCAATCTCCAACAACCCTGTCCTCCACCAAAGAACCAAACACATTGATATCAGATATCACTTCATCAGGGATCACATAATGAAAGGAGACATAGAACTTCATTTCATCCTCACTGAATATCAACTGGCTGATATCTTCACCAAACCCTTGGATGAGCCTACCTTCAGGAGACTGAAAGCTGAGTTGGGAATGCTTGACATTGAAAGTCAAGTATTTGAAAACCAATCTCAGTAAGCTCTCTGACATGGTTCATCCTCCCTGAAAATCCAAAATAAACCTCTCACTGAATGAGTAATACTCATTCAGGGTCCCTGACACTTGACAAAGAGCATTGAATGAAGTAACTAAATGGTCCAAGTATCAGTTACTTTAATGTCCTAGGTTGGTAACTATGCCAATTTAATAAAGGAATATATGTCTCTTTGTCTTACTGTCATCCCACTTGGCATTTATTGCCTCTCACAAGAAATATCAAATTGATATTTTTTCTCTGCAAAGGTGCACTTTTACTGTACACCTCAACTGTTCCCTTGAAAAACGGGATTTTTACTGCGGGTAATGGAGTGGTAGCATTAAATGGGAATTTCAAAAGTCTTTCAAAAACCTACTCTTAGTTTTTCCATTTGTGCACAAAACACCCCTCCTATCACTCTATAAATACCCTCTTCTTCTACACAAACAACACACACAAATCAATTTCTGCAATTAAACTCTGTCAAAATCTTTTCTCAAATCCAGAAATATTTGTGTGTTATCAAACCCTTCAAAACCTCTTTTGGAAAACCTTTCTTGTAAACTTTTACAAAAGTTTTTCATCACTAACTAGAGAGATCTAAACATTTTTTGCTGTTCTTGCCAAACGATTTTTTTCAAAACCCTAAAAACTTCTTTAAAAGATATGGCTAGAACACAATCTCTCCAGTTTGCTTCTCAGTGGGTAGGGGATCTATCAAACGTTGAATTCAAAACAAACAATGTCATAGGTAATTTTGAATACCCTGAAAATGTCCCAACCTATAAAGACATTGTAAAATTTTTATTCAACTGCCCACTAAAAACGGCCTTTGTGAAGTGTCCCTCAGTGGTGTACCCAAACTACCTCAGGGAGTTTTGGGCAACTGCTAAAGCCTTTGACCCGACACCTTCGACTGATGAGAATAACCTTAGACCACTCAGGGAGTATCTCATCAGGTTCAGTCTAAATGGGGGGCAACAATATACCCTGGATTACAAAACCTTTTGCACTTCAACAGGGTTAGATTACAACAAATGTGTTTATGTCGCCCATCCTGAACCTTCCACAGTGAAGGATGGGTTAAAACAAATTGTTTTGGATCCCACATTTTTGGACAAGACCCCAGTCACTAAAAGTTCATTCCCCGTGGCTTGGAGGATCCTTTTCACTTTTGTGATTCAGGTCCTCGGCGGGAACCACTCATCCACTGAACAGGTAAACTCTATTCAGTTGATGATGGCATACTGCCTGATGAATGGGGTCACTGTCGACATAGGGGAGATCATTTACAGTGATCTTGTAACGAAGCTACAGAGTAAAACTAGGACGAAGTATATTTCGTATCCTAGGTTTGTCTCTTGTGCTTTACAATCGTTACTGGGTGCCAATTATACTCAGGATGAAAAATTTGGAAATTTACCTGGCATCCTGAGTCCTTCAAACTTTCAAAAGGACCCATCCCTTGTCACACCTATCGAATTGACGGCCCATATGGTTGCTGTAAACAACCAGGAGGGATCAGTGTCTCCAAACCCTGCTCTTAAAAAGAAAAAGGGGAAGACTCAGACTGGGACTAAGACTAAACCAAAGTCTCAGGGCCCTGAGGCTTCAGGAGCACCGCCGAAAAGGCACAAAGGGCCTGAGACCAAAAAGACACCCACTGACCAGGCAACAACCACCCCCGTGACAACGAAGGACACTGATACATCACAGTCAGTGCCCTTGGTCACACCTACTACTCCCCAAGATCCAGAGGGAAACAAACAACCCGCTGGTAGGGGAGCGCCTTCCACTTTGCCCGGTGATGACATTAGCAAATCAAAGCCTTTGTCTGAGGGCACACTGATCGATCCCAAAGACTCAGGGGAATACAAACAATCCACTGATAGGGATACAACATTCACTGACTCTGCTAAAGGCACTGGGAAATACCCACCAGTGTCTCAGGGGTCACTGGGGGACAAAGACTCGGAGGGAAAGAAACAACCCGCCGATACGGAACCCATAACCAATCCTGACTCCCGAGAAGACGCTGGGAAACTCCCACCAGTGTCCGAGGGGTCCACGGGGGACAAAGACTCAGAGGGATCAATACCACCCGCTGATATGGAACCCATTCCCACTCCCTTGTTAACTGTTGCTGAGGTTACTGAGCTACTAGAATCTGATGATGACTATGCTGAAAGTGATGAAGAAATCTTATCAGCAGGGGAAGAAGTGGACGCTGAGGTTCAAACTGAACAAGAGCCTCAGCCTGATCCACAGGAACAGACTGAGTCACCTTTTCTGCCTGAAGACAATGACTCAGTCTCATCTTCCAGCTCTGACGAATTCAAAAGATTTGACAATGTTCATCCACTCACTGAAAGACAACTGGTTAAGTGGATCAGTAGGGCTTCAAGGAGATTGTTTTCTGGGGTTACTAAACAGTTTTGGGATCAACACACTGAGGCTGCTGCCAGTTACGCTGACCTGAGATCTGATGTGCTCACCTTCAACGAAAATGTTCATGAGCACAGAGATCTTATGTACCATCATCTTGTCAACCTGGATGAACACATGGTTAAGTTCCTCAAGCATCTTCAGACAGTTGGGGTTACGATTGATGAAATCAGGGACGCTGTCAAAGAGGACCCAACGCTCAATGCCAAAGTGCTGGAGGCAACTGAAGCTTATGCAAAGAATTCATCCAGGCTCACTGACCTTATAGAAATGCTCAAGTCTGCGAATGTTCAGGGTCTTCAATATTCAGTTCAGACTCTTCAGACCACCATGGACTCACTAAACACTCAGGTAGCTACCTTGACTCAGGCCTCGTCTTCAATGGCTTGGAATCTTGGTCCACGAATGACTGCCTTGGAGTTATCTCATGCAAACTTGGATGCAAAGGTCACTGGTCTTCAAGCAGATACTTCAGAAATAAAGGCCATGATGACTGAAATCTATCAGGCCTTCAAGGGTCAAGCTGGTCAGTCCCCCTCAGCACCTACTCCAACTCTTGCCCTCACTGACGCTACGGCAACAGTTGAGGGGGAGAATACTGCTGAAGAAACTCCTCTTCACACTGAGGGGGAGCAAACACCACCAGTCTCAGCAGCTCAAACATCATCATCATCAACACCAGTCTCTGCAGTACCAATCTCATCACTTCCACCTCAAGCAGCAACAACAACAACACTGACAGTCTCAACACCTATCATGACAACACCACCACCCATCATTGCATCATCCTCCTCAGGACAGGACAAGGGCAAAGGCATACTGACAACTACTGAGCCTGAGAGGATCCCCTACAAAATCGGTGACACTGAATACCTCTTCACTCCTCAACAGCTAACCAAACACCTTGCCAAAGAAGAAAGAAAATTGAAACAAGCTGAGGATGATAAGAAGACTAAGGAGGCATTGACCCAAGTGATTGCCGAAGAAGCTGAAAATGTGGGAATAGATGCAAGCAAGCTTAAAAAGGGTCAGGCAGGACAGAAGTTCATGGAAGCTCAGGCTGCTCAAATGGCTGCAATGAGAGCTCAGTATGAAGAAAAGAGAAAGAAAACTGAAGCTCTCCGGCAAAACAGAATCAAAGAATATAACTGGACAATGACCAGCCGAAGGCTTCCTGAAAAAATCACTGATGTCAAAATCATTCCCAACACCAAACCATTGGCTATGAATGTTTACAGAGGAGATGACAAAAGACACTTTGAGGTTCATGATCCCTTAAAGTTCAGTGACTTTGGGATCACTGAACTTGATGAACTTGGTCCGATCATTGAAGCAAAATAAGGTGGTCAAGGAGCTGATGAAGATGCTTAGCAAAAGGTATGAAAGGCTGAGGGAAGCACCAGCCCAACTAAGAATTCAGCCTGCCTTGACTGCACCTCAAGGATCTCAACCACAAGCTTCCACTGGCAAAAGGAAAAGAGTTGATTTCCAACCTGAGATCAAAGTGCCTGGCCTTGATTGCAACAGAGAACTACCTGAAGGTGTTAATTTTGTGAACTGTCTAGTGATTGAAGAGCCTGAAAGAGGGCTATTCCACATTGATGTCTATGGGAACCCTGCATTTCAAAGATGGAGTGACATTGATCAGGCTGGAGTGGCTGCAATGATCAGCTATATTCCTGTGGCCTCTCAGATCCAATCCCCAGCGAACATCAGGTTCTGTCAAGACCTGAATGCCAAGATCAGAGACCATCCTGACAGGGAAACACTCATCACCAAGAAAGTGAAGCTTGAAGCACTGGGTATCCATCTGGAATGACATCATTTTGTTTTATCTTTTGTACTAGTGATAGGAACTTTGTAATCTGATTAATAAACGATGTATGTTTTATTCATTTACTCAGTGTTCCCTATTGTATTCATTAGTACATTCAGTGTAAGAAGAAGCCTCTTGCTCACTTACACTGATCAACCACTTAGGCTATTTGTATATCCAAATAAGGGGAGACTGTTGGGTTCAGTAAATACCCAAACCCCTTAATCTAGGATTTGAATAGAAAATAGCCCAAGTATTTAATCCGTTAACACAAACAGGTCACTGAGTGCATAGTCTCTCAGTGAGTCGTCTTCAGGATACTCAGTAAGAGGCTAAGAAGAAGTCTCTCCACTCAGTAAGGCGGAACTTAAAGGGTGAAGACTGAGTCAAGAAGAAGATGATGGATTCAGTGAGTGATGACAATAACTCACTGAATCCCTAAGATTCCTATCCAACTTCTTACACTGAAGACAAACTGAAGTAGAAGACTGAAGAATGTAAAGACTGAAGAAAGAGCGGGACAAAGCGGGAAAGGTTGAATCAGATAAGACGAGGTCCTTATCATCCAAAGTCAACTTTCCCTGAATAGCAAAACATCAGGCTCAGTGTCATCACTGAACTTAGGAAAGTAGTCTTGTCTCTTACCTAGAATAGTCTTTGTAAACAGAGACAAAATACATCAGTATTTTGTCTTCTGTGTGATGTCAGTTTGTCACTTAGGAAAGAGTCAAATACCATACATGTATAAATAGCATAAGAGATGGAGTGAAAAGGTTAAGCTTGTGAATTGTAAAAACACATACACGCAAGCCATCTTTTCACTCCTCCAAATACAACTTAGTTCCTGAGATAGCTCAGTGAGCTCTAAGAGTTGTGCTCAGACATAGCCTGAGCTTCGAGAGGAATCACCCAACTTTGTCATTTCAATCCCAAGTACTATTCCGCAAGTACTTGGGTAACGTATTCTTTGTTGAATTATTTCTAATAAGAATATGATGTTGAAAATTACTTAGTGTGTTTTCTTTATGTTAATTTCAGTCATTGTTCACTTTTAACTTGTTTTATTAACTTGAACTGTTTTAAACGATAGTGAACGGGGAACAACAAATACTCGTAGCTAAAATATTTATTTTTACCAAATAATGCAAGTTATTCATTTACTGATATTTACTGATAAACAAAACCCGACAACGAGAGGTTATCTCGATAAACGAGTCCACACGCGTACCGACATGGTAGTATATATGATTTAAATCGAATAATTATTAATGTGAGTTAATTATTTTAATACTACCTAACGTTTATTAAAGCGGTTCCAAAAATATAATCCGGGCATTTGTTCGAGATAAAATACAATATTTATGTTATGTTACAGCGGAACACGGGGTACACATAATACACTTAATAATCTTTTATATAATAAACAAAACCCCTAGTGGGAATTATTCATTTAAAAAAAATCAAACCATACTTTATTTAGTAATATTTTTTTTAATTAATAATTTTTATTAAAGATGTTAAATAAAAAAAGACTTAAATATTTCCTAATTTGACATAAAATTTGCTAAATTCGTTTTTTATTGATATATGTAAAAAAACTAAAAATACACATGTACCTAATTGTCATTCTTTTATTGTTTTGGCCAAAAATGTAAATCAAGAGGAAGAAAATCGCTTCAAAGTTCAAACAGGATTCATGTACATAACAAAAAAAAAGAGAACAAAGAAAACAAAACCTTCCATGTCCACACTATCCAACCAATGGAACACAACCACCAATTCATCGTCAACATATTCTTATCTAACCTTCCGTTTTAATATTGTAACATCGATCTAATTCATGATTTAGCAATAAGGTTTGTCAATCATCAATGACCTATTTTTGTGTTTTATATCCATTCAGTAATTGACGATATTACTTGATCGTTGTTTTAATTGATTATTTTATATGCTTTACGTTCTTTTGGTTATGTTTTAGTAAATTTTTTGGGTTATGTATGTGATAACGTGAGTTTATTGATTAAATTGCGTGTTTGCGATTATATTCTTAGATCAATTGTTAACGTCAAAGAAATCTTTGATATAATTAATGGTCTATTTTTTAACTTAATGGCATAACATTAATATGTAACTGGTTTGAACAATGTAATATTGCACAATGTGATATCAAGAGAAAAGATGGTAGATATAATCTCAATCTTTAACATAGTCTATCGTATAGGTTTGTGATATGTACGAGTCTTTAAATTTAGCTACAAAATCAAGTTAAGGATTGTTTTGGTGTTTTTTTAATTGAAACTTCAGTTTATAGAGTTTTTCGGAGATTGCGGGGGTGTTTGTTTAAGCTTATATACGGCTTATTAGCTTATATGTGTTTGACTTATATAACATAAGCCACAGTTTTGTGGCTTATTTTGACACTTATGGGCTTATATAATATTGACAATGGTCTATTTAGGCAAAACTTCAACATGTAATTATTACAACAAAGTATGCACTTATCAATTCTTTAATTATCTTCATTCACTTCTTATATGCCTTGAAACTCTTTTGTTCCGGTGCTAATCTATTATCAATGCAAATATATACGATAAGCCACATAGATCACCATTTTTGGTACATATGGTAATTGCATAACTGATCCATGTACAGATACAAGAAAATTACATAACATAAACAGAGCCGTCTCAAGGTTACGTGAGGCCTAAAGCACTTTTCCAGATAAGGGCCTTTTAAAAGATTTCAATACTTTTGATAATTAATCGTCTCATTGTTAAGCTTTGATTTTCTGTAATTAGCAGTTGCATATATAAAGTTTTGGGGCCGCTTATTAAAGCGATTGATTTAGTGTCCTTATGTCAAAGACGACCCCGAACATAAAATACATATTGTTACCCGAACCTGTTTTGATCATGCTACCCGTTTTGATACAACTATTCCCCTTAACTGTAGATTTGAGAACCATGCACAAGTCTTTTGTTCCCCCTGATGTTGTCTCATATGCATCAGCTATTACGGTTTTAAGCTCTTAATGCAGCACGTATTTTCATCAGTTTAGCAATAAAGGACAATTATATGACCATGGTTATCTTTTTTTAGTACATGAAACCAGATATGGTAAAAGTCATAATAACCCTCATTAGTTGCACCTAATCACATTATTTAATGCAAAGTATATGCTCTCTTTTTGTTATGCAACCACTTTTTAGATATCATTAGGGGTATCATGATGTGTAAGATGGTTTCACATTTAAAATATCAAAAATTGTGTGTTTACTCTTAATGCCGTTGTTTTTACTGATATTAAATGTATTGATAAGAGTATTACGGGTGGATATCCCTTTCAAGTCTTCAAGCATTATAAAGACCATCAGCCAAGCCCTCATTTTATTACATGAACTAAGTGTTGGTCCAAACAAAACTTCCAAAAAAATAGGTTAAACTCAATGCTATTGCTAATGGTAGTAGGATGGTTACTTTTGAGGTGTTTAATGCCTATATGTCCATATGATTTTAGGTGCTTTTAATCTGATTTAACTACCTTCAGTTAGCTTGGTGGCTTCCGTTGGTCATTTTGAGAGTTAAACAATTTGTTTGTGATGATTACATGTTGAAGTTTTGCCTATTATTTAGTGGGTCATGTTTAAGCTCGGCACTCACCCAAACCTTATAACCTGTACATGTTTGGTTTTTTCTTTGATTTTATAATTTGAAGGTATAACATGTGCTCTAATTGTTTGTATAATCACTTAAACGGGTTGATTATTTGGGTTTAGAGCTTAGAAAATTTTACCTGATACCTGACCCTTTGGGTATGTCGGTTACGGGTGGTTTCGTGTACGGGGATTGCGGGTCGGGTTGTGTGGGTATTTAAGAAAAAATATAAGTACTATGTTTATGAGTTATTATGATTCTTTCTGATATGCATCCTTTTATCAAATAAAGCACACATACATACATTTAGCAGCAGACAAGTAATTACTCAATAATGTCATACAATATAAGCCAGGCAAGATGGAAACTTGATACTAGCAAACTTTAATGCTTGCATCCATCTTATCTTACTCTGTGAGAATTTTATATTATTTATTTTACTATTTTTTTAATCTTTGCGGTAGGAACTGAAGCAACTAGGCTACGAGGTTTGATCTGATATGATCCTCAATGTTTCTAAAGCACATGTAGTTTCATTGAGTTCTTCCACAAAAGGTTTTTGATTGAGTTCTTGGCACACCTGTCCTAGGTACTTGGTTCAGCATCCATCATACGCCATGTTTATTATATAATTAAATACTAAACTATGTATTAAATAAAATGATGATCATCATGATATGTGACTCTATCTTTATTTAAGCATTACAATTACAATTTTGTATACTTTCGACATGTTTGACCTTTTTTCCTTATAACTATTTAATTTTTTATCCATCAAGGAAATCCACCAAGAGGTTCGTCATTAAGACTGTTACTATATGGTTTTGTACATACTCTTGTGTTGTCTTTTCATGTTTATTTTGTGTGTTCTTAATTTGTAAATTTGGTTGTTATCGTCTTTCAGGTTGACTCTTCTAAATGACCAACAGGACCTGCTCAAGGAGTTCACTAACTTATTTTCGGGTTCTTCAGAAGCAGGATCTAATCATTCTGGTCACTCCAGTAATAACTATAACTCTGGAAAGGTATTCACTCTTCTGAATGTCTTTGTGCTTTATTTCAAGGTCATTATAAACACAATCATGTCTTTGTTTCCTTCTGTTATTAGTTATTTGCACTTTTATGTCATTCCCATGTATTCAAGTTTCCACGCATCCCTTGAAAAACGGTTTGGCTATGGGTCAAAAGACCAGAACATCTGTCATAATAACAAAACAGGGGATTTTTTTAGTGTAATAGTAGTAACAGGCTAACAGCAAACAAATGAGTAATTGTATCCTGATGTGTACAGATTAAAGGGTTACACATTTATTCATCATGTTTAACAATAATGTCTCTTTTCAGTTGGTAGTGGAGAGGAAAAGGATCGTGGGGTGGAATGCTTGATACAGATAATAATTGCATCATCGACACTAATGACCCAAATTATAGCAGTGAGGTATGTTTATCATTCTGCTTTTATGAGTTTTCACCATTTGCATTAGACAAACTCGATTTCCAATAATCTTCAGGTTTAGGAATTATTGGAGACTTCACTCGCTATGACCGCGTACATCAATGTTACATGACCATGAACATGAACATGGCTTTTGTACTGTATATTGACCGTACTATGCATCCATGGAGATTAGACGCATTGGTTGTTACAACAACTAAAGCATGTCATACTTCACCCTTTACATAATTTCCACCGATGCATTAGCACAAGATTTAGTATTTCAGCAAGCAAATAACAGTTCATTTAAAAAGTAAATAGATTAACGGGCGGGAAGTCATCCGGGGTGTATTTATTACTTATAAAACCTCTTATATTATTCAATAATACTAATCTTTTATATAATAAAGGAAAACCCCAATTGGAGGTTTTGACATTTTGAGAACTACATCTTTCCTTATTTGTTATCCTCCCCATTAATGTTTCCTTATTATACCATAACTTCTAATCATATTTGCCACATTAATGTTTCCGGACCAACCCAATCCATTTCGAAAACATCAAAATTTACACATTTTGCCCTGTTACCCTCCCCATCCGGTTTATTGTGTAATAATGCAAAAAAAACAAAAACTTAAGATAAGATTTACATCAGTTGATCCATTAACCAAGAGGAACTTCAGTTCCAGTTAGTACAATTATTTATATGCATTTGACCTGTATGTAATACTGAATATTCTCTCTCAATTTTCATGGATGTCCAGATAATGAAACAACACAAAAATCAAAGGTTCTTAGTGAGGACAGTTGTGGTGGTTTCTGCAGTTGAAGACTTTGGTGTTATGCATCTGAATGCCATTTAACTCATGGTACATTACACAAGTTTATTGGTCCTTATATCATAGCTATCTAGATGTCAAGCCTGGCCTTCTTAGTGCAGTAGATGCTCAATTTGGAATGAAAAAAAAAAAAAAAAAGTCCTTTCGAGGTATGTATTGTTTCTTGCTCTAAATACTGGTTATTTTTTCGTTATATGTTTTATTTTATTTAAGTGAATTCTGGTGGTTGGATAGTTTGCACATGAAGATGTCAGTGGAAAGATAACACCAACCTTATTGAAAGGATTGGAATTTTGATTAGAAGTGATGTTTTATTTATTTATTTACCAATTATACATGAAAAATCCACCAAAAGGCATACTCAAATCATATTGATATTGTTAAATATGTATAGATGCACTTGGAATTTATTAACCTGACATTTGATTGATAAGGATAGTATGGAGATTTCGTACAAGTCTTTTTGTTGATTTTTTTGCTTGACGTGCTTTTGGTCGTAGGAAAGTGACTTCAAAGTAGAGAACGTATATGCAACTAGACTGAAAAGGGTCTTGGATAGATGAAAAAGTAAAGGTGGTATCTACGCCATTGTCATGCTCTCAGTGTTGATGTTATTGAAGATGTTGGAGATCAAAGAAATCGATGTATTGGTTTAATAAGATATAGTTGGGGAGTAATGTTATGGTTTACTAAATTACTGAACAATGGATGTGTAATTCGATAACATGTATAAAGTTAGCCCATTTTGTTGTATAGTTATAGTTCAGATCGCAAAATGTTTAAAAATGCTATGTGAAACTGTTATGAAATTGGAAATATTATAATAGGGGGAATTGCATATATATCCCTCCAAAAGTGAACAATTGCATATATATGAACAAGTTTTTTGATTTAACAGGCGTTATTTAGATTGTGAAAGAATGAGATGTACATTGATATAAAATGAAATGCTTATATCTACTGTCAATGCGTTTCCAAAAAGCTTTGTGTTACGTTATTTAATAGAACTTGAACCTCCTATAGTTTTATTCTATGGTATGCAGTGTATATTCTTAAGGAAAATAAAATACTTTATTTACAAATAGCTATGGGTTCTAACATGTTGTCATCATGAAGGGTAATATGAAAATACTAAGATCAGCCAATGCATATAACAATATGAAATTAATAAGACCAATGATGTCTATTATTTTACGATTTTTGATATTTCATTCGCTTATTTGTGGGTCACTTAGTGACTAACTTAGATGAAACATTAATATTTAGTAATAATTGATCTCAAAATCTTGTGCGTGCACGGGTATTATAACTGGTAATAATATACTAAATATAAAATAGAGTAAATTACACCGTTCGTCCTTGTGGTTTGCGTTGACCGCAGGGTTTAGTCCTTTGACCAAAAAAATTGCACCGTACGTCCTTAAGTGTGAAACGTTATGCACCGTTCGTCCCTTGACCAAACGACGTTAAGTTTGACCGTTAAAAACCCATCATGTGACTTGCACATGAGGGTAAATTCGTCATTTCAACACCATAAGGACGAACGGTGAAAGGACGAATGGTGTAGTTTATGAGGATAAGACCACTTTTCTCTCTCTCAATGATGTTTTCCATTAAACCACTCTCAATTTGGTAGACAGATGGACCGAGATGCTTTATCATTTCCATGATGTTTTCCATTAAACCACTCTCAATGATTTCACCATTTCTTTCTTGCTGCCAAGAATCCATAAGTGTACCTTTTAGCCTCATTTGAAGATTACTAGACTGACAAACAGTATCCACCCACAGGCTAAGACCAAGCTCAAGAATCGGAGGCTTGTTTGTACTGGAATTACAATATCTATCCATTCTGGCGAACAAGTTTCTGATTAATTTCGATGCCTTTAACAAACCCGGGTAGTCTCAGGTCTCGGGTTCGAAACCCACAGGGCGTGTTTGTTTGTTTGTTCACGTCCAAGAGAAGACACCAAAAGGAGCTATTTGTGTTGGCTTAGCCTCGGCTCACATGACCACACCCATGAGTAAATTACTTCTATTGATCCTAAAAATCATCGCATTTATTTTCTAGCACAAGGTAATGCTTTCTGTGATTCATGTATAAATGGTAAAGATGTTGATGTTTTTTCTTACATATGCAGGTTTGTTGAATCTTGAAGAACTTATTTTTCTAAAAAATGACTTCGTGAAAGCAAAATCCAATCGGCTCATCTTCAGTAACCAGAAAAGATGTACTATCATCTGGTTGGGACTTGACATCTTTAGATAGTGATGATACATTTGAACGTTATTTCAAAGAAATCATTAATCTTGATTCCCATTCCGTGAAATTTATATGATTTTGTATATAATGCTTTTCACATAACATTTAACTTGATGTAATGAAATGAAACTCTATTTCTTTTACATAAGGACGATGGTGGCGTTGTGGTGAGGTGGTGGTGGCACGTGAGTGTATACCAAGAGGTGGGGGAGGGTTTTTAGGCGCGTGACCTAGTGGATCGGAAAGAGGGGAGAGTGGGGAGTGTTTTGAGGTGGGTGGTGTAGTGTGGTAGGCGGCGGTGTGGCGGTGGTGGTGGTTTAAGGTGGTCGGCGGCTAGGTTAGAGAGAGAGAGAAATGGTGATGATGATGATGTGTGGTAATGGTTAAGAGAAGAAGATAGTGAGGGTATTTTAGTATTTTTACCCGAGTTTAACAGTCAAACCTAACGTCGTTTGGTCAAGGGACGAACGGTGCATAACGTTTCACACTTAAGGACGTACGGTGCAATTTTTTTGGTCAAAGGACTAAACCCTGCGGTCAACGCAAACCACAAGGACGAACTGTGTAATTTAACCCTACCCTATAATATTAGCGCCCCCCTTTTGTCTTTTCTCAGAACATGTTTCTTCTTCTTCTGGTAAACAAACCCACGCTCTCCACCTCAAAACCATCGCCCTACATCTTCTTTGGTGATGACCTGCTAAACTACCTCGACCTTCACGCAAGTCAAACAAGGATGATCGATCTATCACTATCGCATGTTTCCTCTTTTTCCAACAAGAAGCCACGGGATCACTTTGAAGAGAAGGAGAGATAACTACTTTTCATCAAGATGGGTAACATCACAATCGACACAAGGAAAGAAGGAGTCAAAGCATTCGTTTTTGTTTCTTTTATGCCCACCTCCGATCCACAGTTACCACTACATCTTCCTTAACTCATATCGAAAATCAAAGGGGTATTGGTGGTTCCTGCTTGGATTCGGGTTCGATTGGATTTGTGTTGCTCTCATTTTGTTTTCCTCTCCGATTGGCTCTATCTTGTTGTAAGGATTCATTAATTTTTTTTTTCTTGAATGATATTGTTTTGATGGTTGTTAAGTTTTCTGTTTTGGTCATGATGGAGAACCAGTGGTGACTTAATTTCATACCGATTAACCATGAGTTTTTATTGATTATAGACAATCTAAATCTTGTGTGGTATAATTCTTTTTAGGGGCAATTTCATATCTCCCCTCATTTTATATGGAAATTTCATATATACCCAAACATGCATTAAAAACATTGTATATTATACATTCAATACTTGCACTTTGGGTATATATGAAATTTATCATGAAAGTAGGGTGATATATGAAATTAATCCTTCTTTTTAAAAACCGATTGGCTGAAAATGGTGCTTAATGGTGATGTTTGGCTTATTTGGTTATATGATATCCTTAATCTTGAGTTTTGCTTTTACGTCGGATTAACCACCTAGTCGAATCTGATTAACCTGGTTATTAGAAAGATAGAAGAATTTTTTTTATAATAGAAGTAGATAGTGTCTTAGAGTTTTATTGGATCAGTTGGTATGCTAAGTTAGTAAAAATGCTTGTTGAAACATGATTTGGGTCTTGTGGTATTTTCTCCTTTGCTGTTGGTTCCTTACTGCTTTTGCGACAGCCCCATCTAGAGGTCTCGGGTTCAAGCCTCGGAGTGGCCAAAGTACCTCTCGATTGCCTTGCGTTTTTGGTGTCTGAGATAACTAAACTTTATATTTCCCCACTTTCTTTGGCTTTTACAACATAAACAGTTAGAGTAAAATTTTATACATATAAAACCAGTACTATAAATTGGTTTACAAGAGAGTTAAAAGTTGATCATCAAGGGTCCTGTATTTGTCCCCACTCGTTTCTTTTGACTATCACAACATAAGCAGTAAAATGAAAATGGTGAAACTAGTAATAAAATTTGGATTTTTCAAGATTGGGCCTGGTCTGTGTTCGTGTGTTGTGTTTTAGGCCAAAGCCCACTCATTAAGAAATGGTGTGTTTAAATTGTAACATAAAATGGGATATCAAACTTAGTGATTCATTACATCAAATTGTATTACAAATGGTTTAGCGCAACGTGTACTCGGGTCGTCTTTCTAATCGGATCTACCACTTGTTTTCCCAACGTATTTTGCGACTCACCCAACCCGCTCATTATCCTCGACATAAAACTTATGTTATATATTAAAAAGTACTAATCATATTCATTAACACACTATAAAGTATAAATATAATCGAAGCTCTATTTTCTTAAAAACCATTAGTCCATACTTTATATAAATAATAAGCCAAGTGGGAACTCATTTTGTATATCAACGTATTGATATTAAAATCACTAGTCACTACATATAAATTAAACGTATATACGGGTCATACCCAATTTTCTAAAAACTATTATAACTTATAAACATAATTTATTTTTATTTAAACTTTTATAATAAAACTATTACTTTTATAATTTTCTTATTAACTAATATTAGTTATATATGAATATATATACTTTAAGCGACATTTCTACAATTTAAATACGTTTACTATTTTTATGTGATATTTTCCGTACATCGTCTTCCAGTTACCGGCGAACCAAAGACTTATCGTTTGTGATACTTTTATACGTTTATACTTAAGCACTTCCGAAAGCCAATGATTAGCCAATACTTATCAAAACTATTTCAACTTAAATTATGCCACACAAGCAAAAATAATATAAATACTCTAAACTCAATTAAATTAATAGCTAAGACTTGCCATGTCATTATAGGTCGCGTGTCGGTACTCCACTCTACTACTAGTTGACTTTACATAATTGCAGACTACTTCACTAAGGTGAGTTTCATAGCCCCTATTTTACTTGTTTTCAAATACTTTTGGGGGAGAATGCATGCTTATTTTTACGATTGAACGCAAGTACAAAATTACTGTTGCATACTGGTCTAAGTCCAGATAACCCAATTACTATTATTACGCCCATTATCATGAACCGTTAGTTACTCTTTTGTGAGTAAGCGCAAATGCTATGAATAGATCTATTGGGGTTGACACCCTCGTCCATAGTAGGATAAGCTCTACTGAGCATTAGTACGAGTCGGACGGATGCATATTATTTGAGTAAGTCACAAGTGTGCGGGTTATACACTTGTATTCGGGCATTCATTACTATGTTAACGTTTCGGTGTCATGAGCTTAGACCGTATAATACTTTATTTCGTGCCATTGGGTTACATTGGTCACACCTTGCAAACTTGTGGTTCAATAAATTACTTTAAACCTATGATCTCACCAACATATTTGTTGACAAATTTTAGCATGTCATTCTCAGGTAACTATGATGGAAGTATATGTAGCACCACTCACGGTGATCACTTGCATGACAACTCCTTTTCAAGACTTTATTATGTTCGAGTACATTCAGTGGAACTACTAAAATAAATGCTTTAGTTTATAAAGTGTAACTTGACAATGTTGAACTATTTTATTTCAAAAACCTGAATGTAC
This sequence comes from Chrysanthemum seticuspe, assembly GCA_019973895.1. Taxonomy (NCBI): domain Eukaryota; kingdom Viridiplantae; phylum Streptophyta; class Magnoliopsida; order Asterales; family Asteraceae; genus Chrysanthemum; species Chrysanthemum seticuspe. The sequence goes on from BPTQ01000003.1 coordinate 169,727,937, forward strand.
TGTTTTCAAAACGTCTCATATAGAGTACGTTCTTTATTATCTTGTGTTGTGTGCTACATATGTAACGCTCCTCAATACCATTCCGCTGCGTAAATTTGAGGGTGTTACATGTATGAAGCATAAAATTCAACAAGAAGTATGAGCATGTTGGAAAAGATGCAAAGACGCCAGTGACAAAGACGTTGATGAAAGGCAGGCCAAACCAATATCTGATCACAACAACAAGAACAAAGAACAAAGAAGTAACAAGTTAAAGACGTCACAAGCAAAGAATGCCAAAGATTTAAAGACGTCAAACGACCTATGATGACCAACCCATAGGGGGAGATTGCTGGGATTACGTTATTATTGTAAAGTGTCGGTCATTAAATGTTGTAATAGGTGGTTATTTATTATGGCTGATAATTGTTAGCTTAACGGGCCGGCTTATGAAGTTAGCCCATGGGTCGTTTCCTTTGATACTAGGGCAACGCCCCACCCTCTTGTAAACAACCATATATACCCTTTCCTTTGAAGGGAAATCGCGTTGGTTCTATTGTTATTTCATTTTCACTTATCATTTACACATGGTTCCTTCCATCTCTCTCTTTCTCTAACTATATCGTAGCATGTGTAGTTCAATATCGTGACCTAACAAAAATAATTGGAAACCATTATATATTGCTTATGTATTATATGTAAAAGGAAAAAAAATCATAAGTATCATAACAAATTTATTACATGATGGTTGTATGAAATAAAACTTCTTTGTACACAATGTTTGTTGTGTAGTTTGTGTATTCGTCGTCTTTGTCACAATAAAGAACCTTCAAACCTTTTTCGTCTTAACTCTTGAAACGATCACATAAAGTTGTTAGTGTGAAGATACGGGCCTTTGTAGAAACAACCCAACTTGTGATAATATTTGCCCTTGACTTTTATTAACTGTCATAGCCACATGAGCGTAGATATCAATATCCAAGATGAAGGTATTAAAGATCACATATGTTAGTAGTACGGGTTGTGAATAACATATCCAGATGGGCGTCAGGTAAAACTCAAACCATTGTGTCTCTTGGGGGTGTTTCTTTTCTTCTTATTGGAGAAGAAATGTGGGCTCAAACCCTTAATGCCTCTTAATTGGGGGAAACATTAAAGCTTCTTTCTTACAAATAAGAGGCTAATTAAGAGGTTTATATGAAACAACTTAATGTGGTAAACACCCCCTTACTCTTATAAATCATGGGTCTTATGTGTTTGGCATACCATTTGTTTGTTACACAAGACACTTAGAATCAAGGATGAACAAACAAAACAAAAATATGATTCTGGATGATCAATAATAGTAGTATATCCAAAACAAAAATTATGATTCTGGATGATCAATAATAATAGTATATCAGACACACATACTCGAACCCATCCAAATAACACTTGATGACGTATAGGCAACTTCATATAACGTTGGTTGAAATCCAACCCATATCCTAAACAAACAAATTTGGCCACTGGCAAAACACATATTTTAGTCATCTTATTCAAGACAATAAATTTTGTTTGCCTCCTGTATAAGGATTGTGAGCAAAATTAAATAAAATCATTGACTGTCAAATGCTTGAAATGCAAATTTGAACTTTTATCCTAGACATTCACTTTTAGAAATATGATATCCACGTTGACATATTGTGCATGACATAAGTAGTAAGTAATTACTCAACATGTACACTAACTTATAAAAAAGCATTTCGATGTTGATTTCATCAATAGGCACGATACAATCCAATATCTATATACACTCGCTATCCCATAAAACCTTCACTACATGACTGTCATCAATTCCGAGTAAAAAAAGCATTTGACTACTAATCAATTATCTACCATGACCTTCGATGACAACGTAAAAGAATTTGCGGTTATGGGCCAAAACTCTTTAGTATCAACATTGACGACCTGGTCATAAGAAAAGTATCAAAGTTACCTGGTTATTGTTGGAAAATTTAGTGCACTTGTGGGATTAGTTCACACCTTGTAATGGGTTAGGAGGTACGGAGTGTACACCCATAAGGTCCATGAACACCCCGACTCTTATAGTGGTTTGTATTGGTAGTACTAGTAGAAAGTACTGCTTGTGGTTTCCACTGATAAGCAGTGTTTCCACTGATAGGCAGTGTTTCCACTGAAGTGCTATGAAAGTACTGCTAGAGGTATGAAAGTACTGCTAGTGTTAAAGTACTGCTAAATGGCAGTTACAACTGCTTAATAACCACGTTTAATTGGTCATGTAACCACTAACAGCTATAATGGGGATAGTTATGAGGTGATTAATGGGCCGATTAATCCTCATAATTCCATTTGAACGGCTGAGAGTAATGTCCTATAAATAGGATATCTGATTATGCATGAGAGACACACAGAAAACGATAAACACTTATTAGCGCAAGGGTTATAGAATTGTGCCTAATTCCATAACTGCATTTGGTCTTATCCCAAGTAGATATTCGTGTAACCCAGGCATTAGGGTCGAATAGTTTACTTTGGAAAGTGATCACACGATTCCAAGTGATATCCGGTAACCACCAAGTGGTATTTGTTACTGCTGACTATTGTTGTTTCTGCTGAAGTTGATTATCTTACCCTGTTCTGGGAGCTAACCGCCAACAATCAAAGTAAACTATTTTGTGATAATCAATGGCAACTGCTGCAATGAAACACATGGCTTCAAACTTTGCCAAGCTTGATAAGTTTGAAGGGGTGGACTTTAGGAGGTGGCAGAAGAAGATGCACTTCTTGCTGTCAAGCATGAGTGTAGTTTATGTGCTGACTCCAATTCCTGATGATGGGGATGATGCTACGGTTGAGCAGATCAGAAGGAGGAGTAAATGGGAGAATGATGACTACATATGCAGAGGTCTTATTATGAATGGTATGTCTGATTCTTTGTTTGATATTTATCAGAACTTTGAATCTTCCAAAGAACTGTGGGATTCCTTGGATGTCAAATATATGGCTGAGGATGCATCAAGTAAGAAGTTCCTTGTTAGTAATTTCACAAATTACAAAATGACTGATTCAAGACCAGTTATGGAATAATACAATGAACTTCTTGGAATACTTAGAAGGTTTACACAACACCAAATGAACATGGATGAGGCTATCAAAGTCTCTTGTGTCATTGACAAACTCCCTCCTTCATGGAAAGATTTCAAGCATACCTTGAAACATATGAAGGAGGAGTTAACTCTTGTTGAGTTGGGCAGTCATCTGCACATTGAGGAATCTCTCAAGGTGCAGGATAATGACAAGCCAAAGAGTAGCAATGCTACTGGTGCATCTGTTGTCAATATGGTGGAGCATAACAACTCCACCAGGTACAATGATAACAAAGGCAAACGCAAATATCATGATAACACAAAGGCAGATCTTAACAAGAAGGCAACACCTACTTGTTGGAAATGTGGCAAGACTGGTCACATTAAAAGGGATTGCAAAGGTGTTAAAATTGGTGGTAAAGCCAATGGATCAGGCACTAATGGTTCAGGGAGTGGTGGTTCAGCCAACTCACTGAAAGGTCAGAATATGTTTAATAAGTCTTTTCAGATTTATTATGTTACATATGTATCTGAATCTTTTTATGTGCAGGATGATGATGTTGCGTGGCGGGTTGACTCTGGTGCAACAGTTCATGTGTGTAAAGATAGAAGCTGGTTCAAGACTTATGAGTCACTGAATGATGGTTCTATTCTTCACATGGGAAATGAGTCAACAGCCTTGGTGCATGGTCGTGGTTGTGTAGATCTTAAGTTTAGTTCTGGAAAGATTGTAACTTTGTTTAATGTTATTCATGTTCCTGATATCAGGAAGAACTTGGTTTCAAGTAGTATTTTGAATAATCATGGATATAAACAAGGTATTGAATCTGATAAATTTGTTCTTTCTAAATGTGGTGTTTTTATTGGTTTTGGTTATTTATGTAATCAAATGTTCAGGCTTAATATTACCACTGACAGTGTTATTTCAGCTTTTGTGACCACTTATGATCAGACTGATTCTACCCTTTGGCATGCTAGACTTGGTCATGTTCACTATAAAAGGATGCAAGATATGTCTAGGGATGGTTTAATCCCTGCTTTTGACATGGACACTGAAAAGTGTAAAACTTGCATGTTGACCAAGATAACCAAGAAACCTTTTCAGGGTGTTAGTCGTGAGACTAAGATCTTGGAGCTTATTCACAGTGACCTGTGTGATTTGCATGCCACTCCTTCTTTGGGGAATAAGAAGTACTTTGTGACATTTATTGATGATGCTTCTAGATTTTGTTATGTCTATCTGTTACATACAAAGGATGAAGCATTAGATAAATTCAAAGTGTTTAAAACTGAAGTTGAATTACAACTTGGGTCTTTGATCAAAAGATTAAGGACTGATAGGGGAGGTGAGTACATGGATACTCAGTACTTTCAGTCTGTTGGAATAATCCATTAAACGACTGCCCCTTATACTCCTCAGCAAAATGGTATTTCTGAAAGGAAAAACAGGGTGCTGAAGGAGATGGTTAATTCCATGTTGTCCTATTCAGGACTGAGTCAAGGGTTCTGGGGTGAAGCTATGTTAACAGCTTGCTATTTATTAAATAGGGTTCCCAACAAAAGGAACAAGGTTACCCCTTATGAACTCTGGACTAAAAGGAAACCCAACCTGAATTATCTCAAGGTTTTGGGTTGTAGGGCTGTTGTAAGACTCCCTGATCCAAAGATGAAAACTTTGGGTGAAAGAGGCATTGACTGCATCTTTGTATATGCTGAGCATTCCAAGGCTTTTAGGTTCTATGTTATTGAACCTAATGAATATGTTTCAATTAACTCAGTAATTGAATCAAGGGATGCAGATTTTGATGAGAATAGATTCTCATCAGTCCCTAGACCAAGTCAGAGGATTCCTAATGGAACTCATGACACTGGTGTATCAGAGGTCCCTGATGGTGAACCATCAGTGGTCCCTGATGAGGTTGTGGTTCAGCGACCTGAACCTATGCTCAGGAAGAGCAAAAGGGTCAGGACTCCAAAGTCATTTGGACCTGAGTTTCAACTATACTTAGTTGAAGGAACAAGGGATGAGGTTTCAGACTAATACTCCTATTGCTTCATTGTTGAGGATGATCCCAAGACATTTGAAGAAGCAATGAAGTCCCAGGATATTGCTTTCTGGAAAGAAGCAATCAATGATGAGATGGATTCCATCATGGGCAACAACACTTGGGTGTTGGTTGATCTACCTCCTGGTTGCAAACCTCTGGGTTGCAAATGGATTTTCAAAAGGAAAATGAAGGTAGATGGAACTATTGAAAAGTTCAAGGCTAGACTAGTCATTCAGGGCTTTAAACAAAAGTCAGGAATAGACTATTTTGATACTTATGCCCCTGTGGCTCGTATCAGTACCATAAGACTGCTGATTGCCTTAGCATCAATTCACAATCTGGTTATTCATCAGATGGATGTGAAGACAGCTTTCTTGAATGGTGAATTGGAAGAGGAGGTTTATATGAACCAACCTCAGGGCTTCATCATGCCTGGCAATGAAAACAAGGTGTGTAAACTGATTAAGTCTCTTTATGGACTGAAGCAGGCACCTAAGCAATGGCATCAAAAATTTGATGAAGTGGTTTTGTCTAGTGGTTATGTTCTTAACCAAGCTGACAAATGTGTATATAGCAAATTTGATGAATCTGGTAAAGGAGTCATCATTTGTCTATATGTTGATGACATGTTGATCTTTGGCACTGATCAAAATCAGGTTGACCTGACAAAGGAATTTTTGTCATCAAGGTTCTCCATGAAAGACATGGGGGAGGCTGATGTTATCCTTGGTATAAGGATTAAACATGAAAGTAATAGAATTTCTATCTCTCAGTCTCATTATATTGAGAAGGTGTTGAGGAAATTCAATTACTTTGATTGTACTCCTGTGAGTACACCTATGGATACATGTGAGAAGCTAATGCCTAATAATGGCAAAGCTGTATCTCAACTTGAGTATTCTAGGGTAATTGGCTGCTTGATGTATGTCATGACTTGTACAAGACCTGATATTGGTTTTGCAGTGGGAAAATTGAGCAGGTATACTAGTAATCCTTGTGCTCATCACTGGCAAGCTGTTCACAGGGTACTGAAGTATTTGAAGAGAACTATGGATTATAGTCTCTCATATACTGGTTATCCTTCAGTGTTGGAAGGTTACACTGATGCAAGTTGGATCGGTAACACTGAAGACAATTCGTCTACCAGTGGCTGGGTATTCCTACTTGGTGGAGGTGCAATTTCTTGGGCATCCAAGAAACAAACTTGCATCACCAGTTCAACAATGGAATTTGAATTTGTGGCTCTAGCAGCTGCTGGTAAAGAAGCTGAATGGTTGAAAAACTTGCTTCTTGAGATTCATTGTGGCCTAAACCTATAGCACCTATTTCTATCCGGTGTGATAGTGCAGCTACATTGGCTAAGGCTTATAGCCAGATGTACAATGGTAAGTCTAGACACTTAGGTGTCAGACATAGCATGATTCGTGAGCTTATCATGAATGGGGTGGTATCTATAGAGTTTGTGAGATCTCAACAGAACTTAGCTGATCACTTGACGAAGGGATTAGCTAGAGACTTGGTTATAAAGTCTGCTAAAGGGATGGGTTTAAGTCCAACTTAGTCTCTGGATGCTAGGACACCCAACTCCCTCCTGAGGAAACTTAGGAGCTGAGTTCATTGTGGAAAGCTGAACATTCAGTGGACTGGAGCACATGTTTTATGTACATCCCAAGGTTGTGCTCAGAACCTGCTGAAAGGAGGATGAAGTCTTTACTTCTTAATGGTTAATTTTCTTTGAAAAAGTGCTTGGCAGGAGCATGACTAAAGAGGAACCACCTATTTAAATGTTGAAGTTTTGCCGCTTCAGGAAGCTTTGGACTTTTAGCTTTTACAACATTTATGAATTTGGATATGGACACATGGCTTGTATAGTGTCAGGAGCTGTTAAGTGTTTGAAAACTTGTGTGTATTTTATCTTCAGGTATTCAAATGGGTTGAAGGGTTCAATTCTTAGAACACCCTGATTCTCGAATATTTGAACGTGTAATTTACTAAGATGGAAATTCAATCCTCAGGACATTTTCGTTTATGCACATGTTTTGCTTGATGTTTATTTTTCGTGCAAAGGAAGTGAACTAAATTTGGGGAGGATTGTTGGAAAATTTAGTGCACCTGTGGGATTAGTTCACACCTTGTAATGGGTTAGGAGGTACGGAGTGTACACCCATAAGGTCCATGAACACCCCGACTCTTATAGTGGTTTGTATTGGTAGTACTAGTAGAAAGTACTGCTTGTGGAAAGTACTGCTTGTGGAAAGTACTGGTTGTGGTTTCCACTGATAAGCAGTGTTTCCACTGATAGGGAGTGTTTCCACTGAAGTGCTATGAAAGTACTGCTAGAGGTATGAAAGTACTGCTAGTGTTAAAGTACTGCTAAATGGCAGTTACAACTGCTTAATGACCACGTTTAATTGGTCATGTAACCACTAACAGCTATAATGGGGATAGTTATGAGGTGATTAATGGGCCGATTAATCCTCATAATTCCATTTGAACGGCTGAGAGTAATGTCCTATAAATAGGATATCTGATTATGCATGAGAGACACACAGAAAACGATAAACACTTATTAGCGCAAGGGTTATAGAATTGTGCCTAATTTCATAACTGCATTTGGTCTTATCCCAAGTAGATATTCGTGTAACCCAGGCATTAGGGTCGAATAGTTTACTTTGGAAAGTGATCACACGATTCCAAGTGATATCCGGTAACCACCAAGTGGTATTTGTTACTGCTGACTATTGTTGTTTCTGCTGAAGTTGATTATCTTACCCCGTTCTGGGAGCTAACCGCCAACAGTTATAAGAAAAGTATCAAAGTTATATGTTGTTGCAGTAAACAACATATGAACACTCTTTCCAAAAATCACAATGTTATATGAATGTTTAAAGTAAATCAAGTGCCTTAGTAGATGCAATCATATCTTCCTTTACAACAAACATGCAAGCATGTGTAGTTTTTTTCCCCTTATCTTTAAGCTTATGATATGAGAGACAAAAAGAAGTCTTCAATACATAAAAAAATCAAGAGCATGTGCTACATTATCCCACCCAATTTCAATTTTAAATTGTAATGAGTTGACTAATATAATGAAGTAAAACACTCACTTTTAGGATTAAGGAATTCTTTTTTTTTAAAAGGTGAATTTCTTATTAAGTGCTTCGTGTCGCGATTCGACAGCGGGAGGTCTAGACTATGTTGTCTAAACCGGGTCCACGCTAGAGAGCTCCCTCGAAGCGGAAATGCCTATTTCAAATATCCGATGGGGGGAAAACCCCTACTAATCCGCCCGAGGGCACGACAATTAATAGGGGTAAACCCTTGCCTTTTCCAAGATTCGAACTTGGGGTTACCAGGCCCAAACCCCTTTATTAGAGGACTACCTTGAAGAAAAATCCCTCATTCAAACCCCTTGCAGGATTTGAACTCAAGACCTCCCTCCCCCAAGAGCCCCTAACGACATTAGAATATTATTAATAATGGCAAAAATGTATATACAACCAATTGCCTTACTTGGGAAAGAAAAAACTATCTACACAAAGCACACATTGAATCAAATTTTGATAGTTGAGATATTTTTTACTAAAATCTTTTATCCTCATATCAAGTTAGGACACTAATTAAGGACCATTTCTCATTATGGGTTGTTGACAACACCTTATGCACATACACACCGTTTGGATCTACATACAACTCCTTACGGACGTACACACTATCCGAATCTACACACAACACGTCACGGACATATACCTCATCCCAATCTACACTAATACAACTAATCTCGACTTACACACAAGTCGGATGTACCAATATACAAGAAAGAAGCTTAAGAGAGTTTAGATGAAGAAGAGAATCGTAACACAAGTTACGTGTATGTGATGCCTAGACTATAAGACTTCGTTTCTTGGCGAATACGAGCGTTCTTCTCTTGCACTTTGGGGTAGAAGATAACGAGATCACTTATAAACAAATAAAGTTATCGTGATCAAAGAGAGGGGATTGGGTGAGCAGAATATTTTTAGTGCAAAAGGTCTAATTTTCTGTTGAGAATAGCGCAGTATTTATGGGCACTAGGAGGAGGCGGGGGACGGTCCCATATATATAAGGGGCAGTCCCAAAGGACGCTCTAGTTTTTGTCTTGATGTGATGAAATGTTTATCTGGTGAAAATTTAACTGATTTGGGAAGGAAAACCAGATTTCAAATATTTTCTTTTGAAAAAACATTTCTTATAATTAGGAAATTAATTTGTATAAGTTATTTGTGTAAAAAGGTTTTGTCACATTTATGAAAATGTTATTTTTAAGAAAAAAATAACTTCTTTGATCACTTAAATAAATTGGTATATTGTTTGTTCATACCTTAAGTGATGTTGTAGTTGAAATGAACTTTTCCGATAAAAAACTTATCAAGTATGTTTTTACGTAACGTGCTTTTACATTTTGTGATTATCAAAACATATAGAGGTCGAATAATGCAAATGACGTTTTTGACATTATTTCTATTAATAAAAACCAAATTCTACAACAACTTTAAATTTTAGCAAATCAAGCTGTTTGGACTGAACACAAGTTTAGGGTCTGTTTGGACAGTAAACTCTATTAGGGGTTGTTTGGACCGAAAAATACTTTATGAGCGGCTTGACAGAAAATTGCATTTAGAGACTGTTTGGACATAAAGGCTCTTTTCAAGATAACTGCATGAATATAACCATGACAATCTCAAAACATGCAAATGAATGAAGTAAAGTCAACCAAGGTGTGAAAAATGACTTACCTCCTAGAACACAGTTCTTTGCAACTCCTTTGTATGCACAATTGCAGACTATTTCATTCCTTCATATGCATACCTATTCAAAGGATTAAATGCTAAGATACGAATTCATATGTTCAGGTATAGAGCTGAAGGAATGGTCTTGTGTACATGTTTAGGCACGTCGCCTGATTTTTGCTGCAGGCTTCCCACTTTTCAACTTCATCTGCCCATTCGTTTCATTCTGCCAAATCATAATGTAAAGCTACTAAAAAGCTAAACATCTTTCAAATAATTTAATTTTTCATAAGCCTCGTTTTAGTCACTGTATATTCTCTGTGCATCCACATCATTAAAAGATTGCATTATATAATGTTTGGTTATAAAAGATTGCTTTCTACCCAATTTGGGTCGTTTTGTAACGAAAGCAAAAGGCCCTTACAAAATGAACTTTCAAATATAATACTTTTCTATATAGATACTGTATATTTTTGTATAATGTTAATAACTGAAACATAATATAGTAACTTTGTAACAATAAAAGTTTTCAACTTCAACACGTTTGACCCTTTTGATATAAACAAAGATAAAAAAGAACAAAAATCACAAGTGCTAAAGGCGGGTTTGGCTTATTGGGATTCCAATAAATCTGGAGGGATGGAAATCCAATGAAATGAATAGTCAAGTAGCAGCAGTGTGTGACACCAATGCGCGACCTAAATTAGTGTGGCAATCTTTATTTTACAGTTTTGTGTACTCACGACTCAAAGTGGTTAAATAAATTTAAGTGTTTACAAGTGGTTTTGTTTAATGTTGCTTGTGTGACAGAGTTTATGTTTAAATCTTTTCAAAGTGTTTGTAAGTATTGGCTCTTGGACAAAGGTACAATTATAGATATGAGTATATAAAAGTATGCATGTCGGGTAAGTTTTCGGTTCGGGCGTAACCGAAAGTCTTAGTATGGAAAGTATTCACAAGTAAAGTGTTTGTGAAAGTTAATGTTTCGTAAAATAATAATAAATACTTTACGCTAAGTATTTATATTAGTATGTGCTTATATATGTTTAGTTAGTGGAAGGTTAGAAAATAATTATATATATTTATACTTTTACCCTTAACTTTCTGAAAATGAGAGTTTCTACCCAAATATTTAAAAGTAATAATGACTAGCCTTTGTAATACAAGGGGTCAAATGTGAAAGTTTACATAAGAGTTAATTTTTGCAAAAAGGACAAGGACAGGGTTTAAACCCTTGACCTTAGGTTCAACAGCCAAGCGCCACAACCAACTAAGCCAAGCTATTTGTTATGTTTAATTATCAAACTGTTTTATTTAAGTCGCGTTTGGTTCTGTGTTATACATATTGCATGAAGCTTGACAGTTCATGCGTGAGTTAGTGTGTGTTTCAAACTTGTTTTTGTGGTAATATGTATGCAAGCTCATGGTTGGAATAAGTACTTGACCAAGATAATATTAATAACCCAAAATAAGCACAACATACGCCTCGACTTGTTTTGAGTTTTTCACGACTCACATCCAAACGAAACCACCATGTTTAAAACGAGTTATAGATAAGTTTTATGAGCTCATTATTAAGTTAGTAAGTTATAAAATGTGTTTTACGTAAACTGAGCTTATGTATAACGAAAAGAGCACAGGCTTAATCTTTTTGAGTTTATTGGTTTTAAGCTTGTATAAAAGATACCACACAATCCTTAACCAAAACCAAGGTTATTTTTCTTAATTTTAAGTCGTATACATAAGTGATAAATAAGCTATACAAGCCACAATACATATAGTATTTTAAGTAGTACAAGTCCATGCGAGCCAAAACTTTGGTTTAACGTTTCATAAATTGTTTTATGTTTCGAAAACTCGTAACGAGTAAAGTGTGCGTCGACTAACTAGCCAACAAGCACTTGCTTGTTTGTATCGTGTTTATAAGTGTTAAACAAAGTTCGACGTTACCACACAAGTTCTCTTAAACACAACAAAACCAAGTTCACATATATATTCATGTATATTTGAATATGTAGGAGGGTGTCGAGAGACATATATTATCCAGGTTCTTGTTTTAATTCTTAAGACTTGACATATAATAACACAACAACATGCATAACATGTTTGTCACATATGAAGTTTAAGATAAACAAAGGAATACAAGTATAAAAGGGTTCGTATTCCTTACAGTGGGTTCGAGTGACGAGTGTGCGAACGGGACTAAACCAAGAAGGAACCAAGATTTACTGCCCAAAGACTTGTTATAACCCAAGTACTCCAAGCTATTACCCAAGATTACTCCTAGTTTACAAACACCCAAGCTTGTTGGTTTGTGGAAGTTGAAAACACGACAAAACGACTAAAGGTGTGTGAGCCAATGGGGGCACACACGATAAACACGAGTATACGTGTAGAATATTTTTAATACTTGAATTATATACCCGATATGCATGCAATATTGACCCGATCACGGTTTTGACCCATGGGCTTGTTATGAGTTCCAAGTTGGGTCGAATAAAAGATGCCTTGGGCCTTGTAATCTGATGATCGGGCAAGAGAACAAAAGGAGGGAAAGTTTGGCTTGGGTTTCAAGTTTGTCGATCAAGTCACAACCCAAGATGGAGTCGGTTTGTGTGACTATAAAAACAAATCCATCCCTTCTCAGCTTGTACGCATATCATATACCAAAACTATATCCTAACCAATTACTGTTCCAGCTACATCCCTAAATCGACTAGCTCCTTAGTCGTTTAGGTTTTCATCTTGGTTTATTGTTCCTAAGCTTGTATTGATTCAAGTGCTTTAGGTGTTGAATTAATTGGTGATTTCTTGTTGGTTCCTGGTTCATGAACATCAGCAAGAAGAAGGGTTTAGTTTTCTGTTCCCGGCCATTAGTTAATTCTCGGACAAAGGAGCAAGGTAGATATCGGATAGGTTATATGTAACACCCCCAAAATTTCACAGCGGAAGCGTTCAGGTCATGGGGTACTACTAAATCAATAGTCATAACACAAGGTAATAAAGAATGGAAAATTTAATCCATTTTCAAAATATAGATTTAATTTAAGAAATAGTTTTACACCATTGTTTCAAAGTGCGGAAGTAAAGCCCATAAAAATATATGTTGTCCCATTAAAATTTGTATTAGAATGTTTGGAAACACTTCGGATGCCAGTCTTCAATGAATGCCATTGCCATTGCCCACGCCAAGAAGTAAACCTGAGAAAAACATGCTAAAATGTCAACACAAAGGTTGGTGAGTTCATAGGTTTAAGTAAAAGTTTTCAAGTTGGACCACAGTTGCACATATAGCATCTCCATGAATGACACTATAGGCAAAAAGGCTATTACGCTAGTACCAAGTTCATGCGACCGAAACTACGACAATGTGCATACATCTAGAAGCATGATAAATAAAAGCCCAGCAAGTGTATTTCCAGTACACTCAATATGCCCGACGTTTGCCTATCCGGTCAAACTCGAACGGGGGTGTCATCCCCAATAGATCTATTCATAGCAATCGCGCCTCCCCAAAAGGAACTAACGGTAGCATAGTTGGGATTCAAGGTTGTTTCACGTAATAGTGTTTTCAGTTTCAGGTCTGAAAAGAGTTTTGCATGTTTCTCACCCCATAGTTTTATAAAGCAAGTAAATAAGAGTAAAAGTGGGGTTATAAACTCACCTTAGCAGCTCGGTGAATAAAGCACAAAAATATCGAGTGTGATATAGCAGTGGCTCCTACCCGGAACCTAAGAACGAGATGGCAAGTCTTAGAATAGTGATAAACGTTTGGTTTACGACCAAAAAGATAGAGCATTGAGTATTCAATAGAGCGTTATTAACGTTGATTTATAAATATGACGATGTTACCGAGAGTTTTGTTTGTTTACTTTAAGATGTGTCGATAATTTATAACGGCTTCATATATTTATATACTTATAAATATATATAGGTTTAATTAAATATCGATGTGATAATTCTCGTTATAAATACTAGGTCGTCAAAATACTCATTTTTATAAATTCGTTATGAGTTTACAAGTTTTCTAAACATTTTTCTAAATTTACACTTTTTACCCACAAGTTTGAAAATATACAAGTTTGGCCCTTAAACTTTAAAAAAATGACAATTTGTACCCAAATATATTTCTCATTCAGAATTTACAGTTTTTGTCCCTCAAAAATCTGTTTTTACAAAGTTTATCCCAAAAAGTTATATTTTCACTTTTAGTCCTTTTAGTTTCAAATTTTACATTTTTGACCTAAAATGTATTATTTTCTTTTTACACTAGTTTCCCATATTTACCAAATGGACCCTCGAATTTTCCCATGCATATGTAATATATTAAATATTTACCCTTAACTTCCCATAATGTTTATATTTAACCCGAAAACTATATGTTTTGCATTTTTAGTCCTAAATATACATTTCGACTTAGTTAGCTTATTGAACTTTTACGAAAGCTTATAACTAGCTTATAGTTAACTTATTTCATAAAGGGCCGCACGGGAGGGTTTATTGGGCTTTATGGCCCAATCGTAGTTTTATTTGGTTTAGTTTGAAAATGAGTTGGGCTTTTAAGTCCAATAGTGATGCTTGTGTTTAGATTGAGGAAAAAAAATAAAAACCACTACTATGTCATTGCCTGGGTTCGAACATGAGCGGGTTACCAAGAGGCTAAGTGCCTCAACCAGTTGAGCTAAAGGTTCACTTGCGTTAGGCTTCCCCAGTTCAAATATTCTAACGAGTTTCTTATCTGCTTAATTTGGTTACATCTTACGCTGAGCTTGTGTTTTCATTTTCAAAAATAAGTCAAGTTGTCTATGTGTCGAGTGGATAAAAATCATCATACAGATTATGAATTTTAACAAAATGTTTGCGGGATTATTTATGAAATGTTAACGTGTGATATATGTGTTCGGACGAGAACATGAAATGAAAAGGGAATCGAAAAGGACTTACAACACCAAAATGGTGGCGATGAGGCACGAGGAGTTCGAGCAAAAGAGATACGGGTTAGCCTTGAACCCACACGATCAAAGTACTATCCCGACGAGACTTAGACGATCTTGAAACATTCACCAACACTCTTTTCTTTTCCCTTGTAGCTCGACAGTGGAGATGAAAGATAAGAAAGAATAGAAGTACTTGGACTTGTATGTTTTTGTGGAATATTGAAGAAGAAATATGGGTGTATGTTTGTTGATGGCTCGACAGTGGGGTGAAAGAAAGAAAGAAAGAATGAAAAGAACATGTTTTTATATGTTATTGTAGGAGTGATGGTGAGGGTTTTTATAGGAGGAATCGATATGGCCTAAGGATTGACTTGTCTTTCATTTGCATGTGTCCAAGGTGACATGAAGAGGATGCTTGGGATGTCGTAATCGAGTGAAAGGATCCAAGAGCATGCTTTGACAGAAAACACATCCTTGGGGCATGAATATGGGTTGTCTTGATCAAGTGAAAATGATGGTTAAGCATGCTTGAGGTCAAGTCTTTGTCAAGGTAGGCATGGATATACTAGGTCTCTTTAGGTGTTTAGGTCAAAAGTAATTCAACCTTATGTAGTTAGGGTGGCTTAAATAGGTGTTTTGTGTCTTGTCTCTCCTTTTGCATATACACACGCATGCTTTGTTATTTGACCAAAGGTGGTGTTGTCTTTGTATTCACATGCTAGAGTTTGACTAAGTGGATATTGTTTGAATTCTTTGTTGGGGTCACGTTACTTCACAAAACATAAAACTCATATATTACTTTCACTTGCACAATATTTGTAGTACTAGTATATCATTAGGGTGCGTTTTGGGTAGAGAAATAAAAAGGGCTAGGCCCAAGTGAGATAGACAAAGGGTTATGATTTGGATAATAGTACTTGAGCCCAAAAATAAAATGAATTAGATCGGGTAGTGTTGGGCTTAGAGGCCCGGTAGAAAATAAAAATATAAAATTTTATTATTTATTTATTTTATAAAAAATTTTATTATCGAGTTCGATGTGAAAAAAAAAGAATATCCCGTGACTTGTCGTGTTTAAAGTTTGAAACGAAGAAGAAAAAAAATATATAGCCGCGAAAATCGGTAGGGAAATTTACGAGTGGTTACATTATATCCGATATCGAGTAAAGAAGCTTTTAGCTTCTTGGTTTGCATTCTGGTTATCGGGCAAAAATTGATTGGGCAGGAATCAAACTTGTTCTTGGAGGTTCTTGTTCAAGTAATATTCAAGTGTTTTGTCAATTGTTGATTGGGTTTTTATTTACGTTCTCGACTAGCCATACATCGAACGTATACGTTATCGGGTTTGTATGTGATACTCATTGAGGTATCTATCTTTGATACTCGGGTTTTGTATTGGTTACTTGTTCGTTACTAAAGTCCAATTGCCAAGCAAGGTTATGTTTTCTTTTATCCCTTTTATTAATTAATTGTTATATTAATTAATTGTTTATTAATTACGTGTTTAACCTAATTGCAAATACTAGATCCATATATGCTGCGTACTCGTAGAGGTTAATTGTTAACTTAGTTCTAAAATCCCAACAGTGGTATCAGAGCCATCTCGTTTTTACGATTATGGATTACACGTTTCTTATTAATAAACATGTTTAAAAGGCTGCATGAAACTAACATAGTTATTCGTTTTATTTTTGTTTTGACTTTTATAAGCAATACTTGTTAATTTTTAATAAAAAATAACTAGTCACACACAAATTAAATATTGATAATTATAATTAATTTACTTGTTAATTAGAATTACATGATAATTAGAATTACTTGTTAATTAGAATTACTTGTTAATTAGAATTAATTAATTGTTAATTAGAATTACATATTGTTTATTAAATACATAAATTGCGTAATTACTTGTTAATTGAGACTGCCATGCGTTTTTATGTGTTTTCCGGCCACAAGACCCACTCAATTGCTTTTGCGATGTATGGGGCGAACTAGGTATTGTATCCTAGTGACGGTCTTATGGTTCTCCGTTTGGGGAAGACTCGCGAGAGAACTCGAAACAACATGTGGTTATATATTAATGTTTATGTTTATATGTTTGTGATTCCATTATGTGCATTATTGTTACTTGTTTTGACACCTAATTGTATGTAATATGGAATAATACATATCGTAACCATAACATTAACATGGTCTTTATTTACACGCCTAAATATCATGCTCATTGTGACCTGCTATTTGATTCATGAAAAATCGTTTTTGTTAAATAAAGTGACCTAATATATGAAACACGTTTTCAAGTATATAAAAACTAGACGCTGTGGACACTTGGGATGTAAGGCTCACCCACTAGAACAAACTCAAAAAGGGGTTCAAAAAGGTGCCCACAGTCACACCGAAAGGGTGTCTAGGTAATGCTTCAGCGCTTACCTGGTCCTCTGCCTCCCTGTGCGTTCGATTGGAGCTACCGTGAACCATGATGATCATTACAGTGTCATTACCAAAAGTTTTTAAAATTAGTGTTACAAAGTTGTTTTGCATGCTTCTTTGTACACGACTTTTACCACATTTATATATGCATACCTATTTGTTAATTTTAAGTCTATGTCATCCACCTATGAACACGTGCATTTGGATTGACTTCTCTGGTCAGACCTAAGGGCCTTTCCAACCCATGGTAATTATTTCGCTTTGGTCAGACCCCTGGTTATTTTTACACGTTCATACTTGGTTGACTTATTTCGAGTTGGCTTGGTCAGACCTTGAACCGAGGCAAAAGATGAGAACTAAACATGCTCATGACATTACTAATGTCTTGATTAGTCTCATAAATCTAAGAGTTGCATTATGCAATTAACACTCGTCGCTTACCTCTTGTCCTACTTTTTTTACGCCCTGGTCAGACCTTTGGTAATTAAGTGGGAGTGCAAGATGGATCTTAGTATTAATTAGTAATTAATTAGGTAGTTAATTCTTTTAAGAATGAAATTATCGAAAATACTAGAATTGAACTTTTTATGTTCTGATTAATTGTATTGTTGCAACATAATTCGTAAAAAAGTTGTTTTTCTTTGAAAGACAGCTTAGTCTCTTTTCCTATTAAGACGAGTGAGACTTATACCTATCTTTTCTCCTTAGTTGACAAACTAAGATAGGATTACAAATTGATAAACTCATTTATGATCTTTCATTACCCTTTTGTGGTCTAGAGTTAATTGAAAGATAGAATATTTTGTGTAATTGGAAACATTGTGTTTAGAGCTACCAAAATAAATAACATCCTGCACTTGTCACGATGTATGAGTTTAAACCGCAAAGAGTAAAGAAATTACTAGAATATTCGCTAGGTAATTTTCTTGGACTCTTATTATTCCTAAAGTGCTAATTACCCTTGGGGCTATGTAGACGATAAAGGAGGAACTGCATGCTAAAGATTCAAGTTAATTGAATGAAAGAATGGCTAATCCATTGTCTACATAAGTAGAACTTCATATACTCTGTTCAATACCTAAGTACATGCTACTTGTAGGTATTTGAAGAGAATAGGAACGTATATAAAACTGCTATATGCTTTTCTACTAGAAATGTAACACTTACAATGTTGATAAATCCAGTGGGAGCAATTGCATTTTATGACTGAAATTACATTCTTGTAATGTTGTCATTTTCAGTGGGAGCTATGGGATTCATTTCCTGTTAGTCACCCATATCATTTCAAACTAGCTTTGAAATAATACATTACTTTCCGAATATGAACAACCATTGCTTAAAGGAAAATTGCATTTTATTTTATTAGATAACATGTTGCCTTCCTACTGTCGCTTCCTGAAGTGTTATCTAAAGAATAATAATCCATAATTCCTTATTACAGGTTATGGTTCTAAAACTACTTATGATATCTATGAAATTATCATATCGTTGGAACAATCAATCACGTGTTGTTTGTTTTCATAATATGATGTTGTACCTTACACAAGTGGGAGAAATCTCAAAGTATGTGCAAGGAACAATAATATTATTGATATCTCTTGACCGCAAGGTAAAGGAAACTAATAATTATACTAGGACTTAAACACATGAGATGTTTATTGCCCTACTACATTCTGATATTGATTCTACTAGGACGTAAACACGCTACATGTTTGTTGCCCTACTACATTCAAATGTCATGATATTATGTATAGATACTGCAACATGTGACTACATGTTTTAGTTAACATAATTATGGTTATATGATAATGATCATAATTATGAAGTATAAAATTAACTTGAAAATACTATAGAACTCAAGTGTTTGCATTTGTGATTACTTTTGTTAGTATAATTATGCTTACATGTTAAGACATAATTATAAAGTCCTTGAATTAATCAATGACTTATAACATAAAGTATATATAATATAATTATTATGTTTTCTATTTAACACATAAACATGAGGCATTTGAATTATTCAAAGACTTATAATGTATTATTGAAATGTTTTGTTTTCTTGTTAACACATGAACATATAATTCTTGAACAATTCTGTCTTCTTGTAAACACGTGAACATAAGGTTCTTGTATTGTTCAATAAATATACATTATTGCATTCACTTGGTTCGTAAATACTTTATATGCAATTTGGCTCGAACCAATTTACAAGTATTTGGTCCAAATAGAATTAAGTTATCTATAGAATTCTGATAAAGTTTCACAATTCTAATAACTCATAGGATACCACTTTATTATGGTATGTCTAATGTGTTGGATCAAACCTTATTCATATTGTTTGGTTCCTGATAGCTTTAATTGCTCTACCTCCAAAACATATCAAGGTTAGAAATTGCGTGTGTCATGGATACACTCAATATAGTTCAAACCTAGAAGGTATTTAAGACAAACCATAACTGAAAACCCTAATTCATTAGGTATTTGAGGTTTTACCACTTAAACCAATTAAATCATAAACCCTTTTGGATTTTTGATTTTTCTACAAGATTGTAGTTTTGGTGTTCTTCCTAGCTTGGCGAAACACAAAACTGTTGCTAGAACTTTTGGTTAAAGAGTGATACTAAATTAGAGTTTTTCTGTAAACCCTAATTTGAGTTGTTGGAAGGAATTCCATTATGTCTTGATTTAAGTTCTGAATTTGTTAAAATCTTATGAAGCATTTTATTAACAAATCTTGAGATGAGAACTTAAAATGTATTTTGTGGTTCTCCATAAAGAACAATTTATTGTTGCTTAAATACTTAGTATTTAGAGAATTGTCTCTACTTACAGAAGTAAGTGGGAGCATATGAAAATTTGAGAACAAAATACTTAACCTTCTAAAATCTACTTATTAATGTCATACTAAGTTTAAATATGAAAATGTTGACAGAAGTATAATGATTACTCTCATTCATAAATTCGAAAGGATGCCTCATCACTTGAATGATATTTCATATCAATGCTGAGGGATATAAGTTAGAAGATTACTGTAAATCAGCTAACTACTAAAATTTATTATCACATCTTGAATCTGATAAATGTTTTAGAACTATGAATGATAAGATGCAGTCTTTAAAAGGCAAATTAAGTTTTGAGCTTGATTGTTATTTCGCCTAACAGTTAACCTATTAGGTTGGAATGAGTTTCTTTTGAAGAAAGACTCACAAGGACATAATTATATACATATTAATGTATGGCATTTTATAAAAAGTTTTTAATCATACTTAAGCAACTGACTGTATGATAAGGTTTTAAAATGTACCTTTTTGAGGGGTCGTTTAAGCCCTTATTTGATCACTTTTGTATCCGTTATTACTTAATATCGTTCCTTTTCACTTTTTAGGTCTCTCGAAGGCAAATTACTGGAATGGCACTTATTTGGACGAAAAGGCGCGGATATACGAAGAAAATGGCCAAAGTCAAGAATCGAGCCACTCAGACTGCTGAAATACAAGAGGACGGCGTCAGGTGTTACCTGTGACGCCGTCGCATCAATTTTGTGACGGCTCAGTAGCCAAATTGCTTATTTTCAAGTGACGGTGTCAGGCTTTAAAAGAGTAGGTCGTCGCAACTCAGACGGCCTAGATTTGATCTAGACGGCGTCAGAGACTGAAGGGGATGGCGTCACAAGCATAAGGTGACGCCATCGCAAGACTAACGTGGCCAAGATGAAACCCTAATGATGGTGACCCGACGGCGTCACAAATCATAAGGTGACGCCGTCGCGATTGTAATCTTATATATAGAATCCGAATTTTTCAGTTTTAGTGTGTAGTCTTTTGGAGTAAAAACCTAAACCGAACCAAGGCTGTCTTGTACAGTATTTTAGGGTTCCAAACCCTATCTTACATCAAGATAAGTGTTTTACTTCATTAATTCAATTATGTCTTTAATTGATTGTGTGTATGCTTGCATGTTTACCATGTCCGGCTAAATTACTTGTGTGCTTGCTTAGATATATGAAACCTAGTTGTTAATTATTGTTAGGTTGTCTCATATCTTAATTGTAATTGGCTTAGGAATGCGACTAGGCTATCGTTATGTTTAATACATGATAAATCTTTGTTAGTTGATGAATGACTTAGTGGATTTTGTTTACTACACTTAAAGGTGACTTCAAAGAGTTAGGGAATGCACACCTTACAACCTTAGAAAACACAGCGCGTTAAGAATAAGGACGTGACAATTCAACCATCAATAGGAGATAACTAGGGAGTAGTATCATCTAGGTAAACACATCTGTAACTATCATACGAGCACACAACAATAGACATAGACTATCATCACCTTAACTTAGTTAATTAGATAATTAGATAAGTAGAGTAATCGGTAGAAATACCAACCCCCAAATCCAAACCCTGAGATTCGTACCTTTCCATTTCCTAAAAAAACATAAAAAGATAAAAAATAATCTTCCTCAACCCCAACCTTAGCGTAGTAACTTCTCACTAGCATTCCTATTCCCCTAGAGAATGATATCAATACCCGTGGCTTACCCTAATACTACACTACAACGATTAGGTTCACTGCCTAGGGTGTTATAAAACTTGCTCGAAGAAAAGGAAGTCCTTTGACCCCGAACGACGCGTGTAGCGTTATCAAGTTTTTGGCGCCGCTGTCGGGGAATAGAATAGCTAGTTAGTAGTCCACCTCGTTTAGGTTTCTTTGCTTGATTCCTATCAAGTAAAAAGTTTTCTAAAATTTAGCTTCCTCGTAGTCTATCCCCCTTCTTCGTGATCTTTGTTAGTAACCCCATCACTTTTCATCATGGAAGGTGATAACCAACCACCATTCATCAACCTACCACCAAATGACCCGCCAAGAGGCCGTACTCTTGGTGAATACTCGAGACCAAGTCACCTAGGCTATAGGAACACCATTGAGCTTCCCGATCAAGCCCAAACTACGACCCTGCGATCCGACACCATCTGGTTGGTGCAAAACGGATGTGCATTCCATGGACTTCGTTCCGAAGATCCTAATCAGCATCTTAAGGATTTCCTTAAAATTGTCGATTCCATCGACCTCGATGCTACTACTCGGGAGACCACGCGTCTGCGTCTCTTCCAATTCTCCCTACGGGACCAAGCTAGTAATTAGCTTAAGCTAGTAATTAGCTTGAGCGACTTCCCGCCGGCTCCATCTCAAGTTGGGATGATCTCACCTCTCGCTTCCTTGCTCAATTTTTCCCACCGGGGAGAACCACTAAGCTTAGGAATGATATCTTGATGTTCCAACAACGTCAAGATGAATCTCTCTACGAAGCATGGACTCGATTCAAGGACTTACTCCATAGAGTCCCTCATCACGGCATTGATCTTTGGCTTCAAGTCCAAATCTTCTACGATCATGTCAATTTCCCCACTAAGCGATCCATTGACCAAGCGGCCGGTGGAAAACTTAGTAAACTCACCTTGGAAGAATCATGGGGTATAATAGAGGACCTTGCCCTCTATGAAAACGAATGTTGGAATGACCCCCGTGAGTTGTCCAAAACTGATAAGGCAGTCTCTTTGCCTCCCGTTGACTCACAACCTTCCAATCGTAGGATGCTCGAACTTGAAGATCAAGTCAAATTCCTAATGAGCTCCTACGAGACTCCTAAGCTCGAGCCTAATAACTTATGAAAATCCTACAACAACCTTCCAAACACCGAAACTTCCACTAGTCTTGAGGGAATGGTGTCCAAATTCATGCATCTCAAGAAGCTCGATTGATACAACTTGAAGCCGATTT
The DNA here is from genome assembly GCA_019973895.1 of Chrysanthemum seticuspe. Lineage (NCBI taxonomy): Eukaryota > Viridiplantae > Streptophyta > Magnoliopsida > Asterales > Asteraceae > Chrysanthemum > Chrysanthemum seticuspe. The sequence goes on from BPTQ01000003.1 coordinate 169,750,967, forward strand.
CAAGCAACGACAAAGCGAGATGACAACCAAGATCGACACCCTCTTAAAACCCTTCAATGGACAAAGGGATGAAATACAGGAAAAAATGACGGAGATGATGGACTTAGTGAAAGAGTACACTAAGACGAAGATTCCCGAGAAGGTGCTAGTGAGGAACGATGAGCACGCCACCCCCACTTTGTCTGTTAACGCCATTTCCATTGCTTCCGATGAGGATTGAGCAGTTGAGAAGAAGGAGCCTGAGAGCAGCAAGGATAGTAAGGATAAGAATGAGGCTCGGACTGATGATGAACCCAAATTCATCAAGCATTACCTTAAGCATGAGATCAATAAGAAAACAATCGTTAACCAAGTGAAAAACTTTAGGTGCAATGATGTTCTTAGGAAAGCCCTCTTAGGTGAAATAGGAGAGGAAGAGTATGACACCATGCCTATTGGACCTATGTACGAGTCGATTCTGAGAAAGCCAGTAACTAAGAAGCAAGAGATCTCTGGGAACTTTGTAATTCCATGTAGCATAGGTGACTTAGAGAACCTAAATGCCTTGGCCGACCAGGGATCCGATGTAAACATAATGCCGCTGTCAGTCTATAATAAATTGACTAAGGAGGAACCGACCAAGACCAATCTTAGACTTTCCTTAGCAAATCATTCGTATGTTTATCCCATAGGAATAGCGGAGGATGTATTAATTGAGGTTGCCAATATTGTCTATCCGGTGGACTTCGCAATTGTAGACATTGAGGAAGATAAAAACCTGCAATTAATCCTGGGAACACCTTTCCTGACCACCGCCAAGGCAACCATCAAATGCGGTGAAGGGATTATGATACTCAAAAGTGGAAAAGGAAAAGTTAGGATACCTATTGTTCCGAGATATCCTTTGAAGATTATGGATAAGGTAAAAGATAAGAATTCATAGGTGTCCAATAATGCCGTTAAGAAGAAAATGGCTGAATGGGAAAAGGGGCTTAGAGAATTCATGGTTCAAGGGTTAAATGCGACATTGTGGAAACGTGACAAAAAGTTAGGAAATAACTATACCACAATACCACAAACTCAAAAGAACCCTAAGGAATTTTTGAATGGAGAAAATGTGCTTTTATATAAATCAAGAATAAAAGCATTATAGGGAAGGAATAAGCCAAGATGGTTTGGACCTTATACGGTGAAATAAACTAATCTAAAAAATAAAACCGTTATCATAATAGACGATGTTGGAAGAGAATTCACGGTGAGCATACAACGTCTACAACCTTATGATGAAGGCTTAGTGGAAGAAAAGAAGGACGGCAATGAAGTCACGTAGGGGCACGACTTCGAGTCTAGCTACAAGAATCATAAATAAATAAAAGCGCTTCGTGGGAGGCAACCCATGCTTAATTGTTTGATTGTTAGTGTCATATATCTTTTATTGATTGCTTATTCTCTTGTTTAAATTTGTAAAAATGCTTTATTTTGTTTTTAACTACGTCTTAATTGCATATAAAGGTATTTTACATAAAGGATAAGTGTAGGGAGGATTACACAAGTTTTCAAAAGAAACGTAAACATGAGAATTTCAATTAATTAAAAGATATATTTGTGTGTTTGTTCGAGTCAAATGCTTGTATCGAGTCATAATGGATGTTTTGCAGAAATTTTTCCAGATTCTAAACATGTAAATTTTCCAGAATTTTTTCCAGAAAATCGCAGACCAGTTTTTGTCAGGATAACCTGACGGCATCAGGATCGCAACCTGGCGGCGTCAGGAAGGAGTAAAAACAACAGATTACTTTTTTCTCGTTTTCTGAGCTACTTATAAATTTTGGAATTTTCCAGGTCTTGATTTTCCAAAAATTCTGTAAACATCCATTCCACAAGCATTATATCCTAGTTTAATAGAGTCTTATATATATTATTACCGCCGATTTTACGCGAAGGTTTCGTTTGTTTTCTTCAAGTGTGCAGGTTTAATTTACTAAGAAGAAGATACATAAGATTGGAAGGAGCTTTTCACGCATACATTCTTCTTGGAAAGGATTTAACCACCACTTTACACGGATCCTACCGAGCTAATCAGGGGAGTATTAGTTTCTTTCATTTTTAATTACCTTCTATTATCATAACTTTGATACTTTCGGGGAACATTAGGGACAATGTTCAGTTTAAGTGTAGGGAGGGAAAATAAAATGTGAACATTGAAACTATGCTTATCCTTGATTATTTGCTTTGTCCAATTGCATTTGTGTAATAAACCATGAGAAAATGTCGGTTAGGGTAATTTTGGCACCAAATTTAAAATTTTTCATGACATATAGGAGTGGGCCATTAGTCTTAACAAAAGCGTCTCACGGATAGGAAGTTATATGACTAGCACAAAAACCCTTTACCACTTAAATTCCACCCAAAATGTGAGGATCGCCCTTAGATTAGTAGGAATTGAAGCATTCATCTTTAATGCTTAGTGTGTGAACCGGTAGTATATTAGATTCTAGAACTTGTTTTGTGATGCATCCCGAGATCGCTAGTAAGACTACACTTCTGTAGTTAGGAATAACTAAATGATAAGAGGCATTAGGATAACCCTTGTTTGATACCCGTAATATAATTACTTCTTCCACATCGGTTGAGTAATTCCCCCACACCTTTGCGTTGTACTCATCTTTAGTACACGATACCCCTAGTTAACCCCTCAGAGCCTATCCTTTTCGCGGTTCTCGTGATGTTTCGGTTTTTCCGGAATATCAATGAAGAGCATTGTTTACACCCCACCCCCAAATATACACCCAAATCGCCTTAGCCTACCTTGTATGCACTCACTTTTAGTGCATTATTGTTATCACACTAAACCCTTAGTTCAATTATCTAGTTGCTTGCATGAGTTGCTAAGTCGAGTCATATTCTTTGTACACAGTTTTGGGACTCATGGGACTCATGGGAAAAGTTAAAGTTTATGAAATGACGGGAAGGGAACGTTAAATTCAAATTCCCTTTATTTGCGTAATAATGTACTCCAAGTGTTTTGATCTTTTCAATTCGGGTCAAATTAGCGTTAGAGTAATAAAAACTCAAGTGTAGGGATGTGCCTATAAATCCCTGTCCTTTTGATGTTACCATAGAGGATGGTAGAGTAAAAGTGTATGGAAAAAAAATCTAAAAAAAAGTAGTAAAAGAAAAAAAGAAAAAAAAATAGAGTGTAAAAAAAAAAAAAAAAAAAAAAAAAAAAAAAAAAAAAAAAAAAAACGGGCTACCAACCTACACGTATTTTTAAATTTATGTTTGTTTGTTTCAGTTACCTAGAGTTTAGAGTGTCGAGTCTTGGCTTAGCAACGACATTCTTCGTATGCTTGTAACATAAAGATTTTTTACTTGCCACCACTAAATAGCCTATCCCACCAAACCCTTTGTTTCCCTACCGTAAGCCTAACATTACAACCCTTTAAAGACCTCTTTGATAGTCTTTCCTAGGTGCTTACCCCAAAGCGATGGAGGTTTGATCTATTCTCAAGCCTATGGTAATCTATGTACTAGGACCGGTTAATGAGTGTTTATCTTTCATTTCCAACTTGTTATATTTCATATACACCCGAGAGATGTGAGTATCCAAACACCCCATGTGAGGTGCTAGTATGTAATTTCCGTGCTTGTTATGATTTTTGCGGGGCTTATATGTGTTGTGGACTATTTTAAACCAATGCTTCATGACCCCTAACTTATAAATTAATTGGCTAAAAGCACATTTGCTTGAGGACAAGCAAATACCAAGTGTAGGGATATTTGATAAGGTTTTAAAATGTACCTTTTTGAGGGGTCGTTTAAGCCCTTATTTGATCACTTTTGTATCCGTTATTACTTAATATCGTTCCTTTTCACTTTTTAGGTCTCTCGAAGGCAAATTGCTGGAATGGCACTTATTTGGACGAAAAGGCGCTGATATACGAAGAAAATAGCCAAAGTCAAGAATCGAGCCACTCAAACTGCTGAAATACAAGGGGACGGCGTCAGGTGTTACCTGTGACGCCGTCGCATCAATTTTGTGACGGCTCAGTAGCCAAATTGCTTATTTTCAAGTGACGGTGTCAGGCTTTAAAAGAGTAGGTCGTTGCAACTCAGACGGCCTAGATTTGATCCAGACGGCGTCAGAGACTGAAGGGGAGGGCGTCACAAGCATAAGGTGACGCCGTCGCAAGACTAACGTGGCCAAGACGAAACCCTAATGACGGCGACCCGACGGCGTCACAAATCATAAGGTGACGCCGTCGCGATTGTAATCTTATATATAGAATCTGAATTTTTCAGTTTTAGTGTGCAGTCTTTTGGAGTAAAAACCTAAACCGAACCAAGGATATCTTGTACAGTATTTTAGGGTTTCAAACCCTATCTTACATCAAGATAAGTGTTTTAATTCATTAATTCAATTATGTCTTTAATTGATTGTGTGTATGCTTGCATGTTTACCATGTCCAGCTAAATTACTTGTGTGCTTGCTTAGATATATGAAACCTAGTTGTTAATTATTGTTAGGTTGTCTCATATCTTAATTGTAATTGGCTTAGGAGTGCGACTAGGCTATCGTTGTGTTTAATACTTGATAAATCTTTGTTAGTTTATGAATGACTTAGTGGATTTTGTTTACTACACTTAAAGGTGACTTCAAAGAGTTAGGGAATGCACACCTTACAACCTTAGAAAACACAGCGCGTTAAGAATAAGGACGTGACAATTCAACCATCAATAGGAGATAACTAGGGAGTAGTAGCATCTAGGTAAACACATCTTTAACTATCATACGAGCACATAACAATAGACATAGACTATCCTCACCTTAACTTAGTTAATTAGATAAGTAGAGTTATCGGTAGAAATACCAACCCCCAAATCCAAACCCCGAGATTCGTACCTTTCCATTTCCTAAAAAAACATAAAAAGATAAAAAATAATCTTCCTCAACCCTAACCTTAGCGTAGTAACTTCTCACTAGCATTTCTATTCCCCTAGAGAACGATATCAATACCCGTGGCTTACCCTAATACTACACTACAACGATTAGGTTCACTGCCTAGGGTGTTATAAAACTTGATCGAAGAAAAGGAAGTTCCTTTGACCCCGAACGACGCGTGTAGCGTTATCACTGTAATTAAATTTTCTTATATATACACGCATTAATTATATATAAAGATAATTAATTGTCATACATGATTCCTTGTATGTGGAATATGACAATTAAGATTTTATAACTCTTTCTTTATGATTACCTTTTGCGAGGATGGTGTATAATCAAAAGGGTTATGAATCTTCATAATCTTTATGTAATATACAAATTTAAGCAATCCAAGTTTGGATTGTATCGTGCATCTAAGAGCTGAGATCTTGAATTTAATTACAATATGATTCTGATTGAATTAAGATATCCTTTGAGTATATCTGACATTGAGTGGGAGCATTGTGTTTTTCCTTAAAAATTAACATGTTGAAGATATCATTCTATTTAAGCTAGATATTGATCTTTAAGTTTGGAATGAAACTTCACTTGGAATTTAGGGAATAAAACAAACAACCTTGGAATAAATGTTTATCTGGAATAAACAAATGCGGAAAATTAAGTCTGACACAAGTGCAATATATCATTTGAGCAAGTTTTAAAATGTTATATTTCACTTGGAATAATTTACATGGATAGAAACCTTGTGTTTTTAAACTAAGGGTTTATCATGTATATATTATATTGTGTATAAGACTAGTTGTTGCTTTTGTACAAGAACAAAATGAGCTGACAACAACAATTTCTAATTGAGAGTGTTTAGATTATTGTTTTTATAAATGTTTACGAATTATAAAGCATAGTGTTGTATAAGTACAAATGATGTTAGAGGATTATTAATACTAGTTGTAGTAGGATTTTATCATTTATGATAAATTTGCTAACTAACTATGCTCAACATAGAGCGTTGTTGCATTACACATTAAGGAATGAGAATATTTTACACTTTTAGAAACTGTAAAGATGACTATCAGTATGTCATTGACTTCATACCTCATGCATGGTCGGGCGACATCTCCATACTATAACTCTTGCAATAGTACGAGCATATGAGATAAGACACTCATCTTATATTTCAAATCCCTTACTATATGTAAAAATTTGAAACAAGTATTCGGAAAGTTTACTCAGATAACTATTTAGTTTTTCTTGTAAAAGAAAGGTTGAGAATGTTGGAAACATTAGGCTTCAACTTACTAAATGAGTTTCAGGCATATCTGTTTTAGTATTTGGATAATTGGGATTGAAAGACAATTTTTACTTTATGATGAATAAAGATACTTGGTATTTGTTATTCATTCATATAATAATTGTTATCCTATATTTTCATGTTTAATCCTTGAATGATTTTATTGTTCTAAACATGTCCATTGTCGGTTAACAATATGGGAATATTGTTATGATAAGGCAAATATGAGTGTTGGTTATAATTCTAATGAGAATTCGGATTGTTCCCTCCAAACTCATATGTATTCACTAGAGATGCATATTGGATTCCCCAACTTTCAAACATTTACTTTTGGATCCTTGTCATTAGTAAAATATTGAAAATGGTTTGTTAAGGTCGTCCTTAGACTTGAGATGCAAGCAAGTTCTATTATGTGTGGATATCATTTTTTTTAAGTATACGCAAAACGCTATCTAAATAAGGTAGTTATAAAGGCTATATTTTGGAGTGATGTGAAGCAGTATCCACAACACTTGTAGTCAATAAAGGATTTGTTACTCCACTTGATATGTGCAGAAAGATACCATGGCGCCTCTCCAGATTTAATCAGATAACTGTCTGGCCAGACCCAAAGGGTAATGGAAGATGATTCTTGATTACATTTGGTATATCTGAATTAAAATCTATAACGAGCTCTAAATGGTTAAACAATATGGAATGATTTGAGATCCATAATCCATGGTTTAACGATATCTATAACAAAGGATGATTAAAGCAAGACATTGAATGACCATGCTACTGAGAAACTTTTACGAAACTATTCTCTCAGACACTTTTAGTTAAAAAGCGAGTGAGAGCGTTTTCTAGGCGTTTCCGTCGTTAGTTTTGTGTGCCATTCGACACACCAACTCCCAAGTGGGAGTTGTTGGTTTGTGGAAGTTGAAAGCATGACAAAACGACTAAAGGTGTGTGAGCCAATGGGGGCACACACGATAAACACGAGTATACGTGTAGAATATTTTTAATACTTGAATCACATACCGATATGCATGCAATATTGACCCGATCACTGTTTTGACCCATGGGCTTGTTATGAGTTCCAACTTGGGTCGAATAAAAGATGCCTTGGGCCTTGTAATCTGATGATCGGGAAAGAGAACAAAAGGAGGGAAAGTTTGGCTTGGGTTTCAAGTTTGTCGATCAAGTCACAACCCAAGATGGAGTCGGTTTGTATGACTATAAAAACAAATCCATCCCTTCTCAGCTTGTACGCATATCATATACCAAAACTATATCCTAACCAATTACTATTCCAACTACATCCCTAAATCGACTAGCTCCTTAGTCGTTTAGGTTTTCATCTTGGTTTATTGTTCCTAAGCTTGTATTGATTCAAGTGCTTTAGGTGTTGAATTAATTGGTGATTTCTTGTTGGTTCCTGGTTCATGAACAGCAGCAAGAAGAAGGGTTTAGTTTTCTGTTCCTGGCCATTAGTTAATTCTCGGACAAAGGAGCAAGGTAGATATCAGATAGGTTATATCCGATATCGAGTAAAGAAGCTTTTAGCTTCTTGGTTTGCATTCTGGTTCTCGGGCAAAAATTGATTGGGCAGGAATCAGACTTGTTCTTGGAGGTTCTTGTTCAAGTAATATTCAAGTGTTTTGTCAATTGTTGATTAGGTTTTTATTTACGTTCTCGACTAACCATATATCAAACGTATACGTTATCGGGTTTGTGTGTGATACTCATTGAGGTATCTATCTTTGATACTCGGGTTTTGTATTGGTTACTTGTTCGTTACTAAAGTCCAATTGCCAAGCAAGGTTATGTTTTCTTTTAACCCTTTTATTAATTAATTGTTATATTAATTTATTATTTATTACATACGTGTTTAACCTAATTGCAAATAATAGATCCATATTCGCTGCGTAATCGTAGAGGTTAATGGTTAACTTAGTTCTAAAATCCCAACAAAGCTTTCCTTCCTCTCCTTGTGGTTCGTGAAGTGTATGAGATGAAATGAGAGTGTGTGAGTTTGTGAGTCTTAGGTGGTGAGATAAGGGGGTTTATATAGTTACACAAGGCATGGCCTTGTGATTTGTTTACTAATTCTTTAGCATGGGAAAGAGTTAAAGGAAATGGAAATGTGTTCTTACTCAAGCATTCATGGTCTTCGGCTCAACTTAGGGGCATGTTTAGGATGAGTCAAATCAAACAAAACATATTACACGGTGGATTAAGAAGTCAAAAGGGAGGTCATTGGGGTTTTAAGATAATTGTTTAATACTTAGGGTAGCTTAGTGGGTTTTATGTCTTGTTTGAAGTCACACGTGAAAGAGAAAAATGAAAGTAAGTCAATGTCTTGTGTTTGTGTCGTGTGAGTTGCAAGAAAGAAAGAAAAAAAATAAAAGGTGTGCTGCGTTTGTGGTTTGAATGAGCAGGAACAAAACAGCTTTCACGCAACTTAAAGTTATAAATTTAAGTTTTGGTCTAATGGTCTTTGTTAATACAAATAAGCTATAAAAACGTTTATTCATATTTTACGATCTTCTAATGTTTTGTCGATAACAAACGTAAAATCATTTTAACGAAACAAATAAAATACATAAAAGGTTTGAGCCAATAGTTTACTAACACACTTTTACTAAACATATTAAAATCATATCAAAACATGTTTAGTAAAGAAGTTATATAAAACCAAAGACATTTTTATATACACACTAAACAAGTAATATTGTTTACATCTTATAGAAATGCATATGTATAACAACTAGTGTTTACATGATATAAAAATGTACATATATACTTTGTATATATATTGTAATGGGTAAAGTAATGGGTAAAAACCAAATTTCATGACCCATGATCCATTGACTAGGTACAATGAATGTTGTTGGGTAAAAACCAATGTCCATAACCCATACCCACGGAGCATGATCCATAACCCATGACCCATTGCATGCCATCATGATGAAGTCATGTTGGGTATTATCCATGATCCATGACCCAAAGTCCATGACCCATGACCCAAGATCCATAACCCAATAACCAAGTACATTGCAACTTGTTGGGTATCCATAATACATTACCTATAACCCATAACCCGATTTGCAACCCAAAATCCGGACTAAACTAACCCAGTAGCCGGATCCCTAGATTTGCACTAGCCGGATCCCTCTGGGGAGGGAACCGTGGGACAGTAGAAAAGTTTTTGTCTATAAATAGTGAGCCATTTCTCTCTTGCTCACTACCACTTCATATATACTTTCTCACAGTATTCTAACATCTCTAAGCTTTGATCCAATGGATCATTCTATGTAGTTTTATGTTTGTGTGATTCTTTAGGTTCCTCTTAAAGGCGAGATCACCACCTCTTGAAGACGTGCAAGCTCAAGGTCATGAGTTGCTAAGCTTCGTCATCATCAAGACCACTGAAGTGTATCTTGTTGATAATTTTTTCCTCCCTCCATAGAAGTGTTGTGTTGAAGAAATTAGTGAAAGGTGTCGATGGGTCGTGTCGAAGGCATTAGTGAAAGGTGCAAGGGTGTACATTCTGTTAATACAAATAAGCCGTAAAAACGTTTATTTATATTTTACGATCTTCTAATGTTTTGTCGATAACAAACGTAAAATCATTTTAACGAAACAAATAAAATACGTAAATGGTTTGAGCCAATAGTTTACTAACACACTTACGTTTTCATGAAAAACACTAAACAAGTAAAAGTGATTTTATGATTTAGTAATACATATGTACAACAACTAGTGTTTACATATTGAGTAAATATATATATAACTAGTATGTATCATAATGGGTATAGGTTTAAGTATTTGACCCATTGACCAAATACATTTAATGTTGTTGGGTAAAACCCAAAGTCCATGACCCATACCCATAACCCATTGCATGACATCATGCATAAGTTGTATATGGATATTATCCATGACCCATGGTTTTAACCCATGACCCATGGACTAGATGCATTGCATCTTGTAGATACATTGTATCTACTTGGATACCCATGGTCCAAAGTCTAGGACCCATGATCCATGACCCAAAACCTATGGGAAAAGAGGAGCGTCCCACGGATCCCCAGGATTACACTGGACGGATCCCTCAAGTGAGGGATCCGTGGAACAGTATCATTTTCTCCTCTATAAATAGTGATTCATTTCTTCATTGTCACTCACCCCTTTCACATATATTTTCTCTTTGAGTTATAAACTCTCTAACCTCATATCCAATTGATCTTCGTTGTAGTTTTGTTTTTGTGTGATTCTCTAGGTTCCTCTTAAAGGTGAGATCACCACCTTTGGAAGTCGAGCAAGCTCAAGTCCATGAGTTGTCATGTTTCGTCATCATCAAGACTACTGAGGCTCTCTTGTTGATAGTTCTCTTCTCATCTCTTTAGAACTGTAGTGTCGAAGAGATAAGTGAAAGATGTCTAAAGGGTCAAGACGAAGACATTAGTGAAAGGTGTCGAACGTCCGTATTGTAAGCACTAGTGAAGGGTGCTTAGAAGTCAAGGCTAAAATCATTAGTGAAGGGTGCTAAGGAGTCAAGTCTAAAGGCATTAGTAAAGAGTGCCTAAAAGTCAAATCTAAAGGCATTAGTGAAGAGTGCCCAGAAGTCAAGTCAAAGGCATTAGTGAAAGGTGCCTAAGGTATACATTCGATATGGTGTGTTCGATGTACAAGATATAGTTGTATTGGGTCAAAGGATATTGATATCCTTAGAGATAGGATTTGTGTAGTGTTGGGTAGTAGTTCCTCCATTGTAATGGAACTCAGTATCTAGCCTAGCCGGATAAAGGGTAGGCGACGTTGTGATAGGTTTGGTTCTACCTCGTGGAAGAACCCGGTATCTAGTCTTGTACCGGATAAAGATAGGCAATGTTGTGAAGGATTCTCTGCCATAAGGAGTTGGTGTCGTGTAGTGTTTATGAACTCTCGAGTAGGTGACTCGGGGAGTGGAGTAGGGCAAGGAATGTGTCCTTGTAGCCGAACCACTATAAATACTTGCGTTGTGGTTTTGTGATTTTTACTCCTTATCTTTCCATTACATATTCATATATTCTTTGCTATCAACATCCAACACACATGTTTAAATAGATTGACATAAGTCGATCTAAATAGTTTAAAACCAAGTTTTAATCGGTAAAACTATTCAACCTCCCCTTCTAGTTTTCCACAATTGGCATCAGAGCTTCGTTACCAAGTTTCTTATAGTATGTTGTACTTTAAAAACTTGATACGATCCATGTTTAATTGAAAACTACAAAGAAGGTCTTTTACAAAAACAAACACCATGTTTTTAAAACACTTTTGTAGGATGTTGATTAGAGGACAACAATTTTTTCTTTCTTACTAAATTGTACTAACCTTCCTTGTCATGTTGCTTAGTTAAAGTTCATACATATCAAGCCATAGGAATTTCTTGGTAACAAGAATACCTTCTCTAAGAAGGTATCTTAAACACGAAGGAACCGGAGTTGTCTACTGACATTTGTTTTGTCATTAGTAAAGACACTCCTGAGTGCATTAGTGGTATGATTTCCCACTTATCTCTAAATAACATTAGCTTAAATAATAAATATGCTTACATAGGAATTTATATGATTATCTTTTCACATACTTATATAGTACTCGTAGCTTCGTTAAGAAACTTTTCGTGCATACGTGTTACTCTTTTGTCTAAAGTCTAGGTTTATAAAATTTGTGTCTTATTTCACTTAATCCAAAAATCATATCTTTCTAATAATAAAACAAAACACAAATCTCAAAAATTTCTCCTTCCCCATAAATATCCCCTCCGATCGTTCACTCCACCAAACCCTCATTTTTCAAATCTTCCACTTTCAAAAATTACCTCTCATTCAAAACTTCATCTTCCTTCTCATCTCATCTCATCTCAAACCGAAACCAAGAAAGATCTTCATCATCATGATTTATATCGCCTTCATACTCATCGTCTTTACACTCATCGCTCTCGTGTTCCCCATGATTAAGTTTTCTTATGGAGACATGTACTTTGTGTTGTTAATCTACATTGGTGTTATATACCCAATCCTTTGTATCGTTCTTAGCATTGAAATGAAATATTACTAATGTTCTAGTTTATCTAGTTTATTTTTCATAATGTGTTTGTCATTTCTTTTACTTTATACCTTTCGTATTTTTGGTCGTGAGACACGTTAGAAACCGATAATGCATGCTAAAAGTAAATGTTGGCTAATATACATATCTTGGTATAAAACTATACGATGCAAAAACCTATATTTTTATCAAAACATTTTTTCTGTCACTACAGATCCATGGATCCCTATAGTTCTACTAGACGGATCCCTCTTGGAAGGGAACCGTGAGAACCGTGGTTCTGGAAAACAGATTTTCATGCAATATAAAAATTGTTTTCATCTAAAAAAGAAGTACTCCACTAGAATGTTAAATACTAAGTTAGTTAATGGTCATTGTTAATAGAAATTTAGTAAAACCGTTAGGTGATCATCTTCTTTGCTTCAATGCGTCTCATCAAATTAACTTTTCCTTCCGTAGGTCTCGTCATGACTCATGAGTATGAATTCGACTTTCAACTCACTTATGTCTACATTCCTAATATCTCCCTTGAACCCAACACACCTGGAAATCATGTCCGTGGGTTCAATAATCTTGAAACTCGCCACTTCCATGAAGGACGTATTGTTGACACACCTCTACTATATGAAGAAGGTATCAATACCTCCTTCCGAACCATTGGACTAGAAGGTCTTCTCGGAATCAACGAGAAAATCTGTCCTCGGTTTGTATTGGAATTCTTCCATCAAGTTGAACTCGTTCGTAACGAGGATCGATCTCTGTCACTTTGGTTTTGGATCAAAAATCAAAAGTTTACCTTAACCCTTGAGCAATTTGCTCACATTCTCCGAATTCTGAATCATGGACAATGTGCTTTCACTGAAGATTGGTCTCTTGATTCTCTCTTCAACCATCATGAAGAAAATAGTCCATATTGTTCACACATACCTTCCCCTCAAGACTTGACTCGCATGTTATGCAAACCTCGACCCTATCACTATGATCCAAACATTATCTATACACGGGATATCCGAAAACCTCTCGCACTCATCCTACGTGAAAATGTTTGGAGTCTTAGGGGAAATCGAGAAATTTTTCCCGCTTGTTGTGCTCACATAATGTATTGTTTGCTAACACAACAACCATACAATCTGGCCTATTTCTTCGCAAGGCGAATTGTAGACGTTCAAGGCAACAAGAACAAACTAATCCCTTATGGAATGTTCTTGACACGCCTTTATCATCACGTCATGTACTTCCACCCTTAATTTCAAAGTCCGTTGTACGTACTCGTGAATGAGATGATGGAACCTCTTAACACATCTCTCATGAAGTCTTTCTTCATCCCTGAATCGGCAAATACTCATCATCCATTTGACGATCCATCTAGCAAAAACGCTCAAGAGACTTAGTTCTCTTTCCAAATAGGCTTCATCCTTAGATATCATGTTTTATCATTATAATGTAATTTCTCTCATGAAATAAAACATTTAACATTTGATGTCTCAACTATACTATTGTTCAAACTTCTTAAACACTAGCTTTAAAATATGATGCCTTGTGCAACTCTTGCACACCTTTTGTAAAGGTACTGTTTAGCAGGAGACGGATCCCTCAGTTTGTGCTAGACGGATCCCTCCACTTAGGGAACCGTGGGATCCGGGCAAACAGAAATGCAGTTGCAATCTCTATACTTCAAACCATGTCCTTAGATCACTTCACACTAGCTAAACAAAGTGCCTTAGGATCAGTTAAGTCTTTCTCAAGCTTAGCAAAGCTTCATACTCACTCATAACTCATTTAGGATCAAACTCAAGGCGTCTTTCGATCTATCGTTTCACCAAAACTCATTACTCTTCCGCTATTATACTCACACATCATCTCTCACATATCAATACATCTAGCTTTATAAATCCATCAATTTTAGCAAATTGATTTTAGTCATCCTTACCTCAAAATGGGTCAAATTCTAGTTTTTCCATTTCCTATAACTTTTAAGATATTTTCCAAAATTATCTTAAGTTACTATCTGGTCTTTAGGATCATTTAGCTCTACTTGACACTTCAAAATTTTCAAGTGTCATCCTTGGTCATTCATTGGTACCCATAAAAGTTCCAATTTTCTTCCATAAAAGGCAATCATTAGCTACATAACTCATTGCCCTTGATCATTCAAGTACTCTTTCACTTAAGACACTTAGAAAGACTGAAACACTCAAAGAGGTATAGGTATTAGACTTCACAAACATCATTTTTTTTCTTTTCTTAGCTGCTGAGAGCCGGATCCCTAGGATTAGCCTAGACGGATTCTTCATTGGAGGGAACCATGGGATCCGGGTGACAGATTCTTGCTGACTCTACTAAAACAATCATTTCAAGCTCATCTTGCTAACTTGAACACTCCATCTCATCTTAATTAAGACCCTAGATCAGTACAACTATGAAGTTGACTCTTGTGCATGCTAATCATCACATTCCAAAGGATATTAGTGGCTTGAGTCTTGAATGCACTTGCGAAATCCTTTCCTTTATAAACCACTTTGTTAAGACTCCTAAAGTCATCATCTACATCCTCATTCCAAGCACTTAGAAACTTTTACAAACCTCTTTTAATCATCTCATCATGAGGAAAGCTCCTAGTGGTAACTCATCCACAAAAGAACCACCCAAGAAAATTGCTCGTGTTGTACACGAAATTTCCTCAACCGAATCATCTCCCGTTAAATTCACTAATGGTAGGATCTCCCCTCCACCTATCAAACCAATCCCCAAAAGGATTGTTCCCACAAAACTACCAATGCCAAACACCACCATACCTCCTAAACCAAACAACCCAATTTCCACTAAACCATCACCCTTGGTGCCTAGAGCCCTATCATTCACCACTCCACTCTCATCACCACACCTCTACAATCTAGAGGATTTACCTCCTAGGCCATCCCATCCCCCACCACCGCCAACATTCTCCTCTTTAGGAGAAATAGAGGAACAAAATCAAGGTGTTGAGTCAACACTAGCTCCGGCTTCTTTTTCTCTGTCACCATCAAATAATCCCTTTTGGATTATGAGAAATCATCAAAGTCAACCACCCGACCACATGGAAGTTGACACCTCTCAAACACCACCATCATTCTTAGTTGAGCTATCCTCGAATGCGCCTCCGCCAATCCCTCCTTTTTTTGAGGCTCCTCAACCCTCTTCACTTGATCCTTCACATCAAGTCATTTCCTTTCTACCACCACCACTACCAAGCCATGACAAAGATTATTATCATTGTCAACATGTTGAAAGTTTGATACATGAAGTACGTGAAGATCAACGTTTCATGTTTTATCACCTCCTCGAACGTTTTGACGAGATCAAACCTAAAAAAACTGGAGCTAGAGGATTCAAGTGGTGTCCTAGTATCAAGCGCGACTTAGATAGTCTAGTAATCCAAAGTCATGTATTGTTCATTTTCTTAGTTTTTAGAGTCATGTACATCATATCTCTAGTTTTATTAAATGAAATTACATGATATTTGCGATATTTTTTTGAGGATATGCTTGTTGTTCTAATACATATCTCACATTGATGTTAACATCATTTGCTACATCACCTTTGTTGTATTTTGTTTACAGACAGACGGATCCCTACATTTTGCCTAGACGGGTCCCTCCAATGAGGGAACCGTGGGATCCGTGCAACAGAAGACTAGTTTTCTACTAACTTGAGTCTTATTTGCAGGAAATTATGCAATATATACTTGTTTTCTAACCTTTGTTTTGTAGATTTTCAATACACACATGAAGACTTTGACACCCTAAACTAGGGGGAGTTTTGTGTCAAAGCGGTACATTGCGAAATCATTTGCAATACACTTTAGGAATAAGTTACATGACGTCCCTTTGCAAAATTGCAATCAACAAGGGGGAGCATTATCGTCACAAAGACGAAACCATTTGCAAACATAGTTGCAAATGCATTAGCTTAATAGTTTTTCTTACTTGACGCCCTCACAAAGGGATGGACTCGTCAAGGGGGAGTTAAGACGAGAACTCTTCCCGTCACTTGCTCTCTATATTTTTTTTTCTTATTATATGTTTTTCCTAAAACAATGTGTTAGTTTCTTTTCAACGCTCTTTTTGTTTCGACAAAAAAAGGGGGAGAAGAAAGTAAAAAATACAATTCAAACTTTTACGAATTTTAGTTTTTCCTTAAAATAATTTTATGTTTTGTCATCAACAAAAAGGGGGAGATTGTTAATACAAATAAGCCGTAAAAACGTTTATTTATATTTTACGATCTTCTAATGTTTTGTCGATAACAAACGTAAAATCATTTTAACTAAACAAATAAAATACGTAAATGTTTTGAGCCAATAGTTTACTAACACACTTACGTTTTCACATAAAACACTAAACAAGTAAAAGTGATTTTAAGATTTAGTAATGCATATGTACAACAACTAGTGGTTACATATTGGGTAAATATATACATAACTAGTATGTATGATAATGGGTAATACAATGGGTAGAAGTTTAAGTATTTGACTCATTGACCAAATACATTGAATGTTGTTGGGTAAAACCCAAAGTCCATGACTGATAACGCTACACGCGTCGTTCGGGGTCAAAGGAACTTCCTTTTCTTCAAGCAAGTTTTATAACACCCTAGGCAGTGAACCTAATCGTTGTAGTGTAGTATTAGGGTAAGCCATGGGTATTGATATCATTCTCTAGGGGAATAGGAATGCTAGTGAGAAGTTACTACGCTAAGGTTGGGGTTGAGAAAGATTATTTTTTATCTTTTTATGTTTTTTAGGAATTAGAAAGGTACGAATCTCGGGGTTTGGATTTGGGGGTTGGTATTGCTACTGATTACTCTACTTATCTAATTATCTAATCTAAGGTGTATGTAGTCTATGTCTAATTATTGTGTGCTCGTATGATAATTTAAAGATGTGTTTACTTAGGTTTTATTACTCCTTAATTATCTCCTATTGATGGTTGAATTGTCACGTCCTTATTCTTAATTGCGTTGTGTGTCTAAAGTCGTAGGGTATGCGTTTATCCCTAACTCTTTGAAGTTACCAAAGGGTCTCGTCTACAAAAAACCACTAGGGATCATAAACTCTAACTCTAAGGCCTCTTTGGAAGGTTTAGCTTACAACCACTCTAAGTGCTATAACCTAAGGTTCACAAAGATTAATCAAGCATTAAGTACACAACGAATGACCTATCGCATTACTAGATCATTAACAATTAAGATAAGAGACAACCAATCAATATTCAATAATTAAGTTTCATATTCCCTAAGCAAACACACAAGTAAATTAGCCGGACATGGAGAACATGCAAGCATACATACAAATAATCAAAGACATAATTGAATTAATGAAGTAAAACACTTATCTTGATGTAAGATAGGGTTTGGAACCCTAAACTACTGTACAAGACAGCCTTGGTTCGGTTTAGGTTTTTACTCCAAAAGACTACACACTAATACTGAAAAATTCAGATTCTATATATAAGATTACATATGCGACGGCGTCACCTTATGTTTTGTGACGCCGTCGGATCGCCGTCATTAGGGTTTCGACTTGGCCACGTTAGTCTTGCGACGGCGTCACCTTATGCTTGTGACGCCGTCCTCTTCAGCTTCTGACGCCGTCTGGATCGAATCTAGGCCGTCCGAGTTGCGACGGCCTACTCTTTTAAAGCCTGACACCGTCACTTGAAAATAAGAGATTTGGCTTCTGTCCCGTCACAAAATCCTCCGACGGCGTCGCAGTTATTCAGTGACGCCGTCACATTGTCTTTTCAGCAGCTGGAGTGTCTCGATTCTTGACTTTGGCCATTTTCTTCATATATCCGCGCCTTTTCGTCCAAATAAGTGCCATTACAGCAATTTGCCTTCAAGAGACCTAAAAAGTGAAAAGGAACGATATTAAGTAATAACGGATACAAAAGTGATCAAATAAGGGCTTAAACGACCCCTAAAAAAGGTACATTTTAAAACCTTATCAAATATCCCTACACTTGGTATTTGCTTGTCCTCAAGCAAATGTGCTTTTAGCCAATTAATTTATAAGTTAAGGGTCATGAAGCATTGGTTTAAAACAATCCACAACACATATAAGCCCCGTAAAAGTCATAACAAGCACGGAAATTACATACTAGCACCTCACATGGGGTGTTTGGATACTCACATCTCTCTCGGGTGTATATGAAATATAACAAGTTGGAAATGGAAGATTAAACACTCATTAACCGGTCCTAGTACATAGATTACCATAGGCTTGAGAATAGATCAAACCTTGGCGTAAGCACCTACGAAAGACTATCAAAGAGGTCTTTAAAGGGTTGTAATGTTAGGCTTACGGTAGGGAAACAAAGGGTTTGGTGGGATAGGCTATTTAGTGGTGGCAAGTCAAAAATCTTTATGTTACAAGCATACGAAGAATGGCGTTGCTAAGCCAAGACTCGACACTCTAAACTCTAGATAACTGAAACAAATAAACATAAATTTAAGGCATAATTTCATGTATATCCTTGTAAATTTCAGAAATTACATGTATATCCTTTTTACCAGTTTTTTATGCGTAAAGTACAATGCTTTTAATGCATCAAAAGGATATATATGTAATTTTTGAGTTTTGCAAGGATATATATGTAAATGCCCCTAAATTTAAAGGATAGATGTAGGATGGTAGCCCGTTTTTTTTTTTTTTTTCTTCTCTTTTTCTATATTTTTTTTTCGTTTCTCCTTTTCTATATTTTTTTTTCGATTTTTTTTTTCATACACTTTTACTCTACCATCCTCTACGGTAACATCAAAATGATAGGGATTTATAAGCACATCCCTACACTTGAGTTTTTATTACTCTAACACTAATTTGACATGAATTGAAAAGATCAAAACACTTGGGGTATGTTATTACGCAAATAAGGGAATTTAACGTTCCCTTCCAATAATTTTATAAACTTTAACTTTTTCCCATGAGTCCCAATCATCCCAAAACTGTGTACAAAGGATATGACTTGACTTAGAAACTCCTGCAAGCAACTAGATAATTGAACTAAGGGTTTTGGGTGATAACAATAATGCACTAAAAGTGAGTGCATACAGGGTAGGCTAAGGCGATTTGGGTGTATATTTGGGGGTGGAGTGTAAACAATGCTCTTCATTTATATTCCGGAAAAATCGAAACATCACGAGAACCGCGAAAAGGATAGGCTCTGAGGGGTTAACTAGGGGTATCGTGTACTAAAGATGAGTACAATGCAAAGGGTGTGGGGGAATTACTCAACCGATGTGGAAGAAGTAATTATATTACGGGTATCAAACAAGGGTTATCCTAATGCCTCTTATCATTTAGTTATTCCTAACTACACAAGTGTAGTCTCACTAGCGATCTCGGAATGCATCATAAAACAAGTTCTAGAATCTAATATACTACCGGTTCACACTCTAAGCATTGAAGATGAATGCTTTTAATTCCTACTAATCTAAGGGCGATCCTCACATTTTGGGTGGAATTTGGGTGGTAAAGGGTTTTTGTGCTAGTCATGCAACTTTCTATCCGTGAGACGCTTTTGTTAAGACTAATGGCCCACTCCTATATATCATGAAAAATTTCAAATTTGGTGCCAAAATTACCCTAACCGACATTTTATCATGGTTTATTACACAAATACAATTGGACAAAGCAAATAATCAAGGATAAGTATAGTTTCAAAGTTCCCGTTTTATTTTCCCTCCCTACACTTAAACTGAACATTGTCCCCAATGTTCCCCGAAAGTATCAAAGTTATGATAATAGAAGGTAATGAAAAACGAAAGAAACTAGTACTCCCCTGATTAGCTCGGTAGGATCCGTGTAAAGTAGTGGTTAAATCCTTTCCAAGAAGAATGTGTGCGTGAAAAGCTCCATCCAATCTTTTGTTTCTTCTTCTTGATAAATAAAACCTGCACATTCGAAGAAAACAAACGAAACCTTCGCGTAAAATCGGCGGTAATAATATATATAAGACTCTACTAAACTAAGATATAATGCTTGTGGAATGGATGTTTACAGAATTTCTGGAAAATTAAGACCTGGAAAATTCCAAAAATTCATAAGTAGTTCAGAAAACGAGAAAAAAGTAATCTGTTGTTTTTACTCCTTCCTGACGCCGTCAGGTTGCAATCCTGACGCCGTCAGATTATCCTGACAAAAACTGGTCTGCGATTTTCTGGAAAATTTACATCTTTAGAATCTGAAAAAATTTCTGCAAAACATCCATTATGACTCGATACAAGCATTTGACTCGAACAAACACACATATATATCTTTTAATGAATTGTTATTCTCATGTTTACGTTTCTTTTGAAAACGTGTGTAATCCTCCCTACACTTATCCTTTATGTAAAATACCTTTATATGCAATTAAGACGAGGTTAAAAATAAAATAAAGCATTTTTACAAATTTAAACATGAGAGTAAACAATTAATAAAAGATATACGACACTAACATGGACAATCCAACCACACAAGCAAGATCAATCACACCACATGCAAATATACATAAACATCACATAGTTCAAAGTTCACCACAAAGTTAAGATGTCCTAGATTATTACATGCCCAAATAAAAATTGTTTCAATCAACCAAACATACTTAACCATAAACAACCCATAAACAAATACATGATTCACTGGGGAGGGGGTCCATAACGATAGTCATAACCAGGGGGAAGATGGACCAAATACCCATAGGGTGGATAATCCTCCTCCCGTCCTGGGAAAGGATCAATCTGGAGATGTGGATCAAGCTGATCAAGCATGGACAGATGCTGCATCTGCCTGACAGTATGGTCATAGGTCCAGCTAGCTCTCTGGTCCTGCTGTGTCATCCATGTATCCATGCGGCCCATCCATGCTCCCTGGTAAGCCTGCCCATCCCTACTGGACATTTGTCGGTAGACGTCAGCAGAGCTTCCTGCTTCACCCCCTGCTGGTGTGCGGGTATCTGTGGCTCCTCATCATCGTCGTCTCCACCATCCTGAATGTTAGGCTGAGCATGGAACCAAGCATAACCTCTACCATAATCCATGAGGACATCCATAGCTTTCAGAGACTTAGCTTTGACGACCCTTGGTGCTGCTACAACATTAAGGTACGCGGGTACTTCCCCTGCCAATACACCCAAAGATTGAGCTAAACGGGTGATAAGCATGCATCCATATACCCTATCCTCCATCCTTATTCCACTAGCAGTCCTTAAGTAGTCGGCCAACCAGAATGGGATGTTGCAGTGCACACCCTCGGCCAATATGCAGTAAAGATAGAATAGGTCAGGCAAGGTGACACGATGACCCGTGGCATGGCGTCCTGTGATAGAGAAGGTGAGGCAGCGATGTATGAGCCTAACCCTCGGATCCCGGATTTGTGAAGCGAGGGTCCTCCCAGTAGTGTACTCCCCATCCAATGATTGTGTCAATAATGTTTTCCTGGGTGCTAGAATATTGTCCCTAGTTCTTTTTACCCTTCTGCTCATTTGAAACAGGAAATCAAATAAGTGGAGAGCAAATGAGTAACATTCGTAATGAAAAAGATGACACTA
Organism: Chrysanthemum seticuspe; assembly: GCA_019973895.1. NCBI lineage: Eukaryota > Viridiplantae > Streptophyta > Magnoliopsida > Asterales > Asteraceae > Chrysanthemum > Chrysanthemum seticuspe. Next base: position 169,772,820 of record BPTQ01000003.1, read on the forward strand.
GCAGATTCTGACGGCATCACAGAATACACCTGACGCCGTCAGCCTGACCCAGTTTTGAACCCGACATTTGCGAGGGAAAAGTCCAAGTTTTTAACCATAACCCTTGACCCAAACACCCATGTTGCAGTAACAATGGCATAATGGCTAGGTGGTTTTGATCCCTAAGCCGTCAAGGCTTCTCGCAAGGTTAACCCCATATGATAACACTATCATTCGCCTAATCTTAAGCCTTAACAAGATTTCAAAGGCGAAATAGATCAAATTAGTTGTTTTTTTTTTCTTTTTTTTTCTTTTTTTTTGGGATTGAAAAAGAGGGGAAAACAAAATTGAGCATGAATTAGGACAATTGAATAGACAAAGATCAACGTATATTACTTACCTTGTGGAGATTGACGTGGCAAAATAGTGAATTTGATGTGGGGAAATCGTTTTGGTGTGGTGTGGGGCGGATAAAAATTTTGTAGGGTAAAGAATGAAAGAGATGGGTGATGTATTTATCCGTCTGATCTGGCTTAGCGACGGCGTCACACTTTATATGTGACGGCGTCACGCCCAATTTATTGCAAAAGAAAACGGTTTTGTTAATCTACCTGGATCAAAGGTCTGATTACTATCTTTGACAAAGATTTTAGTTTTTATTTTAAAATCAATTTGGCTAATCCACCAATAATCTCCACGACGGTAAGTAATGCATATGTCAAATTGTCGTTCAATCGTGATCTCAGAAATTCCGAAGTCTTGGAGGTGAGGGTTCTTTGTCCCAGGTTTAAAACCGAAAGAACTTTCCCTAACATTGGGGAAGTTGAGAAGTGATACGTGCACCATTCCAATGAATATGTTTCTAGGGAGCATGCGGGGAACGTCAAGACAAGAATTTAAGCAAGAATATGATTCTTTGACGAGGTTTGTTAATGGAAAAGGTTCGGGAGTCACCCTAATGTGTCCCGGTATCGCATACACCTTTTCTAGCTTTTTAGGTATATTGTTCTTTGCGATTTCATCACGGATGTTCAACATGAAGTTTTCGGCTAGTCCTAAGAAGGTGTTGTGAGTTTTCCGCATTTGAGCTTCGAGGCGTTTTATTTCCTTTTCTTGCTTGTGGACAAATGTCAACATTAAGTCCTCGAATTCATCTTGCCGAGACTTTCTTGGGAGCAAAAATTCCTTGACCGCGTTTACATGCTCAATTGCATGGGTAGTTACTCCCATTAACGCATTCACTTGTGCCTCCATATTCTTTATTTCTTGTGCGTGAGAGGTTGGCCCGTTTTACGGAATTATCATAATTTCCCAACCTTCTTCTTCATATTGAGCCAGGTCCTCGATGACTTCCCAACATGCTTTATCAGTGAGGTCACTTAGCCTTCCTCCGGCGGCATAATCAATGGTCCGTTGAAGGGAGGGACTGACGTGATCATAAAAAAATTGGACTTGGAGCCAAAGATCAATGCCGTGATGAGGGACTTTATGAAGTAAGTCCTTGAATCGAGTCCATGCTTCGTAGAGAGATTCACCTTGACGTTGTTGGAACATCAAGATGTCATTCCTAAGCTTAGTGGTTCTCCTCGGTGGGAAAAATTGAGCAAGGAAGCGAGAGGTGAGATCATCCCAACTTGAGATGGAGCCGGCGGGAAGTCGCTCAAGCCAATTACTAGCTTGGTCCCGTAGAGAGAATTGGAAGAGATGCAGGCGCGTTGTCTCCCGAGTAGTAGCATCAAGGTCGATGGAATCGACAATTTTAAGGAAATCCCTTAGATGCTGATTTGGATCTTTGGAACGAAGTCCATGGAATGCACATCCATTTTGCACCAACCGGATGGTGTCGGATCGCAGGGCCGTAGTTTGGGCTTGGTCGGGAAGCTCAATGGTGTTCCTATAGCCTAGGTGGCTTGGTCTTGAGTATTCACCAAGAGTACGGGCTCTTGGCGGGTCATTTGATGGTAGGTTGATGAATGGTGGTTGGTTATCACCTTCCATGATGAAAAGTGATGGGATTACGAACAAAGGTCACGAAGAAGGGGGATAGACTATGAGGAAGCTAAAAAATGAGAAAAATTTACTTGATAGGAATCAAGCAAAGGAAACCTAAACGAGGTGGACTACTAACTAGCTATTCTATTCCTCGGCAGCGGCGCCAAAAACTTGATAACGCTACACGCGTCGTTCGGGGTCAAAGGAACCTCCTTTTCTTCGAGCAAGTTTTATAACACCCTAGGCAGTGAACCTAATCGTTGTAGTGTAGTATTAGGGTAAGCCACGGGTATTTATACCATTCTCTAGGGGAATAGGAATGCTAGTGAGAAGTTACTATGCTAAGGTTGGGGTTGAGGAAGATTATTTTTTTTATCTTTTTATGTTTTTTAGGAATTAGAAAGGTACGAATCTCGGGGTTTGGATTTGGGGGTTGGTATTGCTACCGATTACTCTACTTATCTAATTATCTAATCTAAGGTGTATGTAGTCTATGTCTAATTATTGTGTGCTCGTATGATAATTTAAACATGTGTTTACTTAGGTTTTATTACTCCTTAATTATCTCCTATTGATGGTTAAATTGTCACGTCCTTATTCTTAATTGCGTTGTGTGTCTAAAGTCGTAGGGTATGCGTTTATCCCTAACTCTTTTAAGTTACCAAAAGGTCTCGTCTACAAAAAACCATTAGGGATCATAAACTCTAACTCTAAGGCCTCTTTGGAAGGTTTAGCTTACAACCACTCTAAGTGCTTGATTGGCTCTCAAACGGTCAATCCAAATTAACCAAGTGAATGGTCAACAAGAGTCAATCACTTGAGAACGCAACGCAATTATCCAGGAGAGTACAGAGTTTCCCCGGGTCGTTAAGTCCCAACGAGGTGTGAAAACTGTAATACAATGAATCTGTGATCGGGTGAATATTGAACAGGAAAAGGTTATGATTGATTACACTAAGGAAATTAAATCTAATCAAGACTTTGAAGTCATTTTAATTCTATATTTAAAAACGTTTAACGATTAAAACCTAAAACGTGTACGTATACTGAAAAATATGCAATTTAAGTCCTACGAGTGCAAAACTAATTTTTCTACATTCTAAATGACTAAAAATAATTTTAGGAAAAAGCCGGGTATTTTTTTGACTTTTATTTTATTTATTACGAATTAAAAACTAATTTAAACTAAATTAATTATTAAAAAATACTAAACATTTTTTGAAAAATCTACAAAATTCACAGTAAATACTTCTAATATTACTGAATCAATGAAAAATAAAAAACTACACTAGTACTTAAGGAAATAAGCTGTTAAAAAAGAGAATAAGCAATAAGCTAATAACTATTAACTACTTTAAGATATTAATGATGCAAGAGATTACCAAAAAAGGACTTAAGTGCAGTTGGTTGAGGTGTGTGTGGCTGTGTCGTGGGAGGTGCTGGGATTGACCCAGGTTCGAAACCTGACAGTCCCTTTTTGAGTCTTTTTTTTTTATTTCAAAATTTTCTTTTGCAAACCAATAAATAAACAAAAATAAGATTATTTTTTTTTGTTTTCACTAAAACAATTTCTTTCAAAACTCAAATAAGCTGCTGATTACAACAGCAGACTAAAAAAAAAAGAACATTTATAAGTATAAAGACTTATCAAGTGATCCAAAAGCTATCCAAAAGACAATAAATAAGCTAATGACAAACAAAATTAATTTAACTAATCCTAAATAAAACTAAAGGACCCTAAATAAGCTAGCTTATAAGCTAATACACTGCTGCTTTAGTGAAAACAGCCTAAAGGGCCGTTTGGGACAGGGCTGCCGAACACATAAAATGCCACAAAAAGCTATCAAAATCCACCTACAAGCTACTAAAGGCTAACACTAATCCTCAAAGTTGCTTAAGAGATCATGGATAAGCAACAAGAAAAAGAGAATAAGCTCAAACCACAACTCATGATGGGGGAAACAGTTGGCAAATTAACTTAAACTAGGGAAATACTTAATCTACTAAAATGGTAAAATAGGCATTTAAAGCCTAGAAATAAGCACTAATGAACTAAAAGCTAACCTAATCTATTTATACTAATGAGCACAAGCCTAAATAAGCTGAGAGAGAATACCTGATAAGCAAATAAAAAGGAGCAATTGTCGAATGTGCTGCTGTTGTTTGTAGTCCCAAACAGGTTGATGTGGCCTACTTTGGGCTTAACACTGAGCTTCGAAATAAGCTCCCAGGTCAACAATAAGCTAAAATTGTAAAGTTAGTACAACAAATATTTAGAAAAACCTATTTGTGGGTGGAAAAGGGCTTATAACAGCTTATAAATAAGCCACAAGCTGGCTTCCAAAACACAAATGCAAACAATGGGAGCACAAATTTTTGTGCAGACAACAAAAACGTTTTCCAACTTCTTCTCATGCTTGTACAACATTGAAAGTAAGTTAAACAAACTGTATAAAAACTGATTGGAGCTTGTTTTGAGATCCAAAATGGGTCAGAATGGGATTTTTGACCTACATTTTATACAAATCCAGACACCCTCTCTGGGACATAAAACAAAACTTCTTGAAACAATTGAGAACTTGGAAATTCAAGTAACACTTTATGATCTTAACAAATACTTAAAATGAGTTCCAACAATTTGTAAAACACTTTTTCCACCAAGATTACGACAGAAATAAAAACAAGATTCTGAGAAAGCATAAAAATGTGAATTAAACTGAACTTGCATTAAACTTAAAATTTAAAAGTGGATGTAAGTTAAATTGAAAATGAAAATAACATGGTGCTAGAACAAGATTTCTAGACTGGAAACTGAATTGGCATTAACTGAAAATTAAAGATTACATTAAAATTAAATGACGATGAAAAATAAACTGAGCTAGAACTCTCATTCTAGACTAAAACTAAATACTAAATTAAAACTAAAAAAAAAAACTAACTCCTTAATATGGCTACAAGCTTTTATACTACTACTAGATGTCTTCCTCTCTTTCTTCTGTGCTTCTATTTCTTTTCTCTTCCCTCTGTCTCTCTGTTGTGTTCCTTGGGAGATGAGCAGGCGTGGGGAGGTGATGGGGTGAGGGGTTGCAGGGAATGGGATGAAGGAATATGTCAGGGGAGGTTGGAAGAAGGGGTGTTAAAGATTTGACCGGGTTGGGGGAGTTGACCGGGTATTGGATAAAGGGCCTTGGGTTTTTATTTGGGCTTAGGTGTTGTTAACATAGGATTTGGATTTAGGATTAACTATGGAGCCATGGTGAATTTTAGGGACTAAAACTGCCAAATCCAATTTTCCAGGGACTAAACATGTAAATTCTGAAATTATAATCCAAGGGCTTTTCTTGCCATCTCAAATAATCCAAGGATCATTTTTGCCAATTCTGAATCTTCAGGGACTGAATTTGCCATTTTTTGATTTTGGCTCGTTTTTGCCCGTTTTCGCTCAGCTTTCAATCCTTTTGTACCTGCAAAACATAAAACACACTCCGAGGATATTTTTAACATATTTTGAGCGTATTTGGGTGTTTTTTATCCTTTTTGTGGGTTTAAACAAGGTAAAATATATGTGTTTTTAGACACATATCAAATCCCCCACACTAAACTATTGCTAGTCCCTAGCAATCTTTTATGAAAATTTAATGGATTTCATCTCTTTACCAAAAGCCATTACTTCTGGAGTAGCCAATTGTTTCAGTTCAAGTAAGAACCTTGGTACAATGATAACCAAATGATTTTGAGCAAATCACCAGCTATAAACGGATTTGATTTGTCTTTACCAGAAGCCGTTTGCTTCTGGACTAGCCAACTCTTAGATAAAATATCTTTGGTGAGTCGATTACCAATTATGGCTTTCCAACTGCCTTTACCACAAGCCATAAACTTGCGGGCTAGCCAACTCTTCACTAATTAAAAATATGGTGAGCTGAACACCATACAATTTTGGGCAAATTGCAAGCCGTCAACGGATTTGAGATATCTTTACCAAGAGCCGTTTTTTCCTGGATTAGCCAATCCTTATGTGTGTTAGACATGGCGGACTGATAACCATATGCTGAGTAAGTGAAAAACACTTACTCCAAAAAAAAATTTGGCCTAAAATGGGGGAATTGGGTGGTATAATTACATGATAAAATTCGTGAGAATTCCCCCCCCCCCCACACTAGAAATGAATATTGCCCTCAATATTCAAAGTACCGGCAGTTATGCCGAAACATAGAACGTAAAACGGAAATACTACGGCCATTATTTTTGTGATTTTTTTTTTTTTTTTTTTTGAAAACTTATATACAACAGCGGGGGGCAACTCCCCCACACTAGGGTGGTACACACGGGTGAAAACCCATGTTTAACTACTGTTTTTGATTACCGAGTCGCTAGCTTGACTCGACCCCGAATTAATTTGTTCATGGGGAAGTAAGTGGAAGAGACAATCTCCATCGAACTTTCATTCAAGATGTTTGTATAAACATTTGAAGCACGCGAAAGTTCCACACTGACGAGATATACATAGACAGACCTGGCTCACAAATGGTACATGGAAATGCCGGGGTCAAAGATGGTATCTTCACTCCCGAATGAGTGAAGAAGAGAAGAAGTCACGGGATAGGTGAAGAAAAGAAAGAAAGTCATGATGAAAATCATGACTAACTCATCTTCATCCATAGGAGAATCCATAATTTCAGTATTATGAATCTCATCATTTAAGCTCACGTGATCAAGACATATTATGGGTGTGTCTAGATCAAAGTAGAAATTATCATACTCCGGCGGAGATATGATATGAGTGAGTTCACCGGCGAACTCCTCGTGAAGAGAATCAATCACAAGATGTAAATCTGTGAATTCTTGTTCCACTGTAGACTCATCACTATCCTCAATCTGAGTATCAAAGAGTGGATTCTCAGAAATTAAAGTGAATTCAGAGTCGAATTCAAATAGAGGATTGGTGAAAGTAGCTTTAAATGCTTCAGGAACAAAGTGATCAACATTCTCTATTGGACTGTTGGGATAAGAAGTGAGTGAACGATCATTGTAAGGGAGACTTTCAATCTCTCCCAGATCGGCTTCGAAATCAAAGAGACCATCGTTACTTTCTGATAAAAGTGGACTGATGTGAGTGAGTTCATCGGTGAACTCCTCAAGAAGAGGGTCAGACTGTGGGAGTGATGCCTCAACATACTCGATGTTTCCATAAGAAGCACAATCGTCGCTAAAATCGAAGAAAGTTTCAAAATGATCTAGAGAATACTCAAGAGGGGAAAGAGAATCACACATATGATCAGAAGTTCCCTGTGACTCTCTCGGGATCGGGACAAGGTTCTCAACACTAGACTTTATGAATTCGTCCGATTCCTTTTCAGGATCAGTGTCAAGATGCACATCCCCCATGTTCAGAGAGTGAGTGGGAATATCGGGTGTGATAGCAGTTGTTTGAGAATGAATCTCAACTGCTGGGATATCAACTGATGAACTTGATGAATCTTTATAGAATTGAAGGATATCAAGTGTATCCTCATCATCACTGTCATCAGGAATAAAATGAAATTGAGAGCTAGATCTGGCTGCTTTTTCTTTTGCAATTGATTCCCTAATAGATTTTTCAAATGCAATTTGGGAATTTATTTTAGCAGCCTGCTCTTCAGCTAGCAATTCTTCCATGGATTTCTCATGTGAACTTTGAATGACGGGACATTGTGGGAGTGGAGATTTGTCAAAACCGGAAGGTTGACATTGATAATCATCATGAGGACCCCCACAATATACACAAGAAAAACTGGGAGCATTTCGAAATGCTGTTTTACTCAACTCCTCAGTTCTTTTCACTAACTCCAGAAGCTCTAGATAAGTGTCTTGTTGGGTTTGCTGAGGAGTTTGAGTTATTTGGCACTGTGGAGGTTGGTCGTGATATGGATAGTCGTAATTGTTACAAGGAAATGGATTCCCTGTTTGACAATCAGAGCTGAAATGGGGACCTCCACAGTTCTCACAACAAAATGATTGTTGTGACTGATTTGGTGAATAACATGGATATTGATCATTTCCAAAGTTCAGAGTGTTATTCGAGATTTGTTCATAGAAAAACGTGTCTCTGGTCTGACACTCAAATCCTTGGTGAGGACCTCCACAAAATTCACACAAGTATGTCTGAATCTCATGATGTGGTAGCTGATGAAATAAATTAGTCGTGTCATGGTAAAAATAGGGATCTTGGTTATAGACAGACCCATTTCCTGACTCTACCATGCTAAAACTGAGACAATTATCATCATTATGAGGGCCACCACACCATTGACAACCAAGAAGGTGAGGATAAGACATAGAAAGAATCAAAGGGTTCCAGAGGGTAAGAAATGAAGAATCAAAAGGGTAAGAGGGTAAAGAGGAATATTTTTGGTATTTTTGAAAAACATGTTGTAAATATAAGAAAGAAAATCTTTTTGGGTTTTTGTGTTCGTTGAAAACTGATTTTAAAATGTTTTTGGTCAATCCAAATTAACCAAGTGAATGGTCAACAAGAGTCAATCACTTGAGAACGCAATGCAATTATCCAAGAGAGTACAGAGTTTCCCCGGGTCGTTAAGTCCCAACGAGGTGTGAAAACTGTAATACAACGAATCTGTGATCGGGTGAATATTGAACAGGAAAAGGTTATGATTGATTACACTAAGGAAATTAAATCTAATCAAGACTTTGAAGTCATTTTAATTCTATATTTAAAAATGTTTAACGATTAAAACCTAAAACGTGTACGTATACTGAAAAATATGCAATTTAAGTCCTACGAGTGCAAAACTAATTTTTCTACATTCTAAATGACTAAAAATAATTTTAGGAAAAAGCCGGGTATTTTTTTTACTTTTATTTTATTTATTACGAATTAAAAACTAATTTAAACTAAATTAATTATTAAAAAATACTAAACATTTTTTGAAAAATCTACAAAATTCACAGTAAATACTTCTAATATTACTAAATCTATGAAAAATAAAAAACTACACTAGTACTTAAGGAAATAAGCTGTTAAAAAAGAGAATAAGCAATAAGCTAATAACTATTAACTACTTTAAGATATTAATGATGCAAGAGATTACCAAAAAAGGACTTAAGTGCAGTTGGTTGAGGTGTGTGTGGCTGTGTGTTAGATATTAACTTTTCACATACACATCAAACCATAACACAAAGTAGTATATAGATGGAATTCTAGAGAGAGAAAGTTAGAGGTTTAGGGAACTTAGTGAGAGAAAGTGAAAGATATTATTATGAGCTCCAACTCTCTACCTTGCAAGGTAGAGAGTATTTATAGTCTTACACAAATCGCCACACTTTGGGCTGTGGATCAGGCATACAGTGGGTAAAGACCCGTCCGTCCTCCACGGTGTTACTTAACTAAATTACTACTTAACTTAAAAGAACTACGACTACGAGCTTTCTAACGATTACATATACTTGAGGTGACCGACTCTTTAATACCGGGAATTTCTAATTCCTAACAATCTCCCCCTAAGGGAGGTCACCTCAATAATGCACCAAAATTACATAGAATACAAATAGATTTTACATTAACACTTGATCTTGTATTCTTGATGTAGTCCTTTGCTCCTAAGCTCGTAGTCATTGAATCTTCACATTGCATGTTTGGTTATTCCAAGTGGAGGTCTTTAACTGATCCACGTGATGATAATTTTGAGCCATCATTTGAGATCATCAGCAATCAACAATCTCTGAGACATCCATTGTGGTGTTGTGACTTTGGGACCGACATGCTCACATTCTGGATCATGATATCTTCTCATCAGAGTAGCGGAAGCATTTGTTGAATCATGATATTGGCAGCAGCGTAGCAGAAGCATGGAGTGAAAATATCAGAGACATTGATGCACTAATCATGATTTCTTTTGAGATGAATGTGTTAAGTGAGCATGCGGCAATGGATTGACCGCTTCATTCTGATCAGCTGCAAACGTCGGGCGTACCTGCATACAACAGTTAGCAACAAATCGCACGAAAGTGTCTTTGATCACTTTCGTTGAATTGAGGTACACGGCCCACGGTTCCCCGTTGATCAGTACAAGTACTGCCTGTGATCAGGTATAATTCCGAAGAATTTCCTTGACAGGGTTTCGCAGCTGTTCTAGCTGTTCTCAAACCGGAACGTCTCAAAGAAGACAGCACGGAGTGAGTGAACCAGCGAATTTTAAGTCCACTGATTGATGAAGAAAGATTTGAAAAACAGCCGTGTATTGCTTAATAGAAATTGTTTTTGCAATACAACGAAGGTTTTATTGAAAATCAATTATCAATCATAAAAATACCTTTTGGTTTGAAAAATGAGTACACAGTCGATGTGCTAAAGTAAAGAGTTTTTAAGCACAAAGACCGGTTTTTCAAAGGTATCCGTCAATCCCTAACCTGAACCAGGATTGATTCAAGAAATTGAATCGCCCCATTGTTTCTGTTCAGTTGTCACATGATTGATCTATATGATAGATCTCACATGCCACCTACCAGGAGCTTGTTTGATGTTGGCTCCAGAAGGCTTTCCATCTTCATTGTGAATGTGTAAACACATCACTCAGATGTTCTGGCACTACCACAAGGATAATGCGTAGGACTCAAGATATAATCTCTCTTTCCACATTGTGTGAAACAGAGAGTCTTCATTGAAAGTGTCCTAATGAGATTTATTGATGATCTCGTGGCTCTAGACTCAATTTGTGCATATTTGGATCCTGTGCCGGAGACTAGGGAGAGGGTCTCCTTCTTCAATATCAACAATCTCTAAGAGAAAGTCGATAGATAATGTCGGTTCCCCGTGAGAATGAAACAAGTCCTTTTAAGAGGAACTTGAGTGGTTTGGAAAGTTGAAGTGCAGTGCTTCACTGGGTCCATGACGTCTTGTCTTCAATACCGATGTTACCATCAGTAGCATATGAATTGAACCCGGTATCTGCCCTAAGGTTGAATAAATGGAGGGCTATTTGTTTTCACCCTTTTCTCATTCAATTCTTTTTAATTCTTCAACCCCTTCAGTGCTTACCGAGACTTCATAACTAGAACCTTGTTGGGTTTATTCCAGTACTAGCTCAGACTCAGTCCGCACTCTTCCCTTATCTCATTTTTCTCCTTTTATCATCATACCTAAGGACTTCTACACTAACTAGGGGATTGTCCCTGGGTAGATCCCTCCGGTTCTGGAGGATCATGGGAACCAATACCTAACCTTATCATCCTTATATCACCGTACATAAAGTAAAGTTGGTCGGTCTATTTGGTATTGTTCATCTGCCATTGGATCCAATTGAAAACCATTTGAAAATCAATTCAGATACTTGTGATTTATTATCAAAGCATTTTGTACCTGAATTGTTTTTGATATTTTTAGAACGAGAACTCCCCCTCAACATGTGCATCAAGTATTTGAAAGTGTTTTGCACACGGAGGCAAGAGAAAGAATTAACTTCTTTTGATTACCATTTTCTAAAAGATATCAACATCACTTCCCTCAACAGATCAATTGGGCATAGCAAATCCGGGAAGGATGAGGTTTCCATGAATTTTGCTCCCCCTTAATATGTGCCTCGAGGTTTGAAAAAAGTTTTGCACATACTAGAGGGAACCTGCACATTAGGATGAATGATCACGTTTTAAATCAAAGGTTTAAGATAGATGCTCCCCCTCAACATGTGCATTGAAAAATTGAAATCGTTTGTCACATGTGAGAAGGACAGCATGTATATTCGTTTATAACCATTTACCTAATTATCAGTTTAAATCCAATTTAAATCACACATTCTCCCCCGATCACAATTATCAAATCATTTGAGATTTGTGATCTCGTATAGATTTAAATTGATTTTGAAAGCTTTTAAGGAGAATTGTGACTTGATTGTGAAAGTGTTTTAACTGATATGGATCAGATTTTAAGACTTTAAACTCCATTTATAAAACATGCATGTATATCTTTTGAAAACAATTTAATGCCAAATAACTTTTTTAATTTAATTGAAATCATTCTCCCCCTCAATCAATGACGTAGGTTGTTGATTGAGAGACAGAGATTTTGACAAATAAGTCCTGATGATTATCAAAAATAGAGATTGAGTTATTTTTCAAAGCATTTAGTTTTCAGCAGATAGGAGTTTATAGAATCAGAGCATAGGATTTGAAAACATGGTAAAACATGGCTCTGTTCTTTCTTTAAAACCGGGTTATTGCCTGAAAATGACAATAAACCATTTCTCTTTCTCCCAAAAATATTTTTTTGATTTTTTGATTTTTTTTTTTTTTTTTTTTTTTTTTTTAAGAATTCGAACAACATCTAAAGTCCCGTGTCATTCTTTGAATGACAACACAAAGACCGTAGATATTATGGAACCTGAGAGAAACATGACAAAATGACAATATATATATATTTTTTTTTTTATTTTTTATTTTTTTTTTAAGATTTTTCGAATTTTTCAAATTTTTATGGATTTTGAAAGTTTTATATTTTTCTATTTGATTTTTGAGGGTTTTATAATTTTGTATTTTGTTTTTCAAATAACTATTTACAAGAGATAGATGAAGATAGACCTTTACTCCTCGTCTTCCTCCTGAAGACGTTTGAGAGTTTCTGGTTGAAGGCTTTTCAAGCCAAGTCGTGGAAGAATAAACTCAAAACGTTCTCTTGGAAGAGCTTTGGTGAAGATGTCCGCTAACTGATATTCAGACCTCACAAAATATAGTTCCACCACACCTTTTTCCACTTGTTCCCTGATGAAATGATGTCGAATGTCGATATGCTTTGCTCTTGAGTGTTGAACGTTGTTGCATGAGAGAGCAATAACACTTTTATTATCACAGTACAGAGGGATTTTGTTGAATTCAAAGCCATAGTCAGATAATTGAGATCTCATCCATAAGATTTGAGCACAACAAGATGACATGGCTATGTATTCAGCCTCTGTAGAGGAGATAGAAGTACTCATTTGCTTCTTCGAAGACCAGCTCACAAGCTTATCACCCAAAAACTGAGCACCTCCAGACGTACTTCGACGTGTATCTTGACAACCTGCATGATCAGCATCTGCATAGGCCGTTAGTGACATACCGGTGTCCTTCGGGTACCATAGTCCCATATTGATGGTTCCTTGGAGATACCGAAAGACCCGTTTAACTGCTTCAAGGTGCTTTTTAGTAGGCTTAGCCTGGTATCTAGCACACATGCACACAGAGAACAAGATGTCTGGTCTACTAGCAGTGAGATACATCAGGGATCCAATCATACTCCTATATTTCGTTTGGTCAATCATGATCCCTGAGAGGTCCTCATCTAGTTTGGTTCGGTCAATCATGGGGGTGTCGACAGGGTCACTTGAATCAAATCCAAATTTCTTTAAAACCTCTGTTGCATATTTAGATTGATTTATGAAAATGCCTCCGGGACTTTGTGAAATTTGTAATCCCAAGAAAAATGACATTTGTCCCATCATTGACATTTGAAACTTTGAACTCATTTCATTAGAAAAACGATCACATTCCATTGGGTCAGTCGAGGCAAAAATAATATCATCAACATAGATTTGAACATGAGTTAAATGTTTGCCTGACTTCCTGGTGAACAATGTTGGATCAACTGCTCCTTTGCTGAATCCAGTTGACAGAAGAAACTTTGACAGTGTATCATACCATGCCCTTGGAGCTTGCTTTAAACCGTAAAGAGCCTTCTTCAAACGATAAACGTGAGTCGGATGCTCTTGATTCACAAAACCTTCAGGTTGGCTGACGTAGACGACTTCTTTAAGATCTCCGTTCAGAAATGCCGTCTTCACATCCATCTGATAAACCACCATGTTCTTACTTGCAGCATTAGCCAAAAAGATTCTGATTGCCTCGATTCGAGCAACTGGAGCAAAAGATTCTTCAAAGTCTATACCTTCCTCTTGACGATATCCTTTAGCAACTAATCGAGCCTTGTTCTTCAACACATCGCCATGCTCATCAAGTTTTACTTTGAAGATCCATTTTAGGGCTATAATCATAGCACAGTCTGGTGCAGGTACTAACTCCCATACATCAAGACGATCAAACTCATGAATTTCATCTTGCATAGCATTGAACCAGCTATCTTCATTCATAGCAGTTTTAACATCTTTTGGTTCGATCTTAGATAGTACGGAGTTGAAGAAGCACCATAAGGCATCGGTTGCGAGTTGCTTCCGGGTTGATACAGGACGAGAGGGATTACCAATGATGTTGTCTAATGGATGATCGTGAGTCCATTTTCTGAGGTGTTCATGTGGCATTTGTTGAGGAACTGAGGTAGCTGAGTCGATGTCTCCTGAAGAAGATGGTTCAGATGATGATTCAGGAGTAGCAAATATGTTTTCAAATGGAGCATCTTCAGGAGTCGCAAAGGGATTAACTTCATCATTGATGCCAGAAACATTTCCATGATGTACATTTGAAGAATGATGATTTGTTGATGAGACTGAAGGATCAGCAGCAGGTGCTTCTTGACTTACAGATATTGAAACTGATGGATTGACTTCATTCACTGGAATCTGAGCATCCTCTGTTGTAGGGATCAGCACCTCATTATTAGTAGACTCATACAGTTCATCAAACATTGGATCAAACAATTTCTTTACATCATCTTCAGATGGAGGTACATATGGTGTTTCTTGAGAGGAGTTTGGGACAAGGGATGAACCAATAGGACTGTTTTGAAGTGCGGGTCCTGAGCTGGAGTGTCCAGGAGCCATTTGACCGGTCAGCTCATCAAACGTAACGTGAATTGTTTCCATGATATTTCGGGTTCTTTTGTTGTAGATTCGGTATCCCTTTTTGTTTGGTGCATATCCTACAAATACTCCAATGTCAGCTTTAGCTCTAAGTTTGCCCAAGTCTTGACCCTCATTAGTTGGATAGCACAAGGCACCAAACACACGAAGGAAAGATAGATTGGGTTTCCTGTTGTGGACAAGTTCATATGGAGTTTTTCCATGAATGGTGTGAATCAGGGAACGATTTTGTGTGTAACATGCAGTGGCAATTGCTTCAGCCCAGAGAAACATTGGAACCTTTGAGTAAATCAGCATTGTTCTAGCAGCTTCAACAAGAGTACGATTTCGTCTTTCAACTACACCGTTCTGTTGAGGGGTTCGTGGAACACTTCTTTGATGGCTGATTCCAACGCTTTCATAGAATTCACTAAGTTGTTTGTTGACAAACTCAGTTCCATTGTCTGTTCTGATAATTCTGACAGTTTTGTTTAGTCTAACCTGCAGCTGTTTGATGAGTTTGATGATGATATCAGGAGTTTCATCCTTTGTCCTTAAGAACTTGACCCAGGTGAATCTGGAATAGTCATCAACCACAACTAACACATATTTCTTCCCAAAGATATTTTGCACCCTCATTGGTCCACATAAGTCCATATGAATCATATGAAGAACTTCTGTGACAGAGTTAGAAGGTTTGGGTTTATGGGAATACTTCTTGCTTTTTCCCAATTGACATGCTGAACAAAGATGATCCTTTTCATACTTTAGTCTAGGTAACCCTACAACTAAGTCCTTTCTGGAAAGATCGTTGATGGTGCCGAAGTTCAAGTGATTGAGACGACGATGCCATAACCATGACTTTGTTTTTGAAGCCTTTGATAACAAGCAGATTGGTGAAGCTCTCATCATGTCATCGATAGAGATGGTGTAAAGGTTTGAGCCACGAGTTCCTTTCAACAGTTCCTTACCATTAAGATCTCTAACGAAGCAAGTATGTTTTCTGAAGGCTACTTCTAGATCAGAATCACAGAATTGACCAACAGAGAACAGATTATGACCTAAACCTTCCACATAATACACTCTGGAGATGACACTATCACCAACAACATAATCTCCATAACCCAAAATAGCACCGAAATGATCATTACCAAATCTAACAGTCCCGATGAATTTGCTCACGAAGTTCATGAGCCGTGACCGGTCTCCAGTCATATGCTTGGAACAGCCTGAGTCCAGGTACCACAGAACGATTTGAAGGATCTGCAGTTGAACACAGACAAGAATGGATAACTGGATAATTGGGATCCCCATGCAAGAATGGGTTCCATTTGGTTAGTAGCAATAGTTGGACCACCCACATCAGAAATAGAAGCATTCATATCAGACAGTGAGGTAATGGAATCATTGTGAATAGATGCAATACTAGTGTCTGTATTAACCCTATTTACAGTGTGACCACTTCTTAAGGGAATAGTTCTACCAGTAGGCATCCATTTTCTAGTGGGCATTATCTGATTAGTCTTATGACCAACAGGTATCCAATAAAGGCCTATTCTGCTGAATGTTCTTCCTGTGGGTTTCCATTGTTTTCTAGCTTTCTTCCGTTTTTGCCTTTTAGCCTTCTTAGCATGAATTTTAGCATTAGCAATATTAACTGGACAATTAACATCATTAGGCAGAATAGCAATTGAGTTCTCTTTCTTAGCATAGACAGATCTGGAATCTGAACTGTTTAAAGGCACACTACGGTTTACTTTCAAAACATTGGGAATCGAATGCATATCATACTTAGCTTTAGGCATTGAGCATGGAATCAAAGGATTAACTCTCTCACCTAATGACTTTGGGCATATTGTGATCAAGCATTCTAAGATTTCTTGAGATCGTTTGGCATATAAGCAAGCATGTCCAATTGCATTATCATGAGGTTTCTCTAGCTTATCCTCTTCAACAATCTCACGCAGACATTCTAGGCAATCCTTGAGGGATGAGAAGTATGTTTGAATGGCAAGTTTGTTGTTCCTTAGATGAGGAGGGACATATGTCACAGATAAAGCATATTTATTGCAAGAGTGAACCTTTGATACAACATTCTCCCCATTGGTCATTGGCATTTTCCCTTTTACCTGACTCTTCAGATTCTCAATTTCCTTTTGCAATGAAGCTACTTGTTCGTTGTTTTTGTTACGAGTGACTTTAATTGACTCAAATAACTCATTGAAATGACGTTTAACCTTTTCATTTTCTTCTAGAAAACTTTCGTTTTCCTTTTGTAAAGCATTTACTAGGTTTTGAAGATGAAACGTTTGAGAATTCTGAGAATCTAAAGAAGGAGGCATTTGGGAGCCTGTCATATTGTTCGTTTGACCCTTTAATTGAGAGATTTGGGCTTTCAACTTTCTGATCGTGTTACACTGAGCTTGAATCTGTTCATCTCGTTTGTTAATTTGAAAAACTGCATCAAACTCTGGAGCATCTGAAGATGTCTTGATATTTGAAGTTTTGACATTTTCTTTGAGATGTTGATATTTTAGTTGTAGATTAAAATACTCAACTTCTAGTTTAGAGAAATGTTTAACCAAATTGTCATGATCATCCAGTTCAATTTTCTCATTTAGTTTAGAATTAGTTTTTTCAAGCTCAATGACACGATCATGGGAGACTTTCAGGGCCACAGATAATTCATGAAATTTGGAAGCATTAATAGAGCAATTTGAAGCAGTGAAAAACACATCTTGAGCAACACATTCAGTAATAAGATTCTCATTTAATGTATGCAAGTTCTTTCTCTCAATCTCATTATATTTTAGTGCACGCTCATAATCACTAACTTCAGCAACCATTGCATCAAATTCCTTTTCCATACCTTTAATATCAGCTTCTACCCCCTTTTTAAGACTCTCAAAGTGATCTTTTAGAAGTTTAAAGAAGGGCATGACCTCAGTTAAATAACATTCTTTCATTTGTTCAAAACCTCTTTCACCTTCAGTTATACCAGTGGGAGTGATCCTTTTCTTGCAAGTTTTCTCAAAATCAACAAATAGTTGGAATATAACGTATTGGCTAATTAATGTCTTGCTTTTAGTGGCAATTGTTCTAGGTACAAGATGCATAGGTGTATTAGGAGGATACACTGTTGCTCTAGGCATTTTCCGAAGGGGAGGGTTTGTTTCTACAATATTTTCAGCTTTCTGCTTATCTAAATCCATTTTCCAGAAGACTTGTTCGGGAGTCAACAAAGTCTGAGGTTTAAACTTGTTCAAGGCAATCCAGTTTTCCTTCTTGTAATCATGAGGAGAGAAGATTATGTTTTTCTCTTTGCATTTGGGATCATCTTGCTTCTTATTCATCTTTTCCCTAGTGATATCATTTAAAATCTTATCTTCCTCAGTGCACTCAACGCAACTAGGTTTCTGCCTAGGCTTAAGGACTTCATTACCATCGTAAATTACCTTATGAGCATTTCTAGCCTTTTTAATTACCTCTGGATTTGGTTCCTCTATAAGGGGAACGCTATGCTTATCACTTAGAACTCTATGCTTAGTGATCATGTGAGCAGTCTGAATGGTGTTTCCTTGTAAATACAACTTGTTTTCAAGTTTGTTTTTCAAAGTTTTCAGATTAGAAAAATCTCTCAAGAGTTTTGATTCCTTTGCATTAAATTCTTGCTTAAGCATTTTCACATTTTCTTGAAGTTCTTGTTTTTGCTTAGCTGTTTTAGAAAGTTTTTCTTGCAAGGAATTTAATTCTTGTTTCAATACTTCTTCTCTAAACTTACTTTTTCTAATTACTGTACTTACTTGGACATCCATTTCCTGCTCACGAGTGGTCAACTCAAATTTTGCTCGTTGTTCATAAATAGCAACACGTTCCTTATAGGCATTTAGTTCAGAAATTATGGAATCATCAGGAGCACATGCAGTGTATTCATCAAAGACATAGTCATTGTTGACTGCAGAAGATGCATCACTTGGTACAACTTCACTTTCACTTTGTTTCACGTATTGATCGTATGGGACAATATTGACATTACCCATATTTTCAATATTTGATTCAATAGTTTCGGTTGGTTGTACTTTGTCATGCATCTGTTGCACATCAGCATCATCGTATAGTTTTAATACCTCAGAGATGAGTTTGTCCTTGGATGTGCCAGCTTGTGGTGAAGAAGAGATCTTGGGAGAAACCATTGGAGAGATGCTAGCCATAAAGATTGTGTGTGCAGTAGGTCCATCATCTACATCAGAATCGTAAGCATCACAGTCAGCGACTTGAAAGGCGTTCTGATGATTGTGACCTATCTCCTGAATAGGCTGCTCATCCACATCTGCATCATAGGTCTTGGCATTACCCTCAGCAAGAAACAGCAATTCCTCTTCATCCAACGCAACACCATTGTCCTGAGCTTGTGCCAGCAGCATCTTATCTCTGAAGTAATCAGCATTCTGTGGCCGCTTTGGAGATGTGCAGTTCCTTGCAATGTGTCCCTCACCACCACAGTTATAGCATTTGATCGGCTTAGCTTGACCTTGGTTACCATTCCTTCCTCGATTCTGATTGCCCACATAGCCTCTACCAGCACCACCCCTTCCCTGATCATACTGTCTTTCCTGAACTGGTTGCACCACGATCCTTCCATCTTTAACAGTAGCTTGATTGTGTGGGTTAGATGCTGTTCTGAGGTTGTTGTTGGTTTGTGGGAGAGAATTCATGTTTTGGCTAATCAGAAGAGCTAGTTGATTAATGAAGCTTCCCACGTGTGCATCAGCATCAGCTTGTTTGTACATAGGATCAGGAATGAGTTTGTGATTACCATTACCCAAGGGTATGACTTGTGAAGCTTTGGTTTTGATTCCGATGTTTGAGTAGAAGGCAGTTGAATCATTAGACGAGCTTGTCTCTCCTGGGTTAGTTTTGAACTGATTGAGAATCAATTTTTCAAACATGGCATGTCTCTCATTCTGAAGGAGGAAGGCATAGAGTTGCTCATAGTTTGTGTTCTTCAATCCTTTAGTAAGCTTCACAGCGGTAACAAACTTGTGCCATTCGGGATTCATGTTGTTTACAAATTTTGAATTCAACTGAATGTTAGGCATAGTCATTCTGATGTTCCTCATGTCATTAACTAACTTATGAAATCTCACATAGTACTCATAGACATTCTCATCTGGTTTCATCTTGAAGTGCTCAAACTCGTCATAGAGTTGTGATTCTCTGTCTTCCATGGTTAATTCTGAACCTGAGAGAAGCATCTTTACATTATCCCAAACTGCTTTTGCATCAGTGTTGTGATTGATCAGCTTGTAGATGTCTTTAGGAAGACCTTGAAGAACAATGTTTGAAGCCCTGATATCTGCATCGAATCTCTTTTTCTCCTTATCATCAAGCTCATCATACATCTTAGGTCTGTCCATTCCGTAAACAGGAGTACCATCTTCATTAGTATCAAGTATGTCTCTGGTCGTCTCAACACGATATGGTCCTTCATCAATGGATTTGAGAATGTTGACACCATTTTCCTTTCCAAGGCAATACAATCTGATTCGTTGAGCCCAAGAATCGTAGTCAGTTCTGTCAAGCATGGGTGGACGAGTATCTGAACCAGCTGCTTGTACATCCTCGGCAACAGTGGAGATGACAGTAGGGACGTTGGTAGACATGTTAACAGATTATACGGGATTTTATAACTCAATGATTAAACCGGGAAATAGATTCTTTCACGGGATTTTACTAAATCAAGAGAAAACCGTAAATAATCACTCAAGTCGCTAGATGATAAAGCTCTAAGTCGCTAGGGACAAATGCACTAAGTCGCTACCAATTAATTCGCTAGACAGCCAAGTCGCTAGAATCCCAAGTCGCTAACAGAAAAGCAAGTCGCTAAGTAGTAACTCGCTAACACTCAAGTCGCTAGCAAAAATTCAGCAGTAATTCGCTACTCAAGTCGCCAACAATGCAAGTCGCTAAAGAGCAACTCGCTAACACTCAAGTCGCTAGCAAAAATTCAGCAGTAATTCGCTACTCAAGTCGCCAACAATGCAAGTCGCTAAAGAGCAACTCGCTACAGACCAAATCGCTACCACAAGTCGCTACCTGTAGTGGAGAGTCCACTACTTGTACTTTAAGTCGCTAGATCTAACTCGCTAGATTTAACACTGTAACTCGCTACAATTTTGTGAAGCAAGTCGCTACCAAGAAAAAATCCGAGAGCTAAGTCGCTAGCTTGAAAAACCAAATAAACTTCACTTTTCAATCCAAAAACAACCCAACCAAGATGATTCAAGCTTACCAAATGAAAACCTAAACACTTTTGATGATTCTAAACACAAAAGTACCAACAAAATTCAAACTTTAACACACGAAATCAACCAAATGATGCAAAAACCACTAAACTTTTTCAAACTCAACAACCACCTAAAAACCACTATAAATCCAAAGATGTGCAGGATATGATCTAACCATGGCTCTGATACCAATTGTTAGATATTAACTTTTCACATACACATCAAACCATAACACAAAGTAGTATATAGATGGAATTCTAGAGAGAGAAAGTTAGAGGTTTAGGGAACTTAGTGAGAGAAAGTGAAAGATATTATTATGAGCTCCAACTCTCTACCTTGCAAGGTAGAGAGTATTTATAGTCTTACACAAATCGCCACACTTTGGGCTGTGGATCAGGCATACAGTGGGTAAAGACCCGTCCGTCCTCCACGGTGTTACTTAACTAAATTACTACTTAACTTAAAAGAACTACGACTACGAGCTTTCTAACGATTACATATACTTGAGGTGACCGACTCTTTAATACCGGGAATTTCTAATTCCTAACACTGTGTCGTGGGAGGTGCTGGGATTGACCCAGGTTCGAAACCTGACAGTCCCTTTTTGAGTCTTTTTTTTTATTTCAAAATTTTCTTTTGCAAACCAATAAATAAACAAAAATAAGATTACTTTTTTTTTGTTTTCACTAAAACAATTTTTTTCAAAACTCAAATAAGCTGCTGATTACAACAGCAGACTAAAAAAAAAGAACATTTATGAGTATAAAGACTTATCAAGTGATCCAAAAGCTATCCAAAAGACAATAAATAAGCTAATGACAAACAAAATTAATTTAACTAATCCTAAATAAAACTAAAGGACCCTAAATAAGCTAGCTTATAAGCTAATACACTGCTGCTTTAGTGAAAACAGCCTAAAGGGCCGTTTGGGACAGGGCTGCCGAACACATAAAATGCCACAAAAAGCTATCAAAATCCACCTACAAGCTACTAAAGGCTAACACTAATCCTCAAAGTTGCTTAAGAGATCATGGATACGCAACAAGAAAAAGAGAATAAGCTCAAACCACAACTCATGATGGGGGAAACAGTTGGCAAATTAACTTAAACTAGGGAAATCCTTAATCTACTAAAATGGTAAAATAGGCATTTAAAGCCTAGAAATAAGCACTAATGAACTAAAAGCTAACCTAATCTATTTATACTAATGAGCACAAGCCTAAATAAGCTGAGAGAAAATACCTGATAAGCAAATAAAAAGGAGCAATTGTCGGATGTGCTGTTGTTGTTTGTAGTCCCAAACAGGTTGCCGTGGCCTACTTTGGGCTTAACACTGAGCTTCGAAATAAGCTCCCAGGTCAACAATAAGCTAAAATTGTAAAGTTAGTACAGCAAATATTTAGAAAAACCTATGTGTGGGTGGAAAAGGGCTTATAACAGCTTATAAATAAGCCACAAGCTGGCTTCCAAAACACAAATGCAAACAATGGGAGCACAAATTTTTGTGCAGACAACAAAAACGTTTTCCAACTTCTTCTCATGCTTGTACAACATTGAAAGTAAGTTAAACAAACTGTATAAAAACTGATTGGAGCTTGTTTTGAGATCCAAAATGGGTCAGAATCGGATTTTTGACCTACATTTTATACAAATCCAGACACCCTCTCTGGGACAGAAAACAAAACTTCTTGAAACAATTGAGAACTTGGAAATTCAAGTAACAATTTATGATCTTAACAAATACTTAAAATGAGTTCCAACAATTTGTAAAACACTTTTTCCACCAAGATTACGACAGAAATAAAAACAAGATTCTGAGAAAGTATAAAAATGTGAATTAAACTGAACTTGCATTAAACTTGAAATTTAAAAGTAGATGTAAGTTAAATTGACAATGAAAATAACATGGTGCTAGAACAAGATTTCTAGACTGGAAACTGAATTGGCATTAACTGAAAATTAAAGATTACATTAAAATTAAATGACGATGAAAAATAAATTGAGCTAGAACTCTCATTCTAGACTAAAACTAAAAACTAAATTAAAACTAAAAAAAACTAACTCCTTAATATGGCTACAAGCTTTTATACTACTACTAGATGTCTTCCTCTCTTTCTTCTGTGCTTCTATTTCTTTTCTCTTCCCTCTGTCTCTCTGTTGTGTTCCTTGGGAGATGAGCAGGCGTGGGGAGGTGATGGGGTGAGGGGTTGCAGGGAATGGGATGAAGGAATATGTCAGGGGAGGTTGGAAGAAGGGGTGTTAAAGATTTGACCGGGTTGGGGGAGTTGACCGGGTATTGGATAAAGGGCCTTAGGTTTTTATTTGGGCTTAGGTGTTGTTAACATAGGATTTGGATTTAGGATTAACTATGGAGCCATGGTGAATTTTAGGGACTAAAACTGCCAAATCCAATTTTCCAGGGACTAAACATGTAAATTCTGAAATTATAATCCAAGGGCTTTTCTTGCCATCTCAAATAATCCAAGGATCATTTTTGCCAATTCTGAATCTTCAAGGACTGAATTTGCCATTTTCTGATTTCGGCTCGTTTTTGCCCGTTTTCGCTCAGCTTTCAATCCTTTTGTACATGCAAAACATAAAACACACTCCGAGGATATTTTTAACATATTTTGAGCGTATTTGGGTGTTTTTGATCCTTTTTGTGGGTTTAAACAAGGTAAAATATGTGTGTTTTTAGACACATATCAGTGCTATAACCTAAGGTTCACAAAGATTAATCAAGCATTAAGTACACAACGAATGACCTATCGCATTACTAGATCATTAACAATTAAGATAAGAGACAACCAATCAATATTCAATAATTAAGTTTCATATTCCCTAAGCAAACACACAAGTAAATTAGCCGGACATGGAGAACATGCAAGCATACACACAAATAATCAAAGACATAATTGAATTAATGAAGTAAAACACTTATCTTGATGTAAGATAGGGTTTGGAACCCTAAAATACTGTACAAGACAGCCTTGGTTCGGTTTAGGTTTTTACTCCAAAAGACTACACACTAATACTGAAAAATTCGGATTCTATATATAAGATTACATATGCGACGGCGTCACCTTATGTATTGTGACGCCGTCGGATCGCCGTCATTAGGGTTTCGTCTTGGCCACGTTAGTCTTGCGACGGCATCACCTTATGCTTGTGACGCCGTCCTCTTCAGCTTCTGACGCCGTCTGGATCGAATCTAGGTCGTCCGAGTTGCGACGGCCTACTCTTTTAAAGCCTGACACCGTCACTTGAAAATAAGAGATTTGGCTTATGTCCCGTCACAAAATCCTCCGACGGCGTCGCAGTTAAGCAGTGACGCCGTCACCTTGTCTTTTCAGCAGCTGGAGTGTCTCGATTCTTGACTTTGGCCATTTTCTTCATATATCCGCGCCTTTTCGTCCAAATAAGTGCCATTACAGCAATTTGCCTTCAAGAGACCTAAAAAGTGAAAAGGAACGATATTAAGTAATAACGGATACAAAAGTGATCAAATAAGGGCTTAAACGACCCCTCAAAAAGGTACATTTTAAAACCTTATCAATGACCCATACCCATAACCCATTGCATAACATCATGCATAAGTCATATATGGATATTATCCATGACCCATGGTTTTAACCCAAGACCCATGGACTAGATGCATTGCATCTTGTAGATACATTGTATCTACTTGGATACCCATGGTCCAAAGTCTAGGACCCATGACCCATAACCCATGACCCATGACCCAAAATCCATGGCCAAAGAGGAGCGTCCCACGGATCCCCAGGATTATACTGGACGGATCCCTCAAGTGAGGGATCCATGGAACAGTAGCATTTTCTCCTCTATAAATAGTGAGCCATTTCTTTATTGTCACTCACCCCTTTCACATAGATATTTTCTCTTTGAGTTATAAACTCTCTAACCTCATATCCAATTGATCTTCGTCTGTAGTTTTGTTTTTGTGTGATTCTCTAGGTTCCTCTTAAAGGTGAGATCACCACCTTTTGAAGTCGAGCAAGCTCAAGTCCATGAGTTGTCATGTTTCGTCATCATCAAGACTACTGAGGCTCTCTTGTTGATAGTTCTCTTCTCATCTCTTTAGAACTGTAGTGTCGAAGAGATAAGTGAAAGATGTCTAAAGGGTCAAGACGAAGACATTAGTGAAAGGTGTCGAACGTCCGTATTGTAAGCACTAGTGAAGGGTGCTTAGAAGTCAAGGCTAAAAGCATTAGTAAAGGGTGCTTAGGAGTCAAGTCTAAAGGCATTAGTGAAGAGTGCCTAGAAGTCAAATCTAAAGGCATTAGTGAAGAGTGCCTAGAAGTCAAGTCAAAGGCATTAGCGAAAGGTGCCTAAGGTATACATTCGATATGGTGTGTTCGATGTACAAGATATAGTGTATTGGGTCAAAGGATATTGATACCCTTAGAGATAGGACTTGTGTAGTGTTGGGTAGTAGTTCCTCCATTGTAATGGAACTCGGTATCTAGCCTAGTACCGGATAAAGTGTAGGCGACGTTGTGATAGGTTTGGTTCTACCTCGTGGAAGAACCCGGTATCTAGCCTTGTACCGGATAAAGAGTAGGCAAAGTTGTGAAGGCTTCTCTGCCATAAGGAGTTGGTGTCGTGTAGTGTTTACGAACTCTCGAGTAGGTGACTCGGGGAGTGGAGTAGGGCAAGGAAGGTGTCCTTGTAGCCGAACCACTATAAATACTCGCGTTGTGGTTTTGTGATTCTTACTCCTTATCTTTCCATTACATCTTAATCTTAACTATATAAAATGGAAAAAAGATCAAAGTTGAATGTTCAATTTTTCAACAATGGTCAAATGTGAGAGAAAATGAATGTTGAAAATTAAATGATGAAACTTAAAGACCATTAAAATGATGACGTTTTTGAAAATGTAAATATTGAAGCTTGTTCTTGTTAGTATTATTTAACAAATCTGATACTTTGTCCAAATTTACTTTATTTCGCACCTTCGTCAAAACTCAATTTAACAAAGAAATAAAATCTTTTCAGTGTGACCATGGTGGTGAATTTGACAACCATACCTTTCATAAACTATTTAACGACAATGGGATTCGTTTTCGTTTTTCATGTCCCCGCACCTCCCAACAAAATGGCAAATCTGAACGCATGATTCGCACCATTAATAACCTTATCCGCACCTTGCTTTTTCAAGCCCACCTACCCCCTAACTACTGGGTCGAAGCCCTCAACATGGCCGTTTACCTCTTAAATATCCTACCCTCTCGTGCCATTGATAATGACATTCCCCTTACCCGCATGTTTAGCACCCCACCCGACTACAGTATTTTACGTGTCTTTGGGTGTCTTTGTTACCCTCATATAGACACCAACCACAAACTTGGACCACGAGCCACACCATCCATATTTTTAGGACATGTCACCAATCATCGTGGCTATCGTTGCTTAGACCTAAACACAAACAAAATCATTATATCTCGCCATGTCACCTTTGATGAGACCGTTTTTCCCTTTGGCACCACCACACCCAAACCATCCTACGACTTCTTAGATGACTCACCTAACCTCATCTCCAACATTATCAAACTTACCCCAATTTCACCCACACAACCAACCCCACCTGATCCTACACCAACACCCTCACCTCCTTCCCCCATTTCACCTATACTAGACCTCCCACCCTCTCCTATTGCGGCATCACCAACCGTACCTCCCTCCCCACTACCCCCCACCCCTCCTACACAACCAATGGCCCCCATTTCCGTTTCCGTTTCCCAAGACCCCCCTCATGTTGCTGACCTAACCCCAACCACGTCATTAGTTCATCCCATGGTTACACGTTCTCGTGTCGGGACTACCCGTCCCAATCCTCGTTACGCTTGTCATGTGTCTACAGTTTCCCCTTTACCCCGTTCCTATAACGCTGCCTTTCATGACCCTAATTGGTTAAATGCTATGTATGATGAATTTAATGCTCTTATTAAAAACAAAACTTGGATTCTTGTACCTCGTCCCACGGACACCAACATTGTTCACTGTATGTGGTTATTTCGCCACAAGTACTTGGCTGACGGTACTCTCAGTCGCTACAAGGCTCGTCTTGTCGCGAATGGTAGCACACAAATAGAAGGGGTTGATGTTGATGAGACCTTTAGCCCGGTTGTGAAACCGGGCACTATACGCACTGTCCTCAGTTTGGCCGCCTCTAGACAGTGGCCGGTTCACCAGCTTGATGTTAAGAATGCATTTTTGCATGGGGATTTATCTGAGACTGTTTACATGCACCAGCCACCTGGTTTTCGTGATACTGAGCACCCGGATAATGTATGTTTGTTACGCAGATCTCTCTATGGGTTGAAACAAGCTCCTCGGGCTTGGTTTTAGCGTTTTGCTACATATGCTCTTGGGATTGGCTTTGCACATAGTCGCTGTGACACCTCCTTATTTATTTATCATCATGGGACTGATACTGCTTATCTTTTATTATATGTTGATGATATTGTATTGACTGCTTCTTCTGATCGATTACTTCAGCATATTATTGCAGCTCTTCATAAGGAGTTCTCTATGACAGATTTGGGATCCATAAATTATTTTTTGGGCATATCTGTTACACGTGACACTTCGGGTATGTTTTTGTCTCAGCGCAAATATGCTACAGAGATTCTTGAGCGTGCTCACATGGCTGATTGTAATTCCAGTCGGACTCCGGTTGACACTGAGTCTAAACTGGGTGATGATGGCAGTTTGATATCCGATCCCACTTTATATCGGAGCCTTGCAGGGTCTCTTCAGTACCTTACATTCACTCGTCCTGATATATCTTATGCTGTTCAGCAGGTGTGTCTTCATATGCATGATCCGCGAGAGCCTCATTTCTCTGCACTCAAACGGATTTTGCGCTACATTCGAGGTACTTTGGATTATGGGTTACAGTTGTATTCTTCTTCTACTACCTCGTTGGTTGCATATTCTGATGCTGATTGGGCCGGCTGCCCAACTACTCGGCGGTCTACCTCTGGATACTGTGTTTTTCTTGGCAACAACCTGCTCTCATGGTCCTCCAAGCGACAACCGACTATTTCTCGTTCGAGTGCTGAGGCAGAATATCGTGGGGTTTCCAATGCCGTTGCTGAAACATGTTGGTTGCGGAATCTTCTTCGAGAGCTTCATACTCCGGTACCTTCCGCAACACTTGTATACTGTGATAATGTCAGTGCTGTCTATATGTCCTCAAATCCGGTTCAGCATCAACGAACCAAGCACATTGAGATAGATATTCATTTTGTTCGGGATTTAGTGGCTACTGGTCAAGTCAGAGTTCTTCATGTTCCTTCTCGCTATCAGTTTGCGGATATATTCACAAAGGGACTGCCCTCTGCTTTATTTGAAGAATTTCGCACCAGTTTGAGTGTTCGGTGTCCTCCCGCTCAAACTGCGGGGGTGTGTTAGTATTATGTATTTCATTAGGCCCATGTTTGTGTACTTGTACCCAAGCCCATGTCTTTGTAGGGTTTGGGACCTATATGTATTCCCGGTTTTGGGATTGTCAGGCAATAAACCAAATACCATTCTACAGTTCTACAAGCTTAATAATCATTAAAGGAAAAAGGAAATATTAAATAGAGTTGGAAGATTTTATTTTATTTTTATTTATTTATTTATTTAATTTTATTTATCTCTTCTGTCATATGTAAAAAAATTATCGGAAAAAAATTGTTTTTGAAAAAAAAAACTTTTTTGGCACACGTTCGAATTTGATTTGAAGAAAAAAAAAATTTAGAAAAACAATTCTCGATTTTTTTTTCTTGCGACTAAGAAAAATTCAAAATTTTTTTTCACACGTGACGAAAAATAACTTTCTAAAATGTAATAAAAACAGACGAAAACATATAAAAACGGATACATATAAAAATGTATATCCATTTTTATACGTTTTCGTCCATTTGTATATCCGTTTGTATACCCTAAAAGTTTATATCCGTTTTTATACTACGTTTTTAGGGTATAAAAATGGACGAAAACGTATATATGGTTTTAGGGTATAAAAACAGATATAAAAAACGTATAAAATTGGATTTACGTTTTTATATTTTTTCATATGTTTTCGTCTGTTTTTATACATTTTTTAATGTTTTCATACGTTTTTATATGTTTTCATACTTTTTTTATCCGTTTTTATACGCTTTCGTTCGTTTTGATACACTTTTTTTCAGAAACATTTGTTTTAGTAAGTTAGCCAAACCACAAGGATGATTTTTGCAATTTACTCTAATACCTACTACTAAACCATCATATACTAATCCAAAAGATATCACGACACATTATATTCAGTTATTTTGTTTCCATTGCCTTTCATAGTTTCATCTTTCACATATTTGTATATTAACGAAATAACAAAAATTACTTTTAACCTCACGTCATTAGAAAGAAAATAAAAATTAGTCTTATTTTTCATATTACTATCAAAATTCACAAATGAAGAGCATCCTCATATGAGTAGATTAACCTTGGATTCACGTGATCTGGCACAAATTTGTACATGTGTACAATAAAGGTCTCACATTATTTCAAGAAAACGCCACAATAAAAGCACATCAACAAAATTGTTCGCTCACAAAATAAAAGCGTTTCACAAAATTTGTTCACCGAATACAAATTACCACCAGTTACATCGCGTGTAATAGAGTATATATGTCGTCGCTACTAGGCGCGAGCTTTACTTTACCACAATTGTTATCTGAGCCTTACAATGAAAATAACCCACAAAAATATCGATCTATCTAAAATTTACTACACAAAACCGTTATCTCTAAGCCTCGAAACAAGGATAAAAGAACACTCAAAATAATTGATTTAACCGGAATTTGTAGAAAGACTATACAGCGCTGCCGTTAAGCGCAGGTACTCATCTAGTTTTCCACAGTCTTGCTAAGAGTTTAGGTTGCGTTTGGGTTCATGAGAACGGGCCAAGCCCATTATTTCAGAGGTGTGTATTGGGTTGAGATATCACATGGGTCGCGAGCTCGTATTGTATATTTGGTTTGATATAAATGTAAGCCCAAATAAGTGTTTGATTTGACGTAAACCCGTTAATAATTTAGTGATTTTTGCGGAGCGAAACTTTTGTCTCGCTGAGTTCAAATGTGAGTCGCGGTGTCGCGGTGTCCCGGTTTGACACTAACAAGTAAAAATGTATGGAACACATTTTTGTGGGCGTTTTTATATAAGTATTAACAAAACATTCTATGGATTTGAACATGAATTTTATAAATTATTGCCATTACTAATTGGGGTGTGGGTGCGAGTGTGGGGTCATTTTCAAGGAAAATGAGATAACTCCTCATTTTTAAATTTTTATTCATTAGTCTATGTCAGAAAATATAAAATGTGCATTTTCGGATAAAATAAATATTATTATTTTTAAAATAATAGTACGGAAAATTACCATTTGTCACACAGACCGTGTTGATCGAGGTTTTGTAAATCAAGATTAATGATTAAATCTCTGATTTCAATTTTGATCTTGTTGCTAGAACCTTAATTTTGGTTTTGATTTGGGAAGCGGGTTTGAGAGGAAACGGTTAATGAAAACACGATTGAATATAACTATGGAGAACATTTAGAGAATACTGAGTATTTTTAGGGAATGAGTTACAGGAATGAGTATGTGTGGATTTGAATTTTGAAATGCCAAGTTAAATGGGGTAATGATTTGTTTGATGGCATTGAAGATGATTGAATATCTTTAAGGGTAAAACCCGGAGTTTCTGCTTTGATAGCATGAGATAAGTGAGGATGGTAAGTTTTTAAAGAATGACAAATTTGTTTTGAATTGCATATCACAAAAACTTGCCTGGTCTAGTGGTTGGTGTGTTTTTTTGCGGATGTACAGACCCAGGTTTGATTCTTGCAATGGATAATTTTTTTTAAACATTTACGAAATATATTGTGATTTGTGGATGTCCATGTCATCATTGATGTGTCATTTCTTGCTATTGGTGATGTGTTACATAGTGTAGGATGTGAATATAGGATTTCTTGCTTATTATTTGCGATCACGTCAAGTTAAGAAAAAATACAAGAAAGAAGCAGGTTTCTCAAAATCCTGACAAAGTTTGTGCGCTACATTCCAAGATTATAAAGACTTTTCCATGCTTGCTACAAGATGTCGTCATCAGGTTATTAGTTTTAGATTTTATTTTCAAAGTTTTTTCTTCAGTCTCGAGCTTTAGCGATTTTGCCGCTCGGACTGCGGGAGGATATTAGATATACTAGACGAGTGCCCGCGCCTAGCGGCAGCGATGTCAAGTTTTCTGCAAAATTCCGACGACCCATAAGTTTCTTTCAACAAACTTTATTTGTAGCATTAGATAATCATTTTCGAATAACTACAATTCTGATGCGTGGTTGCATAGCAGCAGAAATATATAGTTTTTAAAAAATTTATGTGGAGTCGATCTAAGTGTGGGAGTATATTTTTTAAAAGGATTTTTTTAAGTTATTAAGATTTTTAGTAATAATAGATTCAAGCATTACAAAAGCATCGCAATTATGTACTTGGCAATATTATATTGTAGTTTAGAGGTATAGCCAACATGTTTGATCGCTTTTTCTTGTTTTGTCGGTAATTTAAGCAGTGATAATATTTTTTTTACATGTGTAGCGCTTATCATTTGGTGTGTGGCTTTTAAAATTGTAACTTTGCAACTTTGATATCACCATAATAAGATTATTTTGTGTTAGTGCAAATATTACGATATTTAATCTATACATTCTAATTTGTTTTGTTGATGACAAACATGTAACTTGTAATACATAATGTAAAATGTATAAGTTACTTGTAATTATATTTTGTCTCAACATACTCTCAACACCTCTCGACGACTCAAGTCCTTGTATGCTACAACACAGGTTCGTACATGTTTGTTATGTTGCGTTATGATCAAACCCCTAACAAACCATTAAACGTGTTTAGTTAAACACTTTGTAAAATACATAAACATAAGTGAATGTGTTGGGTAAAACCCATGACCCATGACCCATACCCAATGTCTAGATACATTGTACCTTGGTGGGTACTCAAAACCATGACCCATAGCCCATGGTTTCAACCCATAAACTATGGGTAAAGAGGAGCGTGCACGGATCCCTCAGATGACCCACGGATCCCTTGGATTTACAAAGCCGGATCCCTCCAGAAGGGATCCTTGGGGGCAGAACATGGTTTTGGTCTTTTTGCCTATAAATAGCAAACCACTTCTTACCATTTCTTCACACCTTCACACATAGTTTCTCTCCACCAAATCTAGGATAGTTAGATCATTAGGAAACATGTAAACCACCCTCATCTCATATGATCATAATGCTTCTAACTCTCATTTGTTGTAAGCATACTCCCGAAGTGATCCTCCAAAGCAAGCTTAGAGATCTTGCTTCCTTACCTACTGAAGTGATCACCCATCACAAGATACAAGCACATGAAGATCACAACAAGATTGGGAAACTTGTCATCTTCATTCATAGAAGACTAACTACATCATGCTTTGGGTCCTTGATGTTTAGTTTAGGATTTAATATCCATTAGACACATTGTCTTGGATATTGTCTAGTATCATATTCTTGAATCTATGACTAGACTAGATGGTTTATGTGTTTGTGCCATAAAACACAAGGTTTGTTATGTTGGGCCACAAAACATAACGGGTGTCATAGATGTGTCAAAGACATTAGTGAAGAGTGCCGAAGATCCGTGTTGAAGGCATTAGTGAAAGGTGTTGAAGGATCGTGTAAATGGCATTAGTGAAGAATGCCTAGGTCGTATAATCGATGAGGTGCATCATTATACATATAGTATTTGTTTACATCCAAGGATGGTGATATCCTTGATGGTGTTGTAACAAGGAGTGGATCTCCTTGAGATTAGGTGTTGTGTCGTGAAGGGTAGTAGTTCCTCCATAGTAATGGAACTAGGTGCTTAGCCTAGTACCTAATAAAGGGTAGGCGACGTTGTGAAGGATTAGTTCTCCTAAGGTGTGAAAGAACTCGGTGGTTAGCCTAGCACCGTATAAAGGGTAGGCGACGTTGTGTAGGTGTGGTTCAACTTGGAGTGAAAGAACCCGGTGGTTAGCCTAGTACCGGAAAAAGAGTAGGCGACGTTGTGAAGGCTTCTCCGCCATAAGGAGTTGGTGTAGTGATTACGAACTCTCGAGTAGGTGACTCGAGGAGTGGAGTAGGGCAAGGAAGGTGTCCTTGTAGCCGAACCACTATAAATCCTCGTGTTGGTTTGTCTATCCTTTTACTTATCGCTTTACTTTTATTCTTGCATTACTTTGTTTATTTTCTATGTGGTTGATGTCTATGTTTGTGATGCATACTTGGTCTTTCATATAGTCACAAACTATATTCAACACTTTACGTATTATGATACGCTTGATCAAGAAAAAGCAACCGGACTAATAATGGTGAAACTTGATTTATAATGAACCATTAATCTTGCGGAATCTTATGTGATGTCAAGGGGTTGGCCTTACATGCCGTAATGCGTTAAATGCATCCTCGCGTCGAGATTAGCAAATGCAATGGTTTATACTATATTTGATACAAAAGTTTTAAGTTTGAAACGGAAACGTATTCACCCCCCCCCCCCCTCTACGTTTTCACAATTGGTATCAGAGCGGGTTGGCTCTAGTTTTTAAAACAAATGGTTTTCAAAACGAGTAAGGTCCTCGTATCAAATTTTTGGTGAAGTCAAGCATAATATGAAAAGTGTTTTGTTATTTTTTTCTTTGAAGTTTTCTTGTTAGATATCTTGTTAATCAAGCTTGAATAAAGGTAAAAATGGTTAATATAACTTCACTAAAAAGTCTACAAAGGTTAAACCTTTTCGTCGGGTCAAAACGTGCATTTGTGTAATTCTGTGTCAGATCTGCGGATCCCTCCGGTTACACTGGACGGATCCCTCAAGCAAGGGATCCGTGGGATCCGTAGGTACAGAAGACAGTTTTTGTCTGAAATTTAAAAAATTCATAACTTTTTAACCGTAAGTCGTTAGAAGTCGTGCCACCCATTGTTTTAAAGGTATTTGAGTCTACTTTCATTTAAAAATGATTTCATAAACTGATTCAAAACAATAATTTACTGAATCATTGATTTATAATAGAAAGTCATTTTTCGGTCATAACTTTTGCACAAACTTTTGATCTAATTAGAGACGGATGTTTTCGCTTTTGAATAAAAATGTGTCCTCTATTGAAATTAAGGTTTTAATCATATTTATAAATATAAAAGAAACTAATCAAGCTTGGTATACATGTTTATATTTAACCCAAAGCGATGAAAAGAACTTTCGTATGCTATGCTAAATGATAAATTGTCTTCTTTGCATTACTTGATTATTTGCTTATCTCAAATAGCTTTTGTGCTTGTTTGATTGAATAACATATGTGGTTTCCTTACCATGCTATTCATTCTCTTGTTTGTCGATTTAGTAATAGTCTACTAATCAATGTGCTATTTGAAGGAGTGTTTGGGATAACATCTAGTTGTGTCGAAAATGTTAGTTTTATAAGTTGAAAAATGTTTAAAACATATAACACACTAAATGGCCTTTTGATTGAGTTTGTCATGTGTGCAACATAAATGTTTTATGTTCTTATATGATTTCTTGATTTCATATTTTCTTGTATCATTTTCTAAAAACAACAAGAATGTACATCGGATCATAACCTACACTTGTGTTGATGATGTACTCTCCCGTTTTCCTTTTCATGATCGCTCTCCAAGCTTCATAGTAGGATTGACAACTTGATTATTTCATCCGATATACTCAAGAAAATTATTTTGCAACGCAAATATAATTGTTCATATCCGAAAGTCCAAAGTCGAGCTTTCCAACAACATATGTTGAACTAGCTCATGCAACCATTTTTTTTGTTAACTATATGGACAACGTTTAATTTTTTGACACCTTCGTCACCTTAGTTGTTTCAAGTATAATATTAATATAAACGAAGCAAAGTATCATCATTGCTACTGTTCGATAGGCCATTGTAGGAATATAAATTTTCCTAACTTGAGAATGAATACTGGAGAACTTATTGCACTAGAAACTCAATTTGACCTAACGGTTGAATTGCTTCCTTGAGAGAAGTTGGGTATGTGGAATCGCCCGTAAAAATGGTCGTGTTTAGCCGTAATTGAGCACCGCTAGTAATAGTCTCATATTCATTCTCTCACTTGAGGAATTTATATTCCTATGTTTTCCTAAAGTAAGTTTACAATGGAAATACTTTGCATTGTCTTAGGATTACTAATCAAACAAGTTGTAAAATTAATTTTTCTTTTAGCTAATCACAACCACTTCCCTCATCAAGCGATTATCTCGCTTTGATCGAGAAGAGCTACATGACTTCATGGACGAAGCTCATTGTATGCTAACCACCATCCGTAATGACTATATTGTCCTAAACTAGCACCTCACAACTCTTTTGTCTTGAACACCATCATGTGCTCTTTTCTTTCTAGACACATACCTTTCATGTCATTGTTAGTTTAAATGATTTACTAATCTAGACCGTAAATCTCTTTTGGACTTCTTGAATAGTGCTTTAAAGTTTGCTAAACCTTTATGTTATTTGTGAGCTCGATCTCATTTGATTGCCTATATGTGATCTCTACATGCCCTCCTTGCTTTGCTTAACGTGTATACATGTATGCTTGCTGTAGAAACAATTTGTTTCATAATTCGAAACATAGAGCTAAATTCTGAAACTATTCTGTTAAGAAAGTCTGTCTCAGATGCCGGATCCCTTAGATGTAACTAGACGGATCCCTCAAGTAAAGGATCCGTGGGATCCGGGTGGACAGAAGTTCCTTTGTAGCCTCCTTGCATCAATCCAACATTCTAGACCTTATTGGACTAGTTAAACTTGCTACATTAGGATCACTTAAACTTTCCTTAGGCTCAGTTGATCTCACATTCACTCATGGATGACTTAGGATCACATTCGAAGTATTTTTTGATTTATCATTAGTTCAAAACCCACCTTTCCGCTCCAATGTTTACACATTGTTCTTCTCATCTCAAAACACCTAGTTTGATATTTCTCTTAATTTTAGCAAATTGATTTTAGTCATCCTTACCTCAAAATAGGCCAAAAACTAGGTTTTAATTTCTTATGATTTTTAAGGAATTCTCCAAATCTCTCTTAAGTCATCATCTGATCTCTAGGATCATTTAACACCATTTGACACTCTCAAATGTCTTAGTGTCATCTTTAATCATCCACTAGTGCTCATAAAGCCCCATTTTCCATAAAAGGCAATCATTAGCTATCATCAATCATTCTCTCTTGATCATTCAAGTCCATCTTCATATAAGACACTTAATAGATTGAGTAACTTAGGATATGTAGGTGCTAGACCTTGCTAGAACCCAATCACCTATTTTTCACTTCATCTGTTAGCCGGATCCCTCTAGTGAGGGAACCGGAGGAACCGTGGAACAGTAGGAACTTTATCTCTTTAGATAATCATTTCAAATTTCCTTTTTCCCACACAAGCACTTGTTCAACACTTAGGATTATCTGTTTCCTATATGTTTATAAATGAGTTGCATTTATATGAGTCTTTACGTGTTCTTCCTTTTTGTTTCATGATTTTATGTGAACAATTTATCCATTGGTATAAATGTTTTCCTTTTGTACTAACTCTTTTGGATTCTTGTAGGATGACAATAGTCGATTTCATCATCAAGTCAAGTTGTGCTCATTCGCACATTTTTTGTTATCTCTATTCTTGCATCATCCTAACCATCTTACTCCACTTTTATCACTACTCACAAAGTCATCATGTCTACCACCTATAGTGAGTCATCAACCAAGTCAAAAATTCACCTTGATACCTTTCATCACCTCTACCACAAATTCCATACCTCTAAGTCATAATGATGATTTCTATCATTATCACCGTGTCCAAGGTATAGTTCATGAGCTACGTGTTAAAGTATGTCTCATGTTCTACCACATCCTACTTGTATCAACCACAACCTCAAACCACAAGCTACTTATGTCAACCACATCCTACAAGTGTCTCACTACCACTACAATTCATGGTCGCTCAACCATCCTCCACAAACATCCATGTTGTCAAAAGCCAAGTGAATTTCGTAATGAAATGCGTCTCATCCCTAAGCATATTTTTCTTACCTTGAACAAACCTTACAACCTCTAAACCAACCATGATGATGCAAGTAGTAGGATTATTCTCTTTTTGACACTAATCCTTTCTTTGTAGGTTCATATATATATACACTTTGATGTGTATGGGATTCTCGTCTGTTTATGGACGAACTTTTACATCTTTTTTTGTAGGTTCTTCCTGACGCCCTCGAACTAGGGGGAGCTTCCGTCGAGCATTTATAAAGTGCATCATATGACTTACTCGTCCAAGGACGAATATAATTTTGCACTAACTTTTTGTTTTGTAGATTTTCAAAACACACTAGGAGTACTTGACGCTCTCAATAAAAGGGAGTTTTTCGTCAAAGCTAAAACATTGCAAATTTTGCAATAATTTTGTCTTAGCCTTCCTAAAATACTTGACGCCTTTAACAAGGGGGAGCAACCGTCAAGGGGGAGCATGCACACATTCATTCTTCAAAATTCCTTTGTGTTTCAACAAAAGGGAGATTTCTTTCTCATCATATATTTTTCCTTTTTGTTTTCTTCTCAACACTAACCTTGATGTAGGTTAAGCCTCAAAAATTTGATCCATTGAGCCGTTGGCAATAATGGTCATAATTCAAATGATCTTTCTTTTTTTTTGTGTGATTCTCTAGGTTCCTTTTAAAGGCGAGATCACCACCTTTTGAAGACATGCAAGCTCAAAGTCATGAGTTGCTATGCTTCGTCATTAGTGCTTCGTGTTGAAGGTATTGGCGTGGTGTGCCAATTGGAGCAATAAGGTGTTTTTATTTTAACTTCACTAGGGATGATGCAAACTTACCATTCTTGGGAGAAAGGACACACCCTTTTTGTTTCGACAAAATGGGGAGAAGAGTGTAAACGGAGAAGGTAATGTAAAGGAATTACGGACACAAGTAACTTTGACATTTTACCTAACTATTACGTTTACATATATTTTGTCATCATCAAAAAGGGGGAGATTGTTAGTGCAAATATTACGATATTTAATCTATACATTCTCATTTGTTTTGTTGATGACAAACATGTAACTTGTAATACATAATGTAAAATGTATAAGTTACTTGTAATTATATTTTGTCTCAACATACTCTCAACACCTCTCGACGACTCAAGTCCTTGTATGCTACAACACAGGTTCGTACATGTTTGTTATGTTGCGTTACGATCAAACCCCTAACAAACCATTAAACATGTTTAGTTAAACACTTTGTAAAATACATAAACATAAGTGAATGTGTTGGGTAAAACCCATGACCCATGACCCAAGACCCATACCCAATGTCTAGATACATTGTACCTTGGTGGGTACTCAAAACCATGACCCATAGCCCATGGTTTCAACCCATAAACTATGGGTAAAGAGGAGCGTGCACGGATACCTCAGATGACCCACGGATCCCTTGGATTTACAAAGCCGGATCCCTCCAGAAGGGATCCTTGGGGGCAGAACATGGTTTTGGTCTTTTTGCCTATAAATAGCAAACCACTTCTTACCATTTCTTCACACCTTCACACATAGTTTCTCTCCACCAAATCTAGGATAGTTAGATCATTAGGAAACATGTAAACCACCCTCATCTCATATGATCATAATGCTTCTAACTCTCATTTGTTGTAAGCATACTCCCGAAGTGATCCTCCAAAGCAAGCTTAGAGATCTTGCTTCCTTAACTACTGAAGTGATCACCCATCACAAGATACAAGCACATGAAGATCACAACAAGCTTGGGAAACTTGTCATCTTCATTCATAGAAGACTAACTACATCATGCTTTGGCTCCTTGATGTTTAGTTTAGGATTTCATATCCATTAGACACATTGTCTTGGATATTGTCTAGTATCATATTCTTGTATCTATGACTAGACTAGATGGTTTATGTGTTTGTGCCATAAAATACAAGGTTTGTTATGTTGGGCCACAAAACATAACGGGTGTCATAGATGTGTCAAAGACATTAGTGAAGAGTGCCGAAGATCCGTGTTGAAGGCATTAGTGAAAGGTGTTGAAGGATCATGTAAATGGCATTAGTGAAGAATGCCTAGGTCGTATAATCGATGAGGTGCATCGTTATACATATAGTATTTGTTTAGATCCAAGTATGGTGATATCCTTGATGGTGTTGTAACAAGGAGTGGATCTCCTTGAGATTAGGTGTTGTGTCGTGAAGGGTAGTAGTTCCTCCATAGTAATGGAACTAGGTGCTTAGCCTAGTACCTAATAAAGGGTAGGCGACGTTGTGAAGGATTAGTTCTCCTAAGGTGTGAAAGAACTCGGTGGTTAGCCTAGCACCGTATAAAGGGTAGGCGACGTTGTGTAGGTGTGGTTCACCTTGGAGTGAAAGAACCCGGTGGTTAGCCTAGTACCGGAAAAAGAGTAGGCGACGTTGTGAAGGCTTCTCCGCCATAAGGAGTTGGTGTAGTGATTACGAACTCTCGAGTAGGTGACTCGGGGAGTGGAGTAGGGCAAGGAAGGTGTCCTTGTAGCCGAACCACTATAAATCCTCGTGTTGGTTTGTCTATCCTTTTACTTATCGCTTTACTTTTATTCTTGCATTACTTTGTTTATTTTCTATGTGGTTGATGTCTATGTTTGTGATGCATACTTGGTCTTTCATATAGTCACAAACTATATTCAACACTTTACGTATTATGATACGCTTGATCAAGAAAAAGCAACCGGACTAATAATGGTGAAACTTGATTTATAATGAACCATTAATCTTGCGGAATCTTATGTGATGTCAAGGGGTTGGCCTTACATGCCGTAATGCGTTAAATGCATCCTCGCGTCGAGATTAGCAAATGCAATGGTTTATACTATATTTGATACAAAAGTTTTAAGTTTGAAACGGAAACGTATTCACCCCCCCCCTCTACGTTTTCACATTTTGTACTATCAATTTGCATAGATATTTATGCATTGTTCAATTTGTTTGAGGTACAAATAATTATCGCTAAAGATAACAATACTATTTAATTTTTGTGATTTTAATAAACTTACATAACATTATTGATATACTGGACAAAGGGTTATACAATATATATTAACTTTTAAAAGACGATTCATATATGCTAGTCCCTTAAGTGGTGCATGAGCAACATTTTTTAAAATAACATTATACAAATGACAAATTACATGTGTTAAAGCAAAAAAAAAAAAAAAAAACAAAAAAAAACAAAAAACTACAATTACTTGGTCTCTCCTTGAAAAAAAATGTCACGGGTTCCACAACTACTTCATCATTTCTCATATAGTGGTGCATGAGCAACATTTTTTAAAATAAAATTATACAAATGACAAATTACATGTGTCAAAGAAAAAAAAAACAAAAAACTACAATTACTGGGTCTCTCCTTGAAAAACAAATGTCACGGGTTCCACAACTACTTCATCATTTCTCATATAATTATGTCAAATTTGAAACCCGATTTGACCCGGGTGGTTCAACCGATTGAACCGTTCCGACCAAAAAAACAGGTCGATTTAAACCGAGTCAAACCGATAGGTTGGGTCGAAAACATGTCAAATTAAACCGGGTCAGCCCGCCTGGTTTGAAGCGTCCCGGGTCAACCCGATATCGGTTTCAACGGGTCATCTCTAGTTCGTTTTCGGATGGCTTTAATTAGCCGAACCGGTGGTGACACCGGTTCCCAGTTGAACACGTTGGTCCGGTCTGGTCCGATTTTCAAAACTATATGTACCATCAACTTTTTAACTTGTATGAAGCTTTGCGTGTTTTATTAATATGTACATGTGTATAATAACATTTACTTTTAATTTTAGGGTGTTTAAAAAATAATATTAATTAGTGTGTTTAATTATTTTATATTTTGTATTAGACTAAAATACACCGTTGGTTCCTAAACTTGGCTGGCCGGATCGCGATGGGACGAACCTCGCCCTTTTCATCGCCACAGGTCCAAACCTTGGCCATTAAATGCCAGATTCGTCCCTTGACCAATAACGGCATTGTCAAAGTTCCGTTATACGCAAAAAAAACCCGTAATCAAGTTACTGTTGAGGGTACGATAGTCATTTTGTGATATATATTGTAGCACCTGTCTTGTCCAACTTCCCGCCATTTTGTATAATATAACAAAACCGTGTACTCATTGCTCATCCCCAAACTTGTTTTGGAAGCCTACCCAGAAAACCCTAATGCAATGTCTATCATAAAATCAAATAATCTGAGTAAGAAAATAACAAACAACCACCTTGGATTTACTTTGTGGCGAGTAAGGGAATATCCTTTATATGATGATCGTGAAACGGAGGAAAGAGCTGCAGTCAGGAGATATTGTAAGTATTTTTTGGTTAGAGCCTATTACAATCATATGTTAGTATGACTGATTAAGTTATTCCCCTTTTAGGTAACTTTAGCTTAACAATGTTTTTGTACATTTTTTTATACAATGGGTGAACCTGGATCGTTTAGCATTACGTTACATTATGAAGGTACATTCAAATACTTTCCAGGTAGGATATATCAAGGAGGCAAGAAATGCCTTGTTGATCTTGTGGAAATAAAAGAGGTATCTGTTGATGAAATGGATGCTCTCATGACCCAAATCGGTTATGAGTCTGGACAAACCAATTATTTCTACTTTCTTAAGCCTGGTTGTACATTAGACGACGGTTTGTTTTCATTGCGTGAAGCTACTAATCTAGACTTGTTGAAAGATGTTGTCATACAGCATAAGCTGATAGACGTGTATGTTGAAATAGGGAAGACTAGATTAGAACTTTCTGAAATGTCCCCATAATCAATTAAGACTGTGTTTTGGGAGATGGATGAAGATAGCAGAAAAGTTGCTACTGCGGCTATTCAATCCTGTTGTAGACGGTTGGTGTTAGATGATATAGATAATGAACCTTCCCTAGATCCGTTTATACAACTTACACAATTGCCTGTGGACGTCAATGATATTGGTGAATCTAGCAATTTGCCAAACATTGAGCCACTATTTTCCACCTTAGCTGCTCATTTGCTAGCCAACCTGTTCAAAACAGTGAGCGTGATTTAGTAGTTATTGATGAGGAGAATGCTATAAAGGAGCCTGATAATGTTGAGGTTAATCTGTTTAGAGTGATTCAGGGGAAGGACTTTGACAAAGGTGGAACAGCACTAGTTGATGTCAATAACACCTTTGAGGAGCCTGAAAATTTTGAGGTTAATATGTTTCAATTGACACGGGAGAAGCATTTACACAAAGCAGGCAGACCACTAGTTGATGTGAATAACAGGTTTGAGGAGCCTGATGTGGATGTAACTCTGTTTCAACTGACTCAGGATAACATGGAAGA
The DNA here is from genome assembly GCA_019973895.1 of Chrysanthemum seticuspe. Classification (NCBI taxonomy): domain Eukaryota; kingdom Viridiplantae; phylum Streptophyta; class Magnoliopsida; order Asterales; family Asteraceae; genus Chrysanthemum; species Chrysanthemum seticuspe. Next base: position 169,815,341 of record BPTQ01000003.1, read on the forward strand.
GGATCCTGTTGTTGATCTTACTATGTTACAAGCGAGTGACACTAGTGAATTTGGCAATGCATTTGAACCAAATCAAGATAACACTTGTCAAGAGAATGATGCACAACTTGGTATGCTACAAGTAGGTCAGAGTAATGATTTAGGTGAAGAAGGAACAACCAATAATATAAGTGATGACAGGCAGTTGGTAAATGATTTACCTGTGATGTTTGATGAAGTATTTTGCAGTGACCATGTTAGTTTCCAACACGCACACTTTGCTAATGGTGTCTATACCACTTTTTTCTATACTGGTAAGGAGTTTGGTACTGCAGGGGAAGTAAAAAACCTAGTAAGAGAGCATTCAATAAAAACTAGGAGGGAGTTGTTTTTTTTGAAGAATGACAAAACAAGAATAAGGGTTAGGTGTAGGGGTTGTGTTCTAGTTTCAGGCCCAACTGAAGGTCCTGGACTGGATATTGGCCCATCTAGAAGTCCATTAAGCAGAAGGGGTTTAAGTGCATTGCTTTCTTCCAAAAATGACCCTTCACAAATACTCTGCCCATGGCTATTGTTTGTCGGCAGGAATGGTGAGACAGGTATCTGGTCGGTCAGAACATATAATGAGCAACACACGTGTTTGCAATCAAGGGAAGTCAGAGCTTTTGACCTTCGCTATATCTCACAGAAAATTACAGCACAAGTTGAAAGAAATCCAGAGCTTCCTGTCAGGTCTGTGCATAATCAACTTACCAACCAATACGACCTTCAAGTGTCCCTGCAGAAGGTTTTAAGGGCCAAAAACCTAGCAATAACAGCCATCAGGGGTCAATTCAAGCTACAATTTACCATGTTGAGAGATTATGTTCAAGAGTTGCAGAAGACAAACCCTAATACAACAGTGGAGATGAATGTGGAACGACCTCCGGATGAGTCTCTTCCAACCAGAGAATTCAAGAGAGTGTATGTTTGTTTAGGTGCACTGAAGCAAGGATTTAAAGATTGTGGGAGATCGTTGTTGGGGCTGGCTGCTTTTCCAATTCGTGGTCCTTTCAATGGTCAACTGATGACAGCTGTGGGAATTGATAGCAACAATGGTATATACCCTTTCGCTTATGCTTTTGTTGATTCAGATAACATAGGATCATAGACTTGGTTTCTTCATTGTTTATCCGATGATTTAGCACTTGGGCCAATTTCAAGCATCACTTTTATTACTGACATGAATAAGGTACTCTCTTACTCTGTTCATGAATTTAAGTCTCACTGTTTTTGAAACAGATAGTAAAGATATTTGATTTTGTGCAGGATATAAGTACAGCTGTAGCAGAAGTTTTTGAAAGTACAGAACAAAGATTCTGTATTAAAAGCATTCATGAGAAAATGAAATTGGAATGGAAAGGTAGGGCCTACAAAGACCATCTGTGGAAATGTGCAACAGCCTCAACTGTTGTACAGTTTCTGAAAGCTATGGCTGATCTCAAGAAACTTAATCAACCAGCCCATGGTTGGTTAAGTAAGATACCACCGATTCATTGGTCAATGTCACATTTTTCATGTAAGTGATCTATCAGTTTCACTTACTTTGTATTCATAAATGCAGCATAAACAGTTATAATTAATACATGTTTATTACTTGTCATCTTTAGGGAGAGCTACTTCTGATGTGTTACTTAATAACATGTGTCAAGTGTTTCATGAGAAAATAAAAGAGGGGTTAAGCAAACCAATTATTACAGCCTTAGAATACATCAGGGAATACTGTATGAAGAGGATAATGCATGTTCTTATGGTGATTGAGAAGAGTGATGGGCCACTAACACCAATTGCACAACACATGCTAGAGGCTATTAAGAAAGAGGCTGTTAAGTATAATGTGTTATGGAATGGGGGATCAAAGTTTCAGGTTAGTGGACCATGGGGTGACCAATGTGTAGTTAATGTTGTACACAAGACTTGTACTTGCAGAAGGTGGGAGATAACAGGTTTATCATGTAAACATGTTGTTGCTACCAATTGGAATATGGCTTTAAATGGCCAACAAGTCGGAGCTGTAGAAACATGGGCTCATCCTTGTTACTATCTTCTCACTTGGGAGGCTACCTACAAACACCATGTCCATCCTATAACTAGCAGTGTACATTGGGAAAAATCAACTATGCCAACAACAATTGTTCCACTGAAATCCGAAACACACCCGGCTACCGCAAGAGGTAGAAAAAGAGTTAGGATAGCTCCTGAAACTGAAGAGATTGTGAAGGATGGTAAGCTGTCAAGGGCTTGGAAGAGTGTCAGGTGTAGTATTTGTGGCATTGCTGGACACAACAAGGTAACATGCCTAGGGTATGCTGGAGCTGGAAGTAGTGGAACTGCCAAAAAGGGAAATGTCAAACAGGTGCCCACTAAAGCTGCAGGAAAAAAGAAACATCGTAAAGGTAAAAAGGTAGCAGCAGATAAAGAAGCTGAAGGTACAGGTGTTGTTGTTAAAAGCCAAGTTAGTGCAGTTCAAGGAAGTGGTGTTCAATCTGAAAATCAAGAGCCAGCAACTGAAGATCCCATCATACATGATGCATCCCAGTCACAATCCCAGCAACATCAAGCTGAAGCAATTGCCAATCCCATCATGCATGAGCAAGCCCAGTGTCAATCCCAGCAACATGATCAATCCCAGTCTGATTCTCAGACGCAGTCGACTGATGTTCAAGCACTTTCTGCTTCAACCCAGCCTGCTACACGAAGAATGACTAGGCAGCAGGCTGCATTGGAAAGAATGATGGCCTCACCATAGGTCAAATCTGTTATGCTAATTATCTAGACGATGTTTCATCTATGTTATTTCCGATGGACAAGTTATGTACTCTAAAAACATATGTCTATGTGTGTGTCTAATTGTAGCTCTCATGCTTTGAAAAGTATGCAGTTTTATGCAGTTGGAATTATATCCATTTGCATTAACTATGGAACCATGTCATTATTGTGTATTTTTTTAGATTGACTAAGCTTGATGTGTAAATAATTTGCATCAAAAGTAACCAAAGCTAAATAGAACCTCATAAGAATGTTGACATTTAAAAGTCAACCCTAAACAAATTGCTAACCATCTGCATACCCATAAGGCATAGAAAATCAGAAACAAACAAAAGTAAATACTTCATAACAAGGTTACTACAATTCAAGATACAGAACATTAACCACGTAGCCTCATTACATAAAAGGTTAAAAAGTTATCCCAATGCATAAACAATTAAGAACAACATCCAACTTAACACCATGTAAATCTTCCACTTCCTTACATCACCTTGAGCAGCTACTAATCTTGCCTCAAGCTCATTTCTCCCCCTCAAAAGTCCTGGTATGATCATTCTTGAACGAGCACAGATTTTAGGATCATACCATCTTATCCACCGACAAGAAGACCCCTATTGATGATTATGAGAAATCATTAAACAACCACCATTGTTACAAACTTACACAAGAAATATTAAGACGCACTTACTTGAATAGGACAAGCAAAGAATCGACGCCCTGGGTTGGCAGAGGTCCACGAAGTGCGAATAATAGCTTGCTTACTACACCAGCAATGTACCATCTTCAAACAATTATCGTGTTGAAGAAGACGGGTTTTGAAGGATAGTTTAGGGATGGGTGATAAATGTAGACCAAACCTTTTTACACACATATACTAGCTACATACACTGTACAACGGTTTTAATTAGTACGCTACAGTGAAAGACGGTTTTGCCCTCACCAACATAACGTTGACAACGGCATTATTGGTCAAGGGACGAATCTGGCATTTAATGGCCAAGGTTTGGACCTGTGGCGATGAAAAGGGCGAGGTTCGTCCCATCGCGATCCGACCAGCCAAGTTTAGTGACCAACGGTGTATTTTAGTCTTTGTATTATGTTCTAGCTTCTTTAAATTGTACGTTATGAAAATTTTATTGTACTTTTTAATAAGGGGTGTATTAATTGGTTGTTTTTAATTTGGTAAATGTGCTTTTACTTGGTTGTACAATGTGAATAAATTATTGTATTTTCAAGTAATGGGTGTTTTAATAAAATTATTAATTACATTATGTATTTCTCTCTTCATTGACCATATTTTCAACATTCAACTTTCAATATTTTCCACTTTGACATTTTTTCCATTTTATATAGTATAGATTTAGTTGGCCCACACCCGCTTGTGGGCTTTGGGTCCATTAGGATTTATATCTATTTGTCTTTATAAATATCCTATCAATAAAATGTATGACCTACGGGGTTTAACCTTTCAACAAATCAATGGTCTTTTATTGTACTAACTTGTTTTCACCTAATGTGTAATCTTGTATTGTAGCCGAATAATATGAATTGTGAAAATTTCAAACTATAACATATTTATACCGTTCATTATTTTTGTGTAAGTGGTTCTCTTGTTTGCTATGGTGGTCGCTTATTTTTATTCGATTTCCAGCATTATTTTACAAGATAATTATATTATTTGATAGCCAATGAGGATAAAAGCAAGACTTTTGAAGTCAACTGTGGATCAAAGGCTTCTACAATTCATTTTTTGATAGTCTTTAGAGTTGAAAAATATATAAATGAGGGTGGATTAACGGGATACTAGGAAATATTATGACAACACGTAGAAGTGATAAAAAGTTTGTGCGTCTCCCTCATGGGTCTCTTTAGACACAAAGTTGGAAAATTATAATCAGTTTTTAGAGTTAAGTTTTCTTCTAAAACACAGTTTACAAAAAGTCCAAATTTCGTAAAATAAAATTGTTTCGAGTCGATAGGTTATTTTAAATGAACCCATTTTGGTCCACGTCCGAGTGAAGGAATAAAATTGATCATTTACTAACTGAAAGTTGAAAAAAACATGATTCCTCCCCCAACAGTAGCAACTATGGAAATGGTTTCATGGCTCAGACTCTCAGGCCACCCATTGAACACTTCTGCCTCCTCTTGTTCTTATCTGTTTTTAAGCAGAAAACCCCTTTTCTCATCCCTGCTTAAAAAAAAGCACAAAAGCAACCTTTCATATTAAACTAGGAGCTGCTTATTTCGTGATACTTATTTGATATGAATTAAAATGATTTCATACTCTCATATTTAGCCTCAACCTTTTATAAAAAAACAAATTACCAAACAAGACTACTAAAACAACCCCTTCACGAAACTGAACTCATTACCTTCATCTTACGAAAATGAACCATGGCGCGTTCTTACGTGTAACTTGCGCATGCTGTCCAAAGAGACCAATAATTCGACTTCAGTATCATGTGCGCGCATTTGTTATTAGGCGCTTGGTTATAAGGCGCGCTTAGAATATTATGTTGGTTGTGATGGTTTATTACAAAGGTGGTTGTGTTTTATAGGAAAGTATTGTGGTGAGTAAAGACAAATGAGTGGATAGTTATTGTGCCACGGTAGTTATTTTTAGGATGTGTTTGGCAAAATAGCCGTAGAAGTGCGAAGTAGTAGTGAGCTATATCATTTTTTCTATAAAAACGTTTCGTAACGTAGCTGTATGTGTAATAATGTGTAAAACAACTCTTAAATGCTCAAAGCACCTAAATGCTCCTTCATGGAGCATTGGAAAATGAGTACTCAGAACAAACATATAAAAATATTTTTTGCTTGCCAAACAAGTATTAAAGATCACAACACTCAATGATCACCTCTCACCGCTCTTAAATGCTCTTAAATGTTTCGTGCCAAACACACCCTTAGTGTTGGTTACGTGGCATTAAAAGTGGCCGACGAAGAGAGGAGTGGGTCTTCTCTATTTTGATAAAAGTAAGGAGACCAACTATTAATAGAAAGGCCGGTACTATCCATGTCCAAAACTAGTGATGCTTATAATTTTTCCAAAATATTTAATCAAACCTATCAATTTTGACCAACTACTTTTACCAAAAAAATTTCCCGAAAAATTATACTCCATAACAAACAAAAAAATTACTAAATGGGAATGGATAATAGAGCACTTTTGTGACATGCGTGCACGATAATCAGGTGCGCTCGGTGGACAAGTAAATATAGTATGCGCGCCTCAAAATCATGCGCGCTATGTTGAATGTGTCATCCATTTAACGGAAGCGCGCATGCGTTATAAATGAGTCCATTTTGGTAAAATAAAAATGGGCATTTCTTTAAGCAGAAGCTAAACCAAAGTAAACTCGACCTTAACACAACTTACACCTCTTTACTTTAAAAACGCAAACTTTTTTTTTGAACAGCTTGTAAAGCACAAGCTACTAGCTAGCTGCTCATGAGATGGTATTCAATGCGACAAAACAACCGGTTTCTTTTTTTTTTTGGTAAAAGGTGTTGGATTGATGTACTCTAACCAAACTAACTTATATAGCTTGTTAAGGGTTTAATAACCTCGGATAAATCCTAAGTTACTAACAAAGAAACACTGAACTATCTCTATTAAGTATGTGGAATTTACTTAACAAAGCTAAGAAGAATTAACTTTAACTTTCAACGATTTTATTAATACTTAGAACCTGCTTGTTATACAAATTCTCTAACAACTCTAAAACTCTAATATCGTACTCTCTAAAAACTGTAAAAACGCATATCTCTAATGCCAACCTAGGGGTCCTTTTATAGGCTTAAGGATAACCCTAGTCGGTTTACAATTACAAACCTTGTACGACAAGTAATACTATACTAATCTAAGAACATTCTAGAATTACAAAATAATCCTTAACGATTTTGCATATCAGTCCTTTAAGCATGCAGTACTTTGATGAATCGAGCAGTACTTTGACTTTATACTTTAGCAGTACTTTGACTTCTTCAGCACTTTGATTCTTAAATACTTTAATTCTTCAGCACTTTGACTTTCCATATCCCAACAATCCTCCCCTAACTTGAATTCTACTTGCTTGATTTCAAGTTCCTTTGTATATTCAACTTTAATATCTTTTTCTTCAAAGAGAGATTGTGGTTTTATCTTCAAATTTTGTATTTGTAAATTCTGTGCTTATATCATCATCATCAAAGTAATCTTTATCAGTAATTCTTTTCAGCAACAATCAGCAAGCTCCATCTTTTCAGCAACTTAGCAACATATGGCAATTTTGTACATCAGTTCTTTAAGTTTCAGTTTATTCTCATCACTTTCAGGTGTGTAAACTCCTGTGAGAGGTGAATCATTGAAATTTAATGGATTTTGATGTCTCTTTACCAAAGCCATTAACTCTGGAGTAGCCAAATGTTTAGGTGTGTAAGACCATGGTACATTGATAACCATATGATTTTTAGCAAATCATCAGCTATCAACAAATTTGATTTGTCTTTACCAAAAGTTGTACCCTTTTGGACTAGTTAGTTCTTGCAACCATGGTGAACTAATTACCATATAAATGGTTTTTCCACAGCCTTTACCACAAGCCATTTTTCTTGTGGGCTAGCTAACTCTTTACATTTGCTGATATGGTGAGTTGATTACCATACAACTTATTAGCAAGTTGTCAACTATAGAATGGATTTGAGATATCTTTACCAGAGCCGTTTGCTCATGGATTAGCCAGTCCTTTTGTTAAACATGGTGGACTGATAACCTATTGTTATAACCATCTCAAAAACCATTTTGTTGCTGTGAACTTTTGTTAAAATATTTTTCACTTAACAAAAGTTTTTCCTTCAAAAACATTTACTGGTTTATGCTGTAAGCAGTACTTTGATTAAAGTACTGTTTGTCCAGCAGTACTTTGAATAAAGTACTTATTTTTCAAAAATTTATACAATTTAACATCATACCAGTACTTATGCTCCATCCTCAGACTCTGTCCATTTGATATACAATTCAATAATCATTAGGGCTATGTCATTCTCTTCCTCGACTTCCATTCCATGATCCAGTATCCTTCTCATAAGATCTCTTGTCAAAGGATATCTTCTTTCAGCTAGCATATGGATCATAGTTCTATCTTCCAATTCCAAAGCATGAACTCCTGATTCTTCAAAGAATCTCCAGCTTGTAATCTCCCAGTTCTCTTGATTTTTACAGAGTTCATCATTGCTTGTTTCCTCAGTTTCGAAGATAGTTGTCAGATCTCCTAGTAATACTAATCCAACTCCACTTGATGGAATATGTTCAAAGTATTCTTGCACTAGCTGGTATAGTTGAAACAGATCTGCTCTATCAATAATATGTAGTATATCCCATAGCAGATTGAAGATTCTAAAACTTTCATCCTCCCTATGGAACATCAAATAACTTCCATCCTCCTTTGATTCTACTACTTCAAATGTAGTTATCTTTGTTTTCTTAACTGCAGCATCTTTGGATTTAGGATTTTCAAAGTCAACAACCCTTAGGTAATTTCTCAGCTCATCAACTGTATCTGATCTTAACTCAATCTTATTTGATGGTTGTTCAGCTTCAGTTGTTCTTTTTCTTTTCAAACTTCTTTTACTAAAATCCTCCTTGTGCTTATCATCCTTGAAAGAAATAATACTCTCAACTTGCTTCTGATAAGCTTCTCTGACAGCATTATCCAAGTCTTTGATCTCCAAGTAATTCAGCTTCTGTAATCCAGTGAATCCTTGACCTTTCAAGTAAGCCATCATAGCATTTCTTTCTTTAGCTTTACTCATTGGTCTTCTAGGTATAACAACTTCAAACTCCTTTACTGGTACAACAACTTCAGCATCAAACTTAGCTTGTAATTCCCTAGCAACTTCTTCATTCTTGGCTACCTGAATTGCTCTTATTTCTGCCAAAGTAAGCTTCTTTTTCTTCTTTTTTCCACCAGTTTACCTTTACCTTTATCTTTTTGATCTAAGACAACTGGTTGAGAAGCTTGTGGTTGTTCTTCAGTAACTCCTGGAATGCTAACACCTCTTGGTCTTGATAAGTTGTGCAATATCTCAGCTATAGTTTCATCATCACTTGCAGTGTGCACTACTTTTGGTGTATCAGCTTCCTCTTCTTGTATAATAGTGGAAGGACCAACTTCTTCATCAAAATTCAAAGTTCTTGGTGTAATCAGTTCTTGTCTATGAGATTCTTGAAGACCAGCACTTTGATCAGCAGTACCTTGATCATCAGTACTTTGAACACCAGTTCTTTGAACTCCAGTTCTTTCAGGCTCAGTACTTTGAATGTTAACCAGTGCTTCAGTACTTTGAGGTTCATCTTCTTTTTCTTCATAAAATTCAGCATCTTCTTTCAAATTCTCTTGCTCTATATTCCTCCCCAATTGGATAGAAGATTGCTGGTGAACCTTTTTGCCTGGAGAAGCCTTCTTAAAATGCTTTCGTTTCTTCCTTTCAGCCTTGAACCATAGTCTGTGATGTTTGACTAAAGGCCAGACATACCTCTTAATTCTTCTAAACTTGTTCTTCAACTGTGCTATCTGTGCAGTTTGAGCCTCAGTTGTTTTCTTCAATCTGACTAGCTCCTTTGTCTGAACATAATTATCCAGTACTACGCCTTCAGGGGGTATATCAGCTGCATCTCCTCCAGAGGATGATGAGGGAATAGGGATATCTGGTTCTGACTCAATAGGTGTAGTATCATGGTGAGATGAGGTAAGTAAAACTGCAGTACCTTCGTTTACATCAGTACCTTGAGAAGCAGTTCCTTGAGATGCAGTACCTTGAGAAGCAGTACCTTGAGTTGAAGCAGTACCTTCTCTTTCATCACTAGCTGCAGCCTCATCTCTAATTGCTTGAACAATCTCCATCATTGAAGTAGTCAATGGAGTGTTCCTTCCAGAAAACAAATCACTCTTCCTAGCCATGAAAGTGAAGATCTTGGCCGGTTGTACCACAACAGGTAATAGACTCGAAGGCTTTGGTACATCATGAATTTTTTTATTCAAAAAGACTTGAATAAATCTTGGATACATCAACCAGCGTGATCCATGAGAGATGTGAGATAGCATACCATCTAAAATTAGCCTTGAAAAATTGAAGATACGATTTGTAGCCAATCCCAACAATGCAGATGCTATATTAGAACCAAACTGCTCCCATGAAGTACTCGTGGAACTGATACAATGAAGTAGGACATGAACCAAGTACTTCCAATGCGGACTAAATAAGGGCTTCTTGAATGTCGTTTCTGTTAAAGACCCTTCATATCCAATGTCACGCAACGTATCCCAAAGAAGTTGTTTATCAAAGCGAATAGCTCCTTCTGCATCATCAAATAATAAGTCTTCACGAATTGATGCCTCACTAATTTTCACAATCCTTCCAGCAACCTTAGCTTGTATATACGAAGCATCATTCTCCATGTTAGTCCTAGCAGTTGACCAAAACTGTTGAATCCAGGGCTCAATAATATCTGGTTCAACCAAAAGTGCATAACTAATTGGAGACCCCGTGAGAAAATCAATGATGTCATGGAATGCGACATTAGCTTCAGTTTTATCCAAATTCGCCACCATGTTGTGTTTAGAAACGGTATTTCGGTTCGCCATTGATGGTTGTAAAAGTGATTGATTCGATGAATAAGTAATTTTAAGATAGAGATAAATATGGAAAAGATTGATACGAATAAAGATGAGAGGGAAAATCGGAGAGTAGTTATTTATAGGTAGGATTTAAAAAATCACAGCCCATAATAACAAAGTTACCGCTATTTGAAGTTTACCCCTCTTTTTAACCGTTGGAACATTACTTTGGTAAGACAAGCAGTGCTTTCCACGTGCGCAGTACTTTCCAGAGCAGTACTTTCAGTGCAGTACTTTCATATGACAAAACAGCAGTACTTTTCCATCCGCTTCTCTATAATGACAAAAACTCCAAATAGGCATTGTAATGCCTCCCCTTAAGCAAAGCACAGGACTGTCTAACTAACTAATCAGTCCTCCCCTTAAATGTAGCTTAGTAATTAATCATTCCAATGCTCACCACCAAGTGATTGAATCGTGAAACATCAAATCCTTTGGTGAGTAAATCAGCTACATTATCATATGTGTGAACCTTGACAACATTAATGAGCCTGTGCTCATAACAATCTCTGATAAAGTGATGCCTAATCTGAATATGCTTGGTCTTGGAGTGATAAACTGGATTCTTCACAATACAAATTATACTCTCATTATCAATGTTGATAAGAGTATTCTTGAAGTTGAACTCATAATCCAGGAGTTGATTCTGCATCCACAAAACTTGTCCACAACAGCTTGCAGCAGCCACATATTCTGCTTCAGTAGATGATGTTGCTGCAATAGTTTGCTTCTTACACTGCCATGATCTTTGATCTTTGTCTCCTGTCATGCTTCTAGAGCAACCACTATCCACAATTAGATGATCTTTAAGCTCCTCTTCTGGATTGCCCTGCACAAAGATAAAAGAGTTAGTTAATTTTAGGAACCTAAGCCATTACTGACTTGTGTTCCCCTTGTGGAGTTACATACTTAAATTCTTTAAGTATGTAATTTCCACTGTCTTTAAGCACATGATCAATTATCTTTGGTTGTTCCAAAACTTGTGTTGGTTTTTCAATAAAAATCTCTTTGTCATTCAAGTTTTCTTTATTATTTTCAACAAAAATCTCTGTTTCATTCTCACTTGCTAAAAGTATTGTTTGTTCCCCATCAGTACTTTCCTTCTTAACCCATTTGGTTTTAACTTCTGGTGTAGAGTCCCTTGATCTAGCTACTTTCTTTGAGTTGTAACGCTTTCTAGATTGATAGGAATTAGATCTCCTAGGGTTCCTATTCCAAAAAGTGTTTGGTGAAAACTGAGCAGTACTTTGAGAAGGTACTGGTTTTGGCTTAACAGTACCTTGAAAAGTGTTTGAAGGTACTGGGGGTTTTGAAAACGGTCTTCTCTGGTGAGGGTACCTATAGTCTTGTGAGAAATTACTATGATTAACCCTATGTGATTGATTCCAGACTGGTTTATTCTCTCTAGGATTATGGTTGGTAGATCTGGTCTTTGGGAATTTGCTTAGGTACTCTGAGTGAAAGTCACAGTTCTTAATCAAATGATCAGGACTATAACAAACAAAACACAATTTTTGACCTGTAATCCCAAAATTGCTTCCTCTATGTGTATGACCAAACCTATCCTGTCTTTTTGGTGAATGATGAAAACTGTTTTGACCAAAATTATCCCAAAAAGGTTTAGCAGTATTTTGAAAAGGTTTTCTTAAAGGTACTGTTGGACGTCTAGCAGTACTTTGAGAAGAAGGTACTGCTTGACTCTTAACACTATCATCCTTAGGTTTCTCAACTGTTTCTTTTGGGGTTTCAGAACTAGATGGACCTGTATTAGATTGACCAATAAGCTTTTTCCTAAACTCTAGATTGTCTACTCCAAAACAAGACACATCAGGCCGAAGTGGTTGAAAACTACCAGTGGGATGAGGGATTGCATGATAACCTTTGTCTTTCTTAAACTCAGGAGGTGTTTGGCTAATTGATTCCTCATTACTAGATGTATCTACATAGTTAATGAGTTCATCATCACTAGTTGTTATATCCTCAAAATCACATTCATCCTGATCACTAGGTGGGTTTTCTTCTGTGCTACTAAAGTTCATGCCAAAACCTAGTCCAGTTCTAATGTATGCTCTTTTCTGTTTTTCAACAAAAGTAACATGTGTAAGGCCAGCTTCTCCCCAAGCAGCAAACTTTGCTAGCAATTCATCCCTTTCCTTAGTCATCTTTTCTAGTTCAGAGACCTTACATCCTAACTTCCATTCACTTAATTTTAACTGATAATCTCGTTGTTCATACTTTTCAGCCCAAGCCATTTCATTATTTTCATGTGTTATTATTTTGGCTTCCATTGATTCTAAAGTAATTTGATAGCCAGCTACCTCAGACCTAGCCCTTCTACATTCATCTCTTTCAGTTACATAATCAGTAAGTACCTTTTGATAAAAATCATGACACTTAGAGCATACCTCAGAGATAGGGGGTGAACTTGGTGAAGTAGCTACCATAGCAAGCAGAACAGGTTCATCTTCATTCTCCATGCTCCAATCAAAGCTTCCAAGACCATCTCTGGATTCCAAAGCAGCAAATCCAGGTTCCTCATCAAAAGTTGTGCTCCAATCAAACTCTTCCATTGCCACCATACAATAGGTTACTGGTTCATCATCAAACTCAGCACTCCAGTCAACCTCTGATAGATTCTCTTGAGCAACCAAGGCTTTTGTTTCAGTAATAGGAATTTCTTTTAGTTCTAGCTTTGGTTTCTCAGTCATCCTGTTTTCCTGATATTTAGCAAACCTGCATTCCCTTGCAAAGTGTCCAGTTTTCTGACAGTTAAAACATTCAATCTTATATTTGTCAAAAGTGATACCCTGCTTAGGCTTGAAGTCAATGCCTCTTCCTGTTTTCTTCATGAACTTCTTGATCCTAGCTGTGATCATAGCAACCTGCCACCTTATATCAATTTCTTCAAGAGCATCCTCTTCAATTTGTGACAAGTCTTCTTCATAAGTAACAGGTAAGGTGGCTTGCTGAGCAAAGAATGAGCATACAACTTCATCAGAATGGATGGTGTTTGTTGGTGATGATGTTCGAGGTTTGAAAGTAATGCTACTTAGCTACTGTTGGTATTGCTCGTCCTTGAAAGTACTGCGCACCCTTGAAAGTACTGCTTGTCCTTGAAAGTACTGCTCGTGGGGATTTGATTATTTACTTGGCGATCATGAGTACAAGCATCATTATGGGAGCTGGTTAGATTGACGATACACAACAGTAAGGTGTTTGAAATTTCATGGTATATGATATAAGTATTTTTATACTGCTAGTTTTGATCGATATAGGATAGAGCATACGTTTTGGTTCTCGTATGGTTTTCGATTTAAGGGGAAGTCAAGCATGATGATTATTATGGATTTTTAGCGACACACACATGATATTGTTTCACACACACAAGGAGTTTAGTTATTTGTTCTTAAAAGGTTTTAAAAAGCTCGTATTTGGATTTATTGAATAATTGATTACGAAGAAGGTTGAATATCATTTATTTGATGTTGTAGTTGAGTCACAGGTTTGTGTTCTTATCATATCTCAAAGTGGGTGTTACACTTTGGAGATAACTTGTTCGTGCTTCAATGATTATGACATCGAATTGACGAATAGTAGATGAAGGTTTTCGTCAAGGGATTGCGGTCTCCCTATACATAGGTTGTATACGTTCGATGTCATCTATAGTGCAAGACATAAGATACAAGTTTGGGTTATCTTCTTCATCAAATTTGTTATACTTGGTTTTCTTCACAAGTGATCATTACAAGGAGCTTACAGATTTGAAGAATCATTTGATGTTCATGCACCACTCAAGGGGAAGTGTTTGATTTTTACTATTGTTGATCATTATTCCTACTACTAGTTGGAGTTTTCTACTGTTTTGGATTCATTTTTAGTAAGCATTTTGGTGTTCTTCATGGAGGGCAATTCGAAACATTGGACGGCTTAGATTGGAAGTATGATATTGGTTCGTGGTGGTCAAGATCATTATTTTCATACGTTCCCTATTTGGATAATAACAAAAAGGGGAAGAGATGTTTGAGTGGCATGGCATGGATTAAGGGGAAGACAAAGGAAGGCATATTTGTTTCATTCATGGTGAGATCCCTGATCTCAATTTCTCTACTTCGTCTAGGGAAGTTCGTTCAATAATGGTTTTGTCATTATCAACTAGGGGAAGATGACTCTCTAGTATATAAAGAGAGGCAGGGAATTGGATTTATTGTGTGTCAAGATGTGAACACTATTAGTAAAGGTGTGTGTGTTTAACCTAGGCGTAGTGTATAAACGCCTAGGGATAGTTAGTTAGTTAGTCGATTAGCAGACTAGTAATTATTGTTAGTTAGATGATGATGAAAACCTTGTTCAATAACAAAGAATTAATTAGTTTAGTCCGCTGTGCATGTTATTAGTCTTTGTTATTGATCCCTAGCTGAGCTTATAAACGATCTACACAATTGGTATTAGAGTACTTTAACGAGCTCCCCGAGCTCTGATACCACTTGTTGGATCGATGTACTCTAACCAAACTAACTTATATAGCTTGTTAAGGGTTTAATAACCTCGAATAAATCCTAAGTTACTAACAAAGAAACACTGAACTATCTCTATTAAGTATGCGGAATTTACTTAACAAAGCTAAGAAGAATTAACTTTAACTTTCAACGATTTTATTAATACTTAGAACCTGCTTGTTATACAGATTCTCTAACAACTCTAAAACTCTAATATCGTACTCTCTAAAAACTGTAAAAACGCATATCTCTAATGCCAACCTAGGGGTCCTTTTATAGGCTTAAGGATTACCCTAGTCGGTTTACAATTACAAACCTTGTACGACAAGTAATACTATACTAATCTAAGAACATTCTAGAATTACAAAATAATCCTTAACGATTTTGCATATCAGTCCTTTAAGCATGCAGTTTTTGATGAATCGAGCAGTACTTTGACTTTATACTTTAGCAGTACTTTGACTTCTTCAGCACTTTGATTCTTCAGTACTTTAATTCTTCAGCACTTTGACTTTCCATATCCCAACAAAAGGGAACTTCCACCTTGGTAAAATATATTAACCAAAAAACAGTTTAAAGTACAATGGAATATGGCTGAAATCCCACATTAACCTCAAGCAAACGCTTGAACAACCCCTAAATTATTTATGACATGCTATAAATGAACAACTAGTTACCAACAACTAGAATAACCATTAACAACATAAAAAGACAGGCAAAACAAATAAACAAATCGACATAAAAGATTACTTCCTCGAACGACCTTGAAGCTTGAAATCAAACTGATTGTTAAATTACTCAAATTGTCCAGGTAAGTCATAGACCTGGGCCGCATAATCATCAGAAAAATAGCCTTCAAGTTCATTATGTCCTCCTGTTTAGGGGTGTCAATAGGGTCGGGTTGACCCAACCCGAACCCGAACCTTATAAGGCTTATAGGGTCGGGTATAATCGGTGGTTATGTTAACTATTAAGATGTCATTTTGTTTTCATATCAAACTTGCACTGTGTAAAGGTTGTAACTTACAAGTAATAAAACTTTAGTAACCAGTGTAACGACATTCCGAAAACTGTTTGCCGTTATCACTTAGTGATGGTTAAATCAATTTCTGTTGTATTGTAAATTTAAGTTATGCACGGTCATATGTTTCTTCATTTTAATGTTTAAGAATACCCTGTTTAATAATTTTTGTAATTCATGTCTTTAATTTTAATCGGATAATTTGTCATTTTAATATCTCATATTCAAGCATTTGGACATGAACTTCATAAGCAATCATGTTCTTACTCTGCTGTTGGTGTAATGAAACGACCAGTTTACAAAAGAACACATTTCCAGCTTATTGCTACCTTTCTTTTACGGGTGAAAACTAAAGATACGCAAGATAGTTTTTCAAAACAGACGATATACGGAATGAACTTTGAAAATTACCATTGTACGCAAAATACTTTCAAGTTTGGAACAATGTACGTAATATGACCGGTAACTAGTAGGTTACAAGGTCACAAAGTTTGAAAAATGACAGAACTGGTCCCTGTGGCTTGCGTTGACTTTCACAAGTCATCCATTGACTTTATTTTCGGTTGAAAATTTCAGTAATGGTCCTTATGGTCATTGACTTTCAGATTTAGTCCGTTTTCATCTGTTTTTGTCCGTTTTTCTTACGTTTTTATCAGTTTTCATCCGTTTTTGTCCGTTTTCTTAGATTTTTGTCCGTTTTATCCGTTTTTCTTACGTTTGTCTAGTTTCTTTCGTTTTTGCCCCTTTTTTTTCCGTTGTTCTTACGTTTTGTCCGTTTTTCTTACGTTTTTATCCGTTTTTCTTACGTTTGTGTACTATTTCAACATATTGAAAATTTTTCCCAAAAAGAAAAAAAAAACTTTGAAAAAAAATTTCCGAAAAAAAAAGATTGGAATTTTTTTCGCAAATTTGAAATAAAAAATTCCAAAAATATTTTGAAAAAAAAATGGGAAACAATTATTTCCGAAAAAAAATTTGAAAAAAAATATAAAAATTTCAAAATAATTTGAATAAAAAATTTCAAAAAAAAAATTGAATAAAAAAAAATATTTTTCAAATATATATATATTTTTTAAAAAATTATTTTGAATTTTTTTTTTCAAAATTTCAATATGTCGAAATATTTTTTTTTGTTTCAAAATCTTTTTTTTCAATATTTTTTGAAATTTGGACATATTGAAAAAAAATTTGAAAACAAAAAATGTATTTCGACATATTGAAAAATTTGCAAAAAAAATTCAAATATTCTTTTAAGATCCTTTTTTTTTTTTTTTTTAATTTGAAAAAATATTTTTTTTATGAAATTTTTTGTTCAAATTTTTTTAATTTAAAAAAAATAAATATTTAAAGAATTTCGAAAAAAACAATTTGGAAAAAATTTCCAATTTCTTTTCTTTTTTTGAAAAAATAAGTATTTGCGATTTTTTTTTTGAATTTTTTTTCAAATTTTTTTTCAATATTTCCAAATTTCGAAAAATATTGAAAAAAAAAGTTTTGAAACAAAAAAAGTAATTCGACATATTGAATATTTCGAGAAAAAAAAAATCAAAATTTTTTTTAAGATTTTTTTTAAATTTGAAATTTTTTTACTTTTTTTCAAAAATAATTTTTGGAAATATTTTTTTCCAATTTTTTTTGGATTTTTTTTTCAATTTTGCGAAAAAATTCCAATTTTTTTTTCAATATGTTGAAATAGTACAAAAACGTAAGAAAAACGGACAAAAACAGATGAAAACCGATAAAAACGTATGAAAAACAGACAAAAACGGATGAAAACGAAGAAAATAGACAAAACGTAAGAAAAATGTAAGAAAACGGAAAAAAAAACAGATGAAAACCGATAAAAACGTAAGAAAAACGGATGAAAACGGAAAAAAACGGAGTAAATCTGAAAGTCAATGACCATAAGGACCATTACTGAAACTTTTTTAACCGAAAATAAAGTCAATGGATGACCTGTGAAAGTCAACACAAGCCACAGGGACCAGTTCTGTCATTTTTCAAACTTTGTGACCTGGTAACCTACTAGTTATCTGTCATATTACGTACATTGTTCCAAATTTGAAAGTACTTTGCGTACAATGGTAATTTTCAAAGTTCATTGCGTACATCGTCTGTTTTGAAAAACTATGTTGCGTATCTTTAGCTTTCACCCTTTTTTTACACTTATTTTTACATATATACTTTCCGTTTTGTGTTTTAATTAAACAATTAAGGAACCCGATAAACCCGAATCACCCGACCCGATAACAACCCGAACCCGATAACCCGATTACTTATCGGGTCGGGTTGCGGGTCACTTCTTCAAAGCCAAAAACCCGATTCAACCCGACCTGATAAACCCGACAACCCGACCCGATAACACCCCTACTCCTGTTGATGAATAGTAATTGCCCATAGGATCATTTGGCTCAAACACCTCATCATCACTATCTGAATCAACCACTTCACCCACCTTAGAGAATAGGTTGCCCTTCCTTTCACCATCAGCCACCAGAATAGGTTTACCATTATCATCCACAAGGGTAGCTTTCCCATCAATAATAAGCTTTTCAAGCTTCCCAATTTGTTAGCAATAGGAGTGTTCTCCATAGGTGATGGAGGCGAAGTTTTGGAAGAACTAGAGATAACTTCAAGAGTACACGTAGTGCCAATCACAGGTTCAAAAACCGAATCTTGTTTCATAAGTACATCAAAACTGTTTTTCAAGTCAACAAGGTTGATATCATCCACTCAATTATTATTCTTACCTTGGTCATCCCAGGATGGAGCCGTACTACTAGTAGGATCAGTAGTAGGTTCGTTACAAGAAGTAGAACCTACATTTATCGTTGGAGAACCTCTATTCGATTGGACATAAGGCTTAGACGTCGATGCTCTTCCATTCTTTAGCTTAGTAACCGGGCTATAGTAATACGAAACTTTAGGCTTTTGAAAACGAATCCCATCAACCTGACGATTAGTACCCTAAAGCTTACCTTTTCCTTTCATCTTATAAGCTTCAACGAAATCCTCTTTATCAACCAACGATTTATCTTTCACAACCGGTTTCACTCTTTTAGGACATCCATCATCATTGTGATCAAATACTTTACAAGTCTCACATCTTGGCGGCTTCCACTCATATTCAAAATCAATTTTTTCCAATGAATGACCTAAGCTATTAGGGTAAGGGATCACAACCACAAGAGAGTCAAGTAAGGCTTCCTTTGAAGACACTTCCACAAGGGCCCTAGCATAGGAATTACGATCCCACGACTTAATGCACATCATACTCGTGTAGGAATCAATCATGATAGGTCGATAGGACGACCAATTTGTGTTGTAATCAAACTAAGACCAACCTCAGAATACGCACCAACCGGAATTATGGAGTTTAACCCAAACAGGAGCTAAAGTTATATCATCTTTTGTAAGTTTAGCGTTCGGAGTCCAAATATTCCAAAAGATAGGCACCAATCGTATCAGCCATAGACATCCTTCCAATACTCTTTCCATGCCCTCTTTGGTTTCAAATTGGAACATAAATAAACCATTATTAAGCATAACCCTTTGTAAACCGAACTTCGCCCATGTATTTCTAACGTAATTTTCAACTATCGGAAAAGCGAGTCTCTTACCAATGAAATAACCATCAAAAGTGTTAACGAATCTAGAGCTTACCTCATCGATAGCTTCCAAAGGAATTGTGACATTAGCACCAGGCACACAATTTTTGTTTCTCATCTCCGAAATCTTAACGGTCTTCTTGGGTGTTTTATCCCTAAATATATCCGCAAAAGATATATGAGTAGAACCTGATTGAGGCACCAAATTTGGCACACTCGCATCACTTGTACTCGGACCCACATCAATCTTAGGACCTTTAACCACACTAGACGATCTCGCACCTTCACTCCCACCCAACGATTCACCATCAATATTCGAAGCTTTAGACGCACTTTTATTAATCAGAAAACTCTTCTCTATATCTTAAAAACCCACGTAGAATAAAAAAAACAAGTAACAAATTGTAACAAGGATGCAGCAATAACCAAATCAATAAAGAAACCCTAACTCAATGTTAGGGTTTTAACGTATGAAGCTCCACTACCTAACCCATCATACCAATCGTACCAAGTATAAAATTGGGATAATTCTATATTTAACCAATCTGAATATGGAAATGTCATATATACCCAAAATACAAATTTTGAATGCAAGATGTATAATGCATTTAAAGCATGTATTAAGTGAATATGACATTATTATGTTTAAATTGGGTAAATATAGAATTTCTCCTAATGATAAAATATGAAAATAGTATGAATCAAACAGTAAATCCTAGCGTCGGTTGCTCAATCGCCTCCACCAAATTGTAAACCAATAGGATTGAATCAATACAAGCGAATTAATAATTAAACTAAAGATTCAATGTGACGGTTGAATTCGGCAAAAACGAAAAAACGATTAAGGATAGAGAATCGCCAGATTCGCCTAACAAACAACCGGTTTCTTAGTTATTTCACTCCCATCTCAATCAATCACTGGTTAGTAAAATGTTATCTCAATCAATCACTCGATAGTATACGTGGTCAAAATTTGCGCCTTCAAATGGGTCGCTATCCAAGTCAGCTATACATATACGTATATTTGCATTCAAAGTTCAAATAACTAATTTCAACCTCCGTTCAAAGTTCCAACTAGTGAAACTGCATATTTACATATTTCTTCAATTTATGCTTAAACAACATTATAAATTATGCATTAAAACTTGTATATATGTAATTCCCGCCGTTCAATATACGTTGTAAGCTGATAAAAGTCTTTAGTCAAGCCACATGTTGGGATGCATTTTCACAGCCACTTGCACACGTTATCTCCATCATATATACTGCATTTATTATAATTAATTTTCCCTGATTATTTTACTCTTAGAGTATCAAAATGAAAAAATACATGTTGGTATCCTCTTTTGGAGCATTCCTAAACCTACTTATTTTCATTTTCTTGGTGTTTCTCGAAAGTCCGTTTTGCTTGGCGGCTATAATATATGAAGATTGTGCCCCGAGAACCTGTGGTGATGGTAAGAACGTAAGCTTTCCATTTTACATTGGAGATTTACAACCGTCAGATTGTGGGTACCCTGGTTTCAAGCTCGACTGCAACAATGGGTCCTTAATTATTCAAATTTCTGGAAATAACCATTCAGTTGAAGATATTGACTATAGCAGGCATAATATGGTGTTACGAAATTCCCCAATAACCACCTGCCCCTCGGCAATCACAAACTTAACACTTGATAATAGCACCTTTTCGGTAGATTCATCGAAGGCACTTGTTATTCTTAAGGATTGTTCTATATCACAGCTGCCCGCCAAGAATTTGACAAGGTATAGGATTGGATCTTGTGATCAGTTGGTTATGTCTAAGAATGATATGAATTTTAGAATCGCAGAGGAAGTTTGTACTAAAAGGGTTGTGGTACCGATTAATTCGGAATCTTATTATACGGTGGTTGATGGTGGAAGTTATGAAGAGGTGCTGAAGACAGGATTTACATTGTTATGGCGGGCACCGGCCGATTGTGACACTTGTAGACAAAGTGGTGGTAGGTGTGTATTTATTGAGAACATGCTTCAGCTCCGTTGTTTGTGCTCAAATTCAACCAACGTTGACCCCTCCGAGGGTTGTCCGACTGGTAAGAGCATATACCACCGATCTAATATACAATTCGCAGAAGTTTTATTTTGACGACAATATCTCATTTTTATCTAGGGAAATTTGCATTAATGTAACCAAAGATAACAATTATCTCCAACTTCAAGATTACCTCTAACATGAGTTTTGACCCATATTCTTTAAAGGCCCGTTTAGTTTGTAGATTGGGTTTAGGTTAGAAAATAGGACCCCCATTTCATTTTTAGCCGTTTGGTATTTGGTTTTGGATTTAATCTCATTTTTAGTTTGGATTTAATCTCAAATATTAAGGAGTGTGGTAAAGTAGTGTGGTGTGTAGGTTTTACGACAAAGAATGAGACCCATTTCATTTTCTTTTTATCTTTTGTCTCATATTTTATATAAATAATTTATAAATATTTTTTTTTTAAAATATAAAATAATTTTAAATATTTTTTACATCAAATCCAAATTGAAATTCAAATCATAATCCTAAACCTACTTACAAACCAAACGGAACCTAAATATCCAATAAACAAATCATCAGCATTCATTTTTGCATCAAAATTAAAAAAGCTATTTTTTTTTTTTACTTTTTTTATAAATAAAATATCTTGCAAACGGTAAATCGTTAGGCTGCCCCCAGTAAGGAACCCCAATCCCCCTCATTTTCCCTGCCACGTCAGCTTTCTCTCTCCAGCGACCTTCAGGCGATTAGGTGCCCCAGTAAGGGCGACCAAGTTCATATATTGTTTGGATTGCAACGGTTAGGAAGTAAAGTGGTATGTTTTTGTTTTGTGATATCGATCGGATAGACGACCAATTCATTTATTTTTTGTGGCAATCGAATCACTCCACAACAAGGAGATCGATTTGGAAATCGATCGCCTACCCCTCGATCGACTCCAAATCTCGCTCACTGGGGCTAGCCTTAAGCGATAAAAAATATACCATCGCAACGAGAATGATTTCTCGATATATCTTCGAGAAACTTTATTTTATTTTATTTTTTTATTAATTTTTTTAGTTTTGTTTGAGTGTTAAAATTTGCGTTTGGAAAAATCATATGCGATTTGTGTATGTTAGGAATCACGTGTGATTTTTCTAGACGTAAATTTCAACAAAAAAAAAAAACAAAAAACAAAAAAAACAAAAATCGAAAGAAAGTTCGTCGAAAATATATAGAAGTGTCCCTCTGTAGAAAGATAATTTAGTTCTCGCTGTGATGGTATGATTCTTTTCGCGTAACGATTAATGGTTTGTGAGATATTTAATTTTTTTTAAATGACGAAAGTGGGTTTTTAAAAAGTGAATGAACATGATTAGTTCATTGGGTCTTTAGAGAATTTGGGGTATAAATTGAACTTTTCTTACGCTTAACCCCGTTATTAATTGCTATGAGATTAAAATTTTAATACTATTTTAATGAACAATGTTAGAACCCAGATGTGTGAAAATTGGATCGCCATAATAATTGTCTGATATTTTTCTACATGCAGATTCAAACTTAAAATCAACAACTACTGTTAACAAAAAACCAACGATTCTTGTCAAGAAAAAACGAGTGCTTCTTATTACAGGTATATTATACGAGTAATACACAACTATTCTTCTCCACTTAACTTTCCACAACAATTTGTATGTCTTTGAGTAGATTAACTTATGTAAAGATATTTATTTTCTCGTGTATTTTATTTGTATCAACTTATTAGCAGATATACTCAAACAGTCAAACTATCTTCGATTCAAGGTTAAAAGAATGTTGAGAAAGTGTCTTAAAGTTTTATCGCATTAAAAAAATGGTACCTCACTTTTGGGCTATATATAAATAGTAGATCGCAAAAAAAGTCCAAGTGATCTTTCGGTGAAATTGCAGACACATTTTTTTTAAAACTTCAAAAGTGTAGGTAGAAGTCCTTTGATTCGGATGAAATTCCCACTTCTGTTTAATAGGAAATTTCGTCAAACTACATGGAGGATTTTTGCAATTCACCCAATATAAAATGCTCAAAAGTTTTGTTTTTTTGCGAATTATCTAGTAATGTATTTAAACTTGTCATTTTTTTTAGTTGTGTGTAGTCTTTTGTATTTTTTGCGATTATTTACCTTAAATTTTTGATTTTGACTTTTGAGTGTATTTTGTTAATGTAAAATGACTATTTTACTCTTCACTGTTAATAAAGAGGTTACAAAATATAAGGGTAAAATGGTAATTTTACATGAGTAAATACAAAATATAAGGGTAAAATGATAATTTTTGATTTGTATAACATGAGCCCGTTTGACTCGTGGCTGTTTAAGCCCGTGCCCATTAGGACCTGAGCTCGTTTGAACCGTGGTTCGTGCACGCTCGGCCCGCCTGTTTTGCCACCTCCAAGGTTATACTTTACATCAACATATTTTTCTTCTATGGCTACTTACAAGTTGAAAGAGTAACCCAATAAAAATCTTAATCTATTTCATACATGAAACATTTAACAACAATTTCGCAACTATAACTATTTTTCGTTTTATGTTTTTGTTGCTACAGACGAATACTTGTCTAGTTTGTATAATAGGTTTAATAAATATAGGTTGCATAAATATAAAGAAATTTTTGAAAAGGTTAGTAAAGCGAAGTGGTTTGCTAGAACTTTAATTTTATTTTGTTGCATCACTTTCCCTCGTCATTGTATCCCCTGTAATAACCTAAAATCATCTAAATATATCATACGCATGCGTAATAAGGGTTCTCACTGGAGTTCTAAAGTTACATAGTGAAAAGAAATGAAATATATAGTGTGTTTTATATATGTAAAATCATGACATAGTAACCAATTTTTAGTTTTGTTTCAATTTAATAACTGTAGCTTTTTTTTTATTATAAAATAATAATCAAGTTTGAAAAGTGTTTAATTTTAATCACTCAAAGTTTCAATAGTGTTCTATTATTATATAATTATTATGTTTGAGTGATTAAAACAAAACACTTATCAAACTTGGTTATTCGTTTATGAGTAAGGATCAAATGAGAAGTAAAATTAAAATGAGAATGGTGAAAAGAAACCACAGCCGCACATTTCATATGCACCTAAAAAAATAGATGCATCTCCATTTGAATTTCTCCTCCTTATTTGAAATGTGTGGCTCAAATTTCTTCTCATTATTCTTATTTCAAATTTTCTTCTCACTAGATCTCTTCCCATTAGTTTATGGCGTATATCTCTTTTCACTTGTGCATAAGTTAGTTGTACATTAAGTTGGTTGGGGTTAGTGAAATTCAAGGGGAGGGGGGGGGGGTATTTATTGTTACGGTACAACCAAACAAGACACATATGAATATCTTAAAGATAGTTTTTTTGAACAATTACACAATAATAGAGCAGTATTGAAACTTGAATGATTTTGTGGTTAATTTAAAGTTTGAGTGACTTAATTAGAACAATTATCAAACTTTGTTACTATTAAGTAACATTTTCCCTTTATATATTTAAAAAAATAATAATAATACAAAAATCAATTTGGAACACAATACACTATCATGATTTTCATTAAAAATTTATCCACTTCAGTTACCACTATAATCTTTAACACTTT
This sequence comes from Chrysanthemum seticuspe, assembly GCA_019973895.1. Taxonomy (NCBI): domain Eukaryota; kingdom Viridiplantae; phylum Streptophyta; class Magnoliopsida; order Asterales; family Asteraceae; genus Chrysanthemum; species Chrysanthemum seticuspe. The sequence goes on from BPTQ01000003.1 coordinate 169,840,543, forward strand.
TCGTTTGTTCCAGCTCTTACCACAGGAGTTGCGATGATTTTGGTTGCGGCAATTATATGTTTCTTAAGGAAATTCAAACGAAGAAGATTAACAGAGACTCATGTGAATGTGGATATATTTCTAAAAAATCATCAATTTTTGGCTCCAAAAAGGTACTCTTATTCGCAAGTAAAGAAGATGACTAACTCCTTTAAAGTCAAACTAGGACAAGGAGGTTTCGGTTCAGTGTATAAAGGAGAGCTAAGCAATGGAAACCTAGTGGCAGTAAAGATTTTAAGTGAATTAAAAGGTAATGGCGAAGATTTCATTAACGAAGTTTCAAGTGTTGGCAGGACTTCTCATGTAAACATAGTTACTCTTGTGGGATTTTGCTGTGATGGTCATCAAAGAGCATTAATCTATGATTTCATGCCTAAAGGCTCCCTTGAGAGGTTCATATATGGCCAGGAAACCTCAAGTGATAGCCATCTTGGATGGGAAAAGTTGCACCAAATTGCAATTGGGATTGCCCGAGGCTTAGAATACCTGCATAGTGGCTGCAACACACGGATCTTGCATTTTGACATAAAGCCACATAATATTCTTCTGGATCAAGACTTTTGTCCTAAGATATCTGACTTTGGGCTTGCTAAGTTATTCCTTGAGAAACGAAGCATGATATCCATGTCTCATATGAGAGGAACACCGGGGTATATTGCTCCTGAACTATTTTCTAGAAATTTTGGACAAGTATCCCATAAATCAGATGTGTATAGTTATGGAATGATGATTCTGGAAATGGTTGGAGGGAGGAAAAATATCGAGGGTGAAGTTGACCATACAAGTGAAATATACTTTCCTCATTGGATATACAAAAAGGTTGAATTACATGAGGAGCAACTTGGACTGCACGGGATTGTGAGTGAAGAAGAAAACGAGATGGTAAGGAAGATGATTATAGTCGGTTTATGGTGCATACAAACAAATCCTTTGAGTCGCCCAACAATCACTAAAGTATTGGAAATGTTAGAAGACGACTTGGCATCATTGGAAATTCCTCCAAAACCGTATTTGTCTTCTCCACCAAGGCATGTTAGTTCCCCATCTACAGAATGAATGATTGCCTCACAGCACTTTCAACTGTTTTTGCCACGTATGACTTCTTAAACAAAATAAAGTTATGTCTTAAATGAACTATTGAGTGCTTGGTGATTGTTGTGCATTTGATTAATGCGACTGTGAAAGTAGTTGTGTATGTACATTCGTGTATTCAACTTAATTAAGGATTCAATAAGTGCATTATTTGTAGTAATATAAGAGCGATGGTGGTGGCGGAGCGATGGTGTAGACGAAGGGTTTAGGAGTAATCGGGATTGCGGGTGATTTTTGAAAGAACTGGGTGTGATTTTGAGGAGATGGTGTCCTCAATCCTAATTAAAAAGAAAAAGAAAATAATAAAAATGTCTTCCTCAATAGCAAAACTCATCAACTTCCTAATATGTAATTAAATTATATCAGATAAACTTTAGAGTAAAACCATAAAATTAGAAAAATGGAATAGTTAAACAAAGAATCTTACAATTACTTAAGAAGTAGGAATATAGGTTGTTTCAGAGGTTAACATTTAGCGACGTAAATAGCGACATGTTTAAGAAAGTCACTAATATAGCAACATTTTTACCGACATGGTTCTACTAACGACACATCTTGCGACATCTTTTGGGAATCGTATATTAGCGAATTAAATAGCGACGTGTAGAGAATGACGCAAATATAGCGACGCTTGTTGCGACACTAATTGCGACACTGTCATCTCGAAATACATTGTGACATCATTGGTGGCATAGTTTGCGACGTCGATGGCATAGTGATGCTAAATAAATCGCTACTTGTGTCACAACATAGGTCGAAGGCTATTTGTTGGATATTTTAGTGTAATTGGATTAACTTGTTAGACCAATTTCATCATAATAAGACATTATTTAGGCTTGGAGGAACGGAGTGCACACCTACTTGAATTTATTATGATCTTAGGGGCGAAGCCCCTAAGGGACAGGGGTCCGGGGGCAGCGCCCCTGGTAGCAGGGTCCAAGGGGCAGCGCCTCAGAAAATTAATTTTTCGGAAATTGAGGGACTAAATTTGACAAGTTGGAAACCTGAAAACTGCCTTTGGCAGTTACCCGTTTGTATAGATATATACTGTTTTATTTGGTCGTTTATACTTTCTGGTTCACAAAACATCTCACATACACATACAGAAAATTCTCAATCTCTGAATTGTATCCGATTGAATAATTCAGGAGAACCACCGAATTGATTCGATCTGAAAATGTTCACACGCCTTTCAAAGATTTAAGCATATCCAATTGTGTTCGTTACTAATTATCCCCTACACTATTTTCTTGTAATGAATGACGCAAATCTAGGCCGTTAACTATGTTTGACATGGCTGAGTAGTTACAGCGTAATAGCAAGATATTTGTCAATTGTCATTTGTATGATCAATAAACACAACAAAAACTATGAAAATAACCTTGCTATAATGATAGTACATCATACAGTTAAATAGGCTTTCAATTTGAAAAGGAGAAAATTCTCCAAAAGGTACAAAATATAGGGAGTAGTTCACCATGTGGTACAAATATTACACTTCTTTTTAAAATGGTAATGTGCGATCGTACTAATGTGTGACTGTGCTAATGCTAATGTGTTACTCCATTATTTTTTTGACATGTGTCCCGACCAAAAGTACCCTTCCAATCATTTGCTAGTCCATATGCTTATTTGTCTTATTGAAATAAATGTGCTATCGATTGGTGTGCGACTTTGCCAAATATACTACCGGCGGCTAGAAAGATTTTATTCCTGACTTTATAAGATTTTGCTCCTTCCCAATACAAAATGGCCATCGGTAGCACATTTGGAAAAGTCGCACAACCGTCGGTAGCACATGTGTGTTTAAAGTCAAACTTGCAAATGATCGGAAATGTACTTCATGACAGGATACGTGTCAAAAAAAATAATGGAGTAGCACATTAGTATTAGCACATTAGCACGGTAGCGTATGTTCATTTTAAAAAAATGTATAAAATTTGTACCACATGATGAACTCTTCCCTAATTTTTGTACCTTTTTCAGAATTACCTCTTTGAAAAATAATCATTTTTCATGCATTTTGTCGAACTTATGATATGCATGTAGATTCGACAAGTTAGAAAAATACTTTCAACGTTAGAAAAATAATCCTTGTAGTGCATTATTGAACGGATACTTTATTTTGTCAAACTTATGATATGCATGTAGAATCGACAAGTTAGAAAAATACTTTCAATGTTAGAAAAATAATCCTTGTAGTGCATTATTGAACGAATACTTTATTTTGTCAAACTTATCATATGCATGTAGAATCGACAAGTTTGAAAAATACTTTCAACGTTAGAAAAATAATCCTTGTAGTGCATTATTGAACGAATACTTTATTTAGAAAACATATACAAATTCTAATAGAAGAATATCGAGTGAGGTTTCGTATGGGATAGTGCTTGCAAACTTACTTTAAAAAATAGACAAACCAGCATGATCAAGGGATTAAATTACTTTGAAAAATAACTGTTTGTAATAACTTGGGTAAAAGGATTTGAATCTGACGCATAATAATTTAGTGTTGATCTTAACATTTGGGTTTTAACAAATATATTATTTTTTTTAGAGTCAAATACACGGTTGGTCCATAATTTTGTACCTAAATATCATGCTAGGACAAAACTTGTCTTTTTTATCGTGGGCAGTCTAAAACAAAGTTTTTATAGTCTAAATTAGTCATTTGACCATTAATGGCCAGGTCAAAGTCTCGTTATAGTCCATAAAATCCCGTTATCCGTTTATTGTTGAGGGTAGAATCGTCTTATTACCTTGATGTACTATGTAGCAGATGTTTAATCCAATTTCCCGCCATAATGTATAATATAACTAAGCTGTGTACTCATTGCTTATCCCCAAACTTGTTTCGGAAGCCTACCCAAAAAACCGTAATGCAATGTCAATCATTAAATCCAATAATCTAAGTAAGAAAATAACAAGCAGCAACCTTGGATTTACTTTATGGCAAATCAGAGAACCTCCTTTCTTTGATGACCATGAGAAGGAGGAAAACTCTGCAACTAGGAGATATGGTTAGTGTTTTTTTTTTCATTTTTTGTTATAATCGTATACACCTATATATTAGTACGATTTTTTAAGTTATTCCCCTTTTAGGTAAGTTTATCGTAACAGTATTTTTTTACATTTTTTATACAGCGGATCAACCAGGTTCCTTTAGCATGAGGTTCTATCATAAAGGTACATTCAAATACTGGCCAGGTAGAATATATGATTGTGGTAAGGAATGCCTGGTTAATTATGTTGAAATCAATGAGGTATCTGTTGATGAAATGGATGCTCTCATGACCCAAATCGGTTATAATAATGGACAAACCAATTATTGCTACTTTGTTAAGCCTGGTAGTACATTGGATGATGGATTATTTAGTTTTCGTGAAACTGCTAATCTTGAGTTGTTGAAAGACCTTGTCAAAGACCATCAGTTGATAGATGTGTATGTAAAAATAGGTAAGACAAGATTAGAGCTGTCTGAAATGTCCTCACAATCTATTAAGACTGTTTTTTGGGAGATGGATGAAAATAGTAGAAAAGTTGCTAGTGCTGCTATTCAATCTTATTGTAGACGATTGGTGTTAGATGATCTTGATAATGAGCCTGCACTAGATCCTTTTATGCAACTTACACAAGTACCTATGGACCTCATTTATATTGGTGAATCTAGCAATTTGCCAAACATTAAGCCTGTATTTTTCACCCTAGACACATCATTTGCTAGCCAATCTGTTCATAACAGTGAGCGTACTTTAGTACTTATTGATGAGGACAATGCTATTAAGGAGCCTGATAATTTTGAGGTTAATCTGTTCCGAGTGACTTAGGGGAAGCAGTTAGAGAAAGTAGGAAGAGCACTAGTTGATTTCAATAACAGGTTTCAGGAGCCTGATGTTGATGTAAATCTATTTCAATTGACTCAGGATAAGCATTTAAGGGAAGTAGGAAGCGCATCTGTTTATACCAATAACATGGAAGAGGATCCTGTTGTTGATGTTACTATGTTCCAAGTGAATGAGGCTAGTAACTTAGGCAATGCAGTTAATGATTCAATTCAAGCAAATGAAGAGAATACTTGTCAGAAGAATGATGCACAACTTGCTTTGGTCTAAGTAAGTCAGAGTAATGAGTTAGGTAAAGCAGGAACAACCACTAATATAAGTGATGACATGCATTTGGAAAATGATTTACATGTGATGGTTGATGATGTCTTTTACAATGATATGTTTCTTACCCACAGGCAGACTTTGGAAATGGAGTTTATACCACATTCTTCTATTGTGGTCAGGAATTTCCTATTGCAATGGATGTTAAAAATAAGGTAAGAGAGCATTCAATAGAAACTAGGAGGTAGTTGATTTTTATGAAGAATGACAAAACAAGAATAAGGGTCAGATGTAAGGGTTGTGTTCCACTTTCAGGCCCAAGTGAAGGTCTTGGACTGGATATAGGCCCATCTAGAAGTCCATTAACCAGAAGGGGTATAAATACATTGCTATCTGGCAAAAAGGACCCTTGCAAAATACTCTGCCCATGGCTATTATTTGTCGGAGGTCCATGGTCAGTCAGAAAATATAATGAGCAACACACTTGTTTGCAATTAAAAGCAGTCATAGATTTTAACCTTAACTATATCTCAAAGCAAATTACAATACAAATTGAAACCAATCCATGGGTTCCTGTCAAGTCTGTTCATAATCAACTTACCAACCAATTCGAGCTTGAAGTGTCCCTGCAGAAGGTTTTAAGGGCCAAAAACTTAGCATTAACAGGCTTCAGGGGTCAATTCAAGCTACAATTTACCATATTGAGAGATTATGTTCAAGAGCTACATAAGAGAAACCCTAATACAACAGAACTGGTGAATGTTGAACGACCTGCAGATGAGGCTCTTCCAACGAGAGAATTCAAGAGAATGTATGTTTGTTTAGGTGCACTGAAGGAAGGATATAAAGCGTGTGGGAGATTGTTGTTGGGGCTGGATGCTTTTTCAATTCATGGTCCTTTGAATGGTCAACTGCTGACAGCTGTGGGAATTTGTGAAAAACTAGAAGGGGGGGGGGGGTTGAATAGTTTTACCGATTAAAACTTCGTTTTAAACTATTTAGATCGACTTATGTCAATCTATTTGTTATGCGTGTTGGATAATGATAGATAAGCATATAAGTAAGTAATGCAAAGATAAAGAGTAAGGAAACACAAAACCTTGACATGAGTATCTATAGTGGTTCGGCTACAAGGACACCTTCTTTGCCCTACTCCACTCCCCGAGTACCCCACTCGAGAGTTCGTAAGCACTACACAACACAAGCTCCTTAATGTGGCGGAGAAGCCTTCACAACGTCGCCTACTCTTTATCCGGTACTAGGCTAGACACCGAGTTCTTCCACGAGGTAGAACCACACCTATCACAACATCGCCTACACTTTATCCGGTACAAGGATAGATATCTAGTTCCATTACAAAGGAGGAACTACTACCCAACACTACACCACAATACGACTACCCCAAAGGAGACACACTCCTCATTACAACACCATAAGGATATTAATATCCTTTAACCCGAACTATCTATCTTGTACATCGATGCACCATATCGAATGTACACCCTTGGCACCTTTCACTAATGCCTTCGACACGACCCTTCGGCACCTTTCACTAATGCCTTCAACACAGCACTTCTATGGAGGGAGAAAAGAACTATCAACAAGATACACTTTAGTAGTCTTGATGATGACGAAGCTTAGCAAATCATGACCTTGAGCTTGCACATCCTCAAGAGGTGGTGATCTCGCTTTTAAGAGGAACCTAGAGAATCACACAAATAGAAAAATACATAGAATGATCCTTTGGATCAGTGGTTAGAGATGTTACAATACTAAGAGAGAGTATGTGTAAAATTGGTGGTGAGCAAGAGAGAAATGGCTCACTATTTATTGACGAAATTGTCTACTGTCCCACGGATCCCTCCCTAGAGAGATCCGGCTAATGCAATCCTTGGGATCCGGCTACTGGGTCAGCTTAAGTCCGGATTTCGGGTTGCAAACCGGGTTATGGGTTATGAACCATGGGTTATGGGTAATGGATTATGAATACCCAACAAGATGCAATGTACCTAGACAATTGGGTTATGGTTCTTGGGTCATGGGTCATGGACTTTGGGTCATGGATCATGGATAATACCCAATATGACTTCATGCATGATGTCATGCAATGGGTCATGGGTTATGGATCATGCTCCATGGGTATGGGTTATGGACTTTGGGTTTTACCCAACAACATTTAATGTACCTAGTCAATGGATCATGGGTTATGGGTCATGGAATTTGGTTTTTACCCATTACATTACCCATTACAATATGTACAAAGTATATATAAGTGCATTTTCATATTATGTAAACACTAGTTGTTATACATATACATTTCTATAAGATGTAAACAATATTACTAGTTTAGTGTTTATATGAAAATGTCTTTTGTTTTATATAGCTTATTTACTAAACATGTTTTGATATGTTTAGTATAAGTGTGTTAGTAAACTATTGGCTCAAACCTTTTACGTATTTTATTTATTTCGTTAAATCATTTTATGTTTGTTATCGACAAAATATTTGAAGATTGTCAAATCTAAATGACCGTTTTTATTGTTTATTTGTATTAACAATCTCCCCATTTTTGTTGATGACAAAACATAAGATTATTTTAAGGAAAAAATAAAATTCGTAAAAATTTGAATTGGAGCTCTCTTCTCCCCCTTTTTTTCGAAACAAAAAGAGCGTCGAAAAGAAACTAAAACATTGTTTTGAGAAAAACGTGTGAAAAGTACTAATATGAGAAATAGAGAGTAAGAGGAGAGAAGGATTCTCGTCTTAGCTTCCCCTTGACGGATGCTTCCCTTTGTTGAGGGCGTCAAGTAATTAGGAAGTCTAAGCGAGTGTGTTGCAATTATGTTTGCAAATGGTTTCGTCTTTGACGAAAAGCTCCCCCTTGACGAGTGCTCCCTTATGAGGAGGACGTCAAGTAGTATAGAAAACCTAGGTGAAAGTATTGCAAGCGTTTTTGAAATTTCTTTGCTTTGACGAAAAGCTCCCCCTTATTGAGGGTGCCAAAGTCTTCATGTGTATTTTGAAAATATACAAAACAAAGGTTAGAAAACAAGTATATGGTGCATAATTTCCTACAAATGAGATTCATATTAGTGAAAAATGTGTTTCTGTTGCACGGATCTCACGGATCCTCCCTGTGAGGGATCCGTCTAGGCTAAAATATGTGAACTGTGTACCTGCACTTTATTTGCAGCAATGTAGATGTGAGAAGTGAAGTAAGCATCAAGATGAGCTATGTATTATAGCACCAAACATGTTCTCATAACCATATAGCATACAACATGTAATTTAATTCAATAAAACACGAGAGATGATATACATATCTCTAAAACTAAGAGAATGACATAAGCATGTAGTACATTTTCTAATAATTCTAAGTTGTGCCGAAAACTAATAAAGAGTGTGGAAAACTAGAAGGGGGGGTTGAATAGTTTTGCCGATTTTAAGTTTGTTTAAAAAACTTTAGATTCGATAATATGTGAGATCGTATGGATGTAAAGAAAGTATAGATCTAATGATAAAGTAAGTAAATAAAGTAAAGAAAAGGGATAGAAATGACACAACCGATTTATAGTGGTTCGGCTACAAGGACACCTTCCTTGCCCTACTCCACTCCCCGAGTCACCTACTCGAGAGTTCAAGCACTATGTCAACAAACTCCTTCAACTTGGCGGAGAAGCCTTCACAACGTTGCTTACACCTTTTTCCGGTACAAAGCTAAATACCGAGTCCGTAACACGGTGGACCAAACCAACACGACTATTACACAACAAATATGTGAAATATCAAATACAAGATCTTCGCTACAGAAATCTTGCGGAGGAACAAATCAATCAAGGACCCCTTGCTTGGATGACTTGTAGAATGCTCATGATCTCGCCTTAGAGAAGGACCTATATGAGAATCACTAAAGAAAGAAAGAAAGAAGTACTCTCTAGATCAAGTGATCTTTTGTTAGAAGAGAATGAGAGTATATGAGAGAACTAGTAAGAAGAGGGGTAAGTTAGAATGAAGAAATGGCTCTCTATTTATAGGCAAATTCTGCCACTGTTCCCCGGATCCCACGGATCCCTCCTACAAGGGATCCGTCTAGTGTAAACCTAGGGATCCGTGGGACGCTCCTCTTTGCCAATGGGTTTTTTGGTTATGGGCCATGGGTTATGGGTTGGTCCATGGGTAATCCTTTAGATTCAATGTATCTAATGAATACATTGTATCTAGTCAAATGGGTATGGGTCAATGGGTTATGGATATGATCCATGGGTTATGGTTTTTACCCATCCTAATAAACTATTACAACAAATGATTAATTACAACATTTTTGTATTAAATGGCTATATGTAAATGCTTTACAAAAATAACATGTATCCTTATAATTGTACTTAAGATAACATTATATTTGTTATCAACAAAACACAAAGAGATCGCAAAATATTAATAAACGTTTTTTCAGTTTATTTGTATTAACAAAGAGCACCATTGTGCTTGTATTCCTAGGTTCTAAGGACGAGTAGATTTGTTGATTTGGTCAAATTGTTCAAGGAGATGATTAAACATGAAATGCAACTCATTTTGTACTTCTTGAACTAACCCTTGGGTATGTTGACAATTAGAGCAATTATTGTCATGAGTAGGAGATGGAGGCATTGGAGATGGAACGTTTTGAGGTGAAATGTCGGGTGAGCGGGAAGGAGGTTGCACAAAGGATGGTGGGATTTGTGGAGGTGAGTTGAGTGACGTAGGAAGGGGTTCAACTAAGAATGAAGGTGATGATGTATGGGTTGGTGGTAGAGATAGGACGTTATCCATATGATTAGGTCTTTGGGATTGGTGATTCCTTGTTCCTAGAGATGGACTAATTAATGGTGAAGGTGAGTGGAATGCGGGTGTTGGTGATGTTTCAACATCAATGTTTTGGTGTGAAGGTGGTTCCCTATTTAATGAGAATTATGGTGAATGAGAAGTCCTCGGTGGTGAGTCTTCTAAAGAGTAAAGATTTGGATGCGAAAGAGGTGTGGTAAAGGAGTGTAGTCTAGGTTCTAGAAATGATGACTTAGGAATTTTTGTCGATCTAGGTGTGTTTGGTTTAGAGGGTATGGTAGTGTTTGGTGAAGGTCTTTCTATCCTAAAAGGTCGAATACTAATTCTAGCGGTTCTTCTAGCTTTGGTTGGTTGAGTTTGTTGAGGAGGAATTCTAGTATTTGAGGCCTTGACGGGTGATGACTCGGTTGAGGAAATCTCATGAACGACATGAGCATTTTTCTTGAAGGAACCTTTGGTTGATGAGGTTGTGCTAGATGCTTTAGTCATAGTGAAAAGGAAGATGTAATGGGTGTCTTGGCTACTGAATTTGAATGGTGGTTTGAATGATGGTTTGGGGGCATAGGTACACTTGGTTTATAAAGGATGAGATTAGGTTAGTGAATTAAATTTTAGACCACTAAGATTTTTGGCATGCACTAAGGTCAACTATAGTGTCGTTCTATCCTAGGAAGTCATTTAACGAAAGGTAAAGTGTTTATATTACCAAAGAGAATTTGAAATTGATGAGTATAGTGAACTTAAGCTTTTCTGTAGACCCGGTTCCCACGGATCCCTAGCTTTGGGGACCCGTCTAGTTAAAAACTGGGGATCCGTCTTCAGGCAGTAATGAAATGGAGTGATGATGTTCTATCAAGGTCTAGTACCTATATATCTTAAGTGTTTAAGTTCCCTAAGGTGTCTTAAATGGTATAGGACTTAAATGTTCAACCATAATGAGTGAGGATATCTAATGATGGTTTTTGATAAGAAAATGGAGTTTTTAGGTATGTACATGAGTGCTTAAGCATGATACTAAGCTTTTGAGGGTGTCAATTGATGTCAAATGATCCTAGAGATCAGATGGTAACTCAAAGGAAATTTGGAAAATTCCTTAAAAATCATAAGAAATGAAAAAACTAGTTTTTAGCCTATTTTGAGGTAAAGATGACTAAAATCAATTTGCTAAATTTGAGAGAAATATCAAACTAGGTGTTTTGAGATGAGATAAACAATGTGTACGCATTGGAGCGGAAAAATGGTGAGTTATGAAGAAATGATAAATCAAAAACATCTAAAATGTGATCTAAAGTCATTTATGGTGTATGTGGGATCAACTGAGCTTAAGGATAGGTAAAGTGATCCTAATGTAACATGTTTAACTAGTATAATAAGGTCTGGAAGGTTAGATTGATGTGAAAGTGTAGGATTTCCATATCTGTCCACCCGGATCCCACGGATCCTTCATTTGAGGGATCCGGCTAGTTATAGCTCAAGGATCCGGCAACTGGGACCAACTCCTTCACAGAATGCATGCAAAATTTTGCACCACTTATCGAATTTCAAACCTATTCATTTCTACATTAAGCAATCATGTATGTAAGTAAAGCATAGCAAGCATGGCATGTAAAAGTGACATATAGGCATGCAACTAGAAGGAAGACCGACTTTTTGATATTATATCAAATAGTCTTAAAATTCCTATTAGGATTTCCTAGGTTAGAGTGTCTTTGTTTTTCTCCATACCATCTACTACTACTAAGTTCTAAGATAAAGAATGTAACATATTGGTTTTCACAAACACATAATCAAGCACACAAAAGGGTCGAATAAGTGGAGGTTTTAGAGAGAGAAAGTGAAGAGAGGGTGTTCTCTAGAGAGAGAAAGTAAAACAAAAAGAAAATGTTAGATTAGAAGCACCACCTCTTCTAAGGATTGAAGAGGTATTTATAGTTACAACTAAACGTCCTCCTGTCGGACTGTGGATCAGGCATGCAGTGGGTAAAGACCCGTCCTTCCTCCACGGTGTTACTCTAAACTAATAACTAAGCTAATAAACACGTAAATAATGATATGTCTACGAGTTAACATATGCTAGACAATAGTTGGGGTGACAGACACTTCACTATGGAATTTCTAATTTCTAACAGTCTCCCCCTAAGGGAGGTCACCCCATGATATATGTTTTGAATCCTAGCATTCTATTTTGTCTTCAGTTTTGAGCTCGTAAACTTCAATTCTTCATTTCCGCAATCTTTATGCATTAGAAGTGACTCTTCATAGTCCGACTGCTTTGTACTTTTAGTGGAGGTCTTTTTGCTGATCCACGTTTGGTGATTCTTTGAGCCAGGTTAGAGATCATCAGCCACATCAAATCTCCAGATCACCCATTGTTGTATCGCCTTCATGTGATGTTGTGACTATTGGACCGACATGCTCACACTTTCTGGGTCATGACATCTTTCCATCAGAGTAGCGGAAGCTTTGCTGGTTCATGATACTTGTAGCAGCGTAGCAGAAGCATATTATGAAAATATCAGAGCCAGGTTATATAGATATGCACTTGTCATGATTTCTTCAGTTAAGTGTGTGTGCTGTGAGCATGCGGTTATGGATTGACTCCTCAATTTTGATCAGCTGCAACCGTCAACAGTTCCTGCAAACAACAGTTAGCACTAAAACACATGAAAGTGTCTTTGATCACTTTCGTTGATTACAGTTGCAAGAACCACGGTTCCCCGTTGATCAGTATAAATATTGCCTGTGATCAGGTATAATTCCGAAGAATCTCCTTGACAGGGTTTCGCAGCTAATCAAGCCGTTCTCAAACCGGAACATCTCAAAAAAGACAGCACGGAGTGAGTGAACTAGCGAATTGAGATTCACTGATTGATGAAAAATGATTTGAAAACAATCGTGTATTGCATAATAGAAAGAGTTTTGTAATACGACGAAGGTTTTATAGTAAAGATCAATTTTCAATCATAAATACCTTTTAATTTTGAAATATTAATACACAGTCGATGTGCTAGAGAAAAGATTTTTTAAGCACAACGACCGGTTTTTCAAAGGTATCCATCAATCCGTTTCCTGGACCAAGGTTGATTCAAGATTGAATCGCCCCATCATTTCTATCCAGTTGTCACAAGCTTGATCTTATGAAAGATCTCACATGTCACCCACCAAGAGCTTGTTTGATGTTGGCTCTAGAAGGCTTTCCATCTTCATCGTGAATATTTTTACGTATCACTCGGATGTTCTGGCAATACCACGAGGATAATGCGTAGGACTCTCAAAATATACTTACTTTTCACATTGTGTGAAATAGCAAGTCTTCATTAATTTTGTGTCCTAATGAGATTTTGTGGATGCTCTCTTGGCTCTAGACTCAATAGTGCACTTTGGTTTCCTATGTCAGAGACTAGGGAGAGGGTCTCCTTCTTCAATATCAACAATCTCTAAGAGAAAGTCGATAGATTATGTAGGTTCCCCGTGAGAATGAAACAAGTCTTTTTAATAGGAACTTGAGTAGCTTGGGAAGTTTAGCGAAGTGCATCACTGGGTCCATGACGTCTTGTCTTCAATACCAGTGTTACCTTAGTAACCACCAGTAGCAAATGTATTGAACCCGATTTTTGCCCTAAGGTTGAATTATTGGAGGGCTATTTCTTTTCACCCTTTCACATTTCAATTCTTTTTCATTTTTCAAACCCTTCAGTGCTTACCGATACTTCATAACTAGAACCTTTTTGGGTTTATTCCAGTACTAGCTCTATCTTAGTCCGCACTCTTCCCATATTCTCATTTTTCTCCTTTTTTTAATATACCTAAGGACTCTACACTATCTAGTGGATTGTCCCTAGGTAGATCCTTCCGGTTCTGGCGGATCGTGGGAACTAATACCTAACCTCACCATCCTTATAACTCCATGCATAAAGTAAAATGGTCGGTCTTGAGGTATAGTTCATTCTTCCTTGAAACGAATAGAAAAATCATTTGGAAAATCAATCAAGGTACTTGTGATACAATATCAAAGCATTTTGTACCTTAATTGTTTTGATCATTTAGAAATGCTCCCCCTCAACATGTGCATATAATTTTGAAATTGTTTAGCACATGGAGGCAAGAGTTCTTTGAAATATTATCTTGATCACAATTTTCGTAGAAAAAGCTTTTTGATTTTCTTGGTAAATTCTCCCCCTCAAAATGTGCATTGTTTGTTTGAAATCATTTGACACATAAAGGAAGGAGTTCTTTTGAAGTACATCCACGATCACACTTGCCATATAGAAAACCATTTCAAACTCAATAAAGGTACTTATGACAAAACGTTGAAACCTTTGTACCTTGATAGTTTAATTTCTTTTGAAATGCTCCCCCTCAATATGTGCTTCGAGATTCGAAAGCATTTAGCACATATGGGAGAGCAGCCTGCACAATTGAATCAAAACAATCACCTTTTATCAGATTTCATATATTAAATCACAAATTCTCCCCCGATCAAAAATATCAAACCCTTTGAGATTTTGGATCCCAAGTGATTTAATTAGGTTTAGAAAACATGGGAGAAAATGTGGCCAGGTTTAAATACTCATCTTGTTTTTGGATAAATGCTCCTCCTCAATCATGTGCATCATGTATTAGAAATCGTTTGGCACATGGAGGCAGGAGTGCCTTTAAAGGGCTAAAACCAATTCCATTTAAACAGATACGAGATTTAAATCACGATCTCTCCCCTGATCAAAAATTTTAAACCGATTCTCCCCCTCAACCAAGTCAAATTGATTTTAGAAAGAAAAACATTTGTGTAAGAACAACAGTCCTTTAGGTGACATGCTTTCCTCATTTAGTTTTTGGATAAGTGCGTGAAATTTATGAAAATCGACTAAGCGTAGCACTTTCCCTTTTGAAGAGCGGGTTGCTATCTGAAATAATAGCAAGCCATATTTTAAAGAATGGGTTACAGTCTGAAATAACTGCAAGCCAATTTATTTATTTTTTTTTTTAAAGACATGTTTAGAAAAGAATATTTATACCTTCTGTTCGAACTTCATCTAAAGTTCTGTGCCATTATTGAATGACATTTCTAAGACCGTAGATGTTATCGATACCAGAAGACATGTCATGAGAAAAACAATATTTTTGGTATTTTTCCAAATTTTCTGATTTTTATGGATTTTTGTTGGTTTTATATTTTTCTATTTTCCTTTTTGTTGGTTTTACATTTTTTGTATTTTGCTTTTTGATAAATATTTACAAAGAAGATAATTTAGTTTAAGAGGATGATGATATGAGTACCGAGATAAGGATATCGTACAGCACGTTGTAGAAGAAAGAAATCACATCTCTTAAACTTTCATCACCAAAGCATTCGAGGCTCCAAAGAAAATCGTCTGAACATGAGCCTACTCAATGTGAATCTTTGGTAGCTTCCCCCCAAACCGACAATCTTCATATAAAGACCATTTCTTCCAAGAAGTAGAAGAGAAGCAAACAGTCTCATTGTATGAAGCTCAAGAACCCGAAGACGACGATAACAACTGTGACAATCCGTACTTTCAGGTCATTTCTCGACACCATTCATGTTTCATTATTTCAACATTTTAGTAAACTTGGTTTACTTGTTTCAAATTCGCGTAACCTTGGAGGTTTAGCGGCGAATTCATGATCATGACATTCACGTACATTTCATATGGACTATGATTAGTCTACATTTCATTGACATCATGTGCATTTCATTAGTTTATGCACGACATTTCATTTCCCCCTTCAACGCGTGATTTTTATGTTTAATAATTTTTATCGCGTGAGTTTTATTTTGATTATTTAACCCGTTACATTCAAAAATGATCCCGAGGTATTTTTAAACTCACATTTAGTTTATAAAAACTATATTTTTAGTTTTCCTAGTGTTTCACATTTATTTGGTATTTTAATCATTAACGTTTAATTATTACGTCGTTTTCTTAAAAATCTTACGATAATTATTTTATCATCCGATTTTCACAAGGAAAGTATTTTTACAACTTTTATCAACTCATTACATTATATTTTGATCTAACAAAAACTTACTTGTACCACAAATTACCATTTACTTTAACTTACACATTTATTCAAAATCTTACAAATTACACAAAATATCTACAAGTACAAGTTTAAAAAAAAAAAAAAAAAATATATATGGAGACAACCCTCCCCCAAAAACCGGCCAAGGGGGAGGGAAGTCTTAATTATGGTATGGTTGATGTTTGTTTCAATAATTCACATATACAAAGTCTAACACTCAATTATTTTCACACACTTCTCATATTATCAAGGTGTAAAAAAAAAAATAAACTCTCCTCTCTTTTGCTCATCATATCCGGCCACAACAACAAGAAGAACCAAGGGATCAAAATTTTGCAACTTCAAGTGTTTTAACAACCTAGTTTATATCCTTTTCATGGTTTTGAAATAAAAACCAAGGATATTTAAGATAAACCTTTGTTACCTACACCTCTTCATATCACTAGTAAGCATGTTTTTATCATCCTTATGTTTCCTTATCATTTTTATATGTTCCTTATCATTTTTGAAGCTCATATGCATGTTATGTAGTTTATACCATTTATTCTTGATTTTTAAGGTTATATATATATATTAGTCATCCTATAATTATTCCCAAGTTATTCTTTGGTCTTGATGGTGATTAGGAACCCATGACACCCTAAGAAGGTGTATGGTAGGATTAGATTAGCTTTGGAGTTGATTTGAAGGGATTAGAATAGGTTTTGTCCGAGAAAAACTATTTTCGTAAACTCTATTTTAGGGTCTGTCCTTAAAACGTATTTCTGGAAAAATCCACTGATGGTACGACATTTTGGCTTTGATAATTAGAAAATATACTTTAAAACGAATCCGTGGCCTTTTGAACGGATAAAAACGGAGTTATAACGAAGCCGTGGTGAATTTTTAAAGTTTGACGACGAAAAGTATTTATTTTCTGAAAAACAGCTTGCTGTTTGTACATATTTCGGGTCAAAAACGAGCCTTAAGCTTCACAAATTATTTCGACTTCTCAAAAATATATTAGTTTACTTCGATACGAAGCTAAGGACATATTTTACGTAGAAAACGGATTTAAAACGACAAATATATGGCCGTTTTCATAAAGTTGCCGTAAGTATTATTTTCTGAAAATTATATTATTTTTGACGTAACAAGTATTTCATTAGCTATATCGTCCATGTTTGCGGCAGTTTTTACCCATGATGCAAAACTTTTTATAACAAAATGTCTTCTAGTAAAATCAAGTTCATCGGCCATATTTTCCAAAACAAAAAGCCGTTTGTCAAGCGGAGTTATAGTGATTTAATTACGGATGTTCAAACTTTGGCCGAAACTTATTTTCTGCACACTATTAGCAAAAACCACCATCTTGAGCCTTGGATATCTTTATGATCGAGACCTTTTGGACGAAAACTCCTGAACTGAAACTTTTAGATATCGATACAAACTTTCCAAAACCGTTGAGTTCGTTTTCTAACGATCGACGTACACCATTTTACGACTACTTTTCCGGAGCCGTTTTTGTTGATTTCATGATTTTTCCGATGACATTGTTTTGCGACGAAAAATGGTAATTTCACCAAAAATCATTATAAAACCATTGTAGGATGACATTTTGACGTAAAAACATGTAAAGTCATTTTTGAAGGGTCAAGACGTCAAAAGAGTATTTTTCGTCGACGAGTAATATTTTCAAAAACTCGTAAATGGTATAAATAACATACGAAGTGCATGCATAGCATTACATTGCAACTCATGACATATCATATCATTGATAATAGGTCCCGGTTGACGCATTACATTATAAACCTCGGTGTACTCACTATTGCCGTTATTTCCAGTTTATACAAGTGAGTTTTCATAGCCCCGTTTTTACATGCTTTTGATTATTTTCAAACCCACGGGGGAGAATACATTGCACTATATTTTTTTTGTACGATACCAAGTATGTTAAATTCATTACATTGCTTAAGTTACCACATATGCCAATTTGAAAGTCCCCAGTACATGAACATGAACCGTTAATCTTTGAAGCGAGGATGAGTGGATAGATCTATCGAGGGTGACGCCTCCATCCGGGTTGGTGAATCCCAACCAGGCAAACGGATGCATTTCATTTGATGGTATTACGGAGTTGTCTGGCAAACACTCTGCAGGGGCATACATTATTGAACAGTCTAGTTTCGGGGTCATGGGCTTAGAGCAATTGTAACATTATTTTTACGTGACTGGATTGTCATGCATATTCTATACTTGTGTAGTCGTATAAAACATTTACATAAACCTATGATTTCTCACCAACATTATTGTTGACGTTTTTAGCAATGTATTTTCAGGTAACTGAGGCATTCGCATCATGACATGGTTAGGGACCTATATTTTGAGTCGCGGCGTCGACTTACATTATGTACATTATGGCTCTTTATTTCAAAACATCGTTTGGATTTGTAACATATTTGTATTTTGGCAAACTTGATAAACCTTTTGGGACCGATGTTGTACTCTGATTATGTTTTATGAAATATCCAACGATGTGTTTTTAAAACGACACTTTAGGTCGTTCAATATAACTGTGATGTGGTGCTATGACAGTCATTGCCCCCAGGAATTCCATTCCGCTGCAAAACAGGTAAATTGGGGGTGTGACAGATTGGTACCAGAGCTACAGTTATAGAGAACTAGGTTGCATCATTGACCCTAGACTATAGCTACATTATCATAGCATCTCATCATTTCATTATTGTACATGTTCATTGTTATCATGCGGATTCACTTACACTTTGTTCGAGATTATTTACATTTATTTCATATCGGTTGTCACAGACATGTCTTCAGATTCTCACCCTATTACCATATCATCGGATGATGATCCATCACATTCCACTGAGGTTGTATCTTCTATCGGATCCACTGCAGCCTTTCCACTGATCATGACCGACACCGAGACCGAACCCTTCGAGGAGGGTGAAGTCGCACCTACACCTCACGTTAGCCCAGCTTTTAACCCATTGCTCGCACCATCACCACCACCAGCACCACTACCAGCACCATCACTACCACCATCATCACCATCATCGTCATATTTTCTTAGAGATCCTGCACCCGCATCGGACTTGCCGCCCAAAAAGCGTGCACGTTTCGATATCCCTACACCACCGTCGACCGAGCCCGAGCCACCCGCTAGATTTGAGTTAGGCGAGAGTTCTAGGGCAGCTACTGCACGACAGCCTTCCACAGAGGCATTAGGTGCCCGTATCGATGCACAGCAGTTACAGATTGATAGTTTGACTCGACAGTTAGGGGAGCTATCGGTTGACAGGATTGAGCCCATCGCCGAGGAGGTCGAGGGTTTGATATTAGGCAGGGTTAGTATTGACTTAGAGTTTCAGGGTCTTCAGCACCGACAGATTGAGGATAGAGAGCACATTACAGAGTTGAGGCAGGAGATGCCCGAGCTGTTTGACCGAGCCGAGATGACTCAGGATGAGTTTCAGCGACAGTCACAGGAGTTGTCTTTAGCCCGTGAGCGTATTGTCACATTGCAGGGTCAGATGGATGAGATGAGGGGTTTGATTGATAGTTTGGTTCTTCAGGTTCGTGATCTCCAGGATAGGGCAGGCGGAGCACCATGAGGTGCCTTATGTAGACTTTTGTCATTGTATAGTTTTGACCATTATTATCCTAGTCACAAGGTGTGTGACGTAGTTTAAAGAACTTGTTGTATTTTGGTTGTTGTACAAACAAATGTATCAAGTAGTGACTCTACTATGTAGGAATGGTTATTATTATCTATGATATCGGTCCATGTAGGCCGAAATTTTCATGTATATTATCCACGTGTGTTGTGATTATATTTGTGATATTTCATTATTGTTCCGTTGTGATTCCATTTATCTTTATGCATGTTGTGGTTGTGGATATATTTGTATGATGGTTGTTTCTACTTACGAGTTCTCATGATTGTTTCATCTTGTGATTTTGAAGAGTTATGGCACCGAAGAAAGCTACAGTTGAGATGACTCAAGCAGCAATTCAGAAATTAGTGAATGATAGCATTGCTAATGCACTTAGAGTCGAGAGAGAAACAGTAGCTGCTGCTGCTGCTGAAGCCGCGGCCGCTGCTGAAGCCGCAAGATTAGCTGCTGCAACTGGTAATGCCGGAGGATCTGGGGTTAAGAAATGTTCTTACAAAGATTTCAAGAGTGGTGAACCCACTAAGTTCCGAGGTACCGAAGGAGCAACAGCAATGGTTAGATGGTTTGAAAAGTTGGAGTCGGTATTTTTGCTTTGTAACTGTCCGGATGACAGTAAGGTTAAGTATGCTACGAGCACTTTGCTCGATGGAGCGTTATCATGGTGGAATTCATACGCGCAACCAATTGGTATGGAGAATGCTTTTAAGCTTACGTGGGAGGAATTTAAAAGCTTGGTGACTAAGAAGTTTTGTCCTCGGACAGAAATCAAAAAGTTAGAGACGGAGTTCTATGAATTGGTCACGATTGGGTATGACATTGACACGTATATTCGGAGATTCCAGGAATTAGCTGCATTATGCCCGTCGATGGTTTCTGATAAGGAAAAATTGCTAGAGGCTTTTATCGGGGGACTTCCTGAAGTGATTCAAGGAGATGTGACTTCATTCGATCCACAATCAATTGAAGAAGCTATTCGTGTTACTCAGAAGTTGATGGCACAAGTGGTGAAGCGAGGCAAATACACCACCACTAACCGAACCAACAACAACAACCCCAACAACCGTTTCAACAACAATAACCGAGGCAACTACAACAACAATAACAAGCGCAAGTGGGATAACACAAGGGGTAGGAATGCTACTCAACAACCGCCCAAAAGGCAAGAAGTTGCTAAGGTTTATGCCGCGGGTCAAAAAGAAGGAAAAGGATATTCGGGGGTTTTGCCGAAGTGTAACAAGTGTTTGAGCCACCACAATCCGGGTCGATGTCCTGATCCGTGTGAGAATTGCAAGAAAGTTGGTCACCGTACTAGGGATTGCACGGCACCGAAGGTTACATGTTTTGGTTGCGGGGAACCTGGACACTACAAGAGGGATTGCAAGAAGGGAAAGAATCAAGCAAATCCGAATCAAGGAGGTATGGCTCAAGGAAGAGTTTATGTTATTGGAGGCGGAGAAGATAGAGAAGACCCGAATGTCATTATGGGTACGTTCCTTCTTAACAATCGTTACGCTTCAGTTTTATTTGATTCGGGTGCCGATAAAAGTTTTGTGTCCAATGCATTTGCACCTTTGCTCAACATTAAGCCAACTACACTAGACATATCATACAACGTCGAATTAGCTAATGGTAGCGTAGTTTGCACCAACACCATTGTTCGCGGTTGCACATTCAATTTTCTTAATCATCCATTCAACATAGACCTCATGCCCGTAGAGCTTGGTAGTTTTGACGTCGTCATAGGCATGGATTGGTTATCTAAGCATCGCGCCAAGATCATTTGTGATGAGAAAGTTGTACATCTTCCCTACAATGGCGAAACTTTGATTATTCGTGGGGAACGAAGTGGAACTCGAATTAGTATCATATCGAGTATCAAAACGGAAAAGTACATTAAGAAAGGTTGTCTTGCTTTCTTAGCTCATGTAACGGAGAAAAAGTCGGAGGAGAAGCGACTTGAAGATGTTCCTATTGTTCGTGAATTTTCCGAGGTATTTCCCGAGGATTTACCTGGACTTCCACCGGCACGTCAAGTAGAGTTTCAAATTGACTTAGTGCCCGGAGCTGCACCGATTGCACGAGCACCGTACCGTTTAGCGCCATCCGAAATGCAAGAGTTGTCTAATCAATTACAAGAACTGCTAGACAAAGGATTCATTAGGCCGAGTTCCTCGCCTTGGGGAGCACCGGTTTTGTTTGTGAAGAAGAAGGATGGATCCTTCCGAATGTGCATAGATTATCGAGAATTGAACAAGTTAACGGTGAAGAATCGTTATCCACTCCCCAGGATTGACGATTTGTTCGATCAGCTGCAAGGTTCTAGTATTTATTCCAAGATTGATCTTCGTTCGGGTTATCATCAGCTTCGAGTTCGGGAAGAGGATATTCCTAAAACAGCATTTAGAACACGTTACGGTCATTATGAGTTTCAAGTGATGCCGTTTGGATTGACTAATGCACCGGCGGTATTCATGGATCTTATGAATAGAGTATGTAAGCCGTACTTGGACAAGTTTGTGATTGTGTTCATCGACGACATCTTGATCTACTCCAAGAGCAAAGAAGAGCATGAAGAACATTTAAGGACGATTTTAAGGCTACTCAAAAATGAGAAGTTGTATGCTAAGTTTTCGAAGTGTGATTTTTGGAACCACAAAGTGCAATTTCTTGGTCACATCATTGATAGTCAAGGACTACAAGTTGATCCCGCAAAGATTGAAGCCGTGAAAGATTGGGCTACTCCAACGAATCCTACGGAAATTCGACAATTTCTAGGACTAGCCGGGTATTACCGAAGGTTCATCGAAGGTTTTTCGAAGATAGCGAGACCTTTGACCAAGTTGACGCAGAAAAACAAGAAGTACGAGTGGGGAAAGAAACAAGAAACTGCTTTTCAGTTGTTGAAGCAGAAGCTTTGCAGTGCGCCGATTTTGGCACTACCCGAAGGCATTGAGAACTTTGTTGTATATTGCGACGCTTCGCATAAAGGACTTGGGGCTGTTTTAATGCAAAATGAGAAGGTGATTGCGTATGCTTCTCGACAACTTAAGACGCATGAGAAGAACTACACCACACATGATCTCGAGTTAGGAGCCGTAGTTTTCGCGCTCAAGATTTGGAGACACTACCTCTACGGTACAAAGTGCACAGTGTTTACCGACCACAAGAGCTTGCAATATATTCTTGATCAGAAAGAGCTTAACATGAGGCAACGTCGTTGGTTGGAGTTACTCAGCGACTACGATTGTGAAATCAAGTATCACCCGGGAAAAGCCAATGTTGTGGCTGATGCTCTTAGTCGGAAAGAGAGGCCTAAACCTTTAAGAGTTCGATCATTGGGAATGACGATTATTTCTCCTTTACCATCGAAAATCCGTGAAGCACAAGTCGAAGCACTTAAGGAGGAAAATCGACCAAGTGAAAAGCTTTATGGCATGCCCGAAAGCGCAAATGGTTTTGTGAAGAGAACAGATGGAGTACTATGTTTCAAAGATAGAATGTGGGTTCCATTGTATGGCGGAATACGAGAATTGATTATGCATGAGTCGCATAAGTCAAAGTATTCTATTCATCCAGGATCGGATAAGATGTATCAAGATCTTAAGAAGCTTTATTGGTGGCCGAACATGAAAGCGGAGATTGCCATGTACGTTAGCAAATGTCTTACCTGTGCTAAGGTAAAAGTCGAGTACCAGAAGCCGTCAGGATTGCTCCAACAACCAGAAATTCCTCAATGGAAATGGGAACGCATTACGATGGACTTTGTTACAAAACTTCCTAAGACATCGGGAGGTTACGACGCTATTTGGGTAATTGTTGATCGCCTTACCAAGTCAGCTCATTTCATACCGATTAGAGAGACTTATTCCATGGAGCAACTCACAAGACTTTATGTCAAAGAAATAGTCTCGAGGCACGGAGCACTGATTTCTATCATTTCCGACAGAGATAGTCGATTCACTTCAAACTTTTGGAATTCATTGCAAGATTCATTCGGAACCAGATTAGAGATGAGCACCGCATATCACCCACAAACCGATGGTCAAAGTGAAAGGACCATTCAAACATTAGAAGACATGCTGAGAGCATGTGTGATTGATTTTGGAAATGGTTGGGCTAACCATTTGCCATTGATTGAATTCTCGTACAACAATAGTTATCACACCAGTATCAAGATGGCACCATTCGAGGCACTGTATGGTCGTAAGTGCCGATCACCTGTTTGTTGGGCCGAGGTAGGAGACGCACAACTTACTGGTCCAGAAATGGTACGGGAAACCACTGAAAAGATTGTTCAAATTCGTGATCGACTTAGAACTGCCAGGAGTCGACAGAAAAGTTATGCGGATGTTAGACGCAAGGATTTGGAATTTCAAGTGGGTGACAAAGTTATGTTGAAAGTATCGCCTTGGAAGGGCGTGGTACGTTTTGGAAAGCGTGGAAAATTGAACCCGAGATACATTGGACCATTCAAGATTTTGAGCCGAGTTGGTCCGGTAGCTTATCGACTTGATCTTCCGTCAGAACTCAGTCATGTGCACAACACGTTTCATGTTTCAAACTTGAAGAAGTGTCTTTCAGACGAATCGCTCGTTATTCCATTGGACGAAGTTCATATTGACGACAAACTCAATTTTGTGGAAGAACCTGTAGAAATCATGGACCGCGAGGTCAAGCAGTTGAAACAGAGTCGTATTCCTATTGTGAAAGTTCGTTGGAATTCTCGACGAGGTCCTGAGTTTACTTGGGAACGGGAAGACCAGATGCGACGCAAGTATCCACATCTTTTCGCCGACACCGTTACACCTAACAACGTTTGAATTCAGGGACTGAATTCCTTTTTGGATGGGCGAATGTGACAATCCGTACTTTCAGGTCATTTCTCGACACCATTCATGTTTCATTATTTCAACATTTTAGTAAACTTGGTTTACTTGTTTCAAATTCGCGTAACCTTGGAGGTTTAGCGGCGAATTCATGATCATGACATTCACGTACATTTCATATGGACTATGATTAGTCTACATTTCATTGACATCATGTGCATTTCATTAGTTTATGCACGACATTTCATTTCCCCCTTCAACGCGTGATTTTTATGTTTAATAATTTTTATCGCGTGAGTTTTATTTTGATTATTTAACCCGTTACATTCAAAAATGATCCCGAGGTATTTTTAAACTCACATTTAGTTTATAAAAACTATATTTTTAGTTTTCCTAGTGTTTCACATTTATTTGGTATTTTAATCATTAACGTTTAATTATTACGTCGTTTTCTTAAAAATCTTACGATAATTATTTTATCATCCGATTTTCACAAGGAAAGTATTTTTACAACTTTTATCAACTCATTACATTATATTTTGATCTAACAAAAACTTACTTGTACCACAAATTACCATTTACTTTAACTTACACATTTATTCAAAATCTTACAAATTACACAAAATATCTACAAGTACAAGTTTAAAAAAAAAAAAAATATATATATGGAGACAACCCTCCCCCAAAAACCGGCCAAGGGGGAGGGAAGTCTTAATTATGGTATGGTTGATGTTTGTTTCAATAATTCACATATACAAAGTCTAACACTCAATTATTTTCACACACTTCTCATATTATCAAGGTGTAAAAAAAAAAATAAACTCTCCTCTCTTTTGCTCATCATATCCGGCCACAACAACAAGAAGAACCAAGGGATCAAAATTTTGCAACTTCAAGTGTTTTAACA
This sequence comes from Chrysanthemum seticuspe, assembly GCA_019973895.1. Classification (NCBI taxonomy): domain Eukaryota; kingdom Viridiplantae; phylum Streptophyta; class Magnoliopsida; order Asterales; family Asteraceae; genus Chrysanthemum; species Chrysanthemum seticuspe. The sequence goes on from BPTQ01000003.1 coordinate 169,866,056, forward strand.
ACCTAGTTTATATCCTTTTCATGGTTTTGAAATAAAAACCAAGGATATTTAAGATAAACCTTTGTTACCTACACCTCTTCATATCACTAGTAAGCATGTTTTTATCATCCTTATGTTTCCTTATCATTTTTATATGTTCCTTATCATTTTTGAAGCTCATATGCATGTTATGTAGTTTATACCATTTATTCTTGATTTTTAAGGTTATATATATATATTAGTCATCCTATAATTATTCCCAAGTTATTCTTTGGTCTTGATGGTGATTAGGAACCCATGACACCCTAAGAAGGTGTATGGTAGGATTAGATTAGCTTTGGAGTTGATTTGAAGGGATTAGAATAGGTTTTGTCCGAGAAAAACTATTTTCGTAAACTCTATTTTAGGGTCTGTCCTTAAAACGTATTTCTGGAAAAATCCACTGATGGTACGACATTTTGGCTTTGATAATTAGAAAATATACTTTAAAACGAATCCGTGGCCTTTTGAACGGATAAAAACGGAGTTATAACGAAGCCGTGGTGAATTTTTAAAGTTTGACGACGAAAAGTATTTATTTTCTGAAAAACAGCTTGCTGTTTGTACATATTTCGGGTCAAAAACGAGCCTTAAGCTTCACAAATTATTTCGACTTCTCAAAAATATATTAGTTTACTTCGATACGAAGCTAAGGACATATTTTACGTAGAAAACGGATTTAAAACGACAAATATATGGCCGTTTTCATAAAGTTGCCGTAAGTATTATTTTCTGAAAATTATATTATTTTTGACGTAACAAGTATTTCATTAGCTATATCGTCCATGTTTGCGGCAGTTTTTACCCATGATGCAAAACTTTTTATAACAAAATGTCTTCTAGTAAAATCAAGTTCATCGGCCATATTTTCCAAAACAAAAAGCCGTTTGTCAAGCGGAGTTATAGTGATTTAATTACGGATGTTCAAACTTTGGCCGAAACTTATTTTCTGCACACTATTAGCAAAAACCACCATCTTGAGCCTTGGATATCTTTATGATCGAGACCTTTTGGACGAAAACTCCTGAACTGAAACTTTTAGATATCGATACAAACTTTCCAAAACCGTTGAGTTCGTTTTCTAACGATCGACGTACACCATTTTACGACTACTTTTCCGGAGCCGTTTTTGTTGATTTCATGATTTTTCCGATGACATTGTTTTGCGACGAAAAATGGTAATTTCACCAAAAATCATTATAAAACCATTGTAGGATGACATTTTGACGTAAAAACATGTAAAGTCATTTTTGAAGGGTCAAGACGTCAAAAGAGTATTTTTCGTCGACGAGTAATATTTTCAAAAACTCGTAAATGGTATAAATAACATACGAAGTGCATGCATAGCATTACATTGCAACTCATGACATATCATATCATTGATAATAGGTCCCGGTTGACGCATTACATTATAAACCTCGGTGTACTCACTATTGCCGTTATTTCCAGTTTATACAAGTGAGTTTTCATAGCCCCGTTTTTACATGCTTTTGATTATTTTCAAACCCACGGGGGAGAATACATTGCACTATATTTTTTTTGTACGATACCAAGTATGTTAAATTCATTACATTGCTTAAGTTACCACATATGCCAATTTGAAAGTCCCCAGTACATGAACATGAACCGTTAATCTTTGAAGCGAGGATGAGTGGATAGATCTATCGAGGGTGACGCCTCCATCCGGGTTGGTGAATCCCAACCAGGCAAACGGATGCATTTCATTTGATGGTATTACGGAGTTGTCTGGCAAACACTCTGCAGGGGCATACATTATTGAACAGTCTAGTTTCGGGGTCATGGGCTTAGAGCAATTGTAACATTATTTTTACGTGACTGGATTGTCATGCATATTCTATACTTGTGTAGTCGTATAAAACATTTACATAAACCTATGATTTCTCACCAACATTATTGTTGACGTTTTTAGCAATGTATTTTCAGGTAACTGAGGCATTCGCATCATGACATGGTTAGGGACCTATATTTTGAGTCGCGGCGTCGACTTACATTATGTACATTATGGCTCTTTATTTCAAAACATCGTTTGGATTTGTAACATATTTGTATTTTGGCAAACTTGATAAACCTTTTGGGACCGATGTTGTACTCTGATTATGTTTTATGAAATATCCAACGATGTGTTTTTAAAACGACACTTTAGGTCGTTCAATATAACTGTGATGTGGTGCTATGACAGTCATTGCCCCCAGGAATTCCATTCCGCTGCAAAACAGGTAAATTGGGGGTGTGACAACAACGAAGTAACAAGTTAATACGGATCATCTCTGCGTTTATCAAACCCGGAATAAATGATTAAATCCGATCACATGAACCTGTTGTGCATCCTTGATGCACACATTACTCTTCGAGTTTGAGCAGTTGTCTATTCAGGGGAACAATATATCAACATCTTCATTTTACCGAGTGCATTCCAGTTATCTTACATATAACCAATCAGCCCATGATGTACACATGTACCCAACCAGAGTAGAAACAACGACATCACAGTAACTGGTTGAATCAATGATCTTCTCTGCGGATGTCAACTCCAGAATAACTGATTAAGCTCGATCAAGTGAACATGTTGTGCGACCCTGATGTACACATATCTCTCCCATGATGGTTGCGAGCTCATTGAAATCATCATTACATTGTGTACATGAAGCACTAACCGGAAGCACTTTATCATAAATCATATAGAAGATGTCGATAAGCAATATCATCTCACGTTCCAAATATTCTTCTCATATTTCTTCCTACTGAAGGCTAAGTTAACACATACCAAAAGTATCCAGAGACCACTTCCCCCCAAATGGTTGGAATAATACATCCTTCCCCCAAATAGTTAGAATAATATATCCTTCCCCCAAATAGTTGGAATAATACATCCTTTGTAAGATATTGGATTTCACATGCACATCAAAACATTAACTGTTGGAATCACTCCTAAACTGTATTTCAAGTATTTATATTTCATATGTAATAGGTAGCTTTATTATGGCCTTTATGTTTGTTTAAGGTCAAGCTTATGTAGAAGGCCCATAAGCTTAGGTCCAAGCCCATATAAGAAAGGATGGGAACTAGGAGTGTTGCCCTAGCTTCCCTCCTATAAATACTCTTGTAAACCCTCATTTGAGGGTTGGTTGTTCAAGTTATTCTTTCACTCATGCCTCACGCCTAAACCGTATTATTACTATCGTGTATGTGTGTTTGTATCTTGTTCATCCGCCTTCATCTCTTTTCTTATAACTTGTGTTTGTAAAACTAGTGACCTAACAGTGGTATCAATCGCCAAATAGTTGGGTGTACTCGTTTGTTTTTGAAGTTTTTTTGGTTTTTGGGTCTTACGCGTAAAGATAACGCATTCTTTTGCTCTATTAAAAACTTGTTTTTTACACTTTTTAATCCAAGATTCTTGTACTTTCAACGTTTTAAGGTGTTAAAATACTTGTTTTTGGCAAAAAGTTTCAAACTTTATGCGTGGATCATTGGTTTTGAACTAGTTTTTATTCGTGGGTGTCTTTCTACGCATAACTGTTTTGAGAGCTTTGGATCATCAAATTTCACACTTTTGTGTTATTTTGGTGTTATTGAAGCTATTTCATCACACAAAAACTGGTTTAAAAACATCTTTGGGCAAAATCAAAAATACGAGTAATCCTACGCGTACTGAAACCCTAAAATTACGCGTAAGATTTTCCTTGGTTTGATCTTCATTTTCCTGGTTTATTCCGTGTTTTCTTACTTGGATAAGTCTGAAAATACGTCGACTTTGGATATCTTTTGCACTGTGATAGTGTAAAAGATCTTTTGGGCAAAAACCCTAAACTTACGCATAAGCATAAGCTTACGCGTAGAAATCCTACGCATAAGATTCACTTTACGCGTAAACTAAGTTCTACGCATAAGGTAATCCTACGCCTAACTTTTGTCTACGCATAACTTTAGTGTTTTTCCTACTTACGCGTAAGCTAAAACCTACGCGTAACTCCTCATTGTTACGCGTAACTTTTGGTGTTTTTACGCATAAGTGCTACTTGGTTCTTGTCTTTTCTACGCCTAAGGACACTTCATCAACAAAGGTTCATTCGACTACAAAGATCCATTTTTACTACACAAGTTTATCATCATGTCTCAACCACCATACTCTAACTATTTCCCTCACACTTATAATCATCAACAACAACAACAATTAACTCCACAACATCAACAATGGAATCAACAACAAGCTATTTATCAACAACAATTTAATCAGCAACATACTCCACAACTTGGTGCAATTCCACAACCACAAATGGTTCAACCACCACCAAGCCTTCAAGTTCAAACCTACACAAATGATTTCAATCAACATCCATCAAGGAACACTATGAAGGAACCCACTTGGTTTGCAAAGATGTGTGAAGCTTTAAGCAGCCAACAATCAATTCATGAAGCTGGATCACTTAATAGACCTCCAATGCTCACTCCAGGAAACTACGATCAATGGGTGATAAGGTTCTTTAGGTTTTGTGATCTGAAGAAGCCACATGGAAAGTTCTTAAAGAAGGTTATCTTAGAAGGTCCATTTGAGATGCCTACTGTCATTGTACCCAGAGATCCAACTGCTGTTCCACCAAGAGATGAACAAACCAACATTGCTACTGTTGCAGATCTAAATGCTACAGAACTTCTACACTATGAAGCTGATGAACTTGCAATGGAATACATCCTCTTAGGATTACCAAACCCAATTCTTCGTAGTGTTGATGCTCAAAAGACTGCACAAAAGATGTGGGATCATATTCGTCTTCTTATGGAAGGATCTGTACTCAATCAGGAGGATTTAGAATCCAAAATTTACTTGGCTTATGAACACTTCATGATTGAACCTGGAGAGACACTAGAGTCCTATCATCATCGATTTTCAGACATCATCAATGATTTGGATAAACACAACATCATCATGCCAAGAATTGCAGTAAATACTAAGTTCCTGAGTAGTCTTGGTCCTGAATGGGAGAAGTATGTCATTTTTCTCCGTCAAGCAAAGAATATGCATCATTCTACTTATGGATTGTTGTACGATTACTTGAAGCCTCATGAAAAGGAAGTTGATCGGGAAAGGATTCTCCGTGCTCAAATTGCTAAACAGTCACATCCGGATAATCAACAACTTGCCTTGTATGCTCAACAGAATTATCCCTCTCAACCAGCAACTCAACCAACTGCTTCAAACACACCTTCACAGCAACAACCTCAACAAAATCAATTGGTTCCATACAGCAACAATGCTCAAGCATATGTCAGTGAAGCGACTGAGGAAATCGATCCATTCGAAGCATTGCAACAAGGATTTGTGATGATTGCTAATGCTTTTGGCCGTTACACCAACAAATCCAACAATCGTATTCGTTCCTCATCTAACACACGGACTCAAGCTGTTGTAAACAATGGACGTGTTGAAGTTCAGAATCATGATTATGGTCGTCAGATGGGCGGTGGTCAAGGGTTTAATGCTGTGGGTAGGAATAACAACAGAGCTCAAGTGGTGGAACAGGGAAATGCTCAGAATCGGTTAAATGGTCTTAGATGCTACAACTGCAATGAGAAGGGACACCTGGCTAATGCATGCCCAAAGCCAAGGACTAGGGGCAGTGCTTATTTCAAAGAGGCTTTACTTTTGGCTCTTAAGGATGAAGCTGGTGGATCTCTCACAGACAAAGAACAGAGCTTTATGGCAGATGCAGACTCGGATGATGATATGCAGGACTTGCAGGCCAATGCAGCTGTTATGTTGATGGCTAATATGCAAGAGTTACACATGAGTGAAACAGGCCCAGTGTATGACACTTATGGCTTGTCTCAGGTACCTGAACAAACCATTATCATATCTGAACTAATATCTCCATCAATATCTGCATCCGGCACGGCTCAGAATGTTAAAAATGAGTCATCTACATCTCATTCTGACGATTTTCAAATAAACCCCGTAGTTACATTTGACGATCCAGATGACCTTATGGTTTCCCTTGATAATCAAATTGACTCCGTGGTTATACTTGAGGATCTAAATAATGATCATGTTGTGACTCATGTTGAACACGATGAACCTTTGCCTCATCCAGATCTTGTTCTGTTACTTAAAGACCAACAATCCCAAATTGCTGAATGTGTTGCATTAAATCAAACCTTAAAAAGTAAAAATGCACTGTTAACCAAGGATTTTGAATGCTTACAAATGCAACTCAACTTTTTCAAAACTCAAGAAAACCGTGAAAAAGGTTTTGAAGCCGCTTTTGCAAAATCTCATCAAAACGAAAAATATTTAGAGAAACAGATGCGTGATCTAGTCGCCTCGAAGAATGCTTTGTTGTCTGAATTAGAACAACTGAAACATGAACATAAAAAGCAAATTAACGCTCTCACCTTGGAAAATCAAAAAGCTAAGGCTGAGTTGTTAATTTGTCAAAAACAGTTCTCCGCATACAAAAAGCATTCAACGAATCGGGTAGATGACCTTCTTGAAGAAATTCTCGGCTTGCAAAACAAACTTAAAGTGTTTAAAACTGTTGTTTACAAACATGGTGAATCAGTAACAGCTATTGAAAAGTTTACCTTAAAACCCAATCCAAAAGGATATGGAAAAAATCTAGCTGATTACAAACCAAAGCTTTCACTAAAAACATTCAAACCAACTCCTGAAGTTTCCAGTGCAGAATACAAAATTGATAATACTGTCATGAGTGTTGTTGAATATCATCGTCAAGAGGAATTAGATGCAGAAGACGAGAGTCGATCAAAATTAAAAAACGTTGTTTACAACAAACCTTTTAATTATAAAAACGCGGTCACTTTCGTCACACCAACAGATTCTTCTAACACACCAAGGGTTATCATCAAAACACCTGAGTCTTCTTATGTTAATCCCAAAACAGAATTTGCACAAACTTATGGTCCTTTACCTTCCATTAGTGAAGTAAACTCAAAACCTGAAAATCGAAAAATTCTTCGATATTTTGACATTTTCATGGCTGACCTCAAAATTTTACAACATGAGATAGAATATCGCTCTGAAATCAAAGTTGAACATTTTCAATCGCCTCTGGCGCGAGAACAAAGAGACATTTTTCAGAAAAATCTTTTACCTAATGTTAAAAACTTGAAAAGTTGTGCAATTGCCTGGGAAAAGGATTTTCATAAGGAACTTGGGGTAATGAAAAACGTTTTCGAGAAAACAGAAACATGTATTTCTAATACTAAACGTAAAAAGAAACTCTTGAGAAAAGATGTTGATCGACTCTTGGAAGATGTTATCTGTGCTGATATCCATAATGTTGTGTTATTCTACTCTTTGCCATATGCATCTGATTATATCTCTGCTGATATTGTTGAAAATGTTGTAACTGTTGAGAACACCGATAATGTGCTTCAGATCGAGTCTTTAAAAGCTGAAAATAAACGATTACTCAATGAAATTTACAATGCAAAACGTCGTCTTCATTGGTGTGAAAAAGATATTCACAATCATCAACTTAGTTTTCAAAAGAAAATCGCTCAGTTGAGTGCAAAATCTTCTGATCCTAAAATGGAGCAACTGGATGATCAAAACGTGTCTTTGAAAAGTCAAATCTCAAAATATGAACAAGAACTTTCAAAAGTTAAACAGGAATATGGCGTCATATTTGATTTGCTCAATAAGACTCGTCATGAAGCATCTAACGAACTTGATCACTATCTTGCTCACATTAGAGAAGTCATGAATTTTGCTGGTAATATTCGTTCTGAAAATCAAGATTTGATTCACACTATCTCCAAGTTAAGGGAAATGTTAGGAAAGTATGAACAACTTCCGCCTACCGTGATTAAGAGATTAGCACCAGTCACACTTAGTAATCGTGAACCTAGAATCCCTACTGCCAAATCACAAGTTGCTAATGTGTTTCCCTCTACTGAAACAGGAATAGTTGCGTCTTTTCCAAACGTCCGCACTTCACAGCCTAGGAGCACTCAATCGAAGAATAGGAAGTTGCGACCTAAGAAAAGATCAATAAGGAATGCTAAAGTAGAAGAACACCCTAGGACTCTGAATAAAACTCATGTTGCTTCCACTATAGATGTTACGTCTGGAAAATGTAATAGAAATATTGATGTAACGAATGATAAACCGTTAAGTACTTTTGATATTCAGTCTGATGCACCTTGTGTTATTTGTCGAAAGAGTATGAATTCTGATTGTCATGACAAATGTGTTGCTAAAGCTATAATCTCTCGATTACGGAATCCTAAGAATCGGAATACCTCTAGGCCCACTAATCATTCTAAGTCTGTGCTTGGTAAATCACCTTCTTTAGATTCTAAGGCAACCATTGCTATCACAGTAGCTCCCGCTTCACCTCCTAAGAATGTAGTACCACCTAGTGCATTCACTAAGACTAAAGCAAAAAGTAGTTATAGATGGCAGAAATGGATATATAACACACTAGGATTTAATTGGATGCCTAAACTTATTAATGTGTGTATATCTAATATACCGGCTTCGGAACCCTCTAACATTTCGGGTTCCACATATACTTCTATTCCATCTGTGTCGTCTGTGTGTAATGCAGGTGATACAGATCATTCTCTGGATTGTTGATAGCGGATGTTCCCGACACATGACAGGCAATCTTAAATTGTTATCAAACTTTATTGCAAAGTTCATTGGCACTGTCAGGTTCGGGAACGATCACTTCGCAGCTATCATGGGCTACGAAGATTATGTTAATGGGAACATCGAAATCAGCAGGGTTTACTATGTGGAAGGCCTCGGTCACAATCTGTTTTCAGTAGGTCAATTTTGTGATGGAGATTTGGAGGTTGCTTTCAGGGAGAAAACATGCTTCATTCGTGATCTACAAGGAAATGACCTTATGTCTGGCTCACGTAATTCTAGTCTCTACACTATCTCTATGCAAGACATGGTTGCTTCCTCTCCCATCTGCTTACTTTCAAAGGCAACATCTACAAAATCCTGGCTATGGCACCGTCGTCTCTCACATCTAAACTTTCAAACCATCACCAACCTTGCTCGACACAAACTAGTTGAAGGACTCCCACGATTCCGGTATTCAAAAGATCACCTTTGCTCAGCATGTGAACAAGGGAAAAACACTCGTGCTCATTTTCCTTCAAAGGTGGAACACAGCTCTCAGCATGTGCTTCATCTTCTTCACATGGATTTGTGTGGCCCGATGCGCGTGCAAACGATCAATGGCAAACGCTACATCTTAGTAATTGTTGATGACTACTCACGTTGGACTTGGGTCTACTTTCTTCGAAGCAAAGACCAAGCTCCACAAATGATCATCACCTTTCTCAAAAAAATACAGGTTCAGCTCCGCAACACCGTCAGGATAATCAGAACAGACAAAGGAACTGAATTTGTTAACAAAACCCTTCGTGAATTCTATGAGAAAGTGGGAATTCAGCATCAAACATCTATTGCACGTACACCTGAACAAAACGGAGTTGTTGAAAGACGAAACCGAACGTTAGTGGAAGCTGCAAGAACAATGTTAATCAATGCTAAACTTCCAGATTACTTATGGGCAGAAGCTGTATCTACTGCATGCTATACTCAAAACCGTTCTATGATCACAAAACGCCACAACAAAACACCTTTCGAGCTTGTCCACAACTACAAACCGAACCTCAAACACTTTCATGTATTTGGATCCCTTTGCTATCCAAATAATGATCGTGATGATTTTGGAAAGCTCAAAGCCAAAGCTGATATTGGAGTCTTTATTGGATACTGTGACAATTCTAAAGGCTTCCGAATCTGGAATCGTCGAACTAAGGAGGTAATGGAAACGATTCATGCTCATTTTGATGAACTCACGGAAATGGCTTCTGAGTATAACAGCTTAGAACCCGGTCACAACCGTTTAAACTTCCCTCAACCCCCATCATCAGCTGAAGAAAGCCCTCAGCTAACTCGTCAACAAATGGAAAGGCTATTTGCTCCTCTGTTCTGTGACGACATTGATGAACGTGCTCCATGTGTATCCGCTGTTTCCGCTGCACAACCTGATAATATTCCTATACCTGATACACCTGCTACAACAACTATTGTTGAAGATGCACCTACACCAGTTGACTCCAACACAACAGTTGAACACACCGCTTCCAACAATGATGAACCAGCTGATGATATTCTGAATGAAGTACCCCCACCTGCAGATTTTGATCCAAATGCGTTCTTTAACCCGTTTGCTAATGAGACTGCTACACCAGATGTCGCAGAATCTTCAACAAACCATTTGAACCCTCAGAATCTGCACAATGTATACCAACATCAACCCTCAACACACCGATGGACAAAAGACCATCCTCTGGCTAACATTATTGGCAACCCGAATCAACCAGTCGTTACGAGACAACGTCTTCACACAGATGGTGAACATTGCATTTATGCACTCACTGTCTGCCAATCTGAGCCTAAAAACATTAAAGACGCAATGACAAAAGATAACTGGATTGAATCCATGCAGGAAGAACTCAACCAATTCAAACGTCTTGAAGTATGGGAACTGGTTAAAAGACCAACAGGGGTCTACGTCATTGGTCTAAAATGGATTTGGAAAAACAAATTGGATGCTGAAGGGAACGTCATCCGAAACAAGTCACGTCTAGTTGCTAAGGGTTATCGTCAGGAAGAGGGAATAGACTTTGAAGAATCTTTTGCTCCGGTTGCTCGTCTTGAGGCTGTTCGGATATTTCTCGCGTTCGCAGCTCATATGAATATGACGGTCTATCAGATGGATGTCAAAACGGCGTTTCTCAATGGACAACTTAAAGAAACGGTCTATGTCAGCCAACCAGATGGATTCGTTGATCTTGAGTTCCCGAACCATGTCTACAAACTGAACAAAGCTCTTTATGGTCTCAAACAAGCCCCTCGGGCATGGTACGATAAGCTATCATCTTTCCTCATTGCTAATAATTTCACCAAAGGCTCGGTTGACCCAACTCTTTTTATACAATATCACGGGGCACACATCTTAATTGTTCAAATTTACGTGGATGACATCATTTTTGGGTCTACACATAAAAAGTTTTCAATCGCTTTTGCAAAACTAATGAAGAAAAATTTTGAAATGTCCATGATGGGTGAACTTACGTTCTTTCTAGCACTGCAAGTTCATCAATCACCCCGTGGTATTTTCTTGAGTCAGTCCAAATATGCCCTTGAATTGTTAAACAAATTTGGAATGACAACCTGTGACACTTATGCCACACCAATGGCTCATACCAAGAAGCTAGATGCTGATTTACATGGGAAATTAGTTGACCCTACCAAATACCGAAGTATTATTGGGTCCCTCATGTATCTAACAGCTAGCAGACCTGATATTGTCTTTGCCGTTTATCTATGCTCCCGTTATCAGTCGCGACCAACTGAAACCCACCTCTCTGAGGCTAAAAGAATCCTCCGATACATCAAGGGAACCATTAACTTGGGGATCTGGTATCCGAAGGATTCTGGTTTTGAACTAATCGCTTTTTCAGATGCTGACCACGCAGGATGCTTAGACTCAAGGAAAAGTACCTCAGGAGCTCTACAATTTCTCGGTGATAAACTGGTGTCTTGGCAATCAAAGAAGCAGGATTGTACATCGCTGTCATCAACCGAAGCAGAATATGTAGCCATGTCCGCGTATTTGACAGAATCCCGATGTACTGCGACAATCGGAGTGCCATTGCGATCTCGTGCAACTCAGTTCAGCACTCGAAATCAAAGCACATCGTGGAACAGGGTACCGTTGAATTATACTTTGTGGGTACAGAATACCAATTGGCAGATCTTCTCACCAAAGCCTTGCCACCCGCTAGGTTTAATGAGTTGGTCCACCGGATTGGTATGCGGTGTTTGACTCAAGAGGAATTAGATGACCTCTTAAAACAGTCTTAAAAACCTGTCAAACACCAAAACATCTTTTGTAAATAAATTTTTCAAAAACAAAATACAAAAATATAAAATCTTATAAAACAACAAAAATATTCTTCTTATCTCTAATCTTTCAACATGGCAAGTACATGTCCTCCTTCAACACTATAATCTCTCAAAATTCAGTATTTTTACGATCAAGTGTTGAGGGGGAGAAAATTTTCACTTAACTGTTTCATAACATCAGTGTACTTGCATGTTTTCATATCTCGGTTGTTTCATTTTACAATGGTGGTGAATATTCTGGTTGAATGACACTCCTCGGACTTAAATTAATAACCTTTCACTATTTTCTCAAGTCGAGGGGGAGTGTCGTCATGTTTCTTTCCTAAAAATCTTTGTTTGGTAACCAAAATGGAAGTTAAAAGGCTTTGTTTGAAAAAGGAAAAGGTGGAGGGACCAAAACTGTCAAAACCTTAAAGATATTTTGAATAAAAATATCCTCCACCTAACTTTCACTTCTCATTTATTACTCAAAACCTAAAACCATCCTACGCTTTGAATTGATTCAAGAAAACCGTGTTTTTGATCTTCATCTTGTAAGTGTTTTCGTGATTACAACATGTTTTTAAGATAAGGTTTTGAATTTCATGTAAATCCTACGGCTAAAACGTTTTCTACGCGTGATTAGGTGTTCTACGCTTATGCGTATGAACACACAATCAATATGTGTGTGTTTGTAGTGAAATGGTTTGTGTCAAAACGTTCATAATACATCAATGATACCATTTTAACCATCAAAACCCACCCAGAAACACGAATTGATGATTTTTGAAAATTAGGGTTTATGAGTCAAATTGGGTATTTTCGAATGTGAAGTGTTTTGGTCAAAAAGATTGTTGTGTTATGCTTATGTGATGTTGAATTGATGATATCCATGCCTTATAACCACCCAGAAACCTTAATTGATTCAGAATTAGGAATTAGGGTTTAATGTTCTAAAAATTGGGTATTTTTGATTCACTGCAAACTAAGTGTTAAGACTTGGTCAATATGCTCTCACAACATCTAAGATATACCAGAAAAACTTTGATACAAATTCTATGGCTAAAATTCATACGCGTAAATTTAGGGTTTTAGACTACGCGTAAGGATTTCTACGCATAACTGTTTGACATGTGTTCTTGCCATAAATTGTTGTTAAAATGATTTTCTGTGATAATGTTAATGGTTTGATGAACTTATTTCAGGATTTGTTACGCTTAAAATTCAGAACAAAGGTCATTTGCATTTCTACTCATAAGGATTACCCTACGCGTAGTCAGTTATGCCTACGCGTAAGGTTCTACAGTGGACTACGGGTATCCTGTGAAGGATATGCGTAAACCGTGCCTCTACGCATAAGGTCTACTCTTACGAGTAAACCTTACACGTAAGGTTTTTATACGCCTACGCGTAAGATCTACGCGTAAGGTCCCCTTTTCGTACGCGTAACTTTTTCTACGCGTAAGATAGGATCCTACGCGTAAGCTTATAACTACGCGTATAAAACACTTGCTTACGCATAACTTTTTCATTGCTACGCATAAGCCTGGATGGACCTTCATTGTGAATTGTTACGTGTACAAACTTGTTAATAAACTTATCATATCATCACGAATCCAATAATGTCACTAATAAACTTAATCGTTTGATATGTTGTGAACAATAAGTGATAACATAAACTTTAAAAACTTAAAGTTAACTAACTCACGAAACATTTCACGACGTCATTAGACTATTGAACAAACAAGTGACTTAGGACTCGTAACAATCATTATCACTGTACATTTAATAACTAGACAATAAGACCTTCTGTTGACTAACATTATGTCTTTCGATATGTTGGTTCTTTTGGCTAATGTTATTTCAGATCACGACATGGCTGAACAAATGAATGTGGATGCATCTAAAGTTCTCTCCATTGCTGATATCTATCCTTATGGCTATCCAATGAAGATAGGAAAGAATAATCTCCGTGTTGACTTTGACACCCTCACTTTCTCAGAATCTTTGTGTTTAATTGCTATTGACATTCTGAGGACTCATCCGTATCAGAATATGCTCACTCACTCTGCAACTGTTCCTGAGATCTATATCCAACAGTTCTGGAACACTATGGAAAGGGTCAAAGGACGGACTGCTGTGACGGTGACTCTGAATCACAAACAAGTCACCATTACACCTGCAGACTTAAGGGCTGTTCTCCTAATTCCTGAAGTCGATCCAACCAAACTATATGCCACACCTGTTGAAGAGCTCACTCTCCAATTCTTAATCGATATCGGTTATGACGAGGCTACAGGAGTAATCACCAAGCATTCTCACGTAGAGCTTAAGAGTATTCCTCAACCATGGAGAACTCTCTACATGATCATCACCAAGTCTGTTTCTGGTCGTGACAGTGGCTATGAGCATCCTAAGCTCATGGAACTGCAAATATTTTGGGCATTGGTCAACATGAAACACATCGCTATCGAAGCTCTGATTTGGGATGACATGATGTCATTTCTCAACAAGCTTGGCTCAAAGATTCCCTACATCAGATATACTAAACTGTTGATCCAGAGAGCACTTGGACTTCATCCTGATATTCCCAAGAGGCTCAATGACCCCGACAATCACGATATGTTGACGGAACCTATTCTATCTGTCAGAATCAAGGAATCATCTACAAAGAAACAAGGTGCTGTGTTGCCAGATTTCCTTCTAACTGAAGATGTCAGAAAGCTCGAAACGTACAAAAGGTATCTGGAAGCAGTTAGACAAGGCAAAGTTGGTCATCTCGACGAAAAATCTTCTGGAACACCTGTAAGAAGAACCAGAAGAGGAAGTGCAGGAAGCGCAACAAGTACTGTGAGTCAAAGGAAACTTCCTAAAAGGAATCCTCCTTCTAAAAGGATTGTTCCTTTAAAGGAAGCCGAACCTATTCCCACACTTGAACCACAAAGAAAACTTAGGGACGAGAGCTCTGAAGATACTGATACAGATGAAGAGTTTCATTACTCTGCAACTGCAACCGAAACACCTGCCTCAGTAGCAAAACCTCCAAGTCCTCCAGCTGTCCAAGAAAAAGGGAAGACTCCAACAATTGTACCCTATGATGAGAGCTCTGAAGAAGAAGAAGAGCAACTGGATAAATCATACAGGAAGAAGTTTACAATCGTCAGACACCTTCAAAAGGCTGAAGAATTTGCTAAAGATCAAATGGGTGGCCCCGGAGGATCAAGTGGTGCTGCCCACTCCTCTCCAGATCCTGATGCGGTTAATCGACCCGATAAGGGATCTGGTACCACCACTCTTCTGCAACAACAACAGCTTGTGGAGGATACTATCAGATATGACTTTGAGGAACCGGAAACCAAGAAGTCTGAGAAAGAAAAGTCTAGAGATGACGATGATGATTATACGAAGTTTCTTCTGGATAGTCCTACACGCTCACAGAAGGAAACTTCTGAACCACCAAAGGACCCGGAATCTCCTCACATCTCATCATCATCGGATTCTTCATCTCATTCATCACAACCACCATCTAAGAAGTCAACCAAATCATCATCCAAATCCGTGAAGAAACCACCTAAATCTTGGATTTCGCAGACTCATGAAAGAATTGTGAAAGCTGTCCAACAAGTCAGAAAGAAGGACATACTTTACAGAAAACTGAATTGGTTTGCTGACCAAATTCAGTACTTAAATGACGAGAAAGACAAGATGCAGAAAGAAAGGGAGTTTGTTCAGAAGTTCATGAAGAATCATCGTAAAGAGGAACTGAACGAAATGATCGAAGGTTACACTAACAAGTACCTTCAGGATATCGTTCCTAAAGTCCAAAAGGAACTGGAGAAGACAGCAAGAGATCATACCCAAAAGTTTCTTCTCGACACTGTCCCCGGTGTGACTAGAGAAGTATTTTCCAGACAACTCACCCCTAACATCGTCGCATTGGTTAAACATACAATGGCCAAAGAAGCTGATCTCTCTGAATCTGAGTTAATCGCTAAACTAGTGATGCAAATGTCAAAGCGATCTGGAACGTTTACTTCGGATGAAGCTAAATTTTTCGAAGGTCTACTTGCCTTTCAACTCAGATCATCATGCAAGGAGTCAGCCGATCAACCCAAACGGCCAAGAGATGACGATGATAAGGATAAAGACTCTGCACCAAAACGTCAGAAGCAGTCTGGTGAATCTTCTTCGATGCCACCTCCTCAACAACGGAATTCTTCTCAACAAAGGTCTCCTCCACCTCGGTCTTCTACTGATAAACCTCGGGACGATTCCGAGTTACCACCCCTGACTCAAAAAACAGGTGATTACTTTGAGTATACGGGTGGTGACGATGAAGAGGTCCTTGAGCCTCAACAACAACCCACCTCTCCCAAACAAGGACAGAAACCAGCATCATCATCCAAGCCTTCGAAAAAGAAGAAGAAGACGCTTCATACTGACGTCGTATCATGGCTAGATGACGATAAAACTGAAGAATTTGAATGGTTTGCTACACTTGTTAACAACACTCCTTACCCTGAAGAAGGTCAAAAATTGGTAGACGGTAGTACCTTGGAGCATGCAAAGATTTTGCAAGAAAGGTTTCGTGTGAAGAAGATGACGAAATCTGAGTTGAAGCGCATAAAAAATGACGCATTCCTACTTTTGAAAAACAGCTCGGAAAGCGCAATCGAGGTTGAATATCACCTTGACAACATTGCTCGAGCCATGTCTAACAACATGGATTGGCTCAACCCAGAAGCAAACATCGACTTCACCAAACGGGACAATCCTCCATATTACACCGACTGGTCTCGACCTCTACCTACCATTGGCCAACCTGATCAGCCTAGGATTCCTTTCAGACATTTTTTCAACAAAGACTTAGATTTTCTTCAACACGGTGGCGATGGTTCAAGGAAATACGCTACATCTCTGACACTTCCATTCCCTGCTGCAATATACTCTGATTGTATAGCCATCGAGGAACGTGCTACCCACATGTTCTCCGACAAAGTGGTAGCATATGACCAAGATGCAATGTAAGGGATTCACCATTGGCCGGAACGCCGAAGAATCTACTACAGAAGCTGCTTGGTCCAGAAGTCTCAACATGCAGTGTTCAGTACTAAAAGTATCGTGGCCATCCAACATGTTGGTCTATCGTCTAAATGGGACTACACTTTTCTCAAGAAAATCGTGGTTAAAAGACAAGACGAAAGGGACTATGCATTCTCTGAAGCTGACTTTGAGAATTTGAACATCAACGATATTGAAGACATGTACCTTGCCAAAGTTCAAGGTCGCATGAGACAATTTCCAACTGAAGTACAACGTGAATTCATCAAGTCACTGCTCATCTTCATCAGACGCATAGTCATCAAAGAACGTGTTGAAGATCTTCAGCTTGCCGTTGAATCATATCAGAAACGTGTCAACCTCACTCCTCCAACGCTTGATCTTCCCGACATCAGTCAGCTAACTCAATATACGCTCATCAGCAAACCATTCGGAGTTGTTTACCGCAGTGAACTTCAAAGAAACTGCTTAATGGCATGTAGTGAACTTCAGAAATTCGGGGATCATACCTTGAAGCTGGTTAGGGATGGATTGGCGTACAGGTTGAAGGATATACATCTGAAAATTGGGTCTTCTAAGCGCTGGAATTCTCAGGAAAGGAGGGATGTGAGAAGGATCATCACCATGATTGATGAACGGTTGTTCAGAATGGATCAGTTCAGAACGTTGGAAAGTTTTGTTGGTGGTCGACCCAGGATCAACATCACCAGCTATCAACGCCCTGTTCGTACTCCTGGGAACATCACTGTAATTACTGGTACGCCTTGATTTGGTTCTTTCATATAATTTTGGATGATTGATTATATATGTCAATGGCTTGTGCACACATAACAGTGTACAACCCGTAATTGTCAAGAAAGGACCCTGTGGTACGCCTCAGTGCCACAATCCTTATAAAAGGAGCGAAAGCTTCTTATTTTTGAGTAAAACCTATCAAACCTTTCATTTTTCAAGGTTTTGCTCAAAAACACAAGTACTTCCCCATATGATTTTTCAAAACCTCAACCGTTTATATCACTAGTTGAGGGGGAGTATTTGAATTAAAACTTTGTTCACAAATTGTTCATAGTGGTTATCTTCCAGCAACACTCGAAATGGTCATATTTATTCTCAAACGTTTCAAAAATAACACTTTCATATGCCATTTTTGAGGGGGAGAAAAATTGTGTGATAAGAAATATATTGTACATAATGCAAATGAATCTGTGTACCTCAGACTTAACCAACGAATTGATGGTACTAAACTGTTTGTAACTCGAAAAGACTTGTCCTGGACGGGTAATAATTTCAAGCTAGTTCGCTAGTAATGTAAACGTGTCTCGCAAAGGACTTGTCCAAGTAGAAAGTACCATTCGAGAAACTCTTGATAGACATGAACTCTGACGGGTATGACAACCTTTCGAGGTTTGTCTACACCTTCAAGGTAGTTATTAGAGCTAGTTGTCACCTAAAAGCTGACAATGTAACTCTTTAACTATGCAACGTAACCGTGTCTCGCGGGGAATTGTCTATCTTCAGTGGATCAATTCTAAAAGTGCGCGCTCTTGCTTCACTGTGCATTTAACCATTAAAACTATTAAGCACATGTGGAGGGGGAGTATTTATGCAAAACTTCATCTCTCATAGTGGTTCAAACATGTTTTTCATTTACAAACCCTCTGAGAGATATTTTCACATACAGTGGTTTTAATGGCAACATAGGTTAGTCATGGAGTTATAAGGTGACTAAGGTTAGGAATAACCGTCCTATGATCCGCCAGAGCCGGAGGGATCTACCCAAGGACACTACCATTAGTTAGTGTTAGAAGTCCTTAGGAATGATTGTAAAAAGGAGAATATGAGAATCGGAGAAAGAAGGAGTTGAAGAATCAAAAAGAAACGTAAAGTAAAGGGTGAATAGAAACAGCCCTCCAGATTATTCAACTTAGGGCAGACACCGGGTTCAATTCATATGCTACTGATCGTCACTTAGTGACACCGGTATTGAAGATTAAAAGTCGTCATGGACCCAGTGACGCATGCACTAAACCTTCTTAGCTACTCAAGTTTCTCTCAACAGAAGCTTGTTTCATTCTCACAGGGAACCCTACGTAAACTATTGGCTTTCTCTTAGAGATCGCTGGTATTGAAGAAGGAGACCCTCTCCCTAGTCTCCGCTCAGGAAAACCAAAACGCACTACTGAGTCTAGAGCCACGAGATTCATCAAAAGATCTCTTAGGAACACTTGACATTTAATCACTTGATGATCAACAAATAAGATTATCAATGGTTCATATCGAGTCCTTCACAGATCTTTGCAATCTGTCGAGAACATTTATGAGAGGTTCACATCTGTGATCCTCAGTGATTGAATGGAAACTCCTGCCAGGGTCAACATCATACAGCCCTGACAGCAGGTCACTTCGGTAACTCCCCGTGGATTACGCGGAGTGTGTCTCAAACGGTCTACAGTAGTGAGGTGATGCTTCGGTGTACCTCAGCGACTCATCTGAGCTGTAGATGTACTTCGGTACATCGCGTTATCTCACTTGTGGGACTCCAGTTCAGGAATGGCCCTTGTAAGAATTAGAGTTGTGTTTTCACACTATGCTGTTAACACTCTCGAAGTTCAAACTTGTAAGTGCCGGAAACCGCTTATTACTAACCGTTTGAAATGTTTTCTTCTTATGGAAGCTTTGGAGCGGAATGATCGTGCTGATTCTTCTCATGCTCATGCCAACATCATCACTAATGGAAGTTCTATTCAACAGCAACACAACCGTCAGAATGATTCTTCGTCAAACCAAAGAATCTACAAAGTCAAAACTTAAAGAACTTCATCAGCATTGAATTCCAACGTCAAAGAGCGTGTGAGCATGTTGAAGAATGACGTGGAGACACTGGAGTAGCGAAGCAGACCTGAGGCAGACTGATGCAGACAACAACATACTATCACTTTCACCACAAAGAACAATGATCAAAGAACAAAGTTAAAGATGACGTCGAAGCATAACTGTTCAAAGATAACTATCTCTCTACACTGGGGAGATTGTTCGAATCAAGGCAATTCCTCTCACAAGAAAGAAGAATGTCAGAAGACGTCAGAGCTACTATTACATCAACGCCTTCACCGTTTACATTCATATATACTTGAGGGGGAGATTGTTGGAATCACTCCTAAACTGTATTTCAAGTATTTATATTTCATATGTAATAGGTAGCTTTATTATGGCCTTTATGTTTGTTTAAGGTCAAGCTTATGTAGAAGGCCCATAAGCTTAGGCCCAAGCCCATATAAGAAAGGATGGGAACTAGGAGTGTTGCCCTAGCTTCCCTCCTATAAATACTCTTGTAAACCCTCATTTGAGGGTTGGTTGTTCAAGTTATTCTTTCACTCATGTCTCACGCCTAAACCGTATTATTACTATCGTGTATGTGTGTTTGTATCTTGTTCATCCGCCTTCATCTCTTTTCTTATAACTTGTGTTTGTAAAACTAGTGACCTAACATTAAAACTTTAAGCGTATAGATGATTTTAGAGAGAGAGAAAGTGGGATATTCTAGAAAGAGAAACTTGTGGAATATTAGATTACCAAAGAACATCCAACCCTCTACCTTGCAAGGTAGAGGGTATTTATAGGTTACAAACTAAACGACCTCCTGACGGCCTGTGGATCAGGTATACAATGGGTAAAGACCCGTCCTTCCTCCACGGTGTTGCACTAAACTAAAAAGCTAACTAAATAACTTAGTAAATAACATAATGTCTACGAGCTAACTTATGCTAGATAGAGTTTGGGGTGACCGATACTTCTTTATGGAATTTTCTAATTCCTAACAATCTCCCCCTAAGGGAGGTCACTCCATGTTTTAGATTTTGAATCCAAGCATTCTAATTAATCTTCAGTCTTGAGCTCGCAGACTTTTCTTCATCAAAGTATTCAAACTATGTGCATCTGTGTTGATTTCATCATTGTTCAACTATGATGTATGTTTCGTGGAGGTTGTTGAGCTGATCCACCATGATGACCTTTTGAGCATTACTAGAGATCAGCCACAACAAATCTCAGCATCACCCATTGTTGTGTTGCCAGCATATGATATTGTGACACATTGGACCGACATGCTCACATTCTGGATCATGATATCTTCTTATCAGAGTAGCGGAAGATTTTGCTGATTCATGATATTGGCAGCAGCGTAGCAGAAGCATGGAGTAAAATATCAGAGTCATTGATGCACTTATCATGATTTCTTGAGAAATGAATGTATTGTGTGAGCATGCGGCTATGGATTGACCGCTTCATTCTGATCAGCTGCAAACGTCGGGTGTACCTGCATAAAACAGTTAGCAATAAAGCGCACGAAAGTGTCTTTGATCACTTTCGTTGAATTGAGGTACACGGCCCACGGTTCCCCGTTAATCAGTACAAGTACTGCCTGTGATCAGGTATAATTCCGAAGAATTTCCTTGACAGGGTTTCGCAGCTGCTCTAGCTGTTCTCAAACCAGAACGTCTCAAAGAAGACAACACGGAGTGAGTGAAACAGCGAATAGAAAATCACTGATTGATGAAAAGAGATTTGAAAAACAATCGTGTATCGCACAATAGAAATTGTTTTTGCAATACAACGAAGGTTTTAATGAAAATCAATTATCAATCATAAACACCTTTTGATTTGAAATATTCGTACACGATCGATGTGCCAAAGAAAAGAGTTTTTAAGCACAATGACCGGTTTTTCAAAGGTATCCGTCAATCCATAACCTGAACCAGGATTGATTCAAAAGATTGAATCGCTCCATTGTTTCTGTTCAGTTGTCACATGGTTGATCTATTGAATAGATCTCACATGCCACCTACCAGGAGCTTGTTTGATGTTGGCTCCAGAAGGCTTTCCATCTTCATTGTGAATATGTATGCATATCACTCGGATGTTCTGGCAATACCACAAGGATAATGCGTAGGACTCAAGATATAATCTCTCTTTCCACATTGTGTGAAACAGAGAGTCTTCATTGAAAGTGTCCTAATGAGATTTATGGATGATCTCGTGGCTCTAGACTCAATTTATGCATATTTGGATCCTGTATCGGAGACTAGGGAGAGGATCTCCTTCTTCAATATCAACAATCTCTAAGAGAGAGTCGATAGATAATGTCGGTTCCCCGTGAGAATGAAACAAGTCCTTTTAAGAGGAACTTGAGTGGTTTGGGAAGTTGAAGTGCAGTGCGTCACTGGGTCCATGACGTCTTGTCTTCAATACCAGTGTTACCTTGGTAGCCACCAGTAGCAAATGAATTGAACCCGGTTTCTACCCTAAGGTTGAATAATTGGAGGGCTATTTGTTTTCACCCTTTTCTCATTCAATTCTTTTTCATTCTTCAACCCCTTCAGTGCTTACCGAGACTTCATAGCTAGAACCTTGTTGGGTTTATTCCAGTACTAGCTCGGACTCAGTCCGTACTCTTCCCATATCTCATTTTTCTCCTTTTTCAATATACCTAAGGATTTCTACACTATCTAGTGGATTATCCCTGGGTAGATCCCTCTGGTTCTGGCGGATCATAGGAACAAATACCTAACCTTATCATCCTTATATCACCATACATAAAGTAAAGTTGGTCGGTCTATTTGGTATTGTTCATCTGCCATAGACACCAATTGAAAACCGTTTGAGAATCAATCCAGGTGCTTTGTGATATATTATCAAAGCATTTTGCACCTGAATTGTTTTTGATATTTTTAGAATAAGAGCTTCCCCTCAATATGTGCATCAAGTGATTGAACTCGTTTTGCACACGGAGGCAAGAGAAAGACTTAACTTCTTTGAATTCCATTTTCTAAAAGATATCAACATCACTTCCCTAATCAAAACAAGTAGATAAAGCATTTTAGGGACTGATGAGGTTTTCATAAGTTTGCTCCCCCTCAATATGTGCCTTGAGGTATGAAAGAGTTTTGCACATACAAGAGGGAAGTTCTATGAAGTGCAGCCATGATCATCAAACATTTAGAAACCATTTAGCACACAATCAAGGTACTTTAAAAAAAACATGGAAAACTATGTACCTTGAAGGCTTGAGTTTGTTTTGAAATGCTCCCCCTTAATATATGCTTCGAGATTCGAAAAATGTTTAGCACATATTAGAGAGCAGTATGCACTTAAAAATGATCATCTTTTAACATCTTTCATATTCATATCACATTTTCTCTCCCGATCAAAAATTTCAAATCCTTTGAGATTTTGGATCTCAAGTGATTTAAATATGTATGTGACAAAATATTTGTTGGAGAAAAATGTGTCCAATTTTATATGATCAGGAGTGGACAACACTGAAGTTCCCCTTTTAGATACAAGGGAACACCACAGTACATAACCTAACACTATTACATGCATTATAGTTGTTCATAGTTTGTACACCACATTTTACACAAAATTAATACAAAACAGAAACTACTTCCAGAAGATGTCTTCATTCAGTTCTTTGAAGAAGTTTATAATGACCATCACGAAGTCTACCACCAACAAAACTTTCAAGGCTGCGGAAGATCCTTCGAGTCTTGAGTCTTCGCCTGATTGCAGCAATGAAATCTTCACACCGCTTTAAGTCATCCTTAGTCCAGAATGTAGTCTTTACCCACGGTTTCAGATCAACTTTAATTTCTTTCACTCTAGAGTCTAGTTCTTCTTCAACCAATTTGAGAGTTCCATCACTGAATTTGTAGAGCTCACATAGTCTCATAAGCATGCGAGTCCCGTATCTGTCGGTGAAGATGACGACTATAGGGGTGTCAAGGACTCTGTATTCGCGATGAAATTCATGCCCTGTTGCATTCCATTGTGGACTTGTAAGGTTGATCCTGGTTTGGTAGCTTTCCATTCCAAGCTGAAAGTCCTCAACCCTTTTTCGAATGACTAAGCCCCTGATCCAAAGGTTGATAGCAGCAGAGAGGGCCTTTTTCTCACGGACAGGCAAGTGCTCAAGGTGTCCTTGGAGATTCAAGAGATAGAGATCTTCGAAATCATTTGGCAGCAGATGTTAGAAGTCGTTTTCTTCAATAGTATACTCTTTCAAGTCTGCTCTTTTAAGAACTATCTTCTTCAAATACTCATAGCCATAGATTGGGAAGATCTCTACACGAACAACACTTAAGATTTGCAGCTTGGATCGAACATCTTTGCGTCTTTTATCAGCACCATGTCTTTCGATGTAGAACTTCTTTTTGTACCACCAGTGAGAAATACCATATCAAGCTACAATGTCATACTTTTGTTCTTCGACAGCCCAGAATTGATCAGGAACCATCTTTTCAAGTCCCTGATCAGAGTAGGTTGCAACTTTCATTTTAGAGATCGAAAGAGCTGGTCTTCTTTCTGTAGAACGGGCACACAGATAATCCAAGTCATGATTGAAGAAGAATTCAACCTGAATGGTCATCTGTCCAGGTTCACCGCCTAGAGGAAGAGGCTTGTTCACATTGAAATGACAGATATGCTCAATGACTTGATCATTCAGCATCTTATGGCATTCTTCCATCTGGTATTGGAGTTGGTTGACATCTGAGTGAAAAACTTTAACAATTTCATAAGCTTGTCCTTCAAGATCTCTTGGAGTGATGGATGAGATACTCTTCCATTCACAATACCACCTAATAAAGCTTTCCATATCACCAGTGAAGTACATAAGAGAGTCTTCAGCAGGAACTTCATAATCATTGGTGATAGTTGATACCCAATTGTTGTCAGGAATAATCGTTTCAGACTCTGGGATGGACCATGAAGGTTCTGGAGTAAGAGGTCTCTCCTCAATAATACAGCTTTGAATTGTGTCCCTTGAAGGTGCAACTCGGGATGTGCTAGTGCTTTTTCCTGCCAAGTATGCATCAAACCAATCTTCTTCTGATGGCTAGGAATATGCTTGGTGGATGCGTCATCTTCATCAGATTATGACTCTGCCATGACATACGATTCTTCATGAACCATTTGATCCTCAAGAATTGAAGAGATTGTGGGTGTGAACCTTGAATCAACCGTCGTCCAGGCAGCAGATTTCTTCTGAGTTCCCTGTTCTCCGGTAGGACTAGATTGATTGGAAGGTTTCGGTGGTAATGATGGTGGAGGTGTAGAGGTTGTCTTAGAAGATCCACTAGCTCCAGAAGTTCCAGCACCCCCAGTTGGAGGTGGAGGTGGAGGAGGATCTTTAGGATCTTTACGCAATGTTTCCAACACTATGGTCCTCCTTTTCTTCTTTGCTTCTCTTTCTCCAATGTCTATCAAAAACTGTTTATGATTGTCGTGCTTAATTGATTCTTCGAGAGCCTCGTATAGCTTCTTATGGACCTCATGCTTATGCTCGTTAGCCTCATACATCTTATCTGAAAGAACAACTCTCATATCTGCAATAGGTAGATCTTTGAATCGTCTAAGCAGTGGAGCTTCCATTGCCCATTCCACCGCATCCTTAACTTCGCCTTCAATGGCGTCTGCAACCCCTTCATCAAAGTTGAGGTGTTCCAACCTATAGACACGATCCACAAGGGCATCAACAGATTTCGGTAGCTGTCTTTCAAGAGCTTCAATTCTTTTCACTGCTTTGTCGAGCAGTTGATATGAAGTAAGTATTTGAGGTGGTGAAGCTGGTGGAGTTTCCATATCAGCAACTGTAACCACCGGTTCAAGGGATGGAGCAGGTTTGGGAGGTGGTTGAGGTGCCATTGTAAGTGAAGATGCTGACATAGGTGGAACGGTAGATGTGTCTTGCTGAATATTGACATTAAACATGGATTGTGCATCCTCTTTATCATTACCTTTCTTAGAGGCCTCAGTATCTATGGGTTTGTCATTTAAGAATTGATCTCCGAAAGTGAAGTCTGTATCTAGGTTCTTTAGTGAGATAGAGAACCGGTAGATAGATTTGGTTCTTCCATGTGCATGGTCTCATCAGATCTTGACTCAAGATTCTCCTGTGAGTCTTTATGCACCAAGCCATCAACATTCTGATCAGACTGAGTAACACTTGATGCAGGAGGTTCTTTTAATGTTTCAGGCACTTTTTCCAACCCAGATTGTTCCTTAGCTGAAGAGGATTCAGTTCTTCTCTTCAGTTCATCTTGATTGGTGGTTCTTAATGGGGAAGATGAGTTTGTTAGAAGCATTTGAGCGGCTTGTTCAGTATCAACACTAACCATCCCTTTTCCTTTGTCTTGTGTTATTGGGGTTGTTTGTCGTGGCAATTGATCAGGTTCTCTTAACACTACTCCTCCAACTGGCGCTTTCACATTATGACTTTCTAGGCTTTGCTGGATTCCAAGTTGCAGAGCAGCATCATCTTCATCAGTCAACCTCATATTACCCCTGGAAACCTCAGTTTCCTCAACATTATCCTTTTCCACTTTCTTCTTCTTTCCTTTCTGCTTCATGGATGTGGAGTCTGAATGTTGTGACCTTTCACGTCTCTTTTTAGGAAGAGAGGCATAAGACGCTTGTGATCCTGAGGTGGACTTGGGAGCATTGGGTTGTGGAGGAGTGGGTGTGACATTGTCAGAAGATCTGGCAGCTCTTTTCTTGTACTGTTTGAAGTAATCCGTCTTCTTGATATCGTCCGTGAGTAGAATATCAGGAATTGGCAATCCAAAGATTTCTTTATCCATACCTCTAGGAACATATTTAAGATTTCCCAAAACAAATTCATCTTCTGCATTATGTAGAGCTGATTCTATCCTGGGGTTGAAGTTGTGAGTCTGTTGCAAGTACTGGATAACAAGCTTTGAAAATCTGATGCTAGGAATCACAAGTTTGTTCAATTTCTTTCGACCCTGAGCTTTATTCTGAAAGTTTGTTCTATCAGATATGAATGTGTTCATTGATAATGAAAATTCTTCCCAAATCCATTCTGAGACATTCACATTTACCCCATTGACGATACCCCATAGGATTTGCAAGATGGGAATTCTCACTTTATCGAACCATGATGTTTTGCCAGATAAGCACAAGTTGAGAACTGTTGTCATTGCTCTCCAGGGTTGATACATGTGTCCGATAATGATATCAGAAGCCCTTGTAATGCTAGTCTGATATCCCAAACCAATTAGAAAGACAATTAGATCGTCAGCACCAGGTGGAGGTTCAGATTGTATGTTGGAGTTACAGGGAGTGATTCCTAGAGCCTTGCTAAGAATGTCAGAATCTATCACAAATTCCCTATCATCCAGTTTGCAGGAGTATTTAGCTGTGATTTTATCCCATTGAATGGTGTTCCAGAATTGTTGTATGTAAATAGTGGGAATTTTGCATTGCTTGGTAATGGCACCAAAGAAGTTTGTGTTCTTGAGGATATCAATAGACACTTTGAGGATAGGATTTTGTTGCAACTTTTGTAGGTCCAAATAACAGTTACTTTTTCCAATTTCTGCCCATTGACTTTTAAGAAGGATTTCGTCATCTGAAAGGACTTTGGGTGGAGCAGAAGATGCAATGTTCTCAGCAGAGGTTGTGTTTTCCATTGAAGATCTAAATGAGAAATACAACCAACAACAATGATTGGGAATATGTTAGATTGTAAATGGTTAGTTAGACATCATTGAATACACCCTTATGTTATAAACACACAAACTTAGAAGCTCAGACAGGGTTCCCATAGGCATATAGAGATAGATTGAGTGGCATTAGCGAGACATTAAGGATAAAGACTCCATTTGATACATTTTTCACGAGACGAGTTGTTTTGGAATTAAAAGGTTAAAACGCACATTTGCAAAGAAATAATGTCATGAAACAAGATACAAATGTAGAAGTGATATAGCAGATTGTATGAAACAAGTTGTAACATTAAGTTGCCACAAGGGAGTCCGAGTACAACTTGTTTAAACAGAAATGTTATAGCAGGTCACAAAGAGTAAGTTGTCAATACAAGTTGCTACAGGAAATCTTGAATCAAGATTGTAAGCATGAGATTTTCCTAGCAAGTTGCCTTAAAACATTTTAATAACCCTAGTCGCCGTATGAAAAATAAACCAAATAAGTCGCTAGTCATAAATGCACAAGTCGCTAACCAAGGCTAAGTCGCTACATGAACGCATACTATGTCGCTAACTTGTAAAGACAAGTCGCCATCAATAGTGTCACAGCCAAGTCGCTGCAAATCAGTTTACTAAGTCGCTACAATTCCTAAATCGCTAACTTGTAAAGACAAGTCGCCATCAACAGTAACACAGCCAAGTCGCTACAAATCAGTTCACTTAGTCGCTACCATTGCTAGGTCGCTAACTTGTAAAGACAAGTCGCCATCAACAGTGATACAGCTAAGTCGCTACAAAATTCGTTAATAATCAGTTCACTAAGTCGCCACACTTACTAAGTCACTAACTTGAGCTAACTTAAAAACAACAACTCACCACGATGAATTTGTACACTAACTCGCTACCAAGAACATTACTAAGTCGCCATCAAGAACACATTATACGCAGCAGACAATCATCACCAACTGAGCAATCATTCACCACCATTACATGGGCACACTTATCAGCAATATAGAACGGTTACTACTAAACATTTAACACACTTCCAATCGACAAACACATCAAACTCAACACATACATCGACACCCTATTGACGCAATAATAAACAACCCATTAATACATTCTAATAACTCCAAAAAGACCATTATACACAAGACAAATGATTCCATAAGAGCACATTCATTAGCAGACCTACGTGGGAATCAAGCGATGCGGATTAAATGCTCGGTGAGATCTGTGTAAAAGGTTATGTTAGTCAAGCATCTACGACATATAATTGAGAGCAGAGAGTGAAAGAAGCAAATCATACCACTTCAAGTCGCTAGCTTGGACTAATTATCGAGAGAGAAAGAGTGAAAGTAAAGTATTTGAGATTTTGTAAAACAACGAAAATGGTAAGTCGCTAGGGTATAGGGAGGGGATTAATCAAGATTACTAAGTTGACACATTTAGTCCCTGTAGTTTAGTGATTTGTGTAGCAACTCGCTATCAAAGGATTTTAATAAGTCGCTAATGTTTTTCAAAGCAAGTTGCTAACATAGTCATGGAAAGTTGCTATCTTATCATATTATGTATAGTAAACATTTATAATCCATGGACTTAACAGACTTATCAGATAGCATACTAACACAGATAAGCACACTATCACAATGATCACCATGAAACAAATAAACATTCAATACATGGGTACACAAAGATCACCACAAAGGCAAGACAAGACAGCAACCTGCAACTAAGCACACACCATAACCAGCACTGAAGCAGATATAAACAAGATATCTTGAAAAAATCTCCCCCTCAATCAATGTCAACAAAGACCATTGATTGACTTTAACCCACCCGTTTTAAAATAAGAATATATCAGTTGTTCGAACTTCATCTATGATCCCGTATCATTTTTGAATGACATTTCTAGGATCGTAGATGTTATCGATAACAACGAATATATCCTTTATTAGATGGAAGTAAATGACTAAAATTATGAACTTAAAAGAATGAAATATTTTAAAAGTATTAAACCAAAATGTAGAAAATGTATATAGTTGATCTTTCTAATTTTTAATGTATTAAACCAATTTTTTTTTATTTTATTTTTATTTTTTTTTAAGTTGATTTGTACTCAGATTTAAAAGAGCGAGTCCTAATTCAAGATGAATAGGAGTCAAAGTAAGAGGTACATCAATTCTGGCATGCTATAGCTCCTGACTGAGCCATATTCATTTCTGATGGAAACCAAGTCATGAGGTTCCTGATTGAATTGAGCATTGTACCTGAAAAAGACTGAGAGCACATTGTACTAGAAGCACATGTAGAATTGCAACTGGATGGGTTAGTGACATGAATAATCTCACTATTGGATGTAACACAGTTTAATATAGACGTATCATTATTAGACATCCTTTTAGGCTCAATATACTTGAAGAGTTTTCCTGTGGGCATCCACTTAAGGCAAGATCTAGGTATGTAAGTCCATTTAGATTCTGTGAACTTAAATAATCTGCCAGTAGGAATCCATTTGAAGCAGCTACTAGTAGTTTTGTATGTGTGCACTTCCCTGTTTTGACTATTTGTCCTTTTGTGATTAGTGTGTTTCTTAGGGGATTGATCAGCCAAATGATGTTTCTTATGAGAACTAGTCATACTTCTAGTATTTCTGAACTTTGAGCTTTGAACATTTACCTGGGTTTTAAGATTCATCATATCGGAACGACGCAATGAAGTGACTGGTTTTGTCAAAACAACATTCTCATCAACTTGGGAGGCAAGCCTAGATTTCGATGGATTAATTCTTTCAGTTCTAAAGGCATTAGGCTGCTTAACTACTGTACGTTTAGATTGGTTCTGAAAAGTTGACTTTCCCAAAGTTGATGGTTTTGCAAACTTAGTATTCATCCTATTTCCAATAGATTTCCTAAGCTCATTTTTTAAAGCAACAATATTGAAGCTCTTATCCTGAATTTGGGCTTGGAGGTCATCAATGTCTTTCAACAAGATGTTAGATTGATTGATCAACTTGGAATTGGTCTCCTCTATGTTCTTTCTTAATGACTCATTTTCTCTTAATAGGTTGGACACACATAGAGCTAGTTCGGCATTTCTAGATTCAAGTGTATCACTCATCTCATGACAGTCATATTTTTGCACATCTGAGATAAGTGATTTCAGAGTGCATATGGTTGAATCTTTGTCCTGAATCTGGGTTTTAAATTGATTAATTTCAAAAAATTCTCGAAATTCTGGAAATTCCTGATTAATACACGTTTTTTTTGCACAAAAGCTTTCATCCTTTTGTTGTATTTCAATTTCCAATGAAATGCAATGTTTTTCAAGAATTGAGTATTTGTTTGAAAGTTCATCATATACCCCTTTTTCAATCATGTCTTTAGCTTTAATAGTTTTAGATTCAGGCTCAACCAAGATCGATTTCATAGTGTTATGTTCAGAGTTAGAGTCAGGTACATTAACATATGAATTACTATGATCAGTTAAGTGTACCTCATCACCTGAAACCTTTTCTAACTCTGAATCTTTGAGATCATTACAGTTGTCTTCATCCTCTTTTATTGCAACTGAACTTCTGCATTCGGTATCATTCATTGGTTCAACTGGTCTATTGCATGACCTGTCACAATCTTCCCATAGCATCACTTGACATTCATTCATTTCATTTAGCTTGTCATTATCTTTAGCAGCTTCCTTAATGTATATTTCCATATTGCCCATAAGTTGAATAAAGGTGTTTCTGAACTCATGAATTTCCATTCCAGTGTGTTTCTTGAATGAGATTCCAGTCATGTCATCATCAAAATCTGAGGAATATTCCCCCCGGATAAGTGGCTGAAATTGATTGAGGATTACTTGAAGAGCTGCATTAGATTCATCAGTTGAGAACTTTTCTTTGGTAATTTGAAACCTCAGTTGTCCTAAGTTTAGTAACACAGTTCTTGTCAACGTGGGAAAGTCCTGACGAAGGATAGCACTGCTTGTTCGATCCATAGTTGTAGATAAAAGTAGTTTGAGATGCTGATGAAGTAGTTGAAAGGGCTCAATAATGTATTCCATTTGCTTTGCTTCATAGTACATTGACAGATGTGGTTCGTTGAGGTTTGACTCAGAAGGTGAGGAGTTTTGATCACACTTTGATGAATCAATCAAGGTTGGACATTCGGAAATGCAACCAATTTCATTGTTCAGTGAGGTATCATAGAGTTCAAGCACTTTGGAGATAAACGGGTCAGTGATGTAGGACATTGTGGGTGGAGGAGTATCGGCTGGATGAACGTCCTCGACAACAGTGGAGATGATAGTAGGAATATTGGTAGACATGTTAACATATTACACGGGATTTTATAGCTCTCTGATTAAACCGGGAAATAGATTCTTTCACAGGATTTTACTGAATCAAGAGAAAACCGTATTAAAACAAGAAATCACCCAAGTCGCTAGGAAACCTTGAACCAAGTCGCTAAGTACCAAGTCGCTATTATCCCAACTCGCTATATAACAACTCGCTACGATCCAAGTCGCTAGCAAAGTTTTGACAGCAAGTCGCTAATTTGTCAAGTCGCTAAATAGCAACTCGCTAGGTACCAACTCGCTAACACCAAGTCGCTACTCGTAGTGGAGAATCCACTAAGTGTACTTTTGTCGGCTTGTCTCAATAGACAAGTCGCTAGGACCAAATCGCTACCAAATAACACTCCAACTCGCTAACTTTTTATGAAGCAAGTCGCTATGATGAATATCACACCGAGAACCAAGTCGCTAGCAAGAGAATCACCTAAACATCATTTTTCAATCCAAAAACAACCCAACCACAATGATTCAAGCCTTCAAAGTCAAAATCTAAACACTTGTGATGATTCTAAACACAAAAGTACTATCAAAATCCAAACTTTAACACTAGAAATCAACCAAATGATGCAAAAACCACTAAACTTTTTCAAACTCAAAAACCACCTAAAAACCACTAGAAATCCAAAGATATGTAAGAGATGATCTAACCATGGCTCTTGATACCAATTGAAAAATATTGGATTTCACATGCACATCAAAACATTAACACTTTAAGCGTATAGATGATTTTAGAGAGAGAGAAAGTGGGATATTCTAGAAAGAGAAACTTGTGGAATATTAGATTACCAAAGAACATCCAACCCTCTACCTTGCAAGGTAGAGGGTATTTATAGGTTACAAACTAAATGACCTCCAGACGGCCTGTGGATCAGGTATACAATGGGTAAAGACCCGTCCTTCCTCCACGGTGTTGCACTAAACTAAAAATCTAACTAAATAACTTAGTAAATAACGTAATGTCTATGAGCTAACTTATGCTAGATAGAATTTGGGGTGACCGATACTTCTTTATGGAATTTTCTAATTCCTAACATCCTTCCCCCAAACAGTTGGAATAACACACCAAAGGCTACGAGTTAAACACTGAGTTTCTTTACGGTTATGACATTTGCTTTCCCGGGATTACTTCAATAGAGAAGAAGTATTAAGTTCATTACGTGTACTCGTTGTGTGTTTAGATGTATGTCTCTTTTCCCCTTACTGGTTTTGATACTTCAGAATCAGCAACACATTATACATACCAAATATTCTTGAAATAGAGAAGAACAAAAAATTAACTCAAATGAATCCTGTGAGAATCAATTGTTACAGAAACTCTCTCTGACTATCTTTATCAAGCCATATGTAGACAATTTGAAGTGACCAGTGAAGAAGAAAAACTCGATATACCAAACTTGAAATGGAAGTTGAATTCCGTACATTTATGTCTTAAGCTTGCACTTAATGATGGAAGAATGGTGTCGAGAATTTATGCTTCAAGCAAATCTCTAAATCCTCACTACTCAACCAAAGTATAAGACATGAACACCTCTTGCGATTATCCACAACGACATCTGCGTGTGTACTGAGTAAAAAAACGTAACTCCTTAAAGTGATAGTTAACCAGGTCTTCGACCATCCATCCCGACTGCTGGTAACTAGATAAACCAAGTCTTCAACTTAAATTCTTAAGCCCGGGAAAGTTATGAAATAAGAACACACCTTTGTGAAAGTCAACTTTAATCTCAAATAAGTTATAAATGATTAACTCCGAAGTAATCAACTTGTATTAAATGCCCAACACGTGAATAAAAATACAATAGGATGTACATTGACCCACTGAATGAACCGGAATAAATGATTCCTCAACATCAATGCATTCTTCCTAAAGGTATACTTGTAGAGACTGATCTGGAAGATTTACCAATAATTTCTTCGAGCGGATGAGGTAGTCATTTTCCTTAATGTTCATGTGGTTGATTTATAGCGTGCACATTGAGAGGAACAATAATCCGTGAAGATTTTGCAAAGGAATACCAAAGAGCGGATCATTATTCATGAACAATAGTCTATGAAGATTTGGCAAAGGAATACCAAAGAGCGGATCATTATTCATGAGTGCAACTGCAATAATATGATAGTCATTATCAACGCCTTAAGGAATAACTAGAGATTGGGTTTCTTGAATAGTTTGAGTTGTACTTCTTAGAAGGTGAACCAGTTGAGTCAGTAGGGACCGGAGCAGGAGCTTCAGGAACTGGATGATCAACATTCGTTGGAGGTTGGAAGTATTCATCAAACATAGGTTGAAACACTAAATCACAGAAATAATAAATCCCAGTTATCCTTAGTAGGTGGAACATTAAGCGTATGACCATTATACAAACATCCATCAACATGTAGATCCTCTTCTCCCCCTCAAAAATTGCATATGATGTCGCCAATGCCATTTTTGATTTGATCAAGTAGATCCCTTGATGACAGTCACTAAATTATCTTCGCACTTCTCCCCCTCAAAAATTGCATTAGAAGTTGCCATTTTTGATATAAACAAGTGAATAAGAATATACTCCGTTGAACGTAGATCTACTTGATGACTGAATGAGCATGGGAAAAGCATGAAGCTCGTTGATGGAGAATGTAGATGAGAAACGTCATTCACGAGATAATTTCTTTTTTTTCTGAAGATAAAGCATACAGAAGAGTGTACACCTTTCTTTTCTTTGAGGAACGGGGCCTGAAGTGATATCCGCAGACGCTGTAATGATGAAGTACGAGGCCTGAACTGATGTGAACAGACGTCATTATGCGTGTATATCAACTTTGACTAGCCTGACCTCCTGGATCAGGAGATATTCGTCCTTTATTCATCTAGGCTTTGAGTTTTCCCATGTAATGAATGATTGATGTACCTGCAATTGAGTAAGGACTACCTGCACTAACATTGCAAACTTGATTTCATATATTGTGGTCAGTGACATCAGTATCCAAACCCTTGGGGGTTTCACAGTCAACCATGGTTTTGCCATCATTAAACAACTTTTCGCTAGGTATCCACTTAAGTCCAGCATTCTTAAAAATTCTACCAGATGGTATCCACTTATGGCAAGATCTAGGATTGTTAAGCTTCTTTTGCATAGTGGAAGAATTATCGTTATTCCTAGTACTCTCCAAAGATTTATTAGTTGGTATCCATCTAGGCGAAGTTTTTTGTTTGTTTTGCTTCATAGACTTAGTGTAAATCCTAGATTTAAGAGGTTGAACCTTTGTATGAGCATTTACTTTCTTCAGGGAATTTGTAAAACATTTATCATGATTTACCCTAAAGATGCATTTCAGACAATTCGAGAAAACAGCTTGTTTGGATTCAGAAAATGATCTAGAGTTCTTAGATTGATCTGCTATAGGAATAACTTTATTCGAAACGCAGCTACTCTTAAATCCAAGCCAATCCCTAGTCTTTAGTTGAGTGTTCCTAGGTAATGTTTTAAAACTACTATCAGTGCCTTGAAATCTCGTAGAATTCATCAACCTAGGTCTAGCACCTAAAATTCCATCTTTTCGAATCTGTGCCTTTTTTCTAGCTTCTTCTAGATCATAGTTCTTGAACAAGTCATTCATATCATGTGAATTCTTAGGCAAATAAGGTGAAGTGACTAGTTTTGACAAAACTTGTTTCACATCAACTTGGGAGGCAAACCGTGTTTTTGAAAATTTGTTCTTTCAGATATAAATGCAGTAGGCTGCCTAACAACAGACCGGTCTCTAATGGAATGAGAAACTGGCTTCCCCAAGGTTGATGGTTTTTTGTAAACTTAGTGTTCACACTTTTCCCTATTACTTTTCTAAGCCCGTTCTTTAATGCTACAATTGTGAAACCCTTTTCCTGAAGTTGAGCTTTGAGTTCATCATTTTTGGCTATCAAAGAAGTTGTTTGTTCTACAGTTTTAGTCCTGGTTTCTTTGATTGAGTCACGTAGGTCCTTTTGATGCCTTTTCAAAGTCTCATTTTCCTTAAGTAATTTAGCCACACAAAGTTCCAATTCAATATTTCTGGTTTTGAAAACTTCGATATCATGTTTTACCTTGACTAAATTACTTTTCTCATTCAGGACAAAAATATGTTTCTTCATATTGTAAATGGTCGAGTCATTTTCCTGAAGCTGAGCTTTTAAAGTGTTAATTTCAAAAAGTTCACGGAATTCCGGAAGTTCCGGGTTTTTACATGGTTTGTTAAGTTGAAAACTTTATTCTTTACGTTGTATTGCAATTTCAAGTGAAATGCAATGTTCTTCAAGTTTTGAGAATTTGTTTGAAAGTTCATCAAAATCCTTTTTATCAACCATTTCTTTTGTTTTGAACCACTTAATTTCAGACTCAGCCTCAGTCACAGAACATTTATCAAATTCATGTTCAACATCATGATCAGTTTGTTTAAGTACATTAGCAAATACATTTTGTTATACGGTTAATGGTACCTCAACACATGACACTTGTTCAGTAGCTTGTCTGATATATGCATCTGCATCTTGTCCAACAAGAGTCACTGAACTGCTAGCTGTATCTAGCTTATCTATCTCTGATTTTCCGTATTCAGTGCCAACTGATCCATCATCTGATGCTTTACCTGACTCAACACTACAATCTTTTGATTATGCCCTACATTCATTCCCCTTTCTGATTTCTGCATCCACTTTTTGTGTGATAGGAGTTACTGAACAGTTGGTTACATCATTCTTTGTTGTCTCAGATATTCTGCATTCAGCAACACCCGATCCTTCAACTGATACATTACCCAACTCATCATAACTATCTCTCAACTGCACCCGACACTCATCCACTTTTTTATCTTTCTGAGTAACTTCCTCAATGTACTTCTTCACATTATCCATGAGATGGATAAGTATCTCAATGAACATGTTAATTTCCATTCCAGTGTGTCTTTTGAAAGACATTTCAGTCATGTGATGATCATAATCAGATGTGAATTCCCTACTATTGAATGACTGAAATTGTTTGTGAACATCTCTGAAAGTTCCATTTGGAAGGGATCCCCGATAGATGACCTTTGATTTCCTAGTTACCCGAGATAGGGAGGCTCTTTGAATAAAAACGGTATCTCTCACCGTGGCCGGTTCCGGGAGGGGTGTGAAATAGATCTCATGCTCATCGACCATGTCATGAAGGTTGGCTAGTGACCATTCATTGGAATATAAGCATATTCCATGGTGAGGGATACAAAGTATTCGAGCAAACTCAACAAGGGTCAAGGTATAGTTGTGTTTATTGATGATGAAAGCAATTGAGATGGTTTCGTCCTCATTCCTTATTATCCTAATGCTCTTGTAGAACTCAAGAACAAATACGGGGCATATTTGTTCGTTTATGTTTAGAAGATATTGAAAGTTGATTCCCGCAAAGACCTCGGGAATGTCGGTATTGTTGAGAAAGGATGGTTCGACTACACGGCCTTCATGAAACAACCTCTTTTGTAGCATTTTGAAAGTCTTTCAGTTTTCGGGGCTAAGACCTTTCATTCGATGGTACATTGGTATGTAGTGAGCCGTATCTTGGTAGTCTTGTTGCCTAGAGATTGGCATGATTGATCCTAAACACCAAAACCACAATGTGGTTGATAACATCAAATAGTCCTGATTATTAAGTTTCAATTTCCCCCGATAATGCTTGTAATTTATATCATTTATATGGATTTACGCTTTTTTTCCATTGTTTTCCACTTTCAGGTAAATTACGAGCATTGGAGCTAAAGAGACGCGGAACTGGAGAAATATCTAAAGATTTATCATAGTATGCTACTTTGAAGAAGTTACGGCGTAACTCGTCTCTCACATTACGCCGTAACTATTGCGTGACTCAGAAAACCAACTTATCAGAAGGTTACGGCGTAACTCTTCCCAAAGGTTACGACGTAACTATATTAGGTCAAATGAGGTTCCACACCGCTGATACTTACGCCGTAACTATTGCATCTTGATAACATCAAATAGTCCTGAATATTAAGTGTCAATTTCCCCCAATAATGCTTGTAATTTATATCATTTATATGGATTTACGCTTGTTTTCCATAGTTTTCCACTTTCAGGTAAATTACGAGCATTGGAGCTAAAGAGACGCGGAACTGGAGAAATATTTAAAGATTTATCACAGTATGCTATTTTGAAGAAGTTACGGCTTAACTCATCTCTCACATTACGCCATAACTATTGCGTGATTCAGAAAGCCAACTTATTAGAAGGTTACGGCGTAACCCTTCCCAAAGGTTATGACGTAACTACATTAGGCCAAATGAGGTTCCACGCCGCTGATGCTTACGCCGTAACTACTGCATCTATTATGACGTAACCGAGTTTATTGAAGACTA
This sequence comes from Chrysanthemum seticuspe, assembly GCA_019973895.1. Taxonomy (NCBI): domain Eukaryota; kingdom Viridiplantae; phylum Streptophyta; class Magnoliopsida; order Asterales; family Asteraceae; genus Chrysanthemum; species Chrysanthemum seticuspe. The sequence goes on from BPTQ01000003.1 coordinate 169,904,312, forward strand.
CGGTGTAACCATTCATTAGGTTACGCCGTAACCAGCAGATCTAGTGCATTATACGAAGAAACAGAAGGTTATAGCGTAACTCCTATATTGGTTACGCCATAACCCAAATCTGGCCTATAAATACCCCACGATTTCCAGCATTTCTATTCATTCCATTCCACACACAACACCCTGAGAACATGGGAAAAAGCTCAAGGCAGGTCTAGAGGAGCATACGGAGCTGTCTCCAAGGGAGAAATCACTCCACTACGATAAGCATTAGTGTTTTATATTTCTTTTACTTTCAATTCATGTATTTCGTACCTTTGAATATTGAATTGGTTGCATGATTAATATGAGCGGCTAAGCACCTTTTGGTGCTAGCCTAGTTATGATTCCTTAATTGTTTTGTTTGCGTTTACTTTCCTTCCGTACAATTATTTCTAAGTGTATGCATGCATAGTTTATTGGTAGCCACCCTTGGTTCGGTAGTTTTGAATGGCGATAGAGGCCAATTGCCTAGGAGATATGACCAACTGACCCTAGGTAAGCGGACTGAGACGGGAAGGGTAAGATATGACCAACTAATGACCCTTTCTACTTGTGCGATTTGACCAACTGATCACCTATCGTTTGGACGAACTTAAGAATTAGGGGGTACGTGTCTAAGTTCCTAACGGTCGGGCATTCACTATTATAAATCTAGCATGTAGCGGTACTTAATGACTTGGCTTAGGGGACCAGGAACAACAGGACTTATGACGGTGCGCCTGATTACTCCTGTGGTGGCATCTTTGCTGATAGGTTAGGGCGAATTGACCAAATGCTGTCCTCTTGAATTTGACCCCACCTGAAGTAATTGGAAGTAAGTAGACGTAGACATAACTAGCTAGGAGAATTAATTAGGTTAGCACCACTCTCCTCTATTGATTTCCCTTTACCATTTATCTGCTTTATTTTATTCTGCTTTAGTAGTTTAATTAATTAAATCCCTATCGAAACTATTATTATTCTGTGACAATTAGACTTAGTAATAATCCAACACACATAGCTCTTGGGTCGACCTCGGCTTTACCGATTACTACACTACACGCGACCGGGTACACTGCCCGTTAGTGCACTAGGGTAGACCATAGGTATAACGAGACACTATAAATTTAAGACCTGGTTAGTAAAACCTGCATCAAGTTTTTGGCGCCGCTGCCGGAGGGTTATATTAGGATTAATATTAAGTCTTTAATTTTGTTTTAAACTTTTCTCACGATCATATTTCAAGTTTTCAGGTACCATGGAAGTTGTTAACATTGATGACCTCACTCTTGAGGAATATTTGGCGTTAACAAGAGAAGAACAAGGACCAAGAATTGTTAGGCCAGCTATAGCAGAAGATGCTTAATTTGAAATCAAACCTCAATTCATGAGGGAATTACGTGCAAATCCCTTCTCTAGAAGCATCATCGATGATGCCCATGAACATGTAGACAACGTCGAGTACATTGTCAGCCTATTCAAGATTCCCAGAGTCTCACACGATGCTATAATGTTACGAGTATTCCCTATTTCTCTTACGGGAGCTGCAAAAAGATGGGTTGATCGATTACCTGCTGGGACTGTCAACACTTGGCCTATCTTAAAAAAGTGTTTCATTCAGAGATACTGTCCTCCGTCAAAGACGGCTAAGCAATTGGAAGAAACCCATAACTTCAAGCAAGAGGGTGATGAAACGTTATACCAAGCCTGGGAAAGATATAACGAATTGTTATACAAATGCCCTACTCGTGATCTCAACAGCCAACAAAAGGTGAACGTTTTCTACAAGGGTTTGAACATCTCCTCAAGACAAATGATTGATTCTCAAGGGCCGATTCCTAGTATGACACCCACTCTGGCTCTAGAGACTATTCAAGAAATGGCAGACCACTCTCACAAATGGCACAATGGAGGGAGCAACCGAAGTAAGAATGGAGATATTGAAGGCCTTGCAACAATAAACAACAAATTAGAAAGCCTTGGAAGAGAAATGAAGAAGCTCAAAGAAAATGTGCATTCCATTCAAGTAGAGCGAAACGGGACTCCACCTTCTAAAGAATGTTCCTCCAACGAAGAAGTTAAAAGGATCGGAGAAGTTAAATATGGAAGATAATCCCCTTTCAACAACTACAACGGGCCCAGATATCGAGAAAAATCCCCTGGTTCTACACAAGAGTCAACAACAATCCTCCAAAACCTAGCCTTGAGGAAATAATGCACCAGCACATCGAAGAGTCTATAAAAAAGGAAGATAAACTCAAGGAATGGATGGTCAAAGTAAAGGAGGACACCAATATGAACCTACGTAACCAAGATGCTGCGATTAAAAACCTCGAAACACAAATCGGGCAATTGGCTAAAAACCTTGAAGCAAGTAATGCTAAAGCCATTGCCTGCAAGGCCATATTTGCGCAAGATAAAGCAAAGAAAGAGCAGTGCACATCCTCTATCACTAATGATCTTTCCGGGATTAACTACCTAAGAGAGGATGATAAATCAGAAGACGATGAGGTCCTGCCAAGCCAACTTCCAGAAAAACAGCAATACCAGGAAAGTTTTCTTCTCCGATGCACTACTGGTAACATTAAGATTCACGCATTAGCTGATTTAGGGGCCGGGGTAAACCTTATCTCTACCACTTTATTTGAGAAAATCAAACTTACCAATTTAAAAGAAACAACTATTATGATTGAAATGGTTGATTCCTCAAAGGCTGTACCGAGGGGAATCGTGAATAATGTGCTTTTAAAAATTGGAAATTTTTTCTTCCCAACCGATTTTGTGGTTATTGACATGGGGAAGCGGAAGGATTACAACTTAATTGTTGGAAGACCTTTTCTGGCCACTTGTAGGGCTCAGATTAAGGTTTTTGAAAAACAAATTTGTTAGATATTGGATTTCATTAACCCACTAAACCAATGATCAAAGAGGAGTATAAGATGATGTTTTAGAGAGAGAAAGAGTTAGAGGTTTGGGAACTTAGTGAGAGAAAGTAATAGTATTATATGAGCTCCAACTCTCTACCTTGGGAGGTAGAGAGTATTTATAGTTCTTACATAAATCGCCACCTACGGGCTGTGGATCAGGCATACAGTGGGTAAAGACCCGTCCGTCCTTCATGGTGTTACTTAACTAAATACTACTTAACATTAAATAATCTACAACTACGAGCTTTCTAATGATTACATATACTTGAGGTGACCGACTCTTTAATGACTGGATTTTCTAAATCCTAACAATCTCCCCCTAAGGGAGGTCACCTCAAAAATACATTGAATACAAACAGATATTACATTAAAATCGTTCTTGGATTCTTGTTAAAGTTCTTTGCTCTGAAGCTCGTAGTCATCGATTCTTCATTTTTGCATGTTTGGTGAATCCAAGTGGAGGTCTTTAACTGATCCACGTGATAATGAGTTTTGAGCCAGCTTTGAGATCATCAGCTATCATAAATCTCTGACTCATCCTTTGTGGTGTTGGTATTATGTGATGTTGTGACTTTTGGATCGACATGCTCACATTCTGGATCATGATTTCTTCTCATCAGAGTAGCGGAAGCTTTCGTTGATTCATGATATTGGCAGCAGCGTAGCAGAAGCATGGAGTGAAAATATCAGAGTCATTGATGCACTTAATCATGATTTCTTTAGAAATGAATGTGTTTTGTGAGCATGCGGCTATGGATTGACTGCTTCATTCTGATCAGTTGCAAACGTCGGGCGTAGCTGCATACAACGGTTAGCAATAAAGCGCACGAAAGTGTCTTTGATCACTTTCGTTGAATTGAGGTACACGGCCCACGGTTCCCCGTTGATCAGTACAAGTACTGCCTGTGATCAGGTATAATTCCGAAGAATTTCCTTGACAGGGTTTCGCAGCTGCTCTAGCTGTTATCAAACCGGAACGTCTCAAAGAAGACAACACGGAGTGAGTGAACCAGCGAATTGAGATTCACTGATTGATGAAAAGATTTCAAAAACAATCGGGTACCGCACAATAGAAATTGTTTTTGCAATACAACGAAGGTTTTAATAAAAATCAATTATCAATCATAAACACCTTTTATATTGAAATATTAGTACACAGTCGATGTGCTAAAGAAAATAGTTTTTAAGCACAACGACCGGTTTTTCAAAGGTATCCGTCAATCCATAACCTGAACCAGGATTGAATCATAATTATGACTCGCCCCATTGTTTCTGTTCAGTTGTCACATGGTTGATCTATTGTATAGATCTCATATGCCACCCACCAGTAGCTTGTTTGATGTTGGCTCCAGAAGGCTTTCCATCTTCATTGTGAATATGATTGCATATCACTCGGATGTTCTGGCAATACCACAAGGATAATGCGTAGGACTCATAAGATATAATCTCTCTTTTCACATTGTGTGAAATAGAGAGTCTTCATTGACAGTGTCCTAAGGAGATTTATTTGATGATCTCGTGGCTCTACACTCAATAGTGCACATTTGGTTCCTATGCCGGAGACTAGGGAGAGGGTCTCCTTCTTCAATACCAACAAACTCTAAGAGAAAGTCGATAGATAATGTCGGTTCCCGGTGAGAATGAAACAAGTCCTTTTAAGAGGAACTTGAGTAGCTTGGGAAGTTGTAGTGCAGTGTGTGACTGGGTCCATGACGTCTTGTCTTCAATACCGATGTTACCTTGGTAACCACCAGTAGCATATGAATTAAACCCGGTTTCTGCCCTAAGGTTGAATAAATGGAGGGCTATTTCTTTTCACCCTTTTCTCATTTCATTTCTTTTTCATTCTTCAACCCCTTCAGTGCTTACCAAGACTTCATAACAAGAACCTTGTTGGGTTTATTCCAGTACTAGCTCAGTCTCAGTCCGCACTCTTCCCCATATCTCACTTTTCTCCTTTTTTCATCAAACCTAAGGACTTCTACACTATCTAGTGGATTGTCTCTGGGTAGATCCCTCCGGTTCTGGCGGATCATGGGAACAAGTACCTAACCTTATCATCCTTATATCACCATACATAAAGTAAATTTGGTCGGTCTATTTGGTATAGTTCATCTGCCATTGGAACCAATCGATAACCATTTGAAAATCAATCCAGATACTTGTGATATAATATCAAAGCATTTTGTACCTGAATTGTTTTTGATAATATTTAGAAAAAGAGCTCCCCCTCAACATGTGCCTCATGTATTTGAAATCATTTTGGCACACGGAGGCAAGATGAAGAATTAACTTCTTTGATTACCATTTTCTAAAAACTATCAACATCACTTCCCTGATCAAATCAAGTAGATAAAGCATATTAAGGAAGGATGAGGTTTTCATAAATTTGCTCCCCCTCAATATGTGCCTCGAGATTTGAAAGAGCTTTGCACATATTAGAAGGAATCTGCACTTAGATACAAATTAATCACGTTTCAATTCTTTGTGGTTTAAAATAGATGCTCCCCCTCAACATGTGCATGGAAAATTTGAAATCGTTTGGCACATGTTGGGAGGAAAGCTTGCTAAACACTTACGAAGCCATTTATCAAATTATCAGTTTAAATCCAATTTAAATAAAAAATTCTCCCCCGATCTCAATTTTCAAATCATTTGAGATTTGTGATCTCTGTAGATTTAAATTAATTTTGAAAGCTTTTTAAGGAGAAATGTGACTTGATTATGAAAACATTTTAACTGATAAGGATCAGATTTTGAAACTTTACACTACATTGATTAAACATGCATGATTATCTTTTTGAAAACAATTGTATGTCGAACAACCTTTTGATTTAATTGAAATCATTCTCCCCCTCAATTAATGACATAAGTTGTTGATTGAGAGATAGATATTTTGACAAACGTTAAGTCCAGATGATTTTCAAAAATAGAGTTTGAGTTATTTAACAAAGCAATTAGTTTTCATTAGATGGTAAGCAATTGTTTTAAAGAATCAGAGCATGAGTTTTGAAAAGCAAGATAAAGCATGGCTCTGTTCTTTCTTTGAAAAATGGGTTACTGCCTAAAATGACAATAAACCATAGTTTCACTTTCTCCCAAAAATATCTTTTGATTTTTTGATTTTTTTTTTGATTTTTTTAAGAACATTCGAACAATATCAAAAGACCCGTGTCATTCTTTGAATGACAACACAAAGACCGTAGATATTTTCGAATTGAGAAAATCATGACAAAATGACAATCTTTTTTGAAAATTTTCAAGATTTTTCAGATTTTTATGGATTTTTGAAGGTTTTATATTTTTCTATTTGCTTTTTGAAGGTTTTGAAATTTTGTATTTTGCTTTTCGAATAAATATTTACAAGATATGGATGAAGAAAGACCTTTTACTCCTCTTCTTCCTCTTGAAGACGTTTAAGTGTTTTCGGTTGAAGACTTTTTAGACCAAGTCGTGGGAGGATAAGCTCAAAACGTTCTCTAGGAAAAGCTTTGGTGAAGATGTCTGCTAACTGGTATTCAGTCCTCACAAAATAAAGTTCCACCACACAGTTTTCTACTTGCTCCCTGATGAAATGATGTCGAATTTCGATGTGTTTTGCTCTTGAGTGTTGAACGTTGTTGCATGAGAGAGCAATTGTACTTTTATTATCACAGTACAGAGGGATTTTGTTGAATTCAAAGCCATAGTCAGATAATTGAGATCTCATCCATAGGATTTTAGCACAACAAGATGACATGGCTATGTATTCAGCCTCTGTAGAGGAAATAGAAGTACTCATTTGCTTCTTTAAAGACCAACTCACAAGCTTATCACCCAGAAACTGAGCACCTCCAGACGTACTTCGACGTGTATCTTGACATCCTGCATGATCAGCATCTGCATAGGCTGTTAGTGACATACCGGTGTCCTTTGGGTACCAAAGTCCCATATTGATGGTTCCTTGGAGATACCGAAAGACCCGTTTAACCACTTCAAGGTGCTTTTTGGTAGGCTTAGCCTGATATCTAGCACACATGCAAACAGCGAACATAATGTCTGGTCTACTGGCTGTGAGGTACATCAGGGATCCGATCATACTACGATTTTTCGTTTGGTCTACCATGATCCCTGAGTGGTCCTCATCCAGTTTAGTACGCTCAATCATGGGAGTGTCAACAGGGTCACTAGAATCAAATCCAAATTTCTTTAAAATCTCATTTGCATATTTAGATTGATTTATAAAAATGCCTCCGGGACTTTGTGAAATTTGTAGTCCCAAGAAAAATGACATTTGTCCCATCATAGACATTTGAAATTTTGAACCCATTTCATTTGAAAAACGATCACATTCATTGGTATCAGTCGAGACAAAAATAATATCATCAACATATATTTGAACGTGAATTAAATGTTTGCCTGACTTTCTGGTGAACAATGTCGGATCAACTGCTCCTTTGCTGAATCCAGTAGATAGAAGAAACTTTGATAGCGTATCATCCCATGCCCTTGGAGCTTGCTTCAAACCGTAAAGATCTTTCTTCAAACGATAGAAGTGAGTAGGATGCTCTGGATTCACAAAGCCTTCAGGTTGGCTGACGTATACAACTTCTTTAAGATCTCCGTTAAGAAAAGCCATCTTTACATCCATCTGATAGACTACCATGTTCTTACTTGCAGCATTAGCCAAAAAGATTCTGATTGCCTCGATACGAGCAACAGGAGCAAATGATTCTTCAAAGTCAATACCCTCCTCTTGACGGTATCCTTTTGCAACTAATCGAGCCTTATTCTTTAAAACATCACCATGCTCATCAAGTTTCACTTTGAAGATCCACTTTAGAGCAATGATCATAGCACAATCTGAATTGTTTCCATTATACTTCGGGTTTTTTGTTGTAGATTCTGTATCCTTTTCTGTTTGGTGCATATCCTACAAAAACTCCAATGTCCGCTTTAGCTTTAAGTTTGCCTAAATCTTGGCCCTCATTAGTTGGACAACACAATGCACCAAACACACGAAGGAATGAGAGATTAGGTTTTCTATTGTGGACAAGTTCATATGGAGTTTTTCCATGAGCAGTGTGAATTAGGGATCGATTTTGAGTGTATCATGCAGTGGCAATGGCTTCAGCCCAGAGAAACATTGGAACCTTTGAGTAAATCAGCATTGCTCTCGCGGCTTCTACAAGAGTTCGATTTCGTCTTTCAACTACACCGTTCTGTTGAAGAGTTCGTGGAACACTTCTTTGATGACTGATTCCAACACTTTCATAAAACTCACTAAGTTGTTTATTAACAAAATCAGTTCCATTGTTTGTTCGGATGATTATGACAGTTTTGTTAAGTCGAACCTGCAGCTGTTTGATAAGTTTGATGATGATATCTGGAGTTTCATCCTTTGTCCTTAAGAACTTAACCCAGGTGAATCGAGAGTAATCATCAACCACAACTAACACATATTTCTTCCCAAAGATATTCTGCACTCTCATGGGTCCACATAAATCCATATGAATTGTATGAAGAACTTCTGTAACTGAGTTTGTAGGTTTGGGTTTGTGGGCATACTTCTTGCTTTTTCCCAATTGGCATGCTGAACAAAGATGATCCTTTTCATACTTTAGTCTAGGTAAACCTACAACTAAGTCCTTTCTGGAGAGATCATTGATGGTTCCGAAGTTCAAGTGATTGAGACGACGATGCCATAACCATGACTTTGTTTTCGAAGCCTTTGACAACAAGCAAATTGGAGAAGACTTCATCATAACTTAGATAGAGATGGTGTATAGATTTGAACCACGTGTTCCTCTTAAAAGTTCTTTACCGTCAAGTTCTCTAACGAAACATGTATTTTTTCTGAAGGCCACTTCTAGATCAGAATCACAGAATTGACCGACAGAGAATAAGTTATGACCAAGACCTTCTACGTAATATACCCTGGAGATAACACTATCACCGACAACATAATCTCCATATCCCATAATTGCACTGAAATGATCGTTCCCGAATCTAACAGTCCCGATGAATTTACTCACGAAGTTCATGAGCCGCGACCGGTCTCCAGTCATATGCTTGGAACAGCCTGAGTCCAGGTACCACAGAACAATTTGAACGATCTGCAGTTGAACACAGACAGGAATGGATAACTGGATAATTGGGAACCCCATGCAATAATGGGTTCCACTTGGTTAGTAACAGTGATTGGAACACCCACATCAGAGGTAGAAACAATGGACTCATTAGAAATAGATGTAGTGCTAGTGTCCGTATTTGACCTATTCAAAGTATGTTCGCTTCTTAAGGGAATAGTTCTACCAGTAGGCATCCATTTTCTAGTGGGCATTGTTTTAGCAACTTTAGGGCAAAGCTCATTAATCTTTCGGCCAGTAGGTATCCATTGATAACCTATATTACTAAATTTCCTTCCTGTGGGTTTCCACTGTTTTCTAACTTTCTTTCGCCTTTGCCTTTTAGCCTTCTTAGCTTGAATTTTAACATTAATAGTTTTATCAGGGCATTTGACAGCATTAGACAAAACATTCACACCACATTCATGATTAGTAACAGAAATCAAGCAGTCATCGTTACATGGTTTGCGAATAGTAGCAGAATTCGAATTAATTACAGTACGCTTATAGCTAATACTAGAATCAACACGATTTGTTTTATTCAACTCAAACTTAATATTCCTAGGGTGATCTTCTACTCTCATCCAATGCACATTCTTAGCTTGCGAGGTCCGATCTTGCTTGGTATTGCCTGGAGGCTTTGACCCGCTTGCTTTAATGTCACTGATTACTCCTGTAGAGGGAATTATGGGAACATTAGTTGGTTGATCTACTTTTTGCATTCCTGAACTAGATGTGCAGGGATCTGAACTATTTGAAGGCACATTAGTGTTCACTTTCTTAAAACTGGGCATAGAATGATTTGTATGTTTGGCACTAGGCATGGAACAAGGCATCACAGCTTTACCTTTCGCACCTAAGGATTTAGGACATGTTGCAATTACACATTCTAGCAGCTCTTGAGATCGTTTGGCCTGAATGCAAGCAAACCTAATTTCTCTATCAAGAGGTTTATTAATGAAATCCTCTTCTACAATCTCAGGGAGACATTCTAGACTATCCTTAAGGTGAGCACAATAGTTATGAAACACAGGTTCATTATTCCTAAGATGAGGAGGAATGTATTTAACAGTCACAGTATATTTGCAGTCTGAGGATGACTTTGATGCAACATTCTCATTAAAAACAAGTGGCAGTTTCCCCTTTTCCTGACTTCTTAGATTCTCAATTTCTTTTTGTAAAGACGTTATTTTTTCGTTGTTTTTGTCACGAGTGACTTTCATTGAATCATATAACTCTTTAAAGTGTCGTTTAACTTTTTCATTTTCTTCTAGAAAACTCTCGTTTTCCTTTTGTAAAGCATTAACTAAGTTTTGAAGATGAAAGGTTTGAGAATACTGAGAATCTAAAGGAGGAGGCATTTGGGATCCAGTCACATTGTTCTTTTCACCCTTTAATTGAGAGATTTGGGCTTTCAACTTTCTGATCATGTTACAATGAGCTCGAATCTGTTCATCACGTTTGCTAATTTCAAAAACTGCATCAAATTCAGGAGCATCCAAGGATGTCTTGATATTTGAGGTTTTAACATTTTCTTTCAGATGTTGATATTTTAATTGCAAAGCAAGATGCTCAACTTCCAATTTAGAAAACTGTTTCACCAGGTTATCATGATCATCCTGTTCAACTTTATCATGCAGTTTAGAGTTAGTTTTTTCAAACTCAATGACACGATCATGGGAGACTTTCAGAGCAACAGATAATTCGTGAAATTGAGAAGCATTAATGGAACAATTTGTAGCAGTGTAAAATACATCTTGAGTAATACATTCAGAAATAAGATTCTCATTCAAGGTATGCAAGTTCTTCCTCTCAATTTCATTATATTTTAATTCTCGCTCATAGTCACTAACCTCTACTATCATTGCATCAAATTCCTTTTCCATTTCTTTAATATCTGAATCCATTCCCTTTTTAAGACTCTCAAATTGACCTTTTAGTTGTTTAAAGAAAGGCATGACTTCAGTTAAATAGCATTCTCTAGTTTGCTCAAAACCCCTTTCCCCTTCAATTATCCCAGTGGGTGTTATTCTTTTCTTACAAGTTTTCTCAAAATCAACAAGTAATTGAAAAATAACATATTGACTGATTAAGGTCTTGCTTTTAGTGGCAATAGTTCTAGGAACTAAATGCATTGGTGTATTCGGAGGATACACAGTCGCTGAAGGCATTTTCCTAAGAGGAGGGTTTGTTACAACAAGATTCTCTGCTTTTTGCTTATCTAAATCCTTTTTCCAGAACACTTGTTTGGGCGTTAACAACGTTTGAGGCTTAAACTTGTTCAAGGAAATCCAATTTTCCTTTTTGTAATCATGGGGTTTGATCGTTATTTTATTCTCTTTACATTCAGGATCTTCTAGCTTCTTATTCATTTTCTCCCTAGATGCATCATCTAATTTTCTATCCTCCTCAGTGCACTCAATGCAACTAGGTTTCTGTCTAGGTTTAAGAATCTCATTTCCATTATAGATTACATTATTAGCAGCTCTAGCCTTTTTAATGACCTCTGGATTTGGTTCCTCAACAAGGGGAATACTGTGCTTATCGCTTAAAACCCTATGCTTAGTGATCAAGTGAGCAGTCTGAATGGTATTCCCTTGTACGTACAACTTATTTTCCAGCTTGTTTTTCAAAGTTTTTAGATTGGAAAAATCATTCAAAAGTTTTGATTCCTTAGCATTGAATTCTTGCTTAAGCATTTTAACATTTTCTTGAAGTTCTTGTTTTTGCTTAGCAGTTTTAGAAAGCTTTTCTTGTAAGGAGTTTAACTCTTGTTTTAATACTTCTTCTCTAAAATTACTATTTCTAATAATTGTACGCATTTGGTCATCCATTTCCTGCTCACGGGTGGTTAACTCAAACTTAGCACGTTGTTCATAAATAGCAACTTGTTCTTTATAGGCATTCAGTTTAGAGATAACAGAATCATCAGGGGCACATGCAGTGTATTCATCAAAAACATAATCATCATTGACTGCAGAAGATGCATTACTTGGTACAATCTCACTTTCACTTTGCTTCACATATTGATTATATGGGACAATATTACTATTACCCACATCTTCAATATCTGATTCAAAAGTTTCAAGAGACTGTACTTTATTATGCATCTTTTGCTCATCAACATCATCATATAGTTTTAATACCTCTGAAATAATTTTGTCTTTGGATGGACCAGCTTGTTGTAGTGGAGAGACCTTTGGAGAGACCATAGGTGAGATGCTAGCCATGAAGATTGTTTGGGCAGTAGGTTCATCATCGACATCAGAGTCAAATGCATCACATTCAGCTACTTGAAATGCATTTTGATGATTATGACCTATCTCCTGAATTGGCTGTTCATCAACATCAGCATCATAGGTTCGGGCATTTCCCTTAGCAAGGAACAACAACTCCTCTTCATCCAACGCTGCTCCATTATCCTGAGCTTGCACAAGCAGCATCTTGTCTCTGAAGTATTTTGCATTCTGTGGACGTTTTGGAGATGTGCAGTTCCTAGCAATATGTCCCTCACCACCACAGTTGTAGCACTTAATTGGCTTTGCTTGACCTTGATTCCCATTCCTTCCCCTATTCTGATTTACCACATATCCTCTACCAACTCCTCCTCTTCCTTGTTCATACTACCTTTCTTGAACTGGTTGCACCATAACCTTCCCATCTCTGACAGTTGCTTGATTGTGTGGATTGGATGCTGTTCTGAGGTTATTGTTGGTGTGTGGAAGAGAGTTCATGTTTTGACTGACCATGAGAGACAGTTGATTCATGAAGTTTTCCATGAATGTGTTTGGGTTTGGAGGCTTATATGTTGGACCAGGGATGAGTTTGTAATTACCATCACACATGGGAATGACTTGAGAAGCTTTGGTAGTAATACCAACATTTGTGTAAAAGGCTGTTGAGTCATTTGAGGAACTTGTTTCTCCCTGGTTGGTTTTGAACTGTTCTAGAATCCTTTTCTCAAACATAGCATGTCTCTCATTCTAGAGAAGGAAGGCATACAGTTGCTCATAGTTGGTGTTCTTCAATCCTTTGGTTAGCTTCACAGAGGTGACAAACTTGTGCCATTCGGGATTCATGTTGTTCACAAACTTTGAGTTCAGTTGAATGTTTGGCATGGTCATTTTGATGTTCCTCATGTCATTCACAAGCTTGTGGAATCTCACGTAGTATTCATAGATTCTCTCATCTGGTTTCATCTTGAAATGCTCAAACTCATCATACAGTTGTGATTCTCTGTCTTCCTTGGTTAATTCAGAACCTGAGAGAAGCATCTTGACATTATCCTAAACTGCCTTGGCTTCAGTGTTGTGATTGATCAGCTTGTAGATGTCTTTTGGAAGACCCTGTAGTATGATGTTTGAGGCCCTGATATCAGCATCGAATCTCTTTTTCTCCTTATCACTGAGCTCATCATACGTCTTTGGTCTGTCCAATCCAAAGATCATGGTTCCATCTGCAGCAGTATCAATTATGTCTCTTGTAGTCTCAATCTGATACGGTCCTTCATCAATGGATTTGAGAATGTTGACCCCATTTTCCTTTCCAAGACAGTACAATCTGATTCGTTGAGCCCAAGAGTCGTAGTCAGTTCTGTCAAGCATGGGTGGACGAGTATCAGAACCACCTGCTTGAACATCCTCAGCAACAGTGGAGATGATTGTAGATACGTTGGTAGACATGTTAACAGATTACGCGGGATTTTATAACTCTATGATTAAACCGGGAAATAGATTCTTTCACGGGATTTTACTAAATCAAGAGAAAACCGTATTACAAACAGAAGTCAACCAAGTCGCTAAGAGTTATTGAACCAAGTCGCTAAGACCAAGTCGCTAGATACAAGTCGCTAAAGCACCAAGTCGCTACACAGTCAAGTCGCTAAAGAGCAACTCGCTAAGGTCCAAGTCGCTAACACCAAGTCGCTAAGAATTATGACAGCAAGTCGCTAAGCACCAAGTCGCTAGACACAGTTAAGTTGCTAAAGAACAACTTGCTAAGATCCAAGTCGCTAGTATCAAGTCGCTAACAATTTGCACTACAACTCGCTAACAATTCCTGAAGCAAGTCGCTAACCTCACCAAGTCGCTAGCCGTAGTGGAGAATCCACTAACTTGTACTATTTGTCGGCTTGTCTCAATAGACAAGTCGCTAGGCTCAAGTCGCTAACAACTAACACTGTAACTCGCTAACTTTTACTGAAGCAAGTCGCTACGATGAAAATCACAACGAGAACCAAGTCGCTAGCAAGAAAAACTTCAAAAACACACTTTTCAATCCAAAACAAGCTCAACCACAGTGATTCAAGCTTACCAAATCAAACCCCAAGCACTTACAATGATTCTAAACATAAAAGTACACCCAAAATTCAAACTTTAACACTAAAAATGATCCAAATGATGCAAAAACCACTAAACGTTTTCAAACTCAAAAACCACCTAAAACCACTAGAAATCCAAGGATATGTAAGAGAGATGATCAAACCATGGCTCTTGATACCAATTGTTAGATATTGGATTTCATAAACACACTAAACCAATGATCAAAGAGGCGTATAAGATGATGTTTTAGAGAGAGAAAGAGTTAGAGGTTTGGGAACTTAGTGAGAGAAAGTAAAAGTATTATATGAGCTCCAACTCTCTACCTTGAGAGGTAGAGAGTATTAATAGTTCTTACATAAATCACCACCTACGGGCTGTGGATCAGGCATACAGTGGGTAAAGACCCGTCCGTCCTCCATGGTGTTACTTAACTAAATACTACTTAACATTAAATAATCTACGACTACGAGCTTTCTAACGATTACATATACTTGAGGTGACCGACTCTTTAATGACTGGATTTTCTAAATCCTAACAAAATTTCTTTGGGAACTGAAAATGAACGAATAACTTTTAGTATGATAGAGCATTTAAAACCAAAAATTGAAATATCAAATAATGTTGACGTCATTAATGTTCAATCAGTAGACCCCACTCCACACTCTAATCCTATTACTGATGATAGTAGAGAGATGATAATTATAAGCAAAAACAGGAAGAAATTATCCAAAGCATTGAGGAAGCTCCGGTTCCAAACAATCCTTTTAACAACTCGATGTCAACCAAGGATAGCGAATCTGTGAAAGCTTGGCCACCGTTTACTCATCATCAAAAATGTGAAAGAAAGGCGAATGAATGGATATATCCTCAATAGGGAGATAAACAGGATGTTGAGTTAGCATTGGAAGATTGGTACAAAATAAGATTTGGAAACTCAAAAATCCATAAGGGGCTAGTTAAGCAGTATAAGTACAATCATCTCACTGACACAATGAACGGTGCAAGATCCAGCATCAGTATTACTAGTAGTCTTATTACTAAAGATGATGACCATGGAAACTCATGCGATAAATGGCTTTCACAAAAGTTTGGAACAGATGGCATCAATAATTCTACAAGAAAAAAGAGGTTCGACAAATGGATGAATGAGTGCCTACAAGCGGTGGAAGTGGGCCAAGTCCTAAGGCCCCCATAGAAGCCCGAAAGCTCTGAGTCTAACTTAAAGACTCATAAATAAAGAAAAGTGCTCTTTCGGGAGACAACCCGAATTATCCCTTTCTTTCGTTTTATTTCCATTTCTGTTGGGTTTTGTGTTTTCTAACTATCTTTGCAGGAAACGAGGAACTAATTGCTTCTGCAGTTGCTGATCTGAACAGAGTTACGGCGTAACTCATCTTGGTGATTACGCCGTAACCAACCTTTTAGCAGCAAAATTCTTGACGCATTACCAATTACGGCGTAATACCATCTCAGTGGTTACGCCGTAACCACTCACTTTGCAGCTTATGTCAGGTTTTGCCAATTACGGCGTAACTCCCTAAAAAGAGTTACGACGTAACTTTCCTCTGCTTTAATTCTTTCATTTTAAAACACAATAACCTTGTATTAGTATTTTAGATGAACTTTGTGGGTGTGTTCCCTGTAAACCCTCACGAGACTTCACTCGTCCACTTGGGACACTAAGTGGTTCAAAAGGCTTGTTGCATTCGCTAAATGCAATCGTGATTCCTATGAAAGTGAGTTAGGTTTGTTTTTCATTTTTCATTTTTTATTTTAGGATTATGCTTGTCGGTATTGTGATTTCAGGGATTGAAGTTTGTTCATGATGCTTATACGAAGGCACGTCTCTTTTTCGTGGGCCTTCCTTCTTTATGGAGCAAATTTCAGGGAAGTTCTCGCTCTAATTCTACCTTTCTCTTCACCTTTATTTAATGCCTAGTACATAAGGGACTTTGTACAATTCAAGTGGGGGGACGGGAGTAGAATTATCTCTTGAACTTTATTTCGCCCTCATTTTTCTAGTTTATTTTGAAAAATTATGCCATTTTTAAAATTTTGACATTTTTTTCTTAACCTAACTAGATTAGACCTTAGCCAAGCACATACAACCCTTGATATTATATGGTGAGATTAGCCTTATCCGTTTCCAATATTTTACCCCAAATCCACCAAATTATGAGTGTGCCGGTAGCTTGTAAACTTTAGAACTTGGCCTTTCTATCATTTCGAGACCATAGACGAGGTATGTTGAGTTAGCTCGATGTATTTGGACTTTTCAGTTTTAGAAGGCAATATTATAGGATTATCACCCCAAACAGCCTACCATTGTGTGTCCATCGATTAGTCACCTCGACTTTTCGACCACCATGTGAAACCCTTTTGTTGCACTCATCTTTAGTGCAAGATACCCCTAGATACACCCTTCTGAGCCATTCCTTTCATTTTGTTTACCCAATATATTGTTTTGATACACCTATACACCTTAGCCTACCCTTTAGTCTTTATTTGTGATTGGGAAGTCACCATTTGCCTAAGTTCAAGGTTCGAGTGGAAAGGTTCGGAAATCACGCTTTCATCGACAACATTTCTGAAGGTCATTGAAGACCCTCCGAATTCCCATTGTTCATCTCAAGTGGGGGGATATTATGTTATGTTATAGTTATGATTAAAAAAATAGTTGTTATGTTATTGTAAGTGCGGTGTTATAAGCACTGTAGTATGAGCTTTATTGATTTAGTATCGAGGAGGCCACCTCGGTCACATTTGAAGATTGGAGTTGGTAGTTATGCCAACAGTTGGATAAAAGGTAGTGTGCCCATCACGACGTCCTCTAATGACACATCTACCTTGCATTTCATGATCCGGTTTCTTGACTTCAAAGCTTGAACTTTGGGCGGACGGTAAGTGGTGATGACTTGGTTATAGATTTAGACTACCTGCTTGTTTTTTATTTTACACCAATTATATATCCCATGTCTTATCCTACCCTTAAGTCATGAAGCGTGTCTAGGTGATGCAGCGAGCAATCTTTGGTGTCTTGGCCATGGATTTGGTCATGTATCATTGATTTTGTCCACTTCGCCGTGACATGTTAGTAATGACGAGTCACCCCTTAACATTTGTCGTGTCTACCCATATTGCCTTCGAGAATTGCTTAACCATTAACTCTAGTGGTGGAGATTTGTGTAACCGCCAAGCTTATGATAGAATACATGCTATGACTGTGCGATTGAGTGATCACCCCGAAATTGACACTTAGAATAGTTGAGAGATTTGAGTTTTTTGTTCCCCTTTCGTGAGGTGTTTGACTTTGTTTTATTCTAGCATAAGGGATTTGTAAACTCATATTTTCCAGGTTATGGGAGATATCTTTTTAGGAATCTTTCTAATAAGGTCTACTTGAGGGCATGTAGAGTTCAAGTGGGGGGATATTTGATACCATCAAATAGTCCTGAATATTAAGTGTCAATTTCCACCAATAATGCTTGTAATTTATATCATTTATATGGATTTACGGTTGTTTTCCATTTTTTTCCACTTTCAGGTAAATTATGAGCATTGGAGCTAAAGAGACGCGGAACTGGAGAAATATCTAAAGATTTATCACAGTATGCTATTTTGACGAAGTAACGGCGTAACTCATCTCTCACATTACGCCGTAACTATTGCGTGACTCAGAAAGCCAACTTATCAGAAGGTTACGGCGAAACCCTTCCCAAAGGTTACGACGTAACTACATTAGGTCAAATGAGGTTCCACGCCGTTGATACTTACGCCGTAACTACTGCATCTATTACGACGTAACCGAGTTTATTGAAGACTACGGCGTAACCATTCATTAGGTTACGCCATAACCAGCAGATCTAGTGCATTATACGAAGAAATAGAAGGTTATGACGTAACTCCTATATTGTTTAAGCCGTAACCCAGATCTGGCATATAAATACCCCACGATTTCCAGCATTTCTATTTATTCCATTCCACACACAACACTCTGAAAACGTGAGAAAAAGCTCAAGGCAGGTCTAGAGGAGCATACGGAGTTGTCTCCAAGGGAGAAATCACTCCACTACGATAAGCATTAGCGTTTTATATTTCTTTTACATTCAATTCATGTATTTCGTACCCTTGAATATTGAATTGGTTTGCATTATTAATATGAGCGGCTAAGCACCTTTTGGTGCTAGCCTAGTTATGATTAGTTAATTGTTTTTTTTGTGTTTACTTTACTTCCGTACAATTATTTCTAAGTGTATACATGCATAGTTTATTGGTAGCCACCCTTGGTTCGGTAGTTTTGAATGGCGATAGAGGCCAATTGCCTAGGAGATATGACCAACTGACCCTAGCTGAGCGGACTGAGACGGGAAGGGTAAGATATGACCAACTGACGAACCTTTCTACTTGTGCGATTTGACCAACTGATCACCTATCGTTTGGATGAACTTAAGAATTAGGGGGTGTGTGTCTAAGTTCCTAACGGCCGGGCATTCACTATTATAAATCTAGCATGTAGCGGTACTTAATGACTTGGCTTAGGGGACCAGGAACAACAGGACTTATGACGGTGCGCCTGATTTCTCCTGTGGTGGCATCTTTGCTGATAGGTTCGGGCGAATTGACCAAATGTTGTCCTCTCGAATTTGACCCCACCTGAAGTAATTGGAAGTAAGTAGAAGTAGACATAACTAGCTAGGAGGATTAGTTAGGTTAGCACCACTCTCCTCTATTGATTTCCCTTTACCATTTATCTGCTTTATTTTATTCTGCTTTAGTAGTTTAATTAATTAAATCCCTATCGAAACTATTATTATTCTGTGACAATTAGACTTAGTAATAATCCAACACACATATCTCTTGGGACGACCTCGGCTTTACCGATTATTACACTACACCCGACCGTGTACACTGCCCGTTAGTGCACTAGGGTAGACCATAGGTATAACGAGACACTATAAATTTAAGACCTGGTCAGTAAAACCTGCATCACATCTACTACGACGTAACTGAGTTTATTGAAGACTATGGCGTAAGCACTCATTAGGTTACGCCGTAACCAGCAGATCTAGTGCAAAATACAAAGAAATTGAAGGTTACGGCGTAACTCCTATATTGGTTACACCGTAACTCATATCTGGCCTATAAATACCCCACGAATTCTAGCATTTCTATTCATCCCATTCCACACACAACACTCAGAGAACATGGGAAAAAGCTCAAGGCAGGTCTAGAGGAGCATACAGAGCTGTCTGCAAGGGAGAAATCACTCCCCTACGATAAGCATTAGCGTTTTATATTTCTTTTACTTTCAATTCATGTATTTCGTACCTTTGAATATTGAATTGGTTTGCATGATTAATATGAGCGGCTAATGTTAGGTCACTAGTTTTACAACACAAGCTTATATAGAAAGAGATAAGGCGATTGAACAAGTATCAAACACACACACAAACAATATAAGACACGGTTATGCGTAGGTGAGTGAATGAAGAGAAAACTTGAACAACCAACCCTCAAATGAGGGTTTACAATAGTTTATATAGGCAAGGAGCTAGGGCAACACTCCCTCTCCTTCCCTATTCCTTATTGGGCTTGGGCCTCAGCTTATGGGCCTTCTACATAAGCTGGACCTTAAACAAACATAAAGGCCAGAATAAAGCTACCTATTACATATGAAATATAAATACTTGAAATACTGTTTAGGAGTGATTCCAACAATCTCCCCCTCAAGTATATATATGAATAACGGTGAAGGCGTTGATGTAATAGTAGCTGTGACGTCTTCTGACATTCTCCTTTCTTGTGAGAAGAATTGCCTTGGTTCGAACAATCTCCCCAGTGTAGAGAGATAGTTATCTTTGTGCAGTTTTGCTTTGACGTCATCATTAACTTTGTTCTTTGATTTATTGTTCTTTGTGGTGAAAGTGATAGTATGTTGTTGTCAGCATCAGTCTGCCTCAGGTCTGCTTCGCTGCTCCAGTGTCTCCACGTCATTCTTCAACATGCTCACACGCTCTTTGACGGTGGAAATCAATACTGATGAAGTTCTGCAAGTCTTTGACTTTGTAGATTCTTTGATTGAAGAAGAATCATTCTGACTGTTGTGTTGCTTTTGAATAGAACTTCCATTAGTAATGAAGTTGGCGTGAGCATGAGAAGAATCAGCACGATCATCCCGCTCCAGAGCTTCCATAAGAAGAAAACATTTCAAACGGTTAGTAATAAACGGTTTCCGGCACTTACAAGTTTGAACTTCGAGAGTGTTAACAGCATAGTGTGAAAACACCACTCTAATTCTTACAAAGGCCGTTCCTGAACTGGAGTCCCACAAGTGAGATAACGCGATGTACCAAAGTACATCTACAGTTCAGATGAGTCGCTGAGGTATACCGAAGCATCACCTCACGACTGTAGACCGTTTGAGACACACTCCGCGTAATCCACGGGGAGTTACCGAAGCGACCTGCTGTCAGGGCTGTTTGATGTTGACCCTGGCAGGAGTTTCCATTCAATCACTGAGGATCACAGATGTGAACCTCTCATAAATGTTCTCGACAGATTGCTAAGATCTGTGAAGGACTAGATATGAACTATTGAATCACTGAAGATCTTATTTGTTGATCAACAAGTGATTAAATGTCAAGTGTTCCTAAGAGATCTTTTGATGAATCTTGTGGCTCTAGACTCAACAGTGCGTTTTGGTTTTCCTGAGCAGAGACTAGGGAGAGGGTCTCCTTCTTCAATACCAGCGATCTCTAAGAGAAAGCCAATAGTTTATGTAGGGTTCCCTGTGAGAATGAAACAAGCTTCTTTGGAGAGAAACTTGAGTGGCTAAGAAGGTTTAGTGCATGCGTCACTGGGTCCATGACGACTTTTAATCTTCAATACCGGTGTCACTGAGTGACAACCAGTAGCATATGAGTTGAACCCGGTGTCTGCCCTAAGTTGAATAATCTGGAGGGCTATTTCTTTTCACCCTTTACTTTGCATTTCTTTTTGATTCTTCAACTCCTTCTTTCTCCGATTCTCATTTTCTCCTTTTTTACAATCATTCCTAAGGACTTCTAACACTAACTAATGGTAGTGTCCTTGGGTAGATCCCTCCGGCTCTGGCGGATCATAGGACGGTTATTCCTAACCTTAGTCACCTTATAACTCCATGACTAACCTATGTTTGCCATTTAAACCACTGTAAGTGAAAAATATCTCTCAAAGGGTTTGTAGATGAAAAACATGTTTGAACCACTGTGAGAGATAAGTTTTTGCATAAATACTCCCCCTCCACATGTGCTTAATAGTTTTAATGGTTAACTGCACAGTGAGGAAAGAGCGCGCACTTTTTGAATTGATCCACTAAAGATAGACAATCTCCCGCGAGACACGGTTACGTTGAATAGTTAAAGAGTTACATTGTCAGCTTTTAGGTGACAACTAGCTCTAATAACTACCTTGAAGGTGTAGACAAACCTTGGGAGGTTGTCAAACCCGTCAGAGTTCATGTCTATCAAAAGTTTCTCGAATGGTACTTTCTACTCAGACAAGTCCTTTGCGAGACACGTTTACATCACTAGTGAACTAGCTTGAAATTATTACCCGTCCAGGACAAGTCTTTTCGAGTTGCAGACAGTTAAGGATCGTCAATTCATTGGTTAAGTCTTTGCACACGAGAAAGCCAAGGGGCTTGCACATGTTGCTTTACAAAACATATTTCTTATCACACAATTTTCTCCCCCTCAAAAATGGCATATAAGATGTTATTTTTGAAACATTTTGAGAATAAATATGACCATTTTGAGTGTTGCGGGAAGAGTGACCACTGTGAACAATTTGTGAACAAAGTTTTCATCAAATACTCCCCCTCAACTAGTGATATAAACGGTTGAGGTTTTGAAATCATATGGGGAAGTACTTGTCCTTTTTGAGCAAAACCTTGAAAAGTGAAAGGTTTGATAGGTTTTACTCAAAAATAAGAAGCTTTCGCTCCTTTTATAAGGATTGTGGCACTGAGGTGTACCACAGGGTCCTTTCTTGACAATTGCGGGTTGTACACTGTTATGTGTGCACAAGCCATTCACATATATAATCATACATCCAAAATCATATGAAGGAAACAATTCAAGGGGTACCAGGAAGTGCAGTGATGTTCCCAGGAGTGCGCACAGGGCGTTGAAAGCCGGTGATGTTTATCCTGGGTCTACCACCAACATAGCTCTCCAGGCGTCTGAACTGATCCCTTCTGAACAACCGTTCATCAATCATAGTGATGATACGCCTCACATTCCTCCTGTCCTGAGAGTTCCAGCGCTTAGGATTCCCAACCTTCAGACTTATATCCTTCAATCTGTACGCCAATCCATCTCTAACCATCTTCAAGGTATGATCCCCGAATTTGTGGAGCTCACTACACGCCATTAAACAGTTTCTGCGAAGTTCACTGCGGTAAACAATGCCGAAAGGTTTGCTGATGAGCGTGAGTTGTGTGAGCTGGTTGATGTCAGGAAGGTCAAGCTGTGGTGGAGTGAAGTTTACACGTTTCTGATATGATTCAACAGCCATCTGGATATCTTCGACACGTTCTTTGATCACAATGCGTCTAATGAAGATGAGAAGTGACTTGATAAATTCACGTTGAACTTCAGTCGAGAACTGTCTCATACGACCCTGTACTTTGGCAAGGTACATGTCTTCGATGTCGTTGAGTGACAAGTTCTCAAAGTCAGCTTCTGAGAATTCATAGTCCTGTTCATCTTGTCGTTTGACTATGATATTCTTCAAGAATGTGTAGTCCCACTTAGACTTGAGATCAATGTGTTTGATGGCCACGATGTCCTTAGAGCTGTACACTGCATGTTGAGACTTCTGAACCAGGCAGCTTCTGTAGTAGATTCGTCGGCGTTCAGGCCAATGATGAATCCCATACAATGCATCTTGGTCGTATGCTTGCACGTTGTCAGAAAACAAGTGAGTTGCACGTTCCTCGATAGCTATGCAGTTTGAGTAACAAGCCGCTGGGAATGGAAGAGTCAAAGATGTAGCGTATTTTCGTGAACCATCGCCACCATGGAGAAGAAAATCCAGGTCTTTGTTGAAGAAATGTCTGAAAGGAATCCTTGGTTCTTCTGGTTGGCCGATTGTTGGTAGAGGTTTGGTCCAGTCAGTGTAGTATGGAGGGTTGTTCCGTTTAGTGAAGTCGATGTTTGCTTCTGGGTTGAGCCAATCCATGTTGTTAGACATGGCTCGAGCAATGTTTTCAAGGTGATATTCAACCTCGATTGCACTTTCCGAGCTATTTTTCAACAGAAGAAATGCTTCATTTTTGATGCGCTTCAACTCGGATTTCGTCATCTTTTTCACACGGAATCGTTCTTGCAAGATTTTTGCATGCTCCAGTGTACTACCGTCTACCAATTCTTGACCTTCTTCAGGGTAGGGAGTGTTGTTAACAAGTGTGGAGAACCATTCAAATTCTGCGGTTGTATCGTCATCAAGCCATGATACGACGTCTGGCTGAGTCGTCTTTTTCTTGTTTTTAGAAGGCTTTGATGATGATTCGGGTTTCTTCACTTGTTTGGGAGAGGAGGGTTGTTGTTGGGGCTCAAGGACCTCTTCATCGTCACCACCCGTATACTCAAAGTGATCACCAGTTTTCTGAGTCGAGGGTGGTAACTCGGAATCGTCCCGAGGTTTATCAGTTGAAGACCGTGGTGGAGAAGACTTTTGTTGTGAAGAAGTTCGTTGTGGAGGAGGTGGCATAGATTTAGATTGACCAGACTGCTTCTGACGTTTAGGAGCAGAGTCCTTATCCTTATCATCGTCATCTCTTGGTCGTTTGGGTTGATCGGCTGACTCCTTGCATGATGATCTGAGTTGATAGTCAAGTAGAATTTCGAAAAATTTAGCTTCGTCTGAAGTAAACGTTCCTGATCTCTTTGACATTTGCATCACAAGTTTAGCGATTAGCTCAGATTCAGAGAGATCAGCTTCTTTTGCCATTGTATGTTTGACCAATGCAACGATGTTAGGGGTGAGTTGTCTGGAAAATACTTCTTTTGTCACACTGGGGACAGTGTCGAGAAGAAACTTGTGGGTTTGTTCTCTTGCTGACTTTTCCAGTTCCTTTTGGACTTTTGGAACGATATCCTGAAGGTACTTTTGAGTATAACCTTCAATCATTTCATTTAGTTCCCCCTGACGATGACTTCTCATGAATTCCTGAATAGCTTTCCTTTCCTTTTGCATCTTTTCATTCTCGTTATACAGATGCTGTATGTGATCAGCAAAGAAATTCAGCTTCTTGTTGAGCACGTCTTTCTTTCTGACTTGTTTGACAGCTTTGGTAATCCGTTCATGAGCTTGAGAAATCCAAGATTTAGGTGGTTTCTTCACTGATTTGGATGATGATCTGGTTGACTTTGTTGATGGTGGTGGTGATGAATGAGATGAAGAGTCCGATGATGAGGAGACATGAGGAGACTTCATGTCCTTAGGAGTTTCAGAGGTTTTCTCCTTTGAGTGAGTTGGACTGTCCAGAAGAAACTTTGTATAATCATCCTCGTCATCCTTAGACTTTTCTTTCTCAGTTTCCAGTTTCTCAAAATCATACTCAATAGTGTCTTCAACAGGCTTTTGTTGTTGCACAAGAGGGGTGGCACCAGCTCCCTTATCGGGTTGATTAACCGCATCAGGAGATGGTTTAGAGTGGGCAGCACCACTTGAGCCTCCGGGGCCACCCATTTGATCTTTAGCAAATTCAGCGGCCTTTTGAGTGTGTCGGACATTGTGAAACTTTTTCCTGTATGATTTATCCAATTGCTCTTCATCATCTTCAGAGCTTTCATCTTGAGGTACAACTATCGGAGTCTTTCCTTTACTCTTATCATCTTGAGGACTTGGAGGTTTCTGTACTATTGGAGTGTCAGACACATCCTTAGCGGTTTCAGAGTGGAGAACCTCCTCATCTGTATCTGTAGCTTCAGAACTTACGTCCTCAAGCTGTTGTTTCGGTTCAGGTTTGGGTTTAGGAATGGGAGAAGCTTCCTGCACGGGAACAAACCGTTTTCTCGGAGGGTTTCGTTTGGGAAACTTCCTTTGTGACTCTGAACTTGTAACACTTCCAGCACTTCCTCTTCTAGTTCTCCGAGTAGGAGTTCCAGAAGATTTTTCGTCGAGGTGACCAACCTTGCCTTGTCTTACTGCTTCCAGATACCTGTTGTACGTTTCGAGCTTTCTGACATCTTCAGTTAGCAGGTAATCTGGTAACACCGCGCCCTGTTTCTTTGTAGATGATTCCTTCATTCTGATGGTCAGAATAGGTTCAGTCAACATGTCGTGATTGTCAGGGTCATTGAGCCTCTTGGGAATATCAGAATGTAGTCCAAGTGCTCTTTGGATCAACAGCTTAGTGTATCTGATGTATGGAATCTTTGAGCCTAGTTTGTTGAGAAAAGACATCATATCATCCCAAATCAGAGCTTCAATAGCGATGTGTTTCATGTTGACAAATGCCCAAAATATTTGCAGTTCTATGAGCTTAGGATGCTCATAGCCGCTATCACGACCAGAAACGGACTTGGTGATGATCATGTAGAACGTTCTCCACGGTTGAGGAATACTCTTGAGCTCTACGTGAGAGTGTTTAGTGATTACTCCTGTAGCTTCATCATAACCGATATCGATTAAGAATTGGAGAGTGAGCTCTTCAGTAGGTGTGGCATAAAGTTTGTCAGGTTCGACTTCAGGAATTAAGAGAACAGCCCTTAAGTCTGCAGGTGTGATGGTGACTTGTTTATGGTTCAGAGTCACCGTCACTGCAGTCCTTCCTTTGACCCTTTCCATGGTGTTCCAGAACTGTTGGATATAGATCTCAGGAACTGTTGCAGAATGTGTGAGCATGTTCTGATATGGATGAGACCTCAGAATGTCAATAGCGATTAAGCATGAAGACTCAGAGCAAGTGAGAGTGCTGAAATCAACTCGGAGATTATTCTTTCCAATCTTCATTGGATAGCCATGAGGATAGATATCAGCAATGGAGAGAACATTTGGTGCATCCATGTTTGGTTGAGCAGCCATGTCGTGATCTGAAATAATATTAGCCAAAAGAACCAACATATCGAAAGACATAATGTTAGTCAACAGAAGGTCTTATTGTCTAGTTATTTAATGTACAACGTCAATGATTGTTACGAGTCCTAAGTCACTTGTATGTCCAATAATCTAATGACGTCGTGAAATGTATCGTGAGTTAGTTAACTTTAAGTTTTAAAGTTTATGTTATCACTTATTGTTCACAACATATCAAACGTTTTGGTTTATTAGTGACATTATTGGATTCGTGACGTTATGATAAGTTTATTAACAAGTTTTGTACACGTAACAATTCATAATGAAGGTCAAAATGGCTTAAGCGTAGTATTGACAAAGTTACGCGTAAACAGTCGTGACATAAGCGTAGGCGAAAGCTTATGCGTAGGATCCTATCTTACGCGTAAGAGATGTTACGCGTAGGAAAAAGGGGACCTTACGCGTAGAGCTTACGCGTAGGCGTATAAGAACCTTACGCGTAAGGCTTACTCGTAAGAGTAGACCTTATGCGTAGAGGTCACTGTTTACGCATATCCTTCACAGGATACGCGTAGTCCCACTGTAGAACCTTAAGCGTAGAAGCTACGCGTAAGACAAGTCTTACGCATAACAATCTACGCGTAAGGTAATCCTTATGCGTAGATAATCAAATGACCTTGATTCTGAATTATAAGTGTAGCAATCCTGAAATAAATCCATCAAATCATCAATATTGACACATACATTCAGTTTATCAATAGAACATGGCACTAACATATGTTAAACAGTTATGCGTAGAATTGCATACGCGTAGACTAAACCCTAGATCTACGCGTATGGAATCTAGCCATGGATTATGCACCAAACTTTTTCTGGTAGCTCTAAGGTGTTGTATGATCATATATACCAAGTTATAACATCTAACTCATGGTGAATCAAAAATACCCAATCTTATGAACCTTAAACCCTAATTTCAAAATCTGAATTAATCAGTGTTTCTGGGTGGTTATAGAGCAAAGATATGATTAATTCAACATTATATGAACATAACCCAGCAATATTTAGACCAAAAACACTTCTCATTTAGAAGAACCCAAATTCACGCATAAACCCTAAGTTTCAAAATCAATCAATTTATGTTTCTGGGTAAGTTTTGAGGATAAAGATATCATCATTGATGCTAAAGGCACGTTTTGAAACAATCTTTTTAACCAAAAACACACACACAATGATTATGTGATCATACGCTTATGCGTAGATCACAAAATCACGCGTAACACACATTTTAGCCGTAGGATTTTCGTGATATTAAAACCCTTAGCTTAAAACAATGTTTGGATCATTAAAACACTTACGATTAGATGATCAGAACAACGGATTTCTTGAATGAATCTTAGGCGTAGATGAGATTAGGTTTAGTAATAAATGTGAGTGAAAGAATTAGGTGGAGAGGTGTTTTATTAAAGTTAACTTTAATCTTTTGGCAGTTTTAGTCCCTCCACCTTTGCCTTTTTCAAACCAAGCCTTTTAACTTCCATTTAGGTTACCAGACAAAGATTTTTGAGAAAGAATCATGACGACACTCCCCCTCGACTTGAGAAAATAGTGAAAGGTTTTTAATTAAAGTCCGAGGAGTGTCTTTGAACCAGAAATTTACCACCATTTGTAAAGAATCAACCGAGATGTGACAACATGCAAGTACACAGATGTTTTGAAACAGTTAATGGATTATTTTCTCCCCCTCAACACTTGATCGGAAAAGTACTGAATTTTGACAGATTAAAGTGTTGACGGAAGAAAAGTACTTGCCATGTTGATAGAAAATAGATGAGGAGAATATTTTTGTTGTTTTATCAGGTTTTATATTTTTGTATTTTGTTTTTGAAAGATTTTATTTATTTACAAAAGATGTTTTGGTGTTCGACAGGTTTTTAAGACTGTTTTAAGAGGTCATCCAGTTCCTCTTGAGTCAAACACCTCATACCAATTCGGTGGACCAACTCATTAAACCGAGCGGGAGGCAAGGCTTTTGTGAGCAGATCTGCCAATTGGTATTCAGTACCCACAAAGTATAATTCAACGGTACCCTGTTCCACATGATCCTTGATGAAATGATAGCGTAGATCGATGTGCTTTGATTTCGAGTGCTGAACTGAGTTGCACGAGATTGCAATGGCACTCCGATTGTCGCAGTACATCGGGATTCTGTCAAATACGTAACCATAGTCTTTGAGTTGTGTTCTCATCCAGATGACTTGAGCACAACACGCGGACATGGCTACATATTCTGCTTCGGTTGATGACAGCGATGTACAATCCTGTTTCTTTGATTGCCAAGACACCAGTTTATCACCGAGAAATTGTAGAGCTCCTGAAGTACTTTTCCTTGAGTCTAAGCATCCTGCGTGATCAGCGTCTGAAAAAGCTATTAGTTCAAAACCAGAATCCTTCGGATACCAGATCCCCAAATTAATGGTTCCCTTTATGTATCGGAGGATTCTTTTAGCCTCAGAGAGGTGAGTTTCAGTTGGTCGCGACTGATAACGGGAGCATAGATAAACGGCAAAGACAATATCAGGTCTACTAGCTGTTATATACATGAGGGACCCAATAATACTTCGGTATTTGGTGGGGTCAACTAATTTCCCATGTAAATCAGCATCTAGCTTCTTGGTATGAGCCATTGGTGTGGCATAAGTATCACAGGTATTCATTCCAAATTTGTTTAACAGTTCAAGGGCATATTTGGACTGACTCAAGAAAATACCACGGGGTGATTGATGAACTTGCAGTCCTAGAAAGAACGTAAGTTCACCCATCATGGACATTTCAAAATTTTTCTTCATGAGTTTTGCAAAAGCGATTGAAAACTTTTTATGTGTTGACCCAAAAATGATGTCATCCACGTAAATTTGAACAATTAAAATGTGTGCCCCGTGATATTGTATGAAAAGAGTTGGGTCAACCGAGCCTTTGGTGAAATTATTGGCAATGAGGAAAGATGATAGCTTATCGTACCATGCCCGAGGGGCTTGTTTGAGACCATAAAGAGCTTTGTTCAGTTTGTAGACATGGTTCGGGAACTCAGGATCAACGAATCCATCTGGTTGGCTGACATAGACCGTTTCTTTAAGTTGCCCATTGAGAAACGCCGTTTTGACATCCATCTGATAGACCGTCATGTTCATGTGAGCCGCGAACGCAAGAAATATCCGAACAGCCTCAAGACGAGCAACCGGAGCAAAAGATTCTTCAAAGTCTATCCCTTCTTCCTGACGATAACCCTTAGCAACTAGCCGTGACTTGTTTCGGATGACATTCCCTTCAGCATCCAATTTGTTTTTCCAAATCCATTTTAGACCAATGACGTAGACCCCTGTTGGTCTTTCAACCAGTTCCCATACTTCAAGACGTTTGAATTGGTTGAGTTCTTCTTGCATGGATTCAATCCAGTTGTCTTTTGTCATTGCGTCTTTAATGTTTTTAGGTTCTGATTGGCAGACAGTGAGTGCATAAATGCAGTGTTCACCATCTGAGTGAAGACGTTGTCTCGTAACGACTGGTTGATTCGGGTTGCCAATGATATTAGCCAGAGGATGGTCTTTTGTCCATCTATGTGTAGAGGGTTGATGTTGGTATACATTGTGCAGATTCTGAGGATTCAAATGGTTTGTTGAAGATTCCGCAACATCTGGTGCAGCAGTCTCATTAGCAAACGGGTTGAAGAACGCATTTGGATCAAAATCTGCAGGTGGGGGTACTTCATTCAGAATATCATCAGCTGGTTCATCATTGTTGGAAGCGGTGTGTTCAACTGTTGTGTTGGAGTCAATTGGTGTAGGTGCATCTTCAACAGTAGTTGTTGTAGCAGGTGTATCAGGTATAGGAATATTATCAGGTTGTGCAGCGGAAACAGCGGATACACCAGGAGCACATTCATCAATATCGTCACAGAACAGAGGAGCAAATAACCTTTCCATTTGTTGACGAGTTAGCTGAGGGCTTTCTTCAGCTGATGATGGGGGTTGAGGGAAGTTTAAACGGTTGTGACCGGGTTCTAAGCTGTTATACTCAGAAGCCATTTCCGTGAGTTCATCGAAATGAGCATGAATCGTTTCCATAACCTCCTTAGTTCGACGATTCCAGATTCGGAAACCTTTAGAATTGTCACAGTATCCAATAAAGACTCCAATATCAGCTTTGGCTTTTAGCTTTCCAAAATCATCACGATCATTATTTGGATAGCAGAGGGATCCAAATACATGAAAGTGTTTGAGGTTCGGTTTATAGTTGTGGACAAGCTCAAAAGGTGTTTTGTTGTGGCGTTTTGTGATCATGGAACGGTTTTGAGTATAGCATGCAGTAGATACAGCTTCCGCCCATAAGTAATCTGGAAGTTTAGCATTGATTAACATTGTTCGTGCAGCTTCCACTAACGTTCGGTTTCGTCTTTCAACAACTCCGTTTTGTTCAGGTGTTCGTGCAATGGATGTTTGATGCTGAATTCCCACTTTCTCATAAAATTCACGAAGGGTTTTGTTAACAAATTCAGTTCCTTTGTCTGTTCTGATGATTCTGACTGTGTTGCGGAGCTGAACCTGTATCTTTGTGAGAAAGGTGATGATCATTTGTGGAGCTTGGTCTTTGCTACGAAGAAAGTAGACCCAAGTCCAGCGAGAGTAGTCATCAACGATTACTAAGATGTAACGTTTGCCATTTATCGTTTGCACGCACATTGGGCCACACAAATCCATGTGAAGAAGATGAAGCACATGCTGAGAGCTGTGTTCCACCTTTGAAGGAAAATGAGCACGAGTGCTTTTCCCTTGTTCACAGGCTGAGCAGAGGTGATCTTTTGAATACCGGAATCGTGGGAGTCCTTCAACTAGTTTGTGTCGAGCAAGGTTGGTGATGGTTTGAAAGTTTAGATGTGAGAGACGACGGTGCCATAGCCAAGATTTGGTTGATGTTGCCTTAGAAAGTAAGCAGATGGGAGATGAAGCAACCATGTCTTGCATAGAGATAGTGTAGAGACTAGAATTACGCGAGCCAGACATAAGGTCGTTTCCTTGTAGGTCACGAATGAAACAAGTTTTCTCCCTGAAAGCGACTTCCA
Source organism: Chrysanthemum seticuspe (assembly GCA_019973895.1). NCBI lineage: Eukaryota > Viridiplantae > Streptophyta > Magnoliopsida > Asterales > Asteraceae > Chrysanthemum > Chrysanthemum seticuspe. The sequence goes on from BPTQ01000003.1 coordinate 169,935,855, forward strand.
AATCTCCATCACAAAATTGACCTACTGAAAACAGATTGTGACCGAGGCCTTCCACGTAGTAAACCCTGCTGATTTCGATGTTCCCATTAACATAATCTCCGTAGCCCATTATGGCTGCGAAGTGATCGTTCCCGAATCTGACAGTGCCAATGAACTTTGCAATAAAGTTTGATAACAGTTTAAGATTGCCTGTCATGTGTCGGGAACATCCGCTATCAACAATCCAGAGAATGATCTGTATCACCTGCATTACACACAGACGACACAGATGGAATAGAAGTAGATGTGGAACCCAAAATGTTAGAGGGTTCCAAAGCAGGTATATCAGATATACACACATTCATAAGTTTAGGAATCCATTTAAATCCTAGTGTGTTATATATCCATTTTTGCCATCTATAACTACTCTTTGCTTTAGTCTTAGTGAAATCACTAGGTGGTACAACATTCTTAGGAGGTGAAGCGGGAGCTACTGTGATAGCAATGGTTGCCTTAGAATCTAAAGATGGTGGTTTACCAAGCACAGACTTAGAATGATTAGTGGGCCTAGAGGTATTCCAATTCTTAGGATTCCGTAATCTAGAGATTATAGCTTTAGCAACACATTTGTCGTGACAATCAGAATTCAGACTCTTTTGACATATATCACAAGGTGCATCAGACTGAATATCAAAGGTACTCAACGGTTTAGCATTCGTTACATCACTATTTCTATTACATTTGCCAGACGCAACATCTATAGTGGAAGTAACTTGAGTTTTATTCAGGTTCCTAGGGTGTTCTTCTACTTTAGCATTTCTTATTGATCTTTTCTTAGGTCGCAACTTCCTATTCTTCGTTTGGGTGCTCCTAGGCTGTGAAGTGCGGACGTTTGGAAAAGATGCAACTATTCCTGTTTCAGTAGAGGGAAACACATTAGCAACTTGTGATTTGGCAGTGGGAATTCTAGGTTCACGATTACTAAGTGTGACTGGTGCTAATCTCTTAATCACAGTAGGCGGGAGTAGTTCATACTTTCCTAACATTTCCCGTAACTTAGAGATGGTGTGAATCAGATCTTGATTTTCAGAACGAATATTACCAGCAAAATTCAGGACTTCTCTAGTGTGAGCTAGATAGTGATCAAGTTCATTAGATGCTTCATCTCGAGTCTTTTTGAGTAAATCAAATATGACACCATATTCCTGTTTAACTTTTAAAAGTTCTTGTTCATATTTTGAGATTTGACTTTTCAAAGACACGTTTTGATCATCCAGTTGAACAATTTTAGGATCAGAAGATTTGGCACTCAATTGAGCGATTTTCTTTTGAAAACTAAGTTGATGGTTGTGAATATCTTTTTCACACCATTGAAGACGACGTTTTGCATTGTGAATTTCCGTGTGTAATCGTTTATTTTCTGCTTTTAAAGACTCGATCTGAAGCACATTATCGGTGTTCTCAACAGTTACAACAGTGTCAACAATATCAGCAGAGATATGATCAGATGCATATGGCAACGAATAGAATAGCACAACATTATGGATATCAGCACAGATAACATCTTCCAAGAGTCGATCAACATCTTTTCTCAACAGTTTCTTTTTCCGTTTTGTGTTAGTAATAGATGTTTCTGTTTTCTCGAAAACGTTTTTCATTACCCCAAGTTCCTTATGAAAATCCCTTTCCCAGGCAATTGCACAACTTTTCAAGTTTTTAACATTAGGTAAAAGATTTTTCTGAAAAATGTCTCTTTGTTCTCGCGCCAGAGGCGATTGAAAATGTTCAACTTTTATTTCAGATCGATATTCTATCTCATGTTGTAAAATTTTGAGGTCAGCCATGAAAATGTCAAAATATCGAAGAATTTTTCGATTTTCAGGTTGTGAGTTTACTTCGCTAATGGAAGGTAAAGGACCATAAGTTTGTGCAAAGACTGTTTTGGGATTAACAATAGAAGACTCGGGTGTTTTGATGATAACCCTTGGTGTGTTGGAAGAATCCGTTGGTGTGACGAAAGTGACCGCATTTTTATAATTAAAAGGTTTGTTGTAAACAACATTTTTTAATTTTGATCGACTCTCGTCTTCTGCATCTAATTCCTCTTGACGATGGTATTCAACAACACTCATGACAGTATTATCAATTTTGTATTGTGCACTGGAAACTTCAGGAGTTGGTTTGAATGTTTTTAGTGAAAGCTTTGGTTTGTAATCAGCTAGATTTTTACCATATCCATTTGGATTAGGTTTTAAGGTAAACTTTTCAATAGCTGTTACTGATTCACCATGTTTGTAAACAACAGTTTTAAACTCTTTAAGTTTGTTTTGCAAACCGAGAATTTCTGCAAGAAGGTCATCTACCCGATTCGTTGAATGCTTTTTGTATGCGGAGAACTGTTTTTGACAATTTAACAACTCAACCTTAGCTTTTTGATTTTCCAAGGTGAGAGCGTTAGTTTGTTTTTTATGTTCATGTTTCAGTTGTTCTAATTCGGACAACAAAGCATTCTTCGAGGCGGCTAGATCACGCATCTGTCTCTCTAAATATTTTTCGTTTTGATGAGATTTTGCAAAAGCGGCTTCAAAACCTTTTTCACGGTTTTCTTGAGTTTTGAAAAAGTTGAGTTGCATTTGTAAACATTCAAAATCCTTGGTTAACAGTGCATTTTTACGTTTTAAGGACTGATTTAATGCATAACATTCCTCCATTTTGATTTTATGGTCTTGAATTAACCGAGCAAAATCTGGATGAGGCAACAGATCATCTTGTTCAACGTGAGTCTCAACATGATCATTCTTTAGATCCTCAAGTACGACCACAGAGTCAATTTGATTGTCAAGGGGGACCATAAGGTCATCTTGATCGTCAAATGTAACTACAGGGTTAACTTGAAAATCATCAGAGGAAGATGTAGAAGACTCATTTTGAACAGTCTGATCCGTGCCGGATTCAGATATTGGCGGAGATATTAATTCAGATATGATGATGGTTTGTTCGGGTACCTGAGACAAGCCATCAGTGTCATACACTGGGCCTGAATCACTCATGTGCAGCTCATGCATATTAGCCATCAACATAACAGCTGCATTAGCCTGCAAGTCCTCCATATCATCATCTGAGTCTGCATCTGCCATAAAGCTCTGTTCTTTGTTTGTAAGAGATCCACCAGCTTCATCCTTAAGAGCCAAAAGTAAGGCCTCTTTGAAATAAGCACTGCCCCTAGTCCTTGGCTTTGGGCATGCATTAGCCAGGTGTCCCTTTTCATTGCAGTTGTAGCATCTAAGACCATTTAACCGATTCTGAGCATTTCCCTGTTCCACCACTTGAGCTCTGTTGTTATTCCTACCCACAGCATTAAACCCTTGACCACCTCCCATCTGACGACCATAATCACGATTCTGAACTTCAACACGTCCATTGTTCACAACAGCTTGAGTCCGTGTGTTAGATGAGGAACGAATACGATTGTTGGATTTGTTGGTGTAACGGCCAAATGCATTAGCAATCATCACAAATCCTTGTTGCAATGCTTCGAATGGATCGATTTCCTCAGTAGCTTCACTGACATATGCTTGAGCATTGTTGCTGTATGGGACCAATTGATTTTGTTGAGGTTGAGGTTGTTGCTGTGAAGGTGTGTTGGAAGCAGGTGGTTGAGTTGCTGGTTGAGAGGGATAAGTCTGTTGAGCATACAAGGCAAGTTGTTGATTGTCCGGTTGTGACTGTTTAGTAATTTGAGCACGGAGAATCCTTTCCCGATCAACTTCCTTTTCATGAGGCTTCAAGTAATCGTACAACAATCCATAAGTAGAATGATGCATGTTCTTCGCTTGACGGAGAAAAATGACATACTTCTCCCATTCTGGACCAAGACTACTCAGGAACTTAGTATTCACTGCAATTCTTGGCATGATGATGTTGTGTTTATCCAAATCATTGATGATGTCTGAAAATCGGTGATGATATGACTCAAGTGTCTCTCCAGGTTCAATCATGAAGTGTTCATAAGCCAAGTAAATTTTGGATTCCAAATCCTCCTGATTGAGTACAGATCCTTCCATAAGTAGACGAATGTGATCCCACATTTTTTGTGCAGTCTTTTGAGCATCAACACTACGAAGAATTGGGTTTGGTAATCCTAAGAGGATGTATTCCATTGCAAGTTCATCAGCTTCATAGTGTAGAAGTTCTGTAGGATTTAAGTCTGCAACAGTAGCAATGTTGGTTTGTTCATCTCTTGGTGGAACAGCAGTTGGATCTCCGGGTATAGTGACAATAGGCATCTCAAATGGACCTTCTAAGATAACCTTCTTTAAGAACTTTCCGTGTGGCTTCTTCAGATCACAAAACCTAAAAAACCTTATCACCCATTGATCGTAGTTTCCTGGAGTGAGCATTGGAGGTCTATCAAGTGATCCAGCTTCATGAATTGATTGTTGGCTGCTTAAAGCTTCACACATCTTAGCAAACCAAGTGGGTTCCTTCATAGTTGTCCGTGATGGATGTTGATTGAAATCAGTTGTGTAGGGTTGAACTTGAATGCTTGGTTGTGGTTGAACCATTTGTGGTTGTGGAATTGCACCAAGTTGTGGAGTATGTTGCTGATTAAATTGTTGTTGATAAATTGCTTGTTGTTGATTCCATTGTTGATGTTGTGGAGTTAATTGTTGTTGTTGTTGATTATAAGTGTGAGGGAAATAGTTAGAGTATGGTGGTTGAGACATGATGATAAACTTGTGAAGTAAGAATGGATCTTTGTAGTCGAATGAATCTTTGTTGATGAAGTATCCTTAGGCGTAGAAATGACAAGAACCAAGTAGCACTTATGCGTAAAAACACCAAAAGTTACGCGTAACAAGAATAGTTACGCGTAGGATTTAGCTTACGCGTAAGCAGGAAAAAAGACTAAAGTTACGCGTAAACAGTAAGTTAGGCGTAGAAAGTTAGGCGTAGGATTACCTTATGCGTAGGACTAAGTCTACGCGTAAGATGAATCTTAAGCGTAAGATTTTCTACGCGTAAGCTTTATGCTTAAGCGTAAGATTAGGGTTTTATCCCAAGTGATCTTTTACACTTCACAGTGCAAGAGATATCCAAAGTCGACGTATTTTCAGACTTATCCAAGTAAGAAAACACGGAATAAACCAGAAAATTGAAGATCAAACCAAGGAAAGTCTTACGCGTAAATTTAGGGTTTTGATACGCGTAAGATTACTCGTAACTTTGATTCTATCCAAATTCTTTTCTAAACCAGTTTTTGTGTGATGAGATAGCTTCAATATCACCAAAATAACACAAAAGTGTGAAACTTGATGATCCAAAGCTTCTAAAACAGTTATGCGTAGGATAACACCCTCGTATAAAAACTAGCTTAAAAACAAGGAAAAACACGTAAAGTTCCAAACTTTTTGCCAAAAACCAATAGTTTAACACCTAATAACGTTGAAAGTACAAGAATCTTGGATTCAAAAATGTAAAAAATTAGTTTTTAAGCGTACCAAAGATTGTGTTATCTTTACGCGTAAGACCCAAAACCAAAAACTTCAAAAACAAACGAATACACCCAACTATTTGGCGATTGATACCACTGTTAGGTCACTAGTTTTACAACACAAGCTTATATAGAAAGAGATAAGGCGATTGAACAAGTATCAAACACACACACAAACAATATAAGACACGGTTATGCGTAGGTGAGTGAATGAAGAGAAAACTTGAACAACCAACCCTCAAATGAGGGTTTACAATAGTTTATATAGGCAAGGAGCTAGGGCAACACTCCCTCTCCTTCCCTATTCCTTATTGGGCTTGGGCCTCAGCTTATGGGCCTTCTACATAAGCTGGACCTTAAACAAACATAAAGGCCAGAATAAAGCTACCTATTACATATGAAATATAAATACTTGAAATACTGTTTAGGAGTGATTCCAACAGCTAAGCACCTCTTGGTATTGGCCTAGTTATGATTCCTTAATTGTTTTGTTTGTGTTTACTTTAGTTTCGTACAATTATTTCTAATTGTATGCATGCATAGTTTATTGGTAGCCACCCTTGGTTTGGTAGTTTTGAATGGCGGTAGAGGCCAATTGCCTAGGAGATATAACCAACTGACCGTAGGTGAGCGGACTGAGACGGGAAGGGTAAGATATGACCAACTAACAACCATTTCTACTTGTGCGATTTGACCAACTGATCACCTATCGTTTGGATGAACTTAAGAATTAGGGGGTGCGTGTCTAAGTTCCTAACGGCCGGGCATTCACTATTATAAATCTAGCATGTAGCAGTACTTAATGACTTGGCTTAGGGGACCAAGAACAACATGAATTATGAGGGGACACCTGACTTCTCCTGTGGTGGCATCTTTGCTGATAGGTTAGGGCGAATTGACCAAATGTTGTCCTCTCGAATTTGACCCCACCTGAAGTAATTGGTAGTAAGTTGACATATACATAACTAGCTAGGAGGATTAACTAGGTTAGCACCACTCTCCTCTATTGATTTCCCTTTTACCAGTTATCTGCTTTTATTTTCCTTTATTCTGCTTTAGTAGTTTAATTAATTGATTCCATATCGAAACCTTTATTAATCTATGACAATTAGACTTAGTAATAATCCAACACACATAGCTCTTGGGACGACCTCGGCTTTACCGATTACTACACTACACGCGACCGGGTACACTGCCCGTTAGTGCACTAGGGTAGACCATAGGTATAACGAGACATTATAAATATTAAAACCTGGTCAGTAAAACCTGCATAAGTGGTGTTAATTATGTGAATAGTTCCTTATTGAAGTTCATCACAATTTTTGCTCAACACATATCTTTTGAATTCAATATGAGTTCTAATATGTATTAACAATGTTTATTCTTTGATTAGTTATCTTAAAAAATAGTGTGATAGCAAATTGTGACAAACCCACTTGAATCAAAGTTCTCAAGATGAAAAATTGTGCTACTTAGGAACTAGAGAATGGAAATTACAATGTAGTGAAGCTAATACTTACACAAGTGATTGCTTTCCTTGGAATGATGAGGAAGGATCTCCTATGAACAGTAATTTTGGGTTTATGTTCGTATGTGGAAGAGTAAGGTAGGAAGTAGAAGTCCACAATGATCATCAAGCACTTATTCTGTCTTCTGATGTGCCGGTTCTCACGGATCCCTTGAAAAGGGGATCCGGCTAGTTTAAGCGTGGGGATCCGGCAGTTCAGCAACAAAAACAGTTTAAGTGGGTTTGATAATTTTGAAACGGGAGTTTTGATTTTTGATTTTTTTCAATGGTCTTGCTCTTTAACTTAGGGTTTGTTTTAGGTTCAAGGTTTTGACTAGCTTTCGTGTTTACAAATCCCTTTGACGAGGTTCCATTTTACGAGTAATTCAAAAGTTAGGAAGTTAAGAATCATGACAAAATACTATTTTATCATGATATGGAAAGTTTCACATGGACACTACTGACATAGATTACTAATGTAATGCCAATATCCCCATGTGAGGAATGATGAACAAAAACTTTTGATTAGTCAAGTTATCCTTACGAGGTAAAGATGTATAATGACTAGTTTGTAGTTTTGTGTATAGAAATCAACGAAGAATACTATTCTTGATGATGTGTTTAATATATATAACAATCTTTTGGAGAGTTGTGATATTGGAGTATAAGCATTAAGTCTAGGAGTCTTTACATGCTATATGTAATAACATTATAATACTAGTATAATTAGGAAGCATATATTATTAATTTATCTATAAATAATTAGTATTATAAATAGAAGAACATACCTTTGCTATATATTCTTTTTATGATTTTTGAAAATCATAGACGCGAAATTCTTCATGAGCTTTTAAAATACCTAATTGTATTTGTAAGTCCAAATAGTTAACTAATTAGAATTCTTCTTTAGGTGTTGACTTTATTTTTCTTTAGATGGAGCGAAGTCATTTAGCCAAATCCTAGCATGAAGAATTCTCAAAAGAGAATGTTAGAATGATCTATCACTATCCAACATTTAAAGTATAATGGTTTCTAAAACATGACTTTTTGCTTTAAGAAATTTCATTCTTTGTAGTTTTCAAACATACACGGACCGTATCAAGTTTTTAAAGTACAATATGCTATAAGAAACTTGGTAACGAATCTCTGGTACCAATTGTGGAAAACTAGAAAGGGGGGTTGAATAGTTTTACCGATTAAAACTTCGTTTTAAACTATTTAGATCAACTTATGTCAATCTATTTGTTATGCGTGTTGGATAATGATAGATAAGCATATAATTAAGTAATGCAAAGATAAAGAGTAAGGAAATACAAAACCATGACACGAGTATTTATAGTGGTTCGGCTACAAGGACACCTTCCTTGTCCTAATCCACTCCCCGAGTACCCCACTCGAGAGTTCATAAGCACTACACAACACAAGCTCCTTAATGTGGCGGATAAGCCTTCACAATGTCGCCCACTCTTTATCCGATACTAGGCTAGACACCGAGTTCTTCTACGAGGTAGAACCACACCTATCACAACGTCGCCTACACTTTATCCGGTACAAGGCTAGATACCGAGTTCCATTACAAAATAGGAACTACTACCCAACACTACACCACAACACGACTACCTAAAAGGAGACACACTCCTTATTACAACACCATAAGGATATCAATATCCTTTAACCCGAACTATCTATCTTGTACATTGATGAACCATATCGAATGTACACCCTTGGCACCTTTCACTAATGCCTTCGACACGACCCTTCGTCACCTTTCATTAATGCCTTCAACACAACACTTCTATGGAGGGAGAAAAGAACTATGAACAATATACACTTCAGTGGTCTTGATGATGATGAAGCTTAGCAACTCATGACCTTGAGCTTGCACGTCTTCAAGAGGTGGTGATCTCGCCTTTAAGAGGAACCTAGAGAATCACACAAACATAAAACTACATAGAATGATCCTTTGGATCAGAGGTTAGAGATGTTACAATACTAAGAGAGAGTATGTGTAAAAGTGGTTGTGAGCAAGAGAGAAATGGCTCACTATTTATAGACAAAATTGTCTACTATCCCACGGATCCCTCCCTAGAGGGATCCGGCTAGTGCAATCCTTGGGATCCGGCTACTGGGTCAGCTTAAGTTTGGATTTTGGGTTGCAAACTGGGTTATGGGTTATGGGTTAGGAACTAGGGGTTATGGGTAATGGATACCCAACAAGATGCAATGTACCTAGACATTGGGTTATGGTTCGTGGGTCATGGGTTATGGACTTTGGGTCATGGATCATGGATAATACCCAATATGACTTCATGCATGATGTCATGCAATGGGTCATGGGTTATGGATCATGCTCCATGGGTATGGGTTATGGACTTTGGGTTTTGCCCAACAACATTCATTGTACCTAGTCACTGGATCATGGGTTATGGGTCATGGGTCATGGGTCATGGGTCATGGACTTTGGTTTTTACCCATTACATGACCCATTACAATATGTACAAAGTATATAAGTACATTTCCATATTATGTAAACACTAGTTGTTATACATATGCATTTCTATAAGATGTAAACAATATTACTTGTTTAGTGTTTATATGAAAATATCTTTAGTTTTATATAGCTTATTTACTAAACATGTTTTGATATGTTTAGTATAAATGTGTTAGTAAACTATTGGCTCAAACCTTTTACGTATTTTATTTGTTTTGTTAAAATGATTTTACGTTGGTTATCGACAAAATATTAGAAGATCGTAAAATATAAATCAACGTTTTTATTGTTTATTTGTATTAACAGAATTGATAGCAACAATGGTATATACCCTTTAGCTTATGGTTTTACTGAATCAGAAAACATAGGATCATGGACTTGGTTTCTTCATTGTTTATCCGATGATATAGCACTTGAGCCAACCTCAATCATCACTTTTATTACTGATATGCAAAAGGTACTCCCTTAATCTGTTCATGAATTAAAGTCTCTCTGTTTTGAAACAGACATTAAACATATATGATTTTGTGCAGGATATAAGTGGAGCTTTAAGAGATGTTTTTCCTGATGCAGAACACAAATTTTATATCAGAAGCATTCATGAGAAAATGAAACTTCAATGGAAAGGTAGGGCCTACAAAGATCATCTGTGGAAATGTGCAACAGCCTCAACTGTTGTACAGTTTGAGAAAGCTATGGCTGATTTTAAGAAATTTAATCAACCAACCCATGATTGGTTAAGTAAGATAGCACCGATCCATTGGTCAATGTCACATTTTTCATGTAATTCATTTATCTATTTCAGTTAATTTTTATTTGTTAAAGCAATATAAACAGTTATAATTAATACATGTTTATTTGTAATCTTTAGGGAGAGCTCATTCTGATGTGTTACTTAATAACATGTGTCAAGTGTTTCATGACAAAATAATTGAAGGTTTAAACAAACCAATTATTACAGCCTTAGAATACATCAGGGAATATTGTATGAAAAGGATAATGCATGTTCTTATGGTGATTGAGAAGAGTGATGGGCCACTAACACATGCTAGAGGGTATTAAGAAAGAGGCTGTTAAGTATAATGTTTTACGAAATAGGGGAAGTAAGTTTTAGGTTAGTGGACCATGGGGTGACCAATGTGTAGTTAATGTTGTAGAAAAGTCTTGTACTTACAGAAGATGGGAGATAACAGGTTTACCATGTAAACATGTTGTTGCTACCAATTGGAATATGGCTTTAAATGGGCAACAAGTAGGATCTATAGAAACATGAGCTCATCCTTGTTAATATCTTCTCACTTGGGAGGAAACCTACAAACACCATGTCCAGCCTATAACTAGCAACGAACATTGGGAAAAATCAACTGTGCCAACAACAATTATTCCACTGAAATCCAAAACAGCTCCGCCTAGGTCAAGAGGTAGAAAAGAAGTTAGGATAGCTCCTGAAAGTGAAGAGATTGTGAAGAATGGTAAGCTGTCAATGGCTTGGAAGAGTGTTAAGTGTAGTATTTGTGGCGTTGTTGGACACAACCGGAAAACATGTCTAGGGAATGGTAGAGCTCAAAGTAGTCAAACTGGCCATAAGGGAAATGTCAAACAAGTGCCTACAAAAGCTGCAGCAAAAAAGACACATCCTAAAGGTAACAAAGTAGCAGCTGATAAAGAAGTTGAAGGTACAGGTTTTGTTGAAAGTTAAGTTAATGCAGTTCAAGGAAGTGGTGTTCAATCTAAAAATCAAGATGAAGCAACAGAAGATCCCAGGATACAAGATGAATCCCACTCTCAATCCCACCAACATCAAGATAAAGCAATTGTCGATCCCAGCATACATGAGCAATCCCGGTGTCAATCCCAGCAACATGATCAATCACAGTCTGATTCTCAGCTGCAGTCAAGTGATGTGCAAGCAGTTTCTGCTTCAACCCAGCCTGCTACACGAAGAATGACTAGGCAGCAGGCTGCACTGGAAAAAATAATGGCCTCACCATAGGTCAATTCTGTTATGCTAATTAGCTAGACAATGTTTCCTCTAGTTTATTTCCTATGGAAAAGTTATGTACTCTAAAAACATATGTGTGTGTCTAACGTAATTCTCATGCTTCGAAAAGTATGCAATTTTATGCATTTGGAATTATATCCATTTGCATTAACTATGGAACCATGTCATGTTTGTGTATTTTTATAGTCTGACTAAGCCTGATGTGTGAATAATTTGCATTAAAAGTAACCAAAGCTAAACAAAACCTCATAAGAATGTTGACAATTAAAAGTCAAACCTAAACAAATTGCTAACCATCTGCATAACCATAAGGCATTGAAAGTCAAAAACAAACCAAACTGAATACTTCATAACAATGTTGACAATTAAAAGTCAACTTTAATCTTAACCATGTGCATAAAGCCATAAACATGCGGTAAACCGATCATAATAACAAGATTCATAACCTTCTAGGACATAACGTTACTACAATTCAAGATAATGAACATTAACCATCTCGCATCATTACATAAAAGCTAAAAAGTTATCCCAATGCATAAACAATCAAGAACAATATCCAACTGAGCACCAGATAAATCTTCCACTTCCACACATCACCTTGAGCAGCTTCTAATCTTGCCTCAAGCTCATTTCTCCCCCTCAAAAGGCCTGGTATGATCATTCTTGAACGAGCACAGATTTCAGGATCATACCATCGTAATCACCGACAAGAAGACCCCTATTCATAATTATGGCAAGTGATTAAACAACAACAATTGTTACAATGTAGTTTGCTACTTGCGAAAACAAATGATACGATAAATATTAAAAGACACTTACGTCAACAGGACAACCAAAGAATCGACGCCTTGGGTTGGCAGAGGTCCACGAAGTGCAAATTATAGGTTTCTTACCACACCAGCAACGTACCATGTTGAAAGGATTATCGTTTTGTAGAAGACAGTTTTGGTAGGATAGTTTAGGGATGATAACCGACGACTAAGCCGTGTTACACAGACATATAGGAACTACAAACACTGTACAACGGTTTGTATAAAGTATGCTACAGTGAAAGGCGGTTTTGCCCTCAACAACAAAATATTGACCTGGCCATTAATGGTCAAAGGACTGATTTAGACTATAAAAACCTTGTTTTAGATTCCCCACGATGAAAAAGGCAAGTTTTGTCCCAGCGTGATGTTTAGGTACAAGATTACGGACCAACCGTGTATTTTACTCTTTTTTTTTTAAAGGAAAAAATCTCACAACGTCGGGACTTTTCATGTGTGGTGTATGTCAAGTAGACCTTGAGAAGGCCATTTCCTTGATTTTCGTAACATCCGCAATGAACCATGGCACGTTCATACAAGTAAATCGAGCGCACCGTCCAAAGAAACCAATAATTTGACTTCAGTATTATGCGCGCACGTGTTATTAGGCGCATGGTTATAAGGCGCGCTTAGAATATTATGTTGGTTGTATTGGTTTATTACAAAGGTGGTTGTGTTTTACATGAAATTGTTGTGGTGATTAAGGCTAAACACAGTAATGACTACCAACGACCTTCATTTTACTCGCAACATCAGCTTTCTTTCTCTAACGACTTATAAACGATTTTTTGCCACAATATAGGCGACATTCGTTTTTTTTTTCAACTAACAAGATTTAATGTCATTACATGTTTTTTTTTCCTTCTTTTATAAAAGACCAAATTTACAAATGATATATAAAAAAAATTGCAAAACAAAAATTAAAAAAATAAAAAAATTAAGTGAAATGTTACAAAAAAAAAAATACAATACACACTAAAAAAAAAACTTTTATAACTTCATCTTCAACATACACAATGAAAACACACACTGAAAACACACACACTAAACACAAAAAACAAAAACAAAAAGAAAAGAAAAGGAAATGGGAGAGTGATTGTCGATTGTTGCAGCGAACGAAATATATATAAAAAAAAATAATCGATCGACAGACGATTGATTGTCATAGTAAAAGCGAGGCGATCAGTTGATCATGCCCCTTACTGTGTTTAGCCTAAATAAAATGAGTGTATAGTTATTGTGCCACGGTAGTCACTTTTAATATTTGGTCACGTGTCATTAAAAGTGGCATATGAAGAGAGGAGTCCCCAAAATTGTGAGTAAATTACACCGTTGGTCTTTGAACTCTACCCCGTTCTCATGGTTGGTCCTCCATTTATTTGTTTTGCTGTATGGAGTCCCCAAAATTGTGAAAAGGCAATTGTATGAGCCCCAATTAGTTGGTTTGGTTATGTGCTTTATTAGGTGACTAAAATGCCCCTTCTTTTTCCTTTTTTTTTATAAACACATATAACTTAACACACTCAAGATTAAAAACAAACATATTTTGTCACTAATGGGTGCAAGTCATCACTAGTTTTGTCATATTTACAATGAAAAGTTGTCACAAATTTAACATCCACAGAGACGAAAATAGGGGTCACTAATTTGGGGATATAATAACAAAAAAAAAAATTAGGCCCACCGATTATTTGGCTACATACGCAGTATAATGTTCTGCACACACATAACGCTATTTTAAAACATATGTATAAACTATGAAATAGATGAAATATGTAACATTTACATCATAAATTCTTCAAAGTAAAGGTATAACAAAGATCATAAACCTATCTAAGTGGGAGTTGCATTTGCATGACAACATTATAGTTAATCAGTTCATTGAGTATTTCGCATAAAAGAATGTATATATGCTCCATCCGTTTCCCATGTCCTGTGATCATACTTCTCTAACGCCATCAAATGAATCATCACTGCAAAGTAAAAAACAAAACTTTATTACCAACAACAGCTTAACCTAACTTTCAAAACCACTCAAACAACTTTATCGGCCAATTAGAACATAAAGTACCTCTTCACCCAGGGTGTACGGAGACCTGCTTCATCAGCTAACCTTTTTTTGGCTCATCTCCCATAAGGCCTGCTCGAGACACTTCTCCATGGGCCAAAGTTCAACCAACCAGTTAGTATCTATTAACAGTCTGCAGTGCAGACTGTGCAGGAAGAATACTTCTCATAACACAAATGGATATCATTGACAAAACTAATAATCCAAGTTACCACAATATAAACAATTGCACCTGTGGTGTCGTCCCTGCATAAAAAAGTTGTGGTAAACATGCCAATTGTCCAGACCATTTTTTACCCCAAGAATAAGCTAGCTAGCAAAAAAATATACCAGTCTCATGATTGTTGAGGTCTAGATCTTGTTTCGTCAATCAATGTCTCCCATAACTTGCTATGAGCTATAATGATGCGTCTAGTGTTTAGTAACAACACCAGTTCATTGTACCAAGAGAAAAACCAAATTAGCCTGCAAGTAACCACAATTAACAAAGAAAACATATAATGTTTAGTAACAATTTAAATGAGTAGAAACAGAGCATAAATGTGATAAGAAGAAGGAATTTTCATACCACAAATTTCACAAGCTAACTCGGTATGGAAAACCACGCTATTCATACGCCCTAGTATAGCTTCCATAAACAAACTTCAACAAAAACCTGTGCATAAAACCTTTTTTAAAATGAAAACGTTTTGCGCGCACATAATGATATTTCAATACCTATGTAACAACTGTGTAATGTATAATAAGCATATATAGAATTCTGCTTCATACAACCTTGATTATATGTTCACATCATAAATAGTGCAAATTAACAGTGGGAGTTGCTTTTGCATGTGCAACATTGCAGTTGATCATTTCTAAGAGTATTTCTAATAAACTAAAGTTTAATGTTCCATTGGTTTACCAGGTATTGATATCATACTGCTCCCCTACCCCATAAATGAATTATCAATGCAAAGTTGGAACCAAAATTCATTACCAACAATAGCTAATTAAACCAACTTTAAAATTATGAAAGTTGATACGAATCTTTTGTAATCTTTAAAAGAAAATTTACAATTTAGATTGTAGCTCACCTATATAGAGCAAATTATCACTCAAACAACTATATCGCCCAATTATAATCCAAAACAGTTGAAGGAGAGAAGACTTGCAATTTTTAGAGATTTCATACCAGTTAAACGAGGTAACGTTGCTAGCCTGCTGAAACGTCTCCAGATAAAATTAAAATGTCTTTGAACGTCTGGCTGCTGTCATCTCATTCTTTATCACTCTCAGGCTCCCCCTGTATACAAAATCCTTATTAGTTACATCGCCAATTAATAATAACTTCTATCATAATATACATTCTTACTGTTCAAACTATGAATATAGACCTAATCTGACCAAACCCTCTAGACTTGTTACCCAAACCAATCCCCTTCTTACTGTTCAAACTATGAATATGGACCTACTCATGTATCTTGTATGTCAACTGTAGCCAAAATATACAGTGTGTGTGGTGTTTCATGTGTACAAAAAGGTTTGAGGATAATGAAAATGCAGTGTAGCAAGAAAAAATTAGGAAAGTTAATAGTGTGTGTTGCGTTTCATTTGTACATTCAGCATAAAAAGATATGATGCATTTTGTTAAAAATCGCAAAACAGGCGAAGCATGCAGTTTGGTCAATAGAGTTGGGTTGACCCAAAACACATTTTGTCGAAAAGCACAGTTTGAGCAACGGGTCACTAACACATGTTTCATCTGTGACCTTAAAGCTTTATGCTGTTAATGGCTAGGACTTAGGAGATGTTACCTTCACGGATAAAGAGGGCACGAAAATCCTCTTAAGATAACTATAACCGAGAGAGACTAAGAGAAACAGGAGGCATGTTTAAGGTGTAAAGTTGTATACCTCGTTGATACAGAATAGGTTACAATAGAGAATATATAAGCTATACAAATGGGCCACTAATATACACATAAGCCAAGACTACATGCAACCGGGCTTGACCCATTAATAATCCGCTAACAGCCCCCCGCAGTTTGAGCGGGAGAGGAACGAACACTCAAGATGGAGCGAAACTCATCAAACAAAGCAGTAGGTAGGCCCTTGGTGAAGATATCCGCATACTGATAGCGAGATGGAACATGAAGAACACGAACATGACTAGTAGCCACGAAATCATGAACAAAGTGAATGTCAATCTCTATATGCTTCGCTCTGATGTTGCACGGGATTGGAGGAGAGATAGTCAGCACTCACATTATCACAATAGACAATCGTAGCAGTCGAAAGTGGTGTATAAAGCTCCCGCAATAGATTGCGTAACCAACAAGTCTCAGCAACGGCATTAGCAACACCCCGATACTCAGCTTCAGCACTTGACCGTGATAGTGTAAACTGACGCTTAGATGACCAAGAAAGAAGACTGTTACCAAGAAAGACACAATAACCTGAGGTAGAACGACGTGTAGTAGGACAGCCAGCCCAGTCGGCATCTGAGTATGCAACCAAAGAGGAAGTGGATGATGTATAAAGCTGTAAACCATAGTCTAAGGTCCCCCGAATATAACGCAAGATCCGTTTGAGAGCAGAAAAATGTGGCTCACGGGGATCATGCATAAAAAGACAAATTTGCTGAACAACATATGTCTGGTAAATGTAAGATACTGTAGAGCACCTGCAAGACTGCGATATAAAGTGGGATCAGAAACTGGATCACCATCAGCTGCAAGTTTGGTGTCAGTGTCGACTGGAGTCCGACAAGGGTTGCAATTGAGCATATGAGCACGCTCAAGAACCTCAGTAGCATACTTCTTCTGAGAGAGAAACATCCCTGAAGCATTCCGTGTCACGGAAATGCCCAAAATGTAATTAAGCGGACCAAGGTCAGTCATGGAAAACTCTGCATGAAGTGAAGCAATAACCTGTTGTTGAAGAGTAGCTGATTATGCAGTCAAAACAATATCATCAACATATAACAATAAATATGATATATCCGAGCCCTGCCGATAAATAAAGAGCGAGGAGTCACACCGACTATGCTGAAACCCACCACGAGTAGCATAAGCAGCAAACCGCTGAAACCAAGCCCGAGGAGCATGTTTAAGCCCATATAATGATCTCTGCAAAAGACAAACATGATCGGGATATCGAGGATCCCGAAAGCCAGGAGGCTGATGCATATAAACCCTCTCAGATAGAAAGCCATGCAGAAATGCATTCTTGACATCAAGTTGATGAACATGCCAATGTCGAGAGATAGCAAGACTCAACATTGTACGTATAGTAGCCGGTTTAACAACCGGGCTAAATGTCTCATCCACATCAATACCTGTAAGTTGTGTACTGCCGTTCGCCACAAGACGAGCCTTGTAGCGACTAAGACTACCATCTACATTATGCTTGTGTCGAAAAAGCCACATGGAACGAACTATGTTCGCGTCTGGTGGCCGAGGCACAACTATCCAAGTATTATTCTTAATTAATTCATTATATTCATCTAACATAGCACTAAGCCAATTTGGGTCGTTAAACGCATGGGTGTATGACTTGGGAAGAGGTGACACGGTGGAGACACTGAAAGTAAAACGTTAGATAGGACGGTTAGAACCAACACGAAAACGAGTAACCATGGGGTGAGTCGACACGAGATTGGGATTGGGAGGTGGTTGAGGTTGAACAGTAGCAGTTGGGTGTGTTGTTGAGGTAGGCGTAATAGGCTGAGAAATTGGGCCGAGAGTAGAAGTTGGTCTCGGCGTAGAAGGTGGGCTCGGGAGGGGATGTTGGGCTTGAGCATGAGTAATGTTAGGAGAGGTAGTAGGTGTTGGGCTAGAAGTGGGGATTGGGCCAGGTGCGGTTTGGTGAGTAGTGGAATTTGACGAATGTGAGGTAATAAGTTTGGTTAGTAGGTGTTGTTGTATCATGTTAGGAGATGTGTCTAGAAAAGTGTACGAGGGTAACGAGTTAGGTGTCATCGAGCCATAAGGAAATATTGTCTCATCAAAAGTCACGTGACGGGAGATTATAATTTTGTTTGTGTTTAGGTCAAGACACCTATACCCGCGATGGTTTGTTGGATACCCAAAAAAATGGAGGGCGTGGCACGAGGTTCTAATTTGTTGTTGGTATCTATGTGAGGGTAGCAAAGACATCCAAAGATACGAAGGTCCGCATAATTGGGTGTAGTATTATAAAGGCGTGTGTGAGGAATTTCGTTGTTTATTGCTGTGGAAGGCAAGATGTTCAATAGATAGGTCGCCATGTGGAGGGCTTCAACCCAAAATGTGGGTGGTAAGTGTGCCTGGAACAAAAGGGTGTGGATAAGGTTGTTAATAGTCCGTATCATGCGCTCGGACTTACCATTCTGTTGAGATGTTCTTGGACAAGAGAAGCGAATGGTAATGCCATTAGAAGCAAATAATTGGTGTAGGGCATTGTTGTCAAACTCACCGCCATGATCGCCTTGCAAGGATTTAATATCACAATTAAATTGGTTCTTAACAAATGCACGAAAATGAATGAATTTAGACAACATATCAGACTTGTTACGTAAAGGATACACCCATAAATAATGAGAAAAGTGATCTAAAAACAAAACATAGTATTTAATACCCGTAATACTCGACAGTGGAGAAGTCCACAAGTCAGAATGAACAATATCAAAAGGAGACTTAACAATAGTTTCAGAAAGCGAGAAAGGAAGTCGCACGTGTTTGCCAAGCTGACAAGCATGACATA
This sequence comes from Chrysanthemum seticuspe, assembly GCA_019973895.1. NCBI lineage: Eukaryota > Viridiplantae > Streptophyta > Magnoliopsida > Asterales > Asteraceae > Chrysanthemum > Chrysanthemum seticuspe. The sequence goes on from BPTQ01000003.1 coordinate 169,954,929, forward strand.
ACACGGGAGACTTAGTCTTATTACAAGAAATGAAATTACCTCGTTGTATACCTCGTTGATACAGAATAAGTTACAATAGAGAATATATAAGCTATACAAATGGGCCACTAATATACACATAAGCCAAGACTACATGCAACCGGGCTTGACCCATTAATAATCCGCTAACATAAGGAATCACCTTCTTTTTAAGAAATACATGAGGACATATCCGAGAGACTCTAAATCATCCCTCCTGCTTTGTTCTTCACATTCAGAAAACAAAATATATAAAGGTCAATATTCCAATGCCTAGGTGAGTATTCATGCTGGCATATCGAACGATTCTAGTCAAGTTTTTATTTTCTATGCAGAGCGATGACCAGACAGTGGATATCACTTAAGAAATGATGTTTCATGCATTACTGAGAGGGAAATAATAAGTATACACATGCTAATTAGAGAATGTGTTGGTCAATAATTTTACATGTATGGAACGTGTTGGTGAGTGTTATCCCGATATCTTTTTACTAGACCAAAGTCAATGATGTAGACCTGCAATGAGGTGAATGAGGGATATTACAAGGTAATCTTAAAGCTCCAATTTGGAAACTAAAATGAAAGGTCAGATGCATTACCCGATTAGCTCCAAATCCTAAGCCCATAAGAAATTTATCCAGCTTGATGTCACGACTTAGAAATGACTTGGATTGAATAAACTCAATTCGGTTGATCTGAAACAAGCTCCATCATCAGCAAGAAACTGTATTTTAAAAGTTGAGGCCGAAAGATATTAGCTGGTAATATTTACTATTTGATCAGCAAGCATAAGAACTGTTTTTAAAGAAGATTTCCTGCTACAGAAATTAAATAAATCCTCTAGACTAGGTCCAAGCAAATCCATCACTAAGACATTGTAATCTCCCTCCACACCAAACCATCTCACATTCGGCACACCAGCTGCGATATTTTAACTTTGGTGATCAATCAAATGAGTCTAGGGAATGTGGAAACTACACCAGTGGGCTGAAATTACACAAATCATGCCGCATTTAGAAGACTATACTCTTTATTTATCTTTACGACCACTGTTACCTGTCAATTAAATGGGACGGATTGAACCTCTAAAGTTATACACTTGTACCCAAAGTTAAGAACAAAATAAAAGGTGTTTCAATGTTCTTCTAACAAACACGTAGGTTATTAAACGCATATGTGTTCATATAAATCGTGTAAGAAAGACTAAACCGTTCTTACAAACCTACAAATAATTTTTTTCATTCAATCATAGTCACTAGTACAACTCATTTATTCTCTACAGATCATAAGAGCCATGTTACTTCTTATTAGTTTTTCTAGACATTTTATCGAACACTTCGTAGGCAATGTACAACTTTGTCTTATTTCTCCCAGACATTTTATCGAACGCTTAGTATGCAGATGTACGATTCTATTAGACATTCTATCAAACGCTTGGTATCACTTAAGCATTTCATCAAACACTTACTATAAATCTTATTTCAATGTACAGCAAATAAAAACTCAACAATACTATAACAACTAAGTCAAACTGAGCATATTGAATAACACACTGGTATCTAATTGTTACTAGAAAATTGAATCGAATGCATTTATAACAAAGATTGTAACAAAAACTAGATGCAAATGTGATACCTCTTAAGTAGCAATTATGTTGGCGCGAAGGCGGTGACGGTCCGCGACGGTTATGATAGCAAGGATAAAATGAGCTATTACAGGTGATCAGCTTATGATAGCAAGGATAAAAAAAAGGAGCGTATAAACATATAAAAGCCCATAATCCACGAAAACAAAAGGTTATCAAGCTGCCCCTATGTAAGCTCAAAAGCCTAAGCTTATTTAAACTCTAAAATGAGCTATTTTTGCTAAATAAGCAGTTTCCAATAAGACCTATGTCAAAGTGCTTATTTGAGACAAACCTTAATTCCGTTTATACTCTCATATTTAACCAAAAAAACAAACAATTCGACAAACATTCTCAAACAACATACGCAAATCCTAAACTTTAAAAAAACAAAAAAAAACAAATTTCATTTGAGCCACAAGCGCGAAATTGCCAACATTAACACCGGTCTTGGCGCCCCCTTTCCTCCAATTGATTAACCGAACAGCATCCTCACTATCTCTACTCATCCCCAAACCCATCAATGATACAAGTAGCAAGCACAGACTATACGACCCGCGCTCTTGGTCCAGATTCGGGAGAATTAACCGAACCGCGGAGAATAGTCGGAGGGTTTGCAGTATGTGTGTGTTTTTTTTAATTGTGAGTTGGGTTTGATGATTTAGGTTTGGATTTTGCCAGACGTGTGTGTGTTTTTTTAATTGTGTGTGTGTTATGTATGTGTTTGTAAAAGAAGAATAAAAAAAGGGGTATTTTAGTAACTTCACAAGGCATTTAACCAGCCAAGGGTTAGCTGTAACGGGTACTAGGGATTAAACGGGCGATGTTTTGAAACGTTGGGGACTCTGTACGCCACTAAAAGAATAGGAGACTAAATATGAAAATGGACGAAATTCAGGGACAAGAGTAAAACATACCCTTTAATAAAAGTAAGGATATAGGCTATTAATAGGAAGGGCAAATGAATATAGATCAAATAAGATCATACTTAAAGTTGTTAAAATGAGATCGAACTAAAATTTGACAAGAGATATTCTCCTTACAATAAAAATAATTTTTTTATTTACTACAACTAAAATTGTTAAAGTTTCGATAGATTTCTTTTTAAAATTTATGAAACCTAGGTGATACACTTTGATTAGAAGTTTAATGTGTATCAGGTTTTGGAATATTAATTAGTGTAATGTGTATCAGGTGTATCACTAATCCAAACTCATGTATCATTTGGTTATTAGTTGCTAAAATGTTAATTTGTATTAAAATATTATTTTTTTTGTGTATGATTGCTAAAATTGTTATTTATAAATGTTTGAGTGGTTTTTTAGATTTGATCTTATTTTTACAACTTTAAGCTTGATCTCACATTAACCCTCCCCAGGGCAAATCATCTAAAAATGTAGTTAATTTGTCATTTTTTTTTCATTGTATGTAGCATTCTTTTTTTTCTCTCATTATGTCAATAAACCTCTATAGTTAGTCCTTTCTGTGTACCCCTTACCAAAAAAACCTGCATCGTTAGTCCTTTATGCTAACGACCGTTAATAAATAACTTAAAATTTGGTTATCTTACGCTAAACTTGCGTCGTTGGTCCTTTATACTAACGATCGTTAAAAAATAACTTAAAATTTGGTTTTCTTACTTTTCCGTCCGATTTTTCACGTTTTCGTACGTTTTTACACATTTTCGTTCGTTTTAACATGCTTTCATCCGTTTTTTCACGTTTTTATCCGTTTTTACACGTTTTCATTCGTTTTTACACGTTTTCATCTGTTTTTCCCCGTTTCGTCGGTTTTTTCACGTTTTCATCCGTTTTTGGATGTTTTCATTCATTTTTACACATTTTCGTCCATTTTTTCACGTTTTCGTTCGTTTTTGCACGTTTTCATCCGTTTTAACACGGTTTTGTCTGTTTTTCACGTTTTCATCTGTTTTTACACGTTTTCATCCGTTTTTGCATTTTTTTTCGTCTGTTTGCAATTTTCGTCTGTTTTTACACGTTTTCGTATGTTTTAACACGTTTTCGTCCATTTTAACACGTTTTCGTCCGTTATTCACGTTTTCATCCATTTTTTCAAGTTTTCATCCGTTTCTACACGTTTTCATCCGTTTTTACACGTTTTCGTCCGTTTTTGTACGTTTTTCTCCGTTGTTTCACAATTTCATCCGTTTTTACACGTTTTCATCCGCTGTTTCACGTTTTCGTTCGTATTTGCACATTTTGTCTATTTTTTCGCATATTAATACGTTTTCGAATGTTTTCGGCCGTTTCTACACGTTTTCATCCGTTTTTACACATTTCATCCATTTTATACACGTTTTCGTACGTGTTTACACATGAAAAAACTGATGAAAACGTGAAAAAACGGATGGAAACATGAAAAAACAGACGAAACCATGAAAAAGCAGATGAAAACATGTAAAAACGGATGAAAATGTGTAAAAACGGATGAAATCGTGAAACAACGGACGAAAACGTGTAGAAACGGCCGAAAACATTCGAAAACGTATTAGTATGCGAAAAAATAGACAAAATGTGCAAGTACGAACGAAAACGTGAATCAACGGATGAAAACGTGTAAAAACGGATGAAAACGTGAAACAACGAATGAAAACGTGTTAAAACAGACAAAAATGTGGAAAAACAGACGAAATCGTGCAATAACAGTCAAAAACGTGCAAAAATGGATGTAAACGTGTAAAGACGGACGAAAATGTGTAAAAACGGACGAAAACATGTAAAAACGGATGAAAACGTGAAAAAACGGAGGAAAACGTGTAAGAACGGGCGAAAACGTGCAAAAATGGATGAAAATGTGTTAAAACGGATGAAAACGTGTAAAAACGGACGAATACATTTGTAAAAACGGATGAAAACGTGAAAAACGGACGAAAACATGTTAAAGCGGACGAAAACGTGTAAAAACGGATGAAAACGTGCAAAAACGGATGTAAACGTGTAAAGACGGACGAAGATGTGAAAAAACGGACGAAAATGTGTAAAAACGGACGAAAACATGTAAAAACGGATGAAAACGTGAAAAAACGGACGAAAACGTGTAAGAACAGATGAAAACGTGCAAAAATTGACGAAAATATGTTAAAACGGATGAAAACGTGTAAAAACGGATGAAAACGTGTAAAACCGGACGAATACATTTGTAAAAACGGATGAAAACGTGAAAAACGGACGAAAACATGTTAAAACGGACGAAAACGTGTAAAAACGAATGAAAAAACGGATGAAAACGTGTAAAAACAGATGAAAACGTGAAAAAACGGACGAAAACCTGAAAAAGCGGATGAAAGCGTGTAAAAACGTATGAAAACGTGAATAACGGACAAAAACGTGTTCAAACGAATGAAAACGTGTAAAAACGGACGAAAACGTGAAAAAATGGACGGAAACGTATGAAAACCAAATTTTAAGTTATTTTTTAACGATCGTTATTATAAAGGACAAACGATGCAAGTTTAGCGTAAGATGTTAGATATTAGTTTTCACATACACATCAAACCATTAACATAAGTAGGCGTATAAGTGGAATTCTAGAGAGAGAAAGTTAGAGGTTTAGGGAACTTAGTGAGAGAAAGTGAAAGATATTATTATGAGCTCCAACTCTCTACCTTGGGAGGTAGAGAGTATTTATAGTCTTACATAAATCGCCACACATCGGGCTGTGGATCAGGCATACAGTGGGTAAAGACCCGTCCGTCCTCCACGGTGTTACTTAACTAAATACTACTTAACTTAAAAGAACTACGACTACGAGCTTTCTAACGATTACATATACTTGAGGTGACCGACTCTTTAATACCTGGAATTTCTAATTCCTAACAATCTCCCCCTAAGGGAGGTCACCTCAATCATGTACCAAAATTACATTGAATACAACTAGATAATACATTAACAATTGATCTTGCATTCTTGATGTAGTCCTTTGCTCCTAAGCTCGTAGTCATTGATTCTTCACATTGCATGTTTGGTTACTCCAAGTGGAGGTCTTTTACTGATCCACGTGATAATAAATTTGAGCCATCTTTTGAGATCATCAGCTATCAAAAATCTCTGAGACATCCTTTGTGGTGTTGGTATTATGTGATGTTGTGACTTTAGGACCGACATGCTCACATTCTGGATCATGATATCTTCTCATCAGAGTAGCGGAAGCATTTGTTGAATCATGATATTGGCATCAGCGTAGCAGAAGCATGGAGTGAAAATATCAGAGTCATTGATGCACTAATCATGATTTCTTTTTAGATGAATGTGTTAAGTGAGCATGCGGCTATGGATTGACCGCTTCATTCTGATCAGCTGCAAACGTCGGGTGTACCTGCATACAACAGTTAGCAATAAATCGCACGAAAGTGTCTTTGATCACTTTCATTGAATTGAGGTACACGGCCCACGGTTCCCCGTTGATCAGCACATGTACTGCCTGTGATCAGGTATAATTCCGAAGAATTTCCTTGACAGGGTTTCGCAGCTGTTCTAGCTGTTCTCAAACCGGAACATCTCAAAGAAGACAACACGGAGTGAGTGAACCAGCGAATTTTAAGTCCACTGATTGATGAAAAGAGATTTGAAAAACAAGCGTGTATTGCTCAATAGAAATTGTTTTTGCAATACAACAAAGGTTTTATTGAAAATCAATTATCAATCATAAAAACACCTTTTGGTTTGAAAAATGAGTACACGGTCGATGTGCTAAAGAAAAGAGTTGTTAAGCACAAAGACCGGTTTTTCAAAGGTATCCGTCAATCCATAACCTGAACCAGGATTGATTCAAGAGATTGAATCGCCCCATTGTTTCTGTTCAGTTGTCACATGGTTGATCCATATAATAGATCTCACATGCCACCTACCAGGAGCTTGTTTGATGTTGGCTCCAGAAGGCTTTCCATCTTCATTGTGAATATGTATACACATCACTCAGATGTTCTGGCAATACCACAAGGATAATGCGTAGGACTCAAGATATAATCTCTCTTTCCACATTGTGTGAAACAGAGAGTCTTCATTGAAAGTGTCCTAATGAGATTTATTGATGATCTCGTGGCTCTAGACTCAATTTGTGCATATTTGGATCCTGTACCGGAGACTAGGGAGAGGGTCTCCTTCTTCAATATCAACCATCTCTAAGAGAAAGTCGATAGATAATGTCGGTTCCCCGTGAGAATGAAACAAGTCCTTTTAAGAGGAACTTGAGTGGTTTGGAAAGTTGAAGTGCAGTGCGTCACTGGGTCCATGACGTCTTGTCTTCAATACCGATGTTACCATCAGTAGCATATGAATTGAACCCGGTTTCTGCCCTAAGGTTGAATAAATGGAGGGCTATTTGTTTTCACCCTTTCCTCATTCAATTCTTTTTAATTCTTCAACCACTTCAGTGCTTACCGAGACTTCATGGCTAGAACCTTGTTGGGTTTATTCCAGTACCAGCTCAGTCTTAGTCCGCACTCTTCCCATATCTCATTTTTCTCCTTTTATCATCATACCTAAGGACTTCTACACTAACTAGTGGATTGTCCCTGGGTAGATCCCTCCGGTTCTGGCGGATCATGGGAACACATACCTAACCTTATCATCCTTATATCACCGTACATAAAGTAAAGTTGATCGGTCAATTTGGTATTGTTCATCTGCCATTGGATCCAATTGAAAACCATTTGAAAATCAATCCAGATACTTGTGATATATTATCAAAACATTTTGTGTCTGAATTGTTTTTGATAGATTTAGAACAGGTGCTCCCCCTCAACATGTGCATCAAATGTTTGAAATCGTTTTGCACACGGAGGCAAGAGGAAGAATTTACTTCTTTGATTACCATTTTTCTAAAAGATATCAACATCACTTCCCTGATCAAATCAAGAAGATAAAGCATTTCCGGGAAGGATGAGGTTTCCATAAATTTGCTCCCCCTCAATATGTGCCTCGAGATTAGAAAAGAGTTTTGCACATACTAGAGGGACCCTGCACATTGGGATAAATGATCACGTTTCAAATCAAAGGTTTAAGATAGATGCTCCCCCTCAACATGTGCATTGAAAATTTGAAATCGTTTGTCACATGTGGGAAGGACAGCATGTACATCCTTATAAAAACATTTACCGAATTATCAGTTTAAATCCAATTTAAATCACACATTCTCCCCCGATCACAATTATCAAATCATTTGAGATTTGTGATCTCTTATAGATTTAAATTGATTATGAAAGCGTTTGAACTGATAAGGATCGGATTTTAAGACTTTAAACTCCATTGATAAAACATGCATGTATATCTTTTGAAAACAATTTAATGCCAAATAACTTTATAATTTAATTGAAATCATTCTCCCCCTCAATCAATGACATAGGTTGTTGATTGAGAGATAGAGCATTTGTTTTCAAAGCATTTGGTTTTCAGCAGATAAATGTTTATAGAATCAGAGCATGGAATTTGAAAACATGGTAAAACATGGCTCTGTTCTTTCTTTTAAAACCGGGTTATTGCCTGAAAAATGACAATAAACCATTGTTTCTCTTTCTCCCAAAAATATTTTTTGATTTTTTTTTTTTTTTTTTTTTTTTTTTTTTTTTTTTTTTTTATAAAAATTCGAACAACATCTAAAGTCCCGTGTCATTCTTTGAATGACAACATCAAGACCGTAGATATTATCGAATCGAGAGAAACATGACAAAATGACAATATTTTTTGAAGATTTTTCGAATTTTTCAAATTTTTATGGATTTTGAAAGTTTTATATTTTTCTATTTGATTTTTGAAGGTTTTATAATTTTGTATTTTGTTTTTCGAATAAATATTTACAAGAGATAGATGAAGATAGACCTTTACTCCTCGTCTTCCTCCTGAAGACGTTTGAGTGTTTCTGGTTGTAGGCTTTTCAAGCCAAGTCGTGGAAGAATAAACTCAAAACGTTCTCTAGGAAGAGCTTTGGTGAAGATGTCTGCTAACTGATATTCAGACCTCACAAAATAGAGTTCCACCACACCTTTTTCCACATGTTCCCTGATGAAATGATGTCGAATGTCGATATGCTTTGCTCTTGAGTGTTGAACGTTGTTGCATGAGAGAGCAATAGCACTTTTATTATCACAGTACAGAGGAATTTTGTTGAATACAAAGCCATAGTCAGATAATTGAGATCTCATCCATAAGATTTGAGCACAACAGGATGACATGGCTATGTATTCAGCCTCTGTAGAGGAAATAGAAGTACTCATTTGCTTCTTTGAAGACCAGCTCACAAGCTTATCACCCAAAAACTGAGCACCTCCAGACGTACTTCGACGTGTATCTTGACAACCTGCATGATCAGCATCTGCATAGGCCGTTAGTGACATACCGGTGTCCTTCGGGTACCAAAGACCCATATTGATGGTTCCTTGGAGATACCGAAAGACCCGTTTAACTGCTTCAAGGTGCTTTTTAATAGGCTTAGCCTGGTATCTAGCACACATGCAAACAGCGAACAAGATGTCTGGTCTACTAGCAGTGAGGTACATCAGGGATCCAATCATACTACGATATTTCGTTTGGTCAATCATGATCCCTGAGTGGTCCTCATCTAGTTTGGTTCGGTCAATCATGGGGGTGTCAACAGGGTCACTTGAATCAAATCCAAATTTCTTTAAGATCTCTGTTGCATATTTAGATTGATTTATGAAAATGCCTCCGGGACTTTGTGAAATTTGTAATCCCAAGAAAAATGACATTTGTCCCATCATTGACATTTGAAATTTTGAACTCATTTCATTCGAAAAACGATCACATTCCATTGGGTCTGTCGAGGCAAAAATAATATCATCAACATAAATTTGAACATGAATTAAATGTTTGCCTGACTTCCTGGTGAACAATGTAGGATCAACTGCTCCTTTGCTGAATCCGGTTGATAGAAGAAACTTTGACAGTGTATCATACCATGCCCTTGGAGCTTGCTTTAAACCGTAAAGAGCCTTCTTCAAAAGATAAACGTGAGTAGGATGCTCTTGATTCACAAATCCTTCAGGTTGGCTGACGTAGACGACTTCTTTAAGATCTCCGTTCAGAAATGCCGTCTTCACATCCATCTGATAGACTACCATGTTCTTACTAGCAGCATTAGCCAGAAAGATTCTGATTGCCTCGATTCGAGCAACAGGAGCAAAAGATTCTTCAAAGTCAATACCCTCCTCTTGACGGTATCCTTTAGCAACTAATCGAGCCTTGTTCTTCAACACATCACCATGCTCATCAAGTTTCACTTTGAAGATCCATTTAAGAGCAATAATCATAGCACAGTCTGGAGCAGGTACTAACTCCCATACATCAAGTCGATCAAACTCATGAATTTCATCTTGCATGGCATTGAACCAGCTATCTTCATTCATGGCGGTTTTAACATCTTTTGGTTCGATTTTAGATAGTACGGAGTTGAAGAAGCACCATAAGGCATCGGTTGCAAGTTGTTTCCGGGTTGATACAGGACGAGAGGGATTTCCAATGATGTTGTCTAATGGATGATCGTGAGTCCATTTTCTGAGGTGTTCATGTGGCAGTTGTTGAGGAACTGAGGTAGCTGAGTCGATGTCTCCTGAAGAAGATGGTTCTGATGATGATTCAGGAGCAAATATGTTTTCAAATGGAGCATCTTCAGGAGTAGCAAAGGGATTAACTTCATCATTGATGCCAGAAACATTTCCATGATGTACATTTGAAGAATGATGATTTGTTGATGAGACTGAAGGATCAGCAGCAGGTGCTTCTTGACTTAAAGATATTGAGACTGAGGGATTGACTTCATTTACAGGAATATGAGCATCCTCTGTTGTAGGGATCAACACCTCATTAGTAATTGAATCATACAGTTCATCAAACATAGGATCAAACAATTTCTTTAAATCATCTTCAGATGGAGATACATATGGAGTTTCTTGAGAAGAGTTTGGAACAAGGGATGAACCAATGGGACTGTTTTGAAGTGCGGGTCCTGAGCTGGAGTGTCCAGGAGCCATTTGACCGGTCAGCTCATCAAACGTAACGTGAATTGTTTCCATGATATTTCGGGTTCTTTTGTTATAGATTCGGTATCCCTTTTTGTTTGAAGCATATCCTACAAATACTCCAATGTCAGCTTTAGCCCTAAGTTTGCCTAAGTCTTGACCCTCATTAGTTGGATAACACAATGCACCAAACACACGAAGGAAAGAGAGATTAGGTTTTCTGTTGTGGACAAGTTCATATGGAGTTTTTCCATAAACAGTGTGAATCAGAGAACGATTTTGTGTGTAGCATGCAGTGGCAATAGCTTCAGCCCAGAGAAACATTGGAACTTTTGAGTAAATCAGCATTGTTCTAGCGGCTTCAACAAGAGTTCGATTTCGTCTTTCAACTACACCGTTCTGTTGAGGAGTTCGAGGAACACTTCTTTGATGGCTGATTCCAATGCTTTCATAGAAGTCACTAAGTTGTTTGTTAACAAACTCAGTTCCATTGTCTGTTCGGATAATTCTGACGGTTTTGTTAAGTCGAACCTGCAGCTGTTTGATGAGTTTGATGATGATATCAGGAGTTTCATCCTTTGTCCTTAAGAACTTGACCCAGGTGAATCTAGAGTAATCATCAACCACAACCAACACATATTTCTTACCAAAGATGTTCTGCACTCTCATTGGTCCACACAAATCCATATGAAGGGTATGAAGAACTTCTGTAATTGAGATTGTAGGTTTGGGTTTGTGGGCAAACTTTTTGCTTTTACCCAATTGGCATGCTGAACAAAGATGATCCTTTTCATACTTTAGTCTAGGTAAACCTACAACTAAGTCCTTTCTGGAAAGATCGTTGATGGTACCGAAGTTCAAGTGATTGAGACGACGATGCCATAACCATGACTTTGTTTTTGAAGCCTTTGATAACAAGCAGATTGGAGAAGCCCTCATCATGTCATCGATAGAGATGGTGTAAAGATTTGAGCCACGAGTTCCTTTTAACAGTTCCTTACCATTAAGATCTCTAACAAAGAAGGTATGTTTTCTGAAGGCTACTTCTAGATCAGAATCACAGAATTGACCAACAGAGAACAGATTATGACCCAAACCTTCCACATAGTAAACTCTAGAGATGACACTATCACCAACAACGTAATCTCCATAACCCATAATAGCACCGAAATGATCATTACCGAATCTAACAGTCCCGATGAATTTGCTCACGAAGTTCATGAGCCGCGACCGGTCTCCAGTCATATGCTTGGAACAGCCTGAGTCCAGGTACCACAGAACGATTTGAACGATCTGCAGTTGAACACAGACAAGAATGGATAACTGGATAATTGGGATCCCCATGCAAGAATGGGTTCCATTTGGTTAGTTACAATGATTGGAACACCCACATCAGAAATAGAAGCATTCATATCAGAAAGTGAGGCAATGGAATCATTGTGAATGGATGCAGTACTAGTGTCTGTATTAGCCCTGTTCACAGTGTGATCACTTCTTAAGGGAATAGTTCTACCAGTAGGCATCCATTTTATAGTGGGCATTATCTGATTAGTCTTATGACCAACAGGTATCCAATAAAAGCCTATTTTACTGAATGTTCTTCCTGTGGGTTTCCACTGTTTTATAACTTTCTTTCGTTTTTGCCTTTTTGCCTTCTTAGCATGAATTTTAGCATTAACAATATTAACTGGACAATTAACATCATTAGGCAAAACATTAACACCACATTCATGATTAGAAACAGAATTCAAGCAGACATCAGTACAAGGTTTGCAAATAGTATCGGAATTCGAATTAATTACAGTTCGCCTATGGCTAATACTAGAATCAGCACGATTCGTTTTATTCAATTCAAGCTTAAAGTTCCTAGATTGTTCTTCTACTCTATTCCAGTGCACATTCTTAGCTTGAGAGGTCCTATCATTCCTTGTATTGTCTTGAGACTTTGACCTGCTCCGTTTAATGTCACTGATTACTCCTGTAGAGGGAATGGGAACATTAGTTGGTTTAACTACTCTTTGCATCACCTGTTTAGATGTGCTGGGATCTGAACTACATGCAGGTGCACTAAGGTTTACTTTCTTAAAACTAGAGGTACTGAGATTTGTACTCCTAGAAGGCACACTTGAGTTCTCTTTCTTAGCATTGACAGATCTGGAATCTGAACTACTTAAAGACACACTACGATTCACATTCAAAACATTGGGAATCGAATGCATATCATACTTGGCATTAGGCATCGAGCATGGAATCAAAGGATTAACTCTCTCACCTAATGACTTTGGGCATATTGGGATCAAGCATTCTAAGATTTCTTGAGATCGTTTGGCATATAGGCATGCATGTCCAATTGCATTATCATGAGGTTTCTCTAGCTTATCCTCTTCAACAATCTCACGCAGACATTCTAAGCAATCCTTAAGAGATGAGAAGTATGTTTGAATAGCAAGTTTGTTGTTCCTTAGATGAGGAGGGACATATGTCACAGACAAAGCATATTTATTACAAGAGTGAACCTTTGATACAGCATTCTCCCCATTGGTCATTGACATTTTCCCTTTTACCTGACTCTTCAGATTCTCAATTTCTTTTTGCAATGAAGTTATTTGTTCATTATTTTTGTTACGAGTGACCTTAATTGATTCAAATAACTCATTGAAATGACGTTTAACCTTTTCATTTTCTTCTAGAAAACTTTCGTTTTCCTTTTGTAAAGCATTTACTAGGTTTTGAAGATGAAACGTTTGAGAATTCTGAGAATCTAAAGGAGGAGGCATTTGGGAGCCTGTCATATTGTTCGTTTGACCCTTTAATTGAGAGATTTGGGCTTTCAACTTTCTGATCGTGTTGCACTGAGCTTGAATCTGTTCATCACATTTGTTAATTTGAAAAACTGCATCAAACTCTGGAGCATCTGATAATGTCTTGATATTTGAAGTTTTGACATTTTCTTTAAGATGTTGATATTTTAGTTGTAAATTAAAATGCTCAACTTCTAGTTTAGAAAAATGTTTAACCAAATTGTCGTGATCATCCAGTTCAATTTTCCAGTTTTGTTCAGAATTAGTTTTTTCAAGCTCAATGACACGATCATAGGAGACTTTCAGGGCAACCGATAATTCATGAAATTTGGAAGCATTAATGGAACAGTTTGTAGCAGTGAAAAACACATCTTGAGCAATACATTCAGAAATCAGGTTCTCATTTAATGTATGCAAGTTCTTCCTCTCAATCTCATTATATTTTAGTGCTCGCTCATAGTCACTAACTTCAACTATCATTGCATCAAATTCCTTTTCCATTCCCTTAATATCAGTTTCTATCCCCTTTTTAAGACTCTCAAAATGATCTTTTAGAAGTTTAAAGAAAGGCATGACCTCAGTTAAATAACATTCTTTCATTTGTTCAAAACCCCTTTCTCCTTCAGTTATACCAGTGGGTGTGATCCTTTTCTTGCAAGTTTTCTCAAAATCAACAAATAGTTGAAATATAACGTATTGGCTAATTAAGGTCTTGCTTTTAGTGGCAATTGTTCTAGGAACAAGATGCATTGGTGTATTAGGAGGATACACAGTCGCTCTAGGCATTTTCCAAAGGGGAGGGTTTGTTTCAACAATGTTTTCGGCTTTCTGCTTATCTAAATCCATTTTCCAGAAGACTTGTTCGGGAGTCAACAATGTCTGAGGCTTAAACTTGTTCAAGGAAATCCAGTTTTCCTTCTTGTAGTCATGAGGAGTGATAATTATTTTTTTCTCTTTGCATTTAGGATCATTTAGTTTCTTATTCATCCTTTCCCTAGTGATTTCATCTAGTTTCTTATCATCCTCTGTGCACTCAACGCAACTAGGTTTTTGTCTAGGTTTAAGAATCTCATTGCCATCATAGATCACATTTTGAGCTGCTTTTGCTATCTTTCCGTACTCAGGGTTGGGTTTATCTATAATGGGAACACTATGCTTATCGCTTAGAACTCTATGTTTAGTGACCATGTGAGCAGTCTGAATGGTGTTTCCTTATATGTACAACTTGTTTTCAAGTTTGTTTTTCAAAGTTTTCAGATTAGAAAAGTCTCTCAAGAGTTTTGATTCCTTTGCATTAAATTCTTGCTTAAGCATTTTCACATTATCTTGAAGTTCTTGTTTTTGCTTAGCTGTTTTAGAAAGTTTTTCTTGCAAGGAATTTAATTCTTGTTTCAATACTTCTTCTCTAAAATTACTTTTTCTAATGACTGTACGCACTTGGTCATCCATTTCCTGCTCACGAGTGGTCAACTCAAATTTTGCACGTTGTTCATAAATAGCAACACGTTCTTTATAGGAATTTAGTTCAGAGATTACAGAATCATCAGGGGCACATGCAGTGTATTCATAAAAAACATAGTCATTGTTGACTGCAGAAGATGCATCACTTGGTACAACTTCACTTTCACTTTGTTTCACATATTGATCATATGGGACAATGTCGGTATTACCCATATTTTCAATATTTGATTCAATAGTTTCAGTTAATAGTACTTTGTCATGCATCTTTTGCACATCAGCATCATCGTATAGTTTTAGTACCTCTGAGATGAGTTTGTCTTTGGAAGGGCCAGCTTGTGGTGAAGAAGAGACCTTGGGAGAAACCATTGGAGAAATGCTAGCCATAAAAATTGTGTGTGCCGTAGGTCCATCATCCACATCAGAGTCGTATGCATCACAATCAGCGACTTGAAAGGCATTCTGATGATTGTGACCTATCTCCTGAATAGGCTGCTCATCCACATCTGCATCATAGGTCTTGGCATTGCCCTCAGCTAGAAACAGCAATTCCTCTTCATCCAAAGCAGCACCATTGTCCTGAGCTTGTACAAGCAGCATCTTATCTCTGAAGTAATCAGCATTCTGTGGACGCTTTGGAGATGTGCAGTTTCTTGCAATGTGTCCCTCACCACCACAGTTATAACATTTGATCGGCTTAGCTTGACCTTGGTTACCATTCCTTCCTCGATTCTGGTTGCCAACATAACCTCTACCAGCTCCACCTCTTCCCTGATCATACTGTCTTTCCTGAACTGGTTGCACCACGATCCTTCCATCTTTAACAGTAGCTTGATTGTGTGGGTTAGATGCTGTTCTGAGGTTGTTGTTGGTTTGTGGGAGAGAATTCATGTTTTGACTAATCAGAAGAGCTAGTTGATTAATGAAGTTACCCACGTGTGCATCAGCATAAGCTTGTTTGAACATAGGATCAGGAATGAGTTTGTGATTACCATTACCCAAGGGTATGACTTGTGAAGCTTTGGTTGTGATTCCGATGTTTGAGTAGAAGGCAGTTGAGTCATTAGACGAGCTTGTCTCTCCCTGGTTGGTTTTGAACTGATTGAGAATCAATTTTTCAAACATAGCATGTCTCTCATTCTGAAGGAGGAAGGCATAGAGTTGCTCATAGTTTGTATTCTTCAATCCTTTAGTGAGCTTCACAGCGGTGACAAACTTGTGCCATTCGGGATTCATGTTGTTCACAAATTTTGAGTTCAGCTGAATGTTAGGCATAGTCATTCTGATGTTCCTCATGTCATTCACCAACTTATGAAATCTCACATAGTACTCATAGACACTCTCATCTGGCTTCATCTTGAAGTGTTCAAATTCGTCATAGAGTTGTGATTCTCTGTCTTCCATAGTTAATTCTGAACCTGAGAGAAGCATCTTGACATTATCCCATACTGCCTTTGCTTCGGTGTTGTGATTGATCAGCTTGTAGATGTCTTTAGGAAGACCTTGAAGAACATTGTTAGAAGCCCTGATATCTGCATCGAATCTCTTTTTCTCCTTATCATCAAGGTCATCATACATTTTAGGTCTGTCCATTCCGTAAATAGGAGTTCCATCTTCATTAGTGTCAAGTATATCTCTAGTAGTCTCAACTCGATACGGTCCTTCATCAATTGATTTGAGAATGTTGACACCATTTTCCTTTCCGAGGCAGTACAATCTGATTCGTTGAGCCCAAGAATCGTAGTCAGTTCTGTCAAGCATGGGTGGACGAGTATCTGAGCCAGCTGCTTGAACATCCTCGGCAACAGTGGAGATGATAGTAGGAACGTTGGTAGACATGTTAACATATTATACAGGATTTTATAACTCTATGATTAAACCGGGAAATAGATTCTTTCACGGGATTTTACTAAATCAAGAGAAAACCGTAAACAATCACCCAAGTTGCTAGAAGATAATGCACCAAGTCGCTAACACCTAATTCGCTACACCACTAAGTCGCTAGAGTCCCAAGTCGCTAGACAAATGCAAGTCGCTAAGTAGTAACTCGCTAAGCCTCAAGTCGCTAACAAAATTTTGGCAGCAATTCGCTACTCAAGTCGCTAAAGATACAAGTCGCTAAAGAGCAACTCGCTACAGATTAAGTCGCTACCACCAAGTCGCTACCCGTAGTGGAGAGTCCACTACTTGTACTGTTAATCGCTAGATCTAAGTCGCTAGCTCCAAAACTGTAACTCGCCACGAAATTGCAAAGCAAGTCGCTACGAAGAATGAAGTCCGAATGTCAAGTCGCTAGCAAGAAAACCACAAAAACATCACTTTTCAATCCAAAAACTACCCAACCACGATGATTCAAGCTTACCAAATCAAAACCTAAACACTTGTGATGATTCTAAACATAAAAGTACTATCAAAATCCAAACTTTAACACTAGAAATCACCCAAATGATGCAAAAACCACTAAACTTTTTCAAACTAAAAAAAAACCACCTAAAAACCACTAGAAATCCAAAGATGTGCAAGATATGATCTAACCATGGCTCTTGATACCAATTGTTAGATATTAGTTTTCACATACACATCAAACCATTAACATAAGTAGGCGTATAAGTGGAATTCTAGAGAGAGAAAATTAGAGATTTAGGGAACTTAGTGAGAGAAAGTGAAAGATATTATTATGAGCTCCAACTCTCTACCTTGGGAGGTAGAGAGTATTTATAGTCTTACATAAATCGCCACACATCGGGCTGTGGATCAGGCATACAGTGGGTAAAGACCCGTCCGTCCTCCACGGTGTTACTTAACTAAATACTACTTAACTTAAAAGAACTACGACTACGAGCTTTCTAACGATTACATATACTTGAGGTGACCGACTCTTTAATACCTGGAATTTCTAATTCCTAACATAAGATAACCAAATTTTAAGTTATTTATTAACAATCGTTAGCATAAAGGACTAACGATGCAGGGTTTTTTTTGTAACGGGTACACAGAAAGGACTAACGATAGAGGTTTATTGACAGAATGAGAAAAAAAAATGTTACATAGAATGAGAAAAAGTGACAAGTTAACTACTTTTTTAGGTGATTTGCCCTAATAGGAAGGCTGCTACTATCCATGTCCAAACTAGTGATGCTTAGAATTTTTCCAAAAAATTGTTAATTAACCTATCAATTTTGACCAGCTACTTTTCCAAGAAAGTCTCCCGAAGAATGATACTCTATATATCAAACAAAAAATTACTAAAAGGTTGTTTGGCATTGCGTTATGAAGCCAATTATTAGATTATCACGATTTAGTAACGTGAATAATGTCTTTTTTGTGTTTGGTGAGCGGAACGTGAAACGTGATTATTTGGGGTATGAAGAGGTCAAAACGACGTTTTCAAAAAGCCACAAGTGAGTTGCGGACACAAAACATGGTTTCTTTCTCTTTCATAATCAGTTGACCTCACCTGCTACCACTTCTTTTCATATAGTACAATATTTACAAATTAACCCACATATATCAATACACTTGCTACTTTACCAATTAAAAATTGCCCTTTTTTATAATTTTACAAGATAATTAATTAATCAATCTCATTTGACAAACAGTCAAAAAACTGATTATTTGATTATTGCGATATGAAACGACATAATCAAATCCAAACACTATATTTCAAAATCACGTTTTGCAACAACTGATTATCTGATTATTCGTTACCAAAACGCATAATCTATTTTCAATAAGCAATCCCAAACACCACCTAAATGTGCATGGACATTAGCGCACTTTTGTGACACGCGCGCATGGTTATTAGGTGCGCTGAATGGAGAAGTCAATAATACTGTAGTATGCACGCTGGTTATTGGGTGCGCTTCAAAAGCATGCGTGCGATATTGAACGTGTCATCCATTTGAAGGAAGCGCACATGCATTGTGCTCCTAAAGTCCATTTTGATATTATAAAAATGGACGATTCATTTTGTAAATATGGTGTTATAAAAAGGTTTTTCTTTTATAAATGAACTTGATTAAAAATTTGTGTTAAAATTAATATTTTGCCAAATATATTGCGGTTTTTATAGAATAAACAAATCAAAACACTGGTTCAAAAAATACTTTTTTTAGAAGTACTTGTTTTTAAGCAGAAGCAAAACCAAAGTAAACTCAACCTTGACAAAACTTACCCCTTTTTACTTGAAAAACACAAACTTTTTTTTTCAGAAGCTGCTCATGGGATGGTATTCAATGCGACAAAACAACCAGTTTCTTAGTTATTTCACTCCCATCTCAATCAAGCAGTGGATAGTAAAATGTTATCGCAATCACTGCATTAAAAACTTGTATTTTGAAAAGTAGGTAAGTATTCAAGTTTTACCGGGTATATATGTAATTCCCGCCGTTCAATATACGTTGTAAGCTGGTAAACGTCTTAAGTCAAGCCACATGTTGGTATGCATCTTCACAGCCACATGGACACATTATCTCCATCATATATACTGTATTTAATAATTAATTTTCATTGATTATTTTACTCTCAAAGTTTCAAAATGAAAAAACACATATTGGTATCCTCTTTTGCAACATTCCTAAACCTAGCTATTTTCATTTTCTTGGTTTTTCTCAAAATTACATTTTGCTTGGCTTCATTATATGAAGATTGTGCCCCTCAACACTGCGGTAATGGTATGA
The DNA here is from genome assembly GCA_019973895.1 of Chrysanthemum seticuspe. Lineage (NCBI taxonomy): Eukaryota > Viridiplantae > Streptophyta > Magnoliopsida > Asterales > Asteraceae > Chrysanthemum > Chrysanthemum seticuspe. The sequence continues at coordinate 169,974,501 of BPTQ01000003.1, forward strand.
AGGTAAGCTTTCCATTTTACATTGGAGGTTTACAAGAGTCATATTGTGGGTGCCTGTTAGTTTAATGGACATAAATTAATAGTCGTGAGTTATGATCGAACTCGAGACTACGAGATTGCACACTTTACGTATGAGAATTAAAGTTTTAATAATTAAATATAAAATGTTATATTTAGTTATTAATTACACAAAACAAATAACGAACGTTAAGTAATTAAACGTAATGGACTAACGGTCATTAAATTATAAAGGAAAGGACTATAGATGAAATTTAAGAGATCAAAGATGGTTCTTGAATCCCTAGGGGATAGCACCGATCGGCCAAAGGAGTGGGGAAACCCAATCCAAGTCCAACTTGCTCTCCAAGTTTCTACAAGTATAAATATAAGGCTAAGGTTCATTATTATTCATCTCTTGTACACATAACCTAAACCTAAACTTGTGTTTTCTCTTGTTTTAGTCACAAACGATCGGTCCCTATCTCCATAGGGTCGATTACTTTGTTTTTCCATAAGCAAATCGTTTTGTGTTCCTAAACTAGCATTTACTTTAATTCGTTATAGTACGTGTGTACAAGAACAAGGTACTAACACCTATTGTTAGTATCTTGGATTGAATTACAAAAACGGTAAGGGGCAATTTTTATAATCCTTATAAACCCTAATTAGGGTTCATCTCAATTGCTAGCTTGGAATTGATTCTTGTTTAGCTAGAATCAAAGGTACGCATACTTTTATGTTTTAGTTAATTAGTTATTCATTATATGTTCATATACACTTCAACATGTGTACTTGATGTTTATTGTGTTTAATTATGATTGTCATGCTATTAAAATTCCAACAGTGGTATCAGAGCCAGGTTAATGTGTAATTAATTACTAAACATGTAAAAAACGGATAATTGTATTGTGTTTATGATATGATTAATTCTAGGATTTGGTTATTTTTTCAAAACCCTAACTTTAGGGATAGGGTCGATTGCCCTATGTTTAATAAAAAATAATCGAACCCTAATTTTGATTTTAAACTTTTTTTTAGGGTTTGTTAGTTTTGTTTTGTTATTAGATAATTAAACCTAGAATTATATTGATGCGTGGGTTCGGGGTCGAAATACTTCCTTTTCCGCGAGCAAGCTTTACAACTCACTAGGCAGTGTACCTAATTGTTGCAGTGTAGTATGGGCAAACCCAATGGGTTGATCGTTCTCTAGGGGAATAGAGGTGCTAGTAGAGATGTATGACGAAAAGGTAAGGTGAGAAAGATTTTTTTTAGTTTTTTTTCTTATGTTTTATGAAAGTAAGTAAAATTTCGGGGTTTGAAGAGTGGGGGTTTGGTAATTCTACCAATTAAACTACTTAACAATTTAAAATAAAAACTAATTAAACTAATGAAAAGGTAAAGTTATGGATTGATTGAGTATGTTTCTTATAATAATTAAAAATGTGTTCACTTAGATTTTCTTACTCCCTAGTTATCTTTTATTGGTCGGTTGAATTGTCACATCCTCATTTTAATTGGTGCGTTGTATTCCGTGTTAGTCAAAGGGGGTGCCTAATTCTCTAATTCTATGAATCATAACTTTCCTTTAAAACATCTAAGATTGCCAAATACCGAGGTATCTCCCCCGAATATCCTATTATCCTAAAGCTACAACTCACGCAATAAACACAACAATGGCTCAAGTGCACTCTCAAGCTTAGTTTTCTTTACTCTAGCGTCTACCAATTAAAATAAGAGACAACCTAACAATAATTAATAACTAGGTTTCATTGGATCTAAGCAAACACAAGATTAATTTAGTTACGCATGATAGATAAGCAAGAACACAAACAAACAATTGAACATAGATAAAACGTGGTGATAGATTGGATAAACAAACTTATCTTTAGGTGTAAATAAGGGTTTGAACCCTAAAATACTGCCCAAGTCAGACCTCTAACGAACTAGGGTTTACTCTACAAAATAATGCACACAAAATACAGAAAATTCGAAGTTTATATATAGATATTACACTTGCGACGGAGTCGCCTTATAATGGTGACGCCGTCTGGTCACCGTCTTTAGGGTTTCATTTTGGATAAGTCTTCATTAGCACGACGTCAGGTAGGAGTTGGTGACGCCGTCTGGCTTGCTTGAGGACGTCGTCTGGAATGGATCTTGGTCGTCTAGTGAAGAAAATAAGGGTGACGCCCTTCTGGATTTAGGCTTGACGCCGTCAGCTTGTAAAACCAAAATATGTTCTAAGCCGTAGGTTGAGATTTTTTAGAAGGCCTAATAAGTGACGCCGCCGCCCTTTAATTTGGGACTCCGTCAGGTGTGAAAAACTATCTTGAATCTTGACTTTATCGTTTTCTTCATGTTTTCGCTCCCTTTCGTCCAAAAATGCTTTGTTCCAGAAATTTTCTTCCAAAAGACCTAAAATGTGAAAATGAACAATTTTAAGAAGTAACGGATATAAAATGCAACGATTTAGACCCCCTAAAAACGTATGTTTTAAATCCTTATCAAATATCCCTACACTTGGAATTTGCTTGTCCTCAAGCAAATGTACTTTTAGCTAATCAATTTATAAGTTAGGGGTCATTTAGCATTCGTTTAAAACAATCTAAAATAAGTACAAATGCCACAATAGCAAAAAAAGCACAGAAATTATACACTAGTACCTCACAATTGGTGTTTGGATTCTCTCATCTCTCAGGTTTATATGGAATATAACATGTAAGTAAATGGAAGATAAGCACTCACAACATGTCATAGCACATAGATTATCATATGCTTGAGAATAGATTAAACCTCTACCGCTTTGGCGTAAGCACCTAGGAATAACTATCTAAGAGGTCTTAACAAATGGTTATAATGTTAGGCTTCGGGTAAGGAGTAAAAGGGTTTTGTTGGATATGTGGAATTTTTAGTGGTGGCAAGTCAAAAATCTCAGTTACATGCATGTAAAACGCGGTGTTGCTAAGCCAAGACTCGACTCACCAACACTAGATAACAACTTGAAACAAAACATAAAACATAAAGATAGATGTAGGATGATAGCCCGTATGTTTTTCTCATTTTTTTCATACATTTTTACTCTACCGTCCTCTAAGATAACATTAAAATAAAGGGATTTATAAGAGCATCCCTACACTTGAGTTTTTATTTTACTAACAATAATTGACCCGATCTGAAAAGATCAAAACACTTGGAGTACTTAGTTATGTAAACAAAGGGAAATTTGAATTTAACGTTCTTTCCCGTTACTCCATAAAATACTACTTTAACCCATGAGTCTCAATCGTCCCAAAACTATATACAAAAGATATGACTCGACATAGCAACCATGGAAGCAACTAGATAATTGAACTAAGGGTTTAAACAATGGTTACAATAATGCACTAAAAATGATTGCATACAAGGGGGCTAAGGCGATTTGGGTGTAACATTTGGGGGTGGATTGTAAACAATATGTTAGGTCACTAGTTTTACAACACAAGCATCAATGAAAGAAATAGAGAAGAGATAGAGTCGGTTGAACAATAAACAAACACACACACACTAAGTAATAATACGGTTATGCGTAGAGATGTGAGTGAAAGAAATAAATTGAACAACCAACCCTCAAGTGAGGGTTATACAAGAGTATTTATAGGAAGGAGAGCTAGGGCAACACTCCCACTCCCTTCCTTTCCTTAATGGACATGGGCCTAAGCTCATGGGCCTTCTACATAAGCTTAAGGCTAATAACAAACATAAAGGCCATAATTAAGCTAACTATTACATATGAATCACTAGCACTTGATTAAGGTTTAGGAGTGATTCCAACAATCCCCCCCTAAGTGTTAGTGGTGAATAAATATAAACGGTGAAGGCGTTGATGTAATAGTAGCTTTGATGTCTTCTGACATTCTTCTTTCTTGTGAGAAGAATTGCCTTGATTCGAACAATCTCCCCAGTGTAGAGAAATTGTCTTCTTTAAACAGTTCTGCTTTGACGTCATGTTTATCTTTGTTCTTTGATCATTGTTCTTTGTGATGGAAGTGATAGTATGTTGTTGTTGTCTGCATCAAGTCTGCCTCAGGTCTGCTTCGCTGCTCCAGTGTCTCCACGTCATTCTTCAACATGCTCACACGCTCTTTGACGTTGGATTTCAGTACTGATGAAGTTCTTTAAGTCTTTAACTTTGTAGATTCTTTGGTTTGACGAAGAATCATTCTGACTGTTGTGTTGCTTTTAGATAGAACTTCCATTAGTGATGATGTTGGCGTGAGCATGAGAAGAATCTGCACGATCATTCCGCTCCAGAGCTTCCATAAGAAGAAAACATTAAAACGGTTAGTAATAAGCGGATTCCGGCACTTACAAGTTTGAACTTCGAGAGTGTTAACAGCATAGTGTGAAAACACAACTCTAATTCTCACAAAGGCCATTCCTGAACTGGAGTCCCACAAGTGAGATAACGCGATGTATCGAAGTACATCTACAGTTCAGATGAGTCGCTGAGGTACACCGAAGCATCACCTCACGACTGTAGACCGTTTGAGACACACTAAGCGTAATCCACGGGGAGTTACCGAAGTGACCTGCTGTCAGGGCTGTTTGATGTTGACCCTGGCAGGAGATTCCATTCAATCACTGAGGATCACAATTGTGAACCTCTCATAAATGTTCTCGACAGATTGCAAAGATCTGTGAAGGACTCGATAACGTACCACTGATGTTCTTATTTTTGAACATCAAGTGATGAAATGTCAAGTGTACTTAAGAGATCTTTTGATGAATCTCGTGGCTCAAGACTCAATTGTGCGTTTTGGTTTTCCTGAACGGAGACTAGGGAGAGGGTCTCCTTCTTCAATATCAGTAATCTCTAAGAGAAAGCCGATAGATTATGTAGGGTTCCCTGTGAGAATGAAACAAGCTTCTGTTGAGAGAAACTTGAGTGGCTAAGAAGGTTTAGTGCATGCGTCACTGGGTCTATGACGACTTTTAATCTTCAATACCGGTGTCATCAAGTGACAACCAGTAGCATATGAATTGAACCCGGTGTCTGCCCTAAGTTGAATAATCTGGAGGGCTATTTATTTTCACCCTTTTCTTTGCATTTCTTTTTGATTCTTCAACTCTTTATTTCTCCGATTCTCATTTTTCTTCTTTTTACAATCATACCTAAGGACTTCTAAATTCTAACTATTTGTGGTGTCCTTGGGTAGATCCCTCCGGCTCTGGCGGATCATAGGATGGTTATTCCTAACCTTAGTCACCTTATAACTCCATGACTAACCTATGTTGCCGTAAAACCATTTTCTTGAAAAATCTCACACAGTGTTTGTGAATGAAAACATTTTGTTCCACTGTTGAGATAAGATTTTGCATAAATACTCCCCCTCCACATGTGCTTAAGAGTTTTAACGGTTATTTGCACAGTGAGGAAAGAGCGCGTACTTTTTGAATTGATCCACTCAAGATAGACAATCCCCCGCGAGACACGGTTACGTTGCATATTTAAAGAGTTACATTGTCAGCTTTTAGGTGACAACTAGCTCTAATAACTACCTTGAAGGTGTAGACGAACCTCGAAAGGTTGTTAAACCCATCAGAGTTCATGTCTACCAAGAGTTTATCGAATGGTACATTCTACTCGGACAAGTCCTTTGCGAGACACGTTTACATCACTAGCGAACTAGCTTGAAATTATTACCCGTCCCGGACAAGTCTTTTCGAGTTACTAACAGTTAAGTATCGTCAATTCGCTGGTTAAGTCTATAGCACAAAGATTTATTTGCATTTAGTCAACATATTTCTTATCACATAATTTTCTCCCCCTCAAAAATGGCATATAAAAATGTTATTTTTGAACAGTTGAGAATAAATATGACCATTTCGAGTGTTGCGGGAAGAGTGACACAAAGAACATTTTGGTGAACAAAGTTTTAAGTCAAATACTCCCCCTCAACAAGTGATATAAACGGTTGAGGTTTTGAAAATCATAAGGGGAAGTACTTGTTCTTTTGAGTAAAACCTTGAAAAATGAAAGGTTTGATAGGTTTTACTCAAAAAATAAGAAGCTTTCGCTCCTTTTATCAGGATTGTGGCACTGAAGCGTACCACAGGGTCCTTTCTTGACAAATACGGGTTGTACACTGTTATGTATGCACAAGCCATTGACATATATAATCACACATCCAAAGTAATAATGAAAGAAGCAGTTCAAGGGGTACCAGGAAGTCCAGTGATGTTGCCAGGAGTGCGAACCGGGCATTGATAGCCGGTGATGTTAATCCTGGGTCGACCACCAACAAAGCTTTCCAAGGTTCTGAACTGATCCCGTCGATACAACCGTTCATCAATCATAGTGATGATCCTCTTCACATCCCTTCGATCCTGAGAATTACATCGCTTAGGAGACCCAATCTTTTGATGTATATCCTTCAACCTATAAGCCAATCCGTCCCTAACCATCTTCAAAGTGTGATCCCCAAACTTGTGAAGATCTCTACACGCCATTAAGCAATTTCTTTGAAGTTCACTGCGGTAAACGACACCGAATGGTTTGCTGATGAGTGTATATTGTGAGAGCTGGTTGATGTCGGGAAGATCTAGCTGAGGTGGTGTGAAGTTGACACGGGTCTGATAAGATTCAACTGCAAGCTGGAGATCTTCTACACGTTCTTTGATGACTATGCGTCTGATCAAGATGAGCAATGACTTGATGAATTCACGTTGTACTTCAGTTGAAAATTGTCTCATGCGACCCTGTACTTTGGCAAGGTACATGTCTTCAATGTCGTTGATAGACAAATTCTCAAAGTCAGCTTCAGAGAATGCATAATCCCTTTCGTCTTGTCTTTTGACCACAATATTCTTGAGAAAAGTGTAGTCCCGTTTAGACGAAAGATCAACGTGTTTGATGGAAATGATACTCTTAGTACTGAACACTGCATGTTGAGACTTCTGAACCTGGAGAACATGTGGTTAGCTCTTTCCTCGATGGCTATGCAATTAGAGTATATGGCTGCTGGGAACGGAAGTGTCAGGGATGTAGCGTATTTCCTTGACCCATCACCACCGTGTAGAAGAAATTCCAAGTCTTTGTTGAAGAAATATCGAAATGGAATCCTAGGCTGATCTGGTTGGCCAATTGTAGGTAGAGGTTTAGACCAGTCGGTGTAATATGGAGGGTTGTCCCGCTTGGTGAAGTCGATGTTTGCTTCTGGGTTGAGCCAATCCATGTTATTAGACATGGCTCGAGCTATATTATCGAGGTGATACTCAACTTCAATAGCACTTTCCGATCTGTCTTTGAGAAGTTGAAATGCTTCATTCTTGATTCGCTTCAACTCGGATTTCGTCATCTTCTTCACACGGAATTCTTCTTGCAGTATTTTAGCATGCTCCAATGTATTACCGTCTACCAGATCTTGACCTTCAGCTGGGTAGGGAGTGGAATTAACAAGAGTAGAAAACCATTCAAATTCCTCAGTGTTATCTTCATCTAGCCATGATACGACGTCAGCCTTGGGCGCCTTCTTCTTCTTTTTCTTAGGCCTAGATGAGGATTCTGGTTTCTGTACTTTGTCGGGAGAGGCGGGTTGTTGTTGGGGCTCATGGAATTCCTCATCGTCACCACCCGTATACTCAAAGTGATCACCGGCTTTCTGAGTCTGGGGTGGTAACTCAGAAGAATCCTGAGGTTTTTCAGTAGAAGAACGAGGAGGAGACTTTTGTTGTGCTGGAGTCTGTTGGGGTGGAGGTTGCATTGAAGATGATTCACCAGACTTCTTCGGGCGTTTGGGCTCGTTGTCTTTATCCTTATCCTTGTCATCATCGTCTCTTGGACGTTTCGGCCTTTCAGCTTCTTCTCTACATGCTGATTTTAGTTGGTATTCCAGCAATGCTTCAAGCAATTTACCTTCGTGAGAGGCAAGTGTTGCAGATCGTTTGGACAGTTGAGCTACCAGTCGGTCAACTAATTCAGCATCTGAAAAGATTATGGGATCAACAGGATTGATGTTCACGTGCATTGGTGTTGATTTCATAGTCTGTTTGGCCAGATGAAGTAGATTCGGATAGAGTTGTTTGGTGAATAACTCCTTTGTAACTTTAGGAACAATGTCAAGAAGGTACTGATGAGTGTACCCTTTGATCATTTCGTTCATTTTCCTTTGAAGATCATCTTGCATGAGCTTCTGGACGTATTCCCTTTCAACTTGCATCTTGTCGGTCTCATCATGAAGATACTGTATCTGATCAGCGTAGAAATTCATCTTCCTGTAGAGCATGTCTTTCTTTCTGACTTGTTTGACAGCATTCACAATTCTTTTATGAGTATGAGAAATCCAAGATCGAGTTGGCTTCTTCACTGATTTGGATGTTGATTTGGTTGATCTTTTAGATGGTAGTGGTGAAGAATGAGATGATGAATCTGATGATGAGGAGACTTGAGGAGGCTCAGGGTCCTTTGGAGGTGCAGAAGTATCCTCCTTGGAAAGAATTGGACTGTTGAGAAGAAAATCATCATAATTCCCTTCGTTATCTTGTCCAGATTTAGCTTTTACTTCCGTCTGAGTTCGGGCCTCTTCATTAGTCTTTTCTTTCTCAGACTTATCCTTTTCTGGTTCCTCAATGTTATAATCAATAGATTCCTCCACAAGCTTTTGCTGTTGCACAAGAGTGGTGGCACCAGTTCCCTTATCGGGTTGATTAACCGCATCAGGAATTGGTGAAGAGTGGACACCACCACTCGACCCTCCGGGGTCACGCATTTGATCCTGTTCAAATTCTTTAGCTTTGTCTTGGAGTCTAATGATTTAAAACTTCTTCCTGTATGTTGTCTCCAGTGGCTCTTCATCTGAGCTTTCTTCATAAGGCACAAGTACTGGAGTCTTCCCTTTGCCTTGGATAGCTGGTGGACTGGGAGGTTTAGCTACTGAAGGAGGTGCTTCGGTTGCAGATTTAGAGTAGAATACCTCTTCATCTGATTGTGTATCTTCAGAGCTTTCGTCCACTAGCTCTCTTTGTGGTTCAGACTTTGGAATGGGAATAGGAACAGCTTCCTTAGAGGGAACAATCCTTTTATGTCCAGGATTCCTCTTGGGGAACTTCCTCTGACTATCAGTACTTGCAGCACTTCCTGCACTGCCTCTTCTGGTTCTCCTTGTAGGTGTGCCAGAAGATTTCTCATCGAGATGACCTACTATGCCTTCTTTAACTGCTACTAGATACCTTTTGTATATGTAGAGCTTTTTGATTTCGTCAGACAGAAGGTGATCAAGTAACACAACACCCTGTTTCTTTGTTGACGATTCCTTGATTCTGACAGTTAGAATAGGCTCAGTCAACATGTCGTGATTGTTGGGGTCATTGAGCCTCTTGGGAATATCAGGATGAAGTCCAAGTGCCCTCTGGATCAACAGTTTAGTGTATCTGACATAAGGAATCTTTGAGCCAAGCTTTTTGAGAAATGACATCATGTCATCCCATATCAGAGCTTCCAGTTCGATGTGCTTCATGTTGATTCATGACCAAAAGATTTGCAGTTCCATGAGCTTGGGATGCTCATAGCAACTATCACGACCAGAGACAGATTTGGTAATGATGATGTAGAGAGTTCTCCACTGTTGAGGAATGTTCTTAAGCTCCACATGAGAATGCTTAGAGATAATTCCTGAAGCTTCATCATAGCCAATATCAATCAAGAATTGCAAAACTGTCTCTTCAGCAGGTGTGGCATAGAAATCGGTTGGCTCGATGTCAGGGATGAGAAGAACAGCCCGTAAGTCTGCATGTGTGATGGTGACCTGTTTGTGATTGAGCGTCACTGTCACTGCACTTTGACCTTTGATCCTTTGCATTGAATTCCAGAACTGTTGAATGTAGATCTCCGGTACTGTAGCAGAATGTGAGAGCATGTTCTGGTAGGGATGATTCTTAAGAATATCCATAGCAATCAAACAGGAAGATTCTGAGCAGGTGAGGGTTTCAAAGTCAACCCGAAGGTTGTTTTTTCCAATCTTCCTCGGATAGCCATTAGGGAAGATATCGGCCATTGTGAGAACATCTGGTGCATCCACATTCATTTGAGCAGCCATGTCTTGATCTGAAATAACATTAGCCAAAAGAACCAACATATCGAAAGACATAACGTTAGTCAACAGAAGGTTTTATTGTCTAATTATTTAATGTACAATGTCAATGATTGTTACGAGTCCAAAGTCACTTGTTTGTCCAATAGTCCAATGACGTTGTGATAAGTTTCGTGAGTTAGTTAACTTTAAGTTTTAAAGTTTATGTTATCACTTATTTAACACAACATATTAAACATTTAAGTTTATTAGTGACATTATTGGTTTCGTGACGTTATGATTTATTTATTTACAAGTTTGCACGCGTACCAGTTCATAATGAAGGTTAGTTCAAGTCCCGACAACGGAACCAAGATTATGCGCAGGATCCTTACTTACGCGTAAGAAATATTACGCGTAGGAAAAGGGGACCTTATGCGTAAAGCTTACGCGTAGGCGTATATAAAACCTTACGCGTAAGGCTTACTCGTAAGAGTAGACCTTATGCGTAGAGGTCACTGTTTACGCATATCCTTCACAGGATACGCATAGTCCCTTTGTAGAACCTTACGCGTAACGCTACGCGTAAGATTTCTCTTACGCATAACTTGCTACGCGTAAGGTGATCCTTATGCGTAGATGGTTAACAACCTTGATTGTGATTTTTACGAGTAGCAAACCTGAAATAACATCATCATAACATCAATATTAACACTAACACTCATTCTATAACAGATCATGGCATGAAAGCATATCAAACAGTTACGCGTAAAAAGTCTTACGCGTAGACCAAAACCCTAATTGTTCAAGGATTACGCGTAAGATTTTTAGCCATAGGATTTGCACCAAAGTATTTCTGGGAGGTCTAAGAAGCATATAGAGTATGTTTATCCAAGTTTTAACATCAAAAATGTCAAGAATCAAAAGTACCCAAACCATATGAACATAAACCCTAATTTTTCAAATTATGGATCATTAGTGTTTCTGGGTAGTTTCTGGGCTTAGATATGATTAATTCAACTTGAAAACAACCTTATACAACTATCTTTATCACAAAAAACGTTCTCATTTGAAAACACCCAAATTAACGCATAAACCCTAGTTTTTCAACATCAATCAATTCGTGTTTCTGGTTGCATTTTGAGGATAAAAAAGATATCATTGATGTTATTAAAACGTTTTGACACTATCCTTTTAATCACAAACACTCAAACTTGATTTGGTGTTCTTATGCATACGAGTAGAATACTAAATCGCATGAGAGTGAAGATTTAACCATTGGTTTGATAAGAAAATTAAAACCTTTGTTTAAAATCTTGATACAAACACAAAAACACTTACAATTTGATGATCGAAAGCACGGATTTGTAAAACGATTTTGGATCGTGGATGATGTTAGGTGAAATATTAAATGTGATGAAGTTAATGAGATAGGAGGGGTGTTTTATTTAAAGATACTTTAAGCTTTTGACACTTTCAGTCCCTCCACCTTTTCCATTGTCATCCAAAGCCTTTTAACTTCCATTTTGGTTACCAAACAAAAGATTTTAAGAAAGAAACTTGACGACACTCCCCCTCGACTTCAGAAATAATGAAAGGTTATAAATTTTAGTCCGAGGAGTTTCATAAACCAGAAATGTGACCATCATTATTAAAGAAAACAACCGAGATAGTATAACATGCAAGTACACAGTTATTCTGAAACAGTTAATTATTTATTTTCTCCCCCTCAACACTTGATCGGAAAAATACTGAATTTTGAAGGATTAAAGTGTTGATGAAAGAAATGTACTTGCCATGTTGAAAGAAAAAATAGATAGAAGAATATTTTTGTTGATTTATCAGGTTTTATATTTTTGTTTTGTTTTTTTTTTGTTTTTTTGTTTTTGAAAAATATTTACAAAAGAGATTTTGGTGTTTGACATGTTTTTAAGACTGTTTTAGGAGGTCATCCAATTCCTCTTGAGTCAAACACCGCATACCAATCCGGTGGACCAACTCATTAAACCTAGCTGGAGGCAAGGCTTTGGTGAGTAGATCTGCCAATTGGTATTCTGTACCCACGAAGTATAATTCAACTGTACCATGTTCCACGTGGTCCTTGATGAAATGATAGCGAAGATCGATGTGCTTTGATTTCGAGTGCTGAACTGAGTTGCACGAGATCGAAATGGCACTCCGATTGTCGCAGTACATCGGGATTCTGTCAAATACGTAACCATAGTCTTTGAGTTGTGTTCTCATCCAGATGACTTGAGCACAACACACGGACATGGCTACATATTCTGCTTCGGTTGATGACAGCGATGTACAATCCTGCTTCTTTGATTGCCAAGACACCAGTTTATCACCAAGAAATTGTAGTGCTCCTGAAGTACTTTTCCGTGAATCTAAACATCCTGCGTGATCAGCATCTGAAAAAGCGATTAGTTCAAAACCAGAATCCTTCGGATACCAGATCCCCAAGTTAATGGTTCCCTTGATGTATCGGAGGATTCTTTTAGCGTCAGAGAGGTGGGTTTCAGTTGGTCTTGACTGATAACGGGAGCAGAGGTAAACGACAAAGACAATATCAGGTCTGCTAGCTATTAGATACATGAGAGACCCAATAATACTACGGTATTTGGTAGGGTCCACCAATTTCCCATGTAAATCAGCATCTAGCTTCTTGGTATGAGCCATTGGTGTGGCATAAGTGTCACAGGTTTTCATTCCAAATTTGTTTAACAATTCAAGGGCATATTTGGACTGACTCAAGAAAATACCACGGGGTGATTGATGAACTTGCAGTCCTAGAAAGAACGTAAGTTCACCAATCATGGACATTTCAAAAATTTTCTTCATTAGTTTTGCAAAAGCGATTGAGTACTTTTTATGTGTAGACCAAAAAATTATGTCATCCACGTAAATTTGAACAATTAAGATATGTGCCCCGTGATATTGTATAAAAAGAGTAGGGTCAACCGAACCTTTGGTGAAATTGTTGGCAATGAGGAAAGATGATAGCTTATCGTACCATGCCCGAGGAGCTTGTTTGAGGCCATACAGAGCTTTGTTCAGTTTGTAGACATGGTTCGAGAACTCTGGATCAATGAATCCTTCTGGTTGGCTGACATAAACCGTTTCTTTAAGTTGTCCGTTGAGAAACGCAGTTTTGACATCCATCTGAAAGACCGTCATATTCATATGAGCCGCGAACGCGAGAAATATCCGAACAACCTCAAGACGAGCAACCGGAGCAAAAGATTCTTCAAAGTCTATACCCTCTTCCTGAAGATAACCCTTAGCAACTAGACGTGACTTGTTTCGGATTACGTTCCCTTCAGCATCCAATTTGTTCTTCCAAATCCATTTGAGACCAATGACATAGACCCCTGTTGGTCTTTCAACCAGTTCCCATACTTCAAGAAATTTGAATTGGTTGAGTTCTTCTTGCATGGATTCAATCCAGGTATCTTTTGTCATTGCGTCTTTAATGTTTTTAGGCTCAGATTGGCAGACAGTGAGTGCATAAATGCAATGTTCACCATCTGAGTGAAGACGTTGTCTCGTAACGACCGGTTGATTCGGGTTGCCAATAATATTTTCCAGAGGATGGTCTTTTGTCCATCTATGTGTTGAGGGTTGATGTTGGTATACTTTGTGCAGATTCTGAGGATTCAAATGGCTTGTTGAAGATTCCGCGACATCTGGTGCAGCAGTCTCATTAGCAAACGGGTTAAAGAACGCATTTGGATCAAAATCTGCAGGTGGGGGTACTTCATTAAGAATATCATCAGCTGGTTCATCATTGTTGGGAGCGATTTGTTCAACTTTTGTGGTGGAGTCAACTGGTGGTGCTTCTTCAACAGTAGTTGTTGTAGCAGGTGTATTAGGTATAAGAGAAGTATCAGGTTGAGCAACGGAAACAGCGGATACACCTGGAGCACGTTCATCAATATCGTCACTGAACAGAGGAGCAAATAACCTTTCCATTTGTTGACGAGTGAGCTGGGGGCTTTGTTCAGCGTATGATGGGGGTTGAGGGAAGTTTAAGCGGTTGTGACCGGGTTCCAAGCTGTTATACTCAGAAGCCATTTCCGTGAGTTCATCAAAATGAGCATGAATCGTTTCTATAACCTCCTTTGTTCGACGATTCCAGATTCGGAAACCTTTAGAATTATCACAATATCCAATAAAAACTCCAATGTCAGCTTTGGCTTTGAGCTTTCCAAGGTCATCATGATCATTATTCGGATAGCAAAGAGATCCAAAGACATGAAAGTGTTTGAGATTCGGTTTTCTGTTGTGGACAAGCTCGAAAGGTGTTTTGTTGTGGCGTTTAGTAATCATAGATCGGTTTTGAGTATAGCATGCAGTTGATACAACTTCTGCCCACAAGTAATCTGGGAGTTTAGCATTGATTAACATTGTTCTTGCAGCTTCCACTAACGTTCGGTTTCGTCTTTCAACAACTCCGTTTTGTTCAGGTGTACGTGCAATAGATGTCTGGTGCTGAATTCCCGCTTTCTCATAAAAGTCACGAAGAGTTTTGTTAACAAATTCAGTTCCTTTGTCTGTTTTGATTTGTCTGACGGTGTTTCGGAGCTGAACTTGTATTTTCATGAGAAAGGTGATGATCATCTGTGGAGCTTGGTCTTTGCTTCGAAGAAAGTAGACCTAAGTCCATCGTGAGTAGTCATCAACAATTACTAAGATGTAGCATTTGCCATTGATCGTTTGCACGCGCATCGGGCCACACAAATCCATGTGAAGAAGATGAAGCACATGCTGAGAGCTGTGTTCCACCTTTAAAGGAAAATGAGCACGAGTGCTTTTCCCTTGTTCACAAGCTGAGCAAAGTTGATCTTTTGAATACCGAAATCGTAGGAGTCCTTCAACTATTTTGTGTCGAGTAAGGTTGGTGATGGTTTGAAAGTTTAGATGTGAGAGACGTCGGTGCCATAGCCAGGATTTTGTTGATGTTTCCTTTGAAAGTAAGCAGATGGGAGATGAAGCAACCATGTCTTGCATAGAGATAGTGTAAAGGCTAGAATTACGCGAGCCAGACATAAGGTCGTTTCCTTGTAGATCACGAATGAAACAAGATTTCTCCGTGAAAGCAACCTCCAAATCTCCATCACAGAACTGACCTACTGAAAACAGATTGTGACCAAGGCCTTCCACATAATAAACCCTGCTAATTTCGATGTTCCCATTGATATAGTCTTCGTAGCCTATGATAGCTGCGAAGTGATAATTCCCGAATCTGACAGTGCCAATGAACTTTGCAATAAAGTTTGATAACAGTTTAAGGTTGCCTGTCATGTGTCGGGAACATCCGCTATCAACAATCCAGAGAATGATCTGTATCACCTGCATTACACACAGACGACACAGATGGAATAGAAGTAGATGTGGAACCCGAAATGTTAGAGGGTTCCGGAGCAGTTATAGTAGACATACACACATCAAAAACTTTAGGCATCCATTTAAATCCTAGTGTGTTATATATCCATTTCTGCCATCTATAACTACTATTTGCTTTAGTCTTAGTGAATGCACTAGGTGGTACTACATTCTTTGGAGGTGAAACTGGAGCTACAGGGACAACAATGTTTGCCTTAGAATCTAAAGAAGGCGGTCTACCAAGCACAGACTTAGAATGATTAGTGGGCCTAGAGGTATTCCGATTCTTAGGATTCCGTAAACGAGAGATTATAGATTTAGCAACACATTTGTCATGACAATCAGAATTCATACTTTTACGACAAATAACACAAGGTGCATCAGACTGAATATCAAAAGTACTTGAAGGTTTAGCATTCGTTACATCACTATTTCTATTACATTTGCCAGACGCAATATCTATAGTGGAAGCAACGTGAGTCTTATTCATAGTCCTAGGGTGTTCTTCAACTTTAGCATTCCTTATTGATCTTTTCTTAGGTCGCAACTTCCTATTCTTCGATGTAGTGCTCCTAGGCTGTGAAGTGCGGACCTTTGGAAAAGAGGCAACTATTCCTGTTTCAGTAGAAGGAAGCACGTTAGCAACTTGTGTTTTGGCAGTAGGCATTCTAGGTTCACGATTACTAAGTGTTACTGGTGCTATTCTCTTAATCACAATAGGCGGAAGTTGTTCATACTTTCCTAACGTTTCTCTTAACTTAAAGATAGTGTGAATCAAATCTTGATTTTCAGAACGAATATTACCAGCAAAATTCATTACTTCTCTAGTGTGTGCAAGATAGTGATCAAGTTCGTTTGATGCTTCATGACGAGTCTTATTGAGTAAATCAAATATGACACCATATTCCTGTTTAACTTTTACAAGTTCTTGTTCATATTTTGAGATTTGACTTTTCAAAGACACATTTTGATCATCCAGTTGCTCAAATTTTGGATTAAGATTGTTTGATTGCAACTGGTGGATTTTGTTTTGCAAAGCAAGTTCACGATTTTGACAATCTTTTTGACACCATTGAAGACGACGTTTTGCATTTGAAAGCTCGTTTAAGAGACGTTCGTTTTCAACTTTTAAAGACTCGGTCTGAAGCACATTATCAATATTCTCAATAGTTACAACATTATCAACAGTATCAGCAGAGATATAATCAGATGCATGTGGCAAAGAATTGAATAACACAACATTATGGATATCAGCACAGATAACATCTTTCAAGAGTCGATCAACATCTTTTCTCAACATTTTCTTTTTACGTTTAGTATTAGAAATAGATGTTTCTGTTTTCTCGAAAACGAGCTTCATCACTCCAAGTTCCTTATGAAAGTCCCGTTCCCAAGATAATGCACAATTTTTCAAATTTTTAACATTTGGTAAAAGATTTTTCTGAAAAATGTCTCTTTGTTCTCGCGCCAGAGGCGATTGAAAATTTTGAACTTTGATTTCACAATGATATTCTATCTCATGTTGTAAGGTTTTGAGGTCAGCCATGAAAAGGTCAAAATATCTAAGAATTTTGCGATTTTCAGGTTTTGAATTTACTTCACTGATGGAAGGTAAAGGACTATAAATTTGTGCATAATCTGGTTGGGGATTAACATTAGAAGACTCAGACGTTTGTATGATAATCCTTGGTGTGTTAGAAGAATCCGTTGGTGTGACGAAAGTGACCGGTTTTGAATAGTTAAAAGGTTTGTTGTAAACAATAGTTTCTAATTTTGATCGACTCTCGTCTTCTGCATCTAATTCCTCTTGACGATGATATTCAACAACACTCATAACAGAATTATCAATTTTATATTCTGCACTGGTAACTTGAGGATTTGGTTTGAATGCTTTGGTTGAAAGTTTAGGTTTGTAATCAGCAAGATTCGGTCCATATCCATTTGGATTGGGTTTTAAAGTAAACTTTTCAATAGCAGTTACTGACTCACCATGTTTGTAAACAACAATTTTAAACTCTTTAAGTTTGTTTTGCAAGCCGATAATTTCTTCAAGATGATCATCTATTCATTTCGTTGAATGCTTTTTGTATGCAGAGACCTGTTTTTGACAAGTTAACAACTCAGCCTTAGATTTTTGACTTTCCAAGGTGAGAGCGTTAATTTGCTTTTTATGTTCATGTTTCAGTTGTTCTATTTCAGACAACAAAGCATTCTTCGAAGCGGCTAGATCACGCATCTGTTTCTCTAAATATTTTTCGTTTTGATGAGATTTAGTAAAGGCTGCTTCAAAACCTTTTTCACGTTTTTCTTGAGTTTTGAAAAAGTTGAGTTGCTTTTGTAAACATTCAAAATCCTTGGTTAACAGTGCATTTTTACTTTTCAAGTCCTGATTAATTGCACGACATTCTTCCACTATGGTTTGCTGGTCTTTAATTAAACGAGCAAAATCTGGATGAGGCAAAAGTTCGGCGTGTTCAACGTGAGTAACAACATGATCATTATTTAGATCCTCAAGTATAACCACGGAGTCAATTTGATTATCAATGGAAACCATAAGGTCATCTTGATCGTCAAATGTAACTACGGGGTCTAATTGAAAATCGTCGGAATGAGATGTGGATGACTCATTTTGAACATTCTGAGCCTTGCCGGATTCAGATGTTGGTGGAGATATTAGATCAGAGATAAATATGGTTTGTTCGGGTACCTGAGACAAGCCATCAGTGTCATACACTGGGCCTGTGTCACTCATGTGTAACTCATGCATATTAGCCATCAACATAACATCTGCATTGGCCTGCAAGTCCTCCATATCATCATCTGAGTCTGCATCTGCCATAAAGCTCTGTTCTTTGTCAGTGAGAGTTCCACCAGCTTCATCTTTAAGAGCCAAAAGAAGAGCCTCTTTGTGATAAGCACTGCCCCTAGTCCTCGGCTTTGGGCATGCATTAGCCAGGTGTCCCTTCTCATTGCAGTTGTAGCATCGAAGACCATTCAGCCCATTCTGAGCATTTCCTTGTTCCACCACTTGAGCTCTGTTGTTATTCCTACCCATAGCATTAAACCCTTGACCACCGCCCATCTGACGACCATAACCACGATTCTGAACTTCAACTCGTCCATTGTTTACAACAGCATGATTCCTTGTGTTAGATGAGGAACGAATGCGATTGTTGGATTTGTTTGTATAACGGCCAAAAGCATTAGCTATCATAACAAATCCTTGTTGCAATGCTTCGAACGGATCGGATTCCTCATTTGCTTGACTATAATGTGCCTGATCATTGTTGTTGTTGTAAGGAACCAATTGATTTTGTTGAGATTATTGTGATTGATCATTTGGTGTGATTGTGGCAGTTGGTTGAGTTGCTGGTTGAGGAGGATAACTGTTTTGAGCATACAAGGCAAGTTGTTGATTTTCTGGATGTGTAGATGAAGCAATTTGAGCACGGAGAATCCTTTCCTTATCAACTTCCTTTTGATGAGGCTTTAAGTAATCGTACAACAATCCGTATGTAGAATGATGCATGTTCTTCGCTTGACGGAGAAAAATGACATACTTCTCCCATTCAGGACCAAGACTACTCAGGAACTTAGTATTAACTGCAATTCTTGGCATGATGATGTTGTGTTTATCCAAATCATTGATGATGTCTGAGAATCGATGATGATAAGACTCTAGTGTCTCTCCAGGTTCAATCATGAAGTGTTCATAAGCTAAGTAAATTTTGGATTCCATATCCTCCTGATTGAGTGCAGATCCTTCCATAAGAAGATGAATATGTTCCCACATTGCCTTTGCAGTCTTTTGAGCATCAACACTTCGAAGAATTGGGTTTGGTAATCCTAAAAGGATATATTGCATTGCAAGCTCATCAGCTTCATAGTGTAGAAGTTCTTCTGGATTCAGGTCTGCAACAGTAGCAATGTTTGATTGTTCATCTCTTGGTGGATTAGCATTTGGATCTCTGGGTACAATGACAGTAGGCATCTGAAATGGACCTTCCAAGATAACCTTCTTTAAGAACTTTCCATGTGGTTTCTTCAGATCACAAAACCTAAAGAACCTAATTACCCATTGATCATAGTTTCCTGGAGTGAGCATTGGAGGTTTATCAAGTGATCCAGCCTCATGAATTAATTGTTGGCTGCTTAAAGCTTCACACATCTTTGCAAACCAA
Source organism: Chrysanthemum seticuspe (assembly GCA_019973895.1). Taxonomy (NCBI): domain Eukaryota; kingdom Viridiplantae; phylum Streptophyta; class Magnoliopsida; order Asterales; family Asteraceae; genus Chrysanthemum; species Chrysanthemum seticuspe. Next base: position 169,994,115 of record BPTQ01000003.1, read on the forward strand.
GTGGGTTCCTTCATAGTGTTCCTTGATGGATGTTGATTGAATTCGTTTGTGTAGGGTTGAACTTGAAGACTTGGTGGTGGTTGAACCATTTGAGGTTGTGGAATTGCAGCAAGTTGTGGAGTATGTTGTTGATTAAATTGTTGTTGATAAATTGCTTGTTGTTGATTCCATTGTTGATGTTGTGGACTTAATTGTTGTTGTCGTTGAGTATAAGTGTAAGGGAAATAGTTAGAGTATGGTGGTTGTGACATGTTGATAAACTTGTGTTATAAAATGGATCTTTGTAGTCGAATGAACCTTAGTTGATGAAGTGTCCTTAGGCGTAGAAATCACAATAAACCAAGTAGCACTTATGCGTAAAAACACCAAAGTTACGCGTAACAACAAGAGTTATGCGTAGAATTAGCTTACGCGTAAGTATGGAAAAAGCACTAAAGTTATGCGTAAAACAAGAAGTTAGGCGTAGAAAACTTAGGCGTAGGATTACCTTATGCGTAAGACTAAGCTTAGGCGTAAGATAAATCTTATGCGTAGGATTTTCTACGCGTAAGCTTTATGCTTATGCGTAATTTTAGGGTTTTGCCCAAATGATCTTTTACACTATCACAGTGCAAAAGCTATCAAAAGTCGACGTATTTTCAGGCTTATCCAAGCAAGAAAACACGGAGTAAACCACGAAACTGAAGATCAAACCAAGCATAAAGTTACGCGTAAAACTAGGGTTTTGATACGCGTAGCTTTACTCGTAAAAATGATTTTGCCCAAAGATGTTTCTAAACCAGATTTTTGTGATGAGATAGCTTCAATATCACCAAAATAACACAAAAGTGTGAAACTTGATGAACCAAAACGTCTAAACAGGTTACGCGTAGGATGAAACCCTCGAACAAAAACTAGTTAAAAAACGATGATCCACGCATAAAGTTTGAAACTTTTTGCCAAAAACAGTTATTTTAACACCTTAAAACATTGAAAGTACAAGAATCTTGGATTAAAAAGTGTAAAAAACGTGTTTTTAAGCGAACCAAAGTATCTCGTTAGCTTTACGCGTAGGACAAAAAACCCACTTCAAAAACAATAACGATTCACCCAACTAGTAGGCGATTGATACCACTGTTAGGTCACTAGTTTTACAACACAAGCATCAATGAAAGAAATAGAGAAGAGATAGAGTCGGTTGAACAATAAACAAACACACACACACTAAGTAATAATACGGTTATGCGTAGAGATGTGAGTGAAAGAAATAAATTGAACAACCAACCCTCAAGTGAGGGTTATACAAGAGTATTTATAGGAAGGAGAGCTAGGGCAACACTCCCACTCCCTTCCTTTCCTTAATGGACATGGGCCTAAGCTCATGGGCCTTCTACATAAGCTTAAGGCTAATAACAAACATAAAGGCCATAATTAAGCTAACTATTACATATGAATCACTAACACTTGATTAAGGTTTAGGAGTGATTCCAACACAATACTCTTCACTGATATTCCGGAAACCGGAACATCTCGAGAACCGCAAAAAGGTAGGCTCTGAGGGGTTAACTAGGGTATCGTGTACTAACGATGAGTACATCGCAAGGTGTAGGGAAAATTACTCAACCGATGAGGTTGACATAATTAAATTACATGTATAAAATAAGGGTTATCCTAATGACTCTTATCATTTAGTTAATCCTAACTACACGAATGTAGTCTCACTAGCGATCTCGGAATGCATCACAAAACAAGTTATAGAATGTATTATACTACCGGTACACTCACTAAGTATTAAATATGAATGCTTTTATTCCTAAAGATCTAGGGGCGAACCTCACATTTTTTGGGTGGAATTTGAGTGGTATACGGTTTTTGTGCTAGTCATATAACTCCTATACATGAGACGCTTTATTAAGACTAAAGTTTTTCTTGTAAATGGCATAATACTTTTTTAATTTGGTGCTAAACTTAACGTAACTAATAATTCTCATATTTTATTACACAATTTACCAAGGATAAGGCAAAAATCAAGTGAGTGAATAGTTTCTAAGTTCCCGTTTTATTCTTCTTCAGTACACTTAAACTGAACATTGTCCCCAATGTTCCCTTAAAGTATCAAAGTTATGATAGAGAAAGGTAAAATAAAAGAGAAAGAAACTAATAGTCCCATGATTAGATCGGTAGGATATATGTAGAGTTGCGGTTAAATCCTCCTCCAAGAAGAATGAGCAAGAAATAAGTGTTGTTTCCATCATGTACTTCATCTTCTTGTCTAATATAACGTGCACACTTATAAAAAAACAAAAATGAAACCTCACGTAAAATCAACGGTAAAATCTATATAAAAATAAAACTAAACTAGAAAGCAAGTAAAGATATAATGCTTGTTGAATGGATGTTTGCAGATTTCTGAAAAATTAAGAATTGGAAGTTTCCAAAAATTACAAATTAGACAGATTACGAAAAATCTAGAATCTGTTTATACATTGCCTGACGCCGTCAGGTTTTAATCATGACACCGTCAGGTTGTCCTGACAGAAAGAGTCCAATGCGTTTTCTGAAAAAATTACTTCTTTGAAGACCTGGAAATATTCCTGCAAAACATCCATTGTGACTCGATACAAGCATTTGACTCTAACAAACACACACATATATACAATTTCAATTATTACGTTCATATTTGTTCTAAAAACACATGTGATATTCCCTACACTTATCTTTTTGTAAAATACCTTTATATGCAATTAAGACGAGGTTAAAAACAAAATAAAGCACTTTCACAAAATAGTATAAACATGAGAATCAAGCAAATAATGAAAAAGATATATAAACACACAAACAGGAAAAATAAAAACAAACAAACAATTAAACATGGGTTTCCTCCCAAGAAGCGCTTTTCTTTATTTATAAGTCTTGTAGCTAGACTCGAAGCCATACCCCTACGTACCTAGGTGAGTGAGTTCATCCTTAAGGACATCGGTAGGATCAAAATTCTCCTTTAATTTCCTACTAGTAGGTTTAGTCCGGTATGTGTTTTCAAACTTCACCATTGGGATCATAGATTGTCATCATAATGTGTCACTCTCCATTCCATCACTAGGTGGATTATCCTAATTCCACTTATACTTAGGCTTATTACTCTCAACTTACCATCTATTCATACAAAGATTAATGGGCAAGGTTCATAGAAATTCGGTCATCTTCCTAAACACTAAAGTATCCTCAAATGGATTCACCTCAATGTCCCTAGCCAATTGTTGCTTTAAGAAAGTTGTGTTGTTCACGAATGCCTCTTCTAGATAGAAAGGTCGTGGAGGGCCTATGAAATCTCCATTAGTACAAGGTCCATATCTAGATGGTTTCATATCCAAAGTGATCTCATGAGGTGTTTGTTCACCCTCATCACCATAAGAATGTTTCTTAACATCATAGATTGACCTAGAAATTCCTTCTCTTACCACTATTTTGGACATTTTACAATCGATTATAGCACTAGCGGTAGCTAAGAATCCTCTTCCAACCAATAATGGACACGTGGTATCACTAGCCATGTCAAGTACATGGAAATTCGCCAAAAGAGTCAATTGTCCTACGTGTACTACCATGTCCTTCATTATCCTTACCGGATATGCAAAACTTCCGTCCGCTAAACCTATGATGGTTTATGTTGGTTCTAACTTTCCTAGATTAAGGCTTTTATAGAGAGGCAACGGAAGAAGGTTGATGCTTGATCCTAGGTCGGCTAATGTGTCGAAAGCTTTGGAATTTCCAATGCTACACGGAATAATGAATAAGTCGGGATCATGAAACTTCTTAGGCAATTTGTTTTGCACAAACGCGGACCCGTGTTTTCCCAACTTTAGCCTTTGCTCATATTTGTCTCTCAAATCATGATAGTAGGGTGCATGAGTCAAAACTTCAAGAACCGGTTTTTTCATAGATCTCCTTAAATTCCTCTTCTAGAGTATATTTGGGTTATTGGTTTTGTTTCAAGATTTGAATTGACCAATGACTCTTGCTCTTTTGGGGTAGTTTGCTTGAAACATGTTTTAATAGTGTTGACCGATTGGACTTACGGGTGTGACGACATGGATATGCCCTTTCCCTTGGGGAGCAAGAACATTGGTTTGATGAGATCAAATTTACTTTTGGGTTCTTGACGGTGTCACTTGGGAGTGCTCCCGCAACTCGGTCATTGAAGACTTTCAAGAGGCTGTCGGGTTTATTTGTCATCTCACCTTGTTGTCGTTTGAAATCAGCTTCAAGTTTAGACAACCAAGCTTCTTGGGATGAGATAAAGTTGGACACTATCCCCTCAAGATTGTTGGGATTGCCGGTATTGGAAGGGTTGTTATAGGGAGTATGGCTTGAAAATGAACCGTTTGGTTGGAACCTATTAGGTGGAGTGGATGAGTTGTTTTGAGGCGGGTTTGAGTTTTGATTCTACCTAAAGTTAGGGTGATTCTTCCAAGAAGGGTTATAGGAATTTCCTATGTTGTTTTGCCTGGGTTTAAAAGTGTATCACTTCTCTCCCGCTCCGTCGATACGCGTGGAGGCATAGTCTGTAAAAGCTTGTTCGAGAAGTTTTGTGCAATCACGAGTGTCATGTGGATCACTACATATCTCACAAGAGGAAGTGATTTTATTCACTTGGCGTGAAGGTTTAGGACCTTCGTAGGAACTCATTAGGAATTTAACTTGATCTTCAAGTTCGAGCATCCTACGATTGGAAGGTTGTGAGTCGACTGAAGGCAAGGATATTGCCTAAACGATTTTGGGCAATTCACGGGGGTCATTCCAACATTCATTGTCATAGAGGGCAAGGTCCTCTATAGTGCCCCACGATTCTTCCGCGGTTAATTCACTAAGCTTACCACCGGCCACTTGGTCAATGGTTTGCCTTGTGGGGAGATTGACATGATCATAAAAGATTTGGACTTGGAGCCAAAGATCAATGCTGTGGTGAGGGACTTTGCAGAGTAAGTCCTAGAATCGAGTCCACGCCTCATAAAAGCTTGACGTTGTTGGAACATCAAGATATCATTCCTAAGCTTAGTGGTTCTCCCCAGTGGGAAAATTTAGGCAAGGAAACAAGTGGTGAGATCATCCCAACTTAAGATGGATCCGGCGGGAAGACGCTCAAGCCAATTACTAGCTTGGTCCCCTAGAGAGAATTAGAAGAGACGCAATCGCGTAGTCTCCCGAGTGGTAGCATCAAGGTCAATAGAATCAACGATTTTTAGGAAGTCCTTGAGATGCTGATTAGGATCTTCGGAACGAAGTCCATGGAATGCACATCCATTTTGCACCACCCAGATGGTGTCGGATCGTAGGGCCGTAGTTTGAGCTAAACGGGGAAGCACAATGGTATTCTTATAGCCTTGATGGCTTGGTCTAGAGTATTCACCAAGAGTATGGCCTCTTGGCGGGTCTTTGTGGTGGTGGATTTGGTGGTCGTAATAGTTGGTGTGGTGGATCATTGTTGATGGGTTATCACCTTCCATGATGAAAAGTGACAAGGTTATGAACAAAAACACGAAGAAGGGATAGACTACAAGAAAGCTAAAATATAAATAAAAAACTAACTTGATAGAAATCAAGCGAGTGGGCCTAATCGAGATAGAAAACTAACTAGCTATTCTATTCCTCGGCAGTGGCTCCAAAAACTTGATGCGTGGGTTCGGCATCGAAAGACTTCTTTTTCCGCGAGTAAGCTTTACAACCCACTAGGCAGTGTATCTAATCGTTGTAGTGTAGTATGGGCAAGCCCAAGGGGTTGATCGTTCTCTAAGGGAATAGAGATGCTAGTAGAGATGTATGACAAAAAGGTAAGGTGAGAAAGAATCTTTTTAGTTTTTTTAATGTTTTATGAAAGCAAGTAAAATTTCAGGGTTTGAAGAGTGAGGGTTTGGTAATTCTACCAATTAAACTACTTAACAATTTAAAATAAAAACTAATTAAACTAATGAAAAGGTAAAGCTATGGATTGATTGAGTGTGTTTTCGATAATTAAAAACGTGTTCACTTAGATTTTCTTACTCTCTAGTTATCTTTTATTGGTCGGTTGAATTGTCACATCCTTATTTTAATTGGTGCATTGTATTCCGTGTTAATCAAAGAGGGTGCCTAATTCCCTAATTCTATGAATCGTAACTCTCCTCTAAAACATCCGGGATTGCCAAGTACCGAGGTATCTCCCCCGAATATTCTATTATCCTAAAGCTACAACTCACGCAATAAACACAACGACGGCTCAAGTGCACTCTCAAGCTTTTTGCTATTTGGGACGTTTAAGCTCGCAACAATTAAAGAAGAAGCCAATTTTCCTTACTCTAGCGTCTACTAATTAAAACAAGAGACAACCTAATAATAATTAACAACTAGGTTTCATTGGATCTAAGCAAACACAAGATTAATTTATTTACGCATGATAGATAAGCAAGAACACAAACAAACAATTGAACATAGATGAAACATGGTGATAGATTGGATAAACAAACTTATCTTTAGGTGTAAAGAAGGGTTGAAACCCTAAAATACTGCCCAAGTCGGACCTTTAACGAACTAGGGTTTGCTCTCCAAAATAATGCACACAAAATACATAAAATTCGAAGTTTATATATAGGTATTACACTCGCGACGACGTCGCCTTATAATGGTGACGCCGTCTGGTCTCCGTCTTTAGGTTTTCATCTTGGACAAGTCTTCTTTGGGACGACATCAGGTAGGAGTTGGTGACGCCGTCTGTCTTGCTTAAGGACGTCGTCTAGAATGGATCTTGGTCGTCTGGTGAAGAAAATAAGGGCGACGCCCTTTTGGATTTAGGCTTGACGCCGTCAGCTTGTAAAACCAATATTTGTTCTGAGCCGTCGCTTGAGATTTTTTAGAAGTCCTAATAAGTGACGCCGTCGCCCTTTAATTTGGGACGCCGTCAGGTGTGAAAAACTGTCTTGAATCTTGACTTTGTCTTTTTCTTCATGTTTTCGCTCCCTTTCGTTCAAAAATGCTTTGTTCCAGCAATTTGCTTCCAAAAGACCTAAAATGTGAAAAGGAATGATTTTAAGCAGTAAAGGATATAAAATGCAGCGATTTAGGGCTTAAATAACCCCCTAAAAACATATGTTTTAAATCCTTATCATATATATATATATGTTTACGTGAATTAATTCATGAATAAATTGTTATGTGACATGGAATTGTATGCATTCTTGTGACTAATTGAATAATTGTTATGTTGAGTCCATGATGGAACATGCATGTTTGTCATGGATTGTTGCATATATGATTAATTGTTAAGTTTTATCACATGTATTATTTTGATAATTCTTGAATTGGGGAAGACCTTAATAATATTAATGAATCGATTATATGCAATGTGGTATATGTTTGACCATGGCTTATGCAATCGACTCGTCGATGTATGTGGCTCACTTCCTTTTGTATGTGAAAGGCCTAGTTGATATATGCATAATCTAACCTAGAATTGATTATTAATAGGTTTTATCGAATAAGTTTGCATGTGGCTACTTGTTTACGCATATTAATTGTTAGTTATGTGCGCATTGTTTTAGTTGTTTTTTTTATCCAAGTCTTCACAACACAAACCTTCACCTAGTTCTAATTACAACACATACAGGGACACACCTTCTCCAAATCTACCTAAACACAACATGGACTTTTCACTAAGTCCAACATCACGGACACACCTTGTCCTAATCTACACCCACAATACACGGACAAACCACTTTTCCAAATCTATACAAATCACACCAAACCTTGACTCACACACAAGTCGAATACACAAATCTACAAGAATAAGATATAGAGAGATTATAGATCGAGAGGAGAATCGTAACACTAGTTACGTGAGTGTGTGTGATGCCTAGACTACAACACTTCATTTCTTGACGAATACGAGTGTTCTTCCCTTGCACTTGGAGGAGGAGAATCACGAGATCACTTATAAACAAATTATGACATGTTAACGTGATCAAAGAGAAGGAAAGAATAGGGACAGAAAGATCAGAGATTTTTTAGTGCAAAAGGTCCAGTTTTTCTGAGAAAACAATGTAGTATTTATAGCCACGAAGAGGAGGGAGGACGATCCCTTATTTGTTTGGCGGTCCCATAAAATTAAGGGATCGTCGACCTATATGGGATCGTCCCATAGAGTCCGCTCCCATTTTTGTCCTTTAGTGTGGAAATGTGTATCTGGTGAAAATTTATCTCATTTGAGCGGGAAAATTCAAATTCAAATATTTTCTTATGAATAAAATATTTCTTTAATTTACAAAAATAGTTTGTAAAGTTTATTTATAAAAACTTTTGCCACATTTATAAAAATGTGATTTTTAAGGACAAAATAAATTCTTTGGTCACTTAACGATGTTGGTAAGTTGTTTGTACATACCTGAAGTGATGTTGTAGTCGAAGCGAGTTTTCTCGGTTAAAAACTTATCAAGTATATTTTTACATAACGTGTTCTTACGCTTTGTAATTATCAAAACATATAGAGATTGAATAATGCAAACAACGTTTTTGACATTATTTATATTAACATTGGTGATCTGGTTCATGTGATGTTTGGAGACCTTATAAAGTTACTAGTAGAGATGGGTATAAGTATTTTCTAACCATCCTTGATGACTTTAGCAGGGCTGTTTGGGTTTATTTGCTTAAGTCTAAACTGGAAGTTTATGAATATATTAAAAGTTTTATAAAACTCATCATTACTCAGTTTGAAAAAAAAAATTAAAATTGTAAGGTCTGATAATGGAACAAATTTTGGGAACAATAAAATGTCTACATTGTTTAATAATCTTGGTATTATTCATCAAACTTTTTGTCCTTATACTCCTCAGCAAAATAGGATTGCTGAAAGGAAACATATACACCTATTAAATGTTGCTAGGAGTATTATGTTTCAGGGGGGTATTCCTCTGTCTATGTGGCATGAATATGTATTAAATGATGTCTATTTGATCAACAGGCTGCCCTCCTCTGTCTTATATGGTGCTTCCCCTTATAGATTAGTGTATGGTAAGGACCCTGATTTCTCTCATCTGTTAGCCTTTGGATGTTTGTGTTATGGAAATGTTTTAAATAATAGTGATAAGTTCAGTCAGTGTTGTAAATATCGGTCTTGGCAGCCGATATATCACTAATATATTGCTTATTGGCGGTCCACCGCCATGATATTTTGCATATAGGTCATGGTCAAAATGGGCCAAAATCAGTTAAATATCGGTCAAAATTGGCGGTTGAAATCATTCAATTATTGGTATAAGACATAATAGGAGATATAGAGGAGAAGACATACCTTTTTCGGAGATGGTGACAGTGGTGAGAAGGTGGTGGTTCGATATTCTAAAAGTTGCAGAATGGGAGGGAGAAGATGAAGAGAGAAAAGAGGGGCGGTATTACAACTTTTAGTTAACATAATAAGTTATATGGTTTTTATGTGGTTTTTTGAGCCCAATAAATAGCTTACACAATTGGCCCAACAAATAACTTGGTGGGCTTTAATTAAAATGTTAGGATTTAGAAATCTAGTTATTAAAGTGTCGGTCAACTCAAGTATATGTAATCGTTAGAAAGCTCGTAGTCGTAGTTATTTAATGTTAGGAAGTATTTAGTTAAGTAACACCGTGGAGGACGGACGGGTCTTTACCCACTGTATTCCTGATCCACAGCCCGTTGGTGGCGTTTATGTATGATACTATAAATACCCTCTACCTCCCAAGGTAGAGGGTTGGAGCTCATAATAATACTTTTACTTTCTCTCACTAAGTTCCCTAAACCTCTAAACTTTCTCTCTCTAAAACCCAAAGTGTACGCCCCTCTATCATCATGGTTTGATGTGTTTGTGAAATCCAATATGTTACAAATGGTATCAAGAGTCATGGTTTGATCATCTCTCTTACATGTTCTTGGATTTCTAGTGGCTTTATAGGGTTTTTGGGTTTGAAAAAGTTTAGTGGTATTTGCATCATTTGGACCATTTCTAGTGTTAAATTTTGGATTTTGATTGTACTTTTATGTTTAGAATCATCATAAGTGCTTAGGCTTTGATTTGGAAGGCTTGAATCACTGTGGTTGGATTGTTTTTGGATTTAAAAGTGGCGTTTTGGTTTGTTTAAAGGTAGCGGTTTGTGTCTCGGTAAAGTATTCAAAAGTGCGATTTGTCCTTGGTTGGAAGCGATTTGTGTCTTATACAAATCACTTATTTAAGCGATTTGTCCGGGTAGTGGCTGTACTTGTGCGACTTGTTCGGGTGAGCGATTTGTCATTTTCTAGCGACTTGCTTATTTAAGCGAGTTATGAGTTTAAGCGACTTGTATTGTTTATGCGATTTGTCCTTTTTAGCGACTTGTCATTTTAAGAGGTTTGTTGGGTTAAGCGACTTTCTTATTGAAGCGAGTTGATTGGTTAAGCGATTTGTCACTTTGAGCGATTTGTCACTTTGTGCGATTTGTCACTTTGAGCAATTTGTCTCTTTGAGCAAATTAGTGCTTTCTTCGTATTACGTTGTACGGTTTTCTCTTGATTTAGTAAAATCCCATGAAAGAATCTATTTCCCGGTTTAATTAAAGAGTTTTAAAATCCCGTAGAATTTGTAATCATGTCTACCAACGTACCCACTATCATCTCTTCCGTTGCTGAAGACGTTCAAGTTGCTGGATCCGATACTCGTCCACCTATGCTTGACAGAACCGATTATGACTCATGGGCTCAACGAATCAGGTTGTATTGCTTGGGTAAAGAAAATGGGGTTAACATTCTCAAATCAATTGATGAAGGACCTTATCAGATTGAGACTACAAGAGAAATACTTGAAACTGCTGCGGATGGTACAGTGATCTTAGGTTTGGATAGACCAAAGACATATGATGAGCTCAGTGATAAGGAGAAAAAGAGATACGATGCTGATATCAGGGCTTCAAACATTATACTTCAGGGTCTTCCAAAAGACATCTACAAGTTGATCAACCACAACAATGAAGCCAAGGCAGTTTGGGACAATGTTAAGATGCTTCTCTCTGGTTCTGAATTAACTAAAGAAGACAGAGAATCTCAACTGTATGATGACTTTGAGCACTTTAAGATGAAGCCAGGGGAAAGTGTCACTGAATATTACGTGAGGTTCCACAAGCTTGTGAATGACATGAGAAATATCAAAATGACTATGCCAAACATTCAGCTAAATTCAAAGTTTGTGAACAACATGAATCCCAAATGGCACAAATTTGTCACTTCTGTCAAGTTAACTAAGGGTTTGAGGAACACTAACTATGAGAAATTGTATGCATTCCTACTTCAGAATGAGAGACATGCTATGTTTGAACGAATGATTCTTGAGCAGTTCAAATCTAAACAGGGAGAAGCAAGTTCGTCAAATGATTCAACAGCCTTTTAAACCAATGTAGGAATTACCACCAAAGCTTCTAAAGTCATACCCACGGGTAATGGTAATTACAAGCTCATTCCTGATCCAGCATATAAGCCTCCAGACTCAAACACAGTCATAGAAAACTTCATCAATCAATTATCTCTCATGGTTAGCAAAATCTGAATTCCACCCCACACACCAACAATAACCTCATAACAACATCCAATCCACATAATCAAGCTACTGTCAGAGATGGAAAGGTAGTGGTGCAGAATGTGCAAGGAAGATGATATGAACAAGGGATGATTGGAGCAGGTTATGGAAATACTAGAGCTAGTGGAGGATATGTGGCTAATTAGAATCGTGAAAGGAATGCAAATCAAGGACAAGCAAAGCCAATCAAGTGCTACAACTGTGGTGGTGATGGACATATTGCAAGGAACTGAACATCTCCAAAACGTCCTCAAAATGCAAAATATTTCAGGGACAAGATGCTGCTGGTGCAAGCTCAGGACAGTGGAGCAGTTTTGGATGAAGAAGAGTTGTTGTTTCTTGCTGATGGAAATGCCAAAACCTATGATGCTGATGTGGATGAGCAGCCAATTCAGGAAATAGGTCACAATCATCAAAATGCCTTTCAAGTTGCTGACTGTGATGCATTTGACTCTGACATCGATGATGAACCTACTGCCCAGACAATCTTTATGGCTAGCATTTCACCAATGGTCTCTCCAAAGGTCTCATCACCACAGCAGGCTGGTCCATCCAAATATTCAGTCATTTCAGAGGTATTAAAACTATACAATGAAGTTGATGAGCAAAAGATACATAACGAAGTACAATCTCATGAAACTTATGAATAAGATATTGATAATATGGATAATGGTAATATTGTCCCATATGATCAATATGTGATTCAAAGTGAAAAAGAAGCTGTACCAAGTGATGCATCTTCTGCAGTCAATGATGACTATGTTTTTTATGAATACACTGCATGTACCCCTGATGATTCTAGTATCTCTGAACTGAATGCCTATAAAGAACAAGTTGCCATTTATGAACAACGTGCTAAGTTTGAGTTAACTACCCGTGAGCAGGAAATGGATGACCAAATGCGTACAATTATTAGAAAAATTAATTTTAGAGAAGAAGTGTTAAAACAAGAGTTAAACTCCTTACAAGAAAAGCTTTCTAAAACTGTTAAGCAAAAGCAAGAACTCCAAGATAATGTTAAAGTGCTTAAACAAGAATTTAATGCTAAGGAATCGAAACTTTTGAATGACTTTTCCAATCTAAAAACTTTGAAAAACAAGCTTGAAAATAAGTTGTACGTACAAGGGAATACCATTCAGACTGCTCACATGATCACTAAGCACAAAGTCTTAAGCGATAAGTATAGTATTCCCCTAGTAGAGGAGCCAAATCCCGAGTATTGTAAAAAGGCCAAAACTTTCCATACAATTGTATATGATGGCAATGAGATCCTCAAGCCTAGGCAAACACCATCATGCATTGGAAGCACGGAAGAGGATAGAAAATTAGAAGATGCCTCTAGGGAGAAAATGGATAAGAAGCTAAAAGATCCTGAGTGTAAAAAGAAAAACATAATGATCAAACCTCATGATTACACAAAAGAAAATTGGATCTCCCTGAACATGTTTAAGCCTCAAACTCAATTAACCCCAGAACAAATTTTTTGGAAGAAAGACATGGATAAGCAAAAAGCAAATGTACTTGTTAAAACAAACACTCCCCTTAGGAAAGTGCCTGCAGCTACTGTGTATCCTCCGAATACACCAATGCATTTAGTTCCTAGAACTATTTCCACTAATAGCAAGACCTTAATCAGCCTGTATGTTGTTTATCAACTATTCGTTGATTTTGAGAAGACATGTAAGAAGAGAATCACACCAACAGGGATAACTGAAGGGGAAAGGGGTTTTGAGCAAACTAAAGAATGCTATTTAACTGAGGTCATACCTTTCTTTAGACAACTAAAAGGTCAATTTAAGAGTCTCCAAAAGGGGATTAACTCAGATATTAAAGAAATGGAAAAGGAATTTGATGCAATGATAGTTGAGGTCAATGATTATGAACAGGAACTCAAGTATAATGAAATTGAAAGGAAGAATTTGCATATCTTAAATGAGAACTTAGTATTGAGTTGTGTGTTTCAAGATGTGTTTTATACTATTACTAAGCATTCTATTACTGCTTCTCAATTTCATGAATTATCTGTTGCTTTGAAAGTTTCCCATGATCGTGTCATTGAGCTTGAAAACAAAAACTTAAAACTAAATGAGAAAATTGACCAGGATGATCACGATAATTTGGTAAAACATCTTTCTAAGCTAGAAGTTGAACATTTTGATTTGCAACTAAAATATCAACATCTCAAAGAAAATGTCAAAACCTCAAACGTCAAGATATCCTCAAATGTTCCAGAGTTTGATGCAGTTTTTGAAATAAACAAACGTGACGAACAGATTCAAGCTCACAATAACACGATCAGAAAGTTGAAAGCCCAAAATTCACAATTAAAGGGTGAAAAGAACAATGTGACTGGCTCCCAAATGCCTCCTCCTTTAGATTCTCAGTGTTCTCAAACTTTTCATCTTCAAAACTTGGTTAATGTTTCACAAAAGGAAAATGAGAGTTTTCTAGAAGAAAATGAAAAAGTTAAACGACACTTTAAAGAGTTATATGATTCAATGAAAGTCACTCGTGACAAGAACAACGAAAAAATAACGTCTTTACAAAAGGAAATTGAGAATCTCAGGAGTCAGGTAAAAGGGAAAATGCCACTTGTCTTTAATGAGAATGTTGCATCAAAGTCATCTGCAGACTCTAAATATACTGTGACTGTTAAATACATTCCTCTTCATCTTAGAAATAACGAACTTGTGTTTCATAATTATTTCTCTCATCTTAAGGATAGTCTAGAATGTCTCCGTGAGATTGTAGAAGAGGATTACATAAATAAGCCACTTGATAGTGAAATTAGGTTTGCTTGCATTCAGGCCAAACGATCTCAGGAACTGTTAGAATGCTTAAGAGCAACATGTCCTAAATCCTTATGTGAGAAAGATAAAGTTGTGATACCTTGTTCTATGCCTAGTGCTAAGTATACAACCCATTCTATGCCCAGTATCAAGAAAGTGAATTTTAATGTGCCTTCAAGTAGCTCAGATCCCAGCACTTCTAAACCTGAATTGCAAAAAGTAGCAAAACCAACTAATGTTCCCATTCCCTCTACAGGAGTAGAAAGTGACACCAAAGCGAGCAGGTCAAAGCCTCAAGGCAACACAAAGAATGATAGGACCTTGCAAGCTAGGAATGTTCAGTGGAAGAGAGTAGAAGATCACCTTAGGATTAATTTGAATAAAACGAATCTTGTTGATTCTAGTGTTAGCTCTAAGCGTGTTGTAATTAATGCGAATTCTGCTACTTTTGACAAAACATGTAATGATGATTGCTTGGTTTCTGTTACTAATCATGTATGTGGTGTGAATGATTTGATTAATGCTGTTAAATACCCTGTTAAAATTGTTAATGTCAAAAATCAAGCTAAGAAGGCTAGAAAGCAAATGCGGAAGAAGGTTAGAAAACATTGGAAACCCACAGGAAGAAAATTTAGTAATATAGGTTATCAATGGATACCTACAGGCCGCAAATTTAATCTTAATGAGTTGTGCCCTAAATTTTCTAAGTCAATGCCCATTAGGAAATGGATGCCCACTGGTAGAACTATACCTTTAAGAAGTGAACATGCTTTGAATAGATCTACTGTTTCTACTAGCCCAACATCTACCTCTAATGATTTTATTGACTCTGTTTCTGATGTGGTTGTTCCAATCTCTTTGTCTAACCAAGTGGAACCCATTATTGCATGGGGTTCCCAATTATCCAGTTATCCATTCTATGACTGGACTCAGGCTGTTCCAAGCATATGACTGGAGATCGCTCGCGGCTTATGAACTACGTGAGTAAATTCATCGGGACTGTTAGATTCGGGAACTACCATTTTGGTGCAATTATGGGTTATGGAGACTATGTTGTTGGTGATAGTGTAATCTCCAGGGTATATTATGTAGAAGGTCTTGGTCATAACCTGTTTTCTGTTGGTCAATTCTGTGATTCCGATCTAGAGGTGGATTTTAGAAAACATACTTGTTTCGTTAGAGAACTTGATGGTGTGGAACTTTTAAGAGGAACACGGGGTTCAAATCTATACACCATCTCTATCGAAGATATGATGAAGTCTTCTCCAATCTGCTTGTTGTCAAAGGCTTCAAAAACAAAGTCATGGTTATGGCATCGTCGTCTCAATCACTTGAACTTCGGCACCATTAATGATCTTTCCAGAAAGGACCTTGTAAGAGGCTTACCAGATTAAAGTATGAAAAAGATCATCTTTGTTCAGCATGCCAATTGGGAAAAAGCAGGAAATATGCCCACAAACCCAAACCTGCAAACTCAGTTATGGAAGTTCTTCATACCCTTCATATGGATTTGTGCGGACCAATGAGAGTGCAAACGATTAATGGGAAGAAATATATTTTAGTCGTTGTTGATGACTACTCTCGATTTACTTGGGTAAAGTTTTTGAGGACAAAGGATGAAACTCCGGATGTCATCATCAAACTTATCAAGCAGCTTCAGGTTCGACTTAACAAGACTGTTAGAATTATTCGAACAGACAATGGCACTGAGTTTGTTAACAAAGACCTAAGTCAATTTTATGAAAGCATTGGAATCAGTCATCAAAGAAGTGTTCCATGCACGCCTCAACAGAATGGTGTAATTGAAAGACGAAATCGGACCCTTGTTGAAGCTGCAAGAACTATGCTAATTTATTCAAAGGTTCCAATGTTTCTTTGGGCTGAAGCCATTGCCACTACTTGCTACACCCAAAATCGTTCCCTCATACACACCACTCATGCAAAAACTCCATACGAACTTGTTCATAAACGAAAACCTGATCTCTCCTACCTTCGTGTATTTGGTGCTTTGTGCTATCCAACGAATGACGGTCAAGATTTAGATAAATTAAGAGCCAAGGCGGACATTGGAGTTTTTGTGGGTTATGCATCAAACAAGAAGGGTTACTGAATCTACAACAAAAGAACTCGAGATATCATGGAAACTATTCACGTCACGTTCGATGAGCTGTCTGGGCAAATGGCTCCAGGACAATCAAGTTCTGGACCCGTATCACAACCTTCATCAAGTAGTCCCATTAGTTCTTCTCTTGTACAAAATCCCTCACCAGCAACTCCTTATGTACCTCCTTCAGAAGATGATTTGAAGAAATTGTTTGATCCAATGTTTGATGAACACTATGAGCCAATTGCTAATGATCTGTCAAATCCATCAACAGAGGCTGCTCCTATCCCTATTAACATAGATAACCCTTCAGTTTCTATGTCGTTGAGTCAAGAAGCGCCTGCTGCTGATCACTCTGTCTCATCATTAAATCCTTAATCATCGAGTGTACATCATGGAATTGTTTCTGGCACCTATGATGGAGATAATCCTTTTGCTACTCCCAAAGATGCTCCCTTTGAGAACATATTTGCTCCTGAACCATCATCAGAACCATCTTCATCAGGAGAAAACGACTCTGCTACTTCAGTTCCCCAACAACAACCACACGAACACCTTAGAAAATGGACACATGATCATCCATTGGACAACATCATTGGAAACCCCTCTCGTCCAGTATCCACTCGTAAACAACTTGCAACTGATGCCTTATGGTGCTTCTTCAACTCCGTACTCTCTAAGATCGAACCAAAAGACGTTAAAACTGCCATGAATGAAGACACTTGGTTCAATGCCATGCAAGAAGAAATTCATGAGTTTGATCGACTAGATGTATGGGAATTAGTGCCTGCTCCTGACTGTTCTATGATCATTGCTCTAAATTGGATCTTCAAAGTAAAACTTGATGAGCATGGTCATGTATTAAAGAACAAGGCTCGATTGGTTGCAAAAGGATACCGTCAAGAGGAGGGTATTGACTTTGAAGAATCATTTGCTCTAGTTGCACGTATCGAGGCAATCAGAATCTTTCTGGCTAATGCAGCAAGTAAGAATATGGTAGTCTATCAGATGGATGTAAAGACGGCTTTTCTTAACGGAGATCTTAAAGAAGTCGTATACGTCAGCCAACCTGAAGGTTTTGTGAATCCAGAGCATCCTACTCATGTCTATCGCTTGAAGAAGGCTCTTTACGGTTTGAAGCAAGCTCCAAGGGCATGGTATGATACGCTATCAAAGTTTCTTCTATCTACTGGATTCAGCAAAGAAGCAGTTGATCCGACATTGTTCACCAGAAAGTCAGGCAAACATTTAATTTACGTTCAAATCTATGTTGATGATATTATTTTTGCCTTGACTGACCCCAATGAATGTGACCGTTTTTCTAAGGAGATGGGCTCCAAATTTCAAATGTCAATGATGGGACAAATGTCATTTTTCTTGGGATTACAAATTTCACAAAGTCCCGGAGGCATTTTTATCAATCAATCTAAATATGCAAATGAAATTTTAAAGAAATTTGGATTTGACACTTGTGACACCGTTGACACTCCCATGATGGAGCGTACCAAACTAGATGAGGACCACTTAGGGATCATGGTAGATCAAATGAAATATCGTAGTATGATTGGATCCCTGATGTACCTCACAGCCAGTAGACCTGATATTCTGTTCGCTGTATGCATGTGTGC
The DNA here is from genome assembly GCA_019973895.1 of Chrysanthemum seticuspe. Taxonomy (NCBI): domain Eukaryota; kingdom Viridiplantae; phylum Streptophyta; class Magnoliopsida; order Asterales; family Asteraceae; genus Chrysanthemum; species Chrysanthemum seticuspe. Next base: position 170,012,217 of record BPTQ01000003.1, read on the forward strand.
TAGATACCAGGCTAAGCCTACCAAAAAGCACCTTGAAGCGGTTAAAGGGGTCTTTCGGTATCTCCAAGGAACCATTAATATGGGACTTTGGTACCCCGAAGGACACCGGTATGTCACTAACAGCCTATGCAGATGCTGACCATGCAGGAAGTCAAGATACACGTCGAAGTACGTCAGGAGGGGCTCAGTTTTTGGGTGATAAGCTTGTGAGCTGGTCTTCAAAGAAACAAATGAGTACTTCTATATCCTCTACAGAGGCTGAATACATAGCCATGTCATCTTGTTGTGCTCAAATCCTATAGATGAGATCCCAATTATCTGACTATGGCTTTGAATTCAACAAAATCCCTCTGTATTGTGATAACAAAAGTGTCATTGCTCTCTCATGTAACAACGTTCAACATTAAAGAGCAAAGCATATCGACATTCGACATCATTTCATCAGGGAGCAAGTGGAGAACGGTGTGGTGGAACTTTATTTTGTGAGGACTGAATACCAGTTAGCAGACATCTTCACCAAAGCTCTTCCTAGAGAACATTTTGAGTTTATCCTCCCACGACTTGGTCTAAAGAGTCTACAACCGGAAACACTCAAACGTCTTCAAGAGGAAGAAAAGGAGTAAAAGTTTTTTTCTTCATCCATCTCTTGTATATATTTATTCAAAAAGCAAAATACAAAATTATAAAACCCTCAAAAGAAAATAAAAAATATAAAATTTCAAAAATACACAAAAATCAGAAAATCTTTGAAAAAGCTTAAAATATTTTTCCCATCTTTTCTTTTATTCGATTTCATCTACGGTCCTTGTGTTGTCATTCAAAGAGTGACACGAGTCTTTAGATGAAGTTCGAATGTACATATATATATATATATATATATATATATATATATATATATATATATATATATATATATATATATATATATATATATATATATACTAGGCGAGTACCCGTGCATAGCAACGGAAATTTCTAGCGGCAGACAGACAATTAACGATATGCGATATTGTGGTAAGTGTTTCGTGTAACGTTCAAAATAGATATTGAAAATATCAAAATGTAATTCCAAATGGTTGTAACATGCGATAATTTTTATTATGTATCAAAAAAACATATAAAAACATTTAGTGTAACTGAAAATAAAACATTACATCAATTATGAGATAATAACTAACAATGCACGTTACTCGTCGCGTAAAACTTTTTGATAGACGACATTTGAGGTGTTTAGTTATCAACAAATTTTCAGGGGCGAATAATTTTCTTTACACAAACTGTTTTCTGATGACGTGGTTGTATAGCAGCGACAATGTGTTGTTTCAACACATTGAGGTATAGTTGATATCTGTGTGTGACTGTTTTCCCGATGGCACTATTTTATGACACGGTAGTTGGTTAAGATTGTAATAATAATAAGAACAGGCATTGGGTCAGAAGAGAATTTACACATAAAGGGGTCAGGGCATAGGTTTTTATTAGATAGTGTTGTGTTAATTTTTGTGTTTGCTTTTTTTGTGTGCCCCCTTTTTTTTTAAACAATTGCGGTTACTATCATTTTTAACACTGAAAAAGTTATTTTTCGTATATACTTTTTCCGTTTTATAATTCTTGTCAGAAAACAAAAATCATACAGTTTAATAAAAATGACACTACTATAAATTTCAACCAATCAAATAAAATATTCTTTCACTATTTTTTTTTTCAAAATAAAAAGTGGACAATTATTTTGAGAAATTGTAAAAAAAATATGGAGTATGAGAAGGGAGTATGTAATTTCTAGTTGTTACCCTTGTATTTATGTTGAGTGTGTGACTATGTTTTATAAATGGACAAAAATATATACTTCTTTCGTCCTAAAAAAAATGTTCACTTACTATTTATATTTGTCCTAAAATAAGTGTCCAGTTTTTATATATGGACAAAAATTATGACTGATTTACCATTTTAATCAAAACTTTTATTAATTACTCATTTTATATTTTTATGTTAATTATAAGGGTAAAAATGACTTTTTATCAATGAAAACTAACATTAATTACACATATAATAATTTCTTTCTTGAGGAATTTTCTTTTGCTTACCCTTATTTTGGTGCTTATCAATGGACAAATCCCCACCATACATCTAGTTTAATCTAATGGTGGGATTAACCTAAGATTTAATAGTTAAATCTAAATCCATGTTTTTTTCCTTGTCTTTTTGTCTTCCTTTTTTATTCCCTTTTTTTTTGTTTTATTTTTATTTTATTTATTTTTCATTAATTCTCGTTTTAATAACAAAAAGACTAACCCTTTTGGTGTAATAAAGTTTATATTTTTATGCATATTTTTTAGGTGAATGATGGAACAAGGGTGTTTGGGACAACAAAATCTTGATTTCACAAAGTTGATATTTTCATGGTCTCTTGATGACAACTACAAGGTCTTTGTTTTTACCATTCTTTTATTTTTGTAATTTTTGCTTGTTTGTTGTTTGTATATATGTATATATTTTTCGGGGTAACCATGTTTTATGACCTTTTGGCCGACTAATCCACACAGACTCAAACCGGGTAAAACAATGGCGTGGCTACTTCAGGGTTGGTTGTTTCACATTTTGGTGATGAAAGTTAGAAGCCTTCTGCCACTAGGCCACCCTATAGTGGTTTGTAGTTTAAACACAGTGTAAATAACTTGGGCGTTATTTTAGTTTTATACTTTTTTTTAAGAGTTGGTTCATGTTTCAAAGCCGTTTTATGGTCTCAATATTTTAAGAGTAAATCCTTGGTTTTTTTATAAAAACAAATTGATACAATTTTGTGCTGGAATCAAACCTGATACGAGTATATTTTAAAATTCTGTGTTTGTTTTTATGAGCATTAGACAACTACATTCATACAGTGTTATTATTATTAAAGAGTTTACAGGGTGTTTGGGATTTCTTATTTTTTAAACTTAACTGCTTATTTTTTAAGCAGATAAGCAGTTTCTGTTAAATAAGCTAATCCAAATAGTAAATGAACTCCTTTTTTTTTTTTTTTTTTTTTTTTTTTTTTTTTTTTTAAAGTTGTATCAAAAGCATAAGCAATAAAATAAGCAATTCCAAACACCCTATTAATGTTTATATAGTGGGCGTTTGGTATGTTGCACATGAATCGCTATGGGCATGGGTTGGATTAAAGGACTTGATTAGGAATGGGCATATGTTGAGTTTGTATCATTGTTTGTTTTAAAGTTGTTCATGTTCTTAATATGTAAAGTGTAAACAGTTGGTTTTTATAGAAAAAACATGTGATACAGTTTTGTGCTTGAAATCAACCCATATTATATTTTAAAATTTCAGGTTTGTGCTTTGTTGCGAGCACCAAACTGCTATCTTCATATTTATTATTATTATGGAGTTTAGAGGGTGTTTGCCATTTCTTATTTTTTACGCTTAAACTGCATATTTTTTCTAAGCAGATAAGTAGTTTCGATTAAATAAGCAAACATAAATACTTAATCCTGAACTGCTTATTATCAAAGCTTGACCCGTTTGACTCACCCTCTATATGTTTATTTAATTTTTTGAAGTCAAAGCTTGACCTGTTTGACTTAGAAGTCAATGTTCATGGAGTATGAGGATTATCATATACTTTGTGTCTATTTTGCGCAAGTTTTAATGTTACTCTTGTTGATTGTGTTATGTTATTGTGGTTGAATGTCTACTCTAAACTCTTTTTGCTGAGTGTTATGTGATAGTATCTCTGTGTGCAGGGTAAATTGATTGTTCATTATATTACTTGATGAAACTAAAGCTAACTGCATGATCGAGTTTTGGTGGTTGTTTGTGGTACCTTGAATTGTAACATGTATTTTGTTATATTACTATCAGTGTGTTTAATTTTTTACTTTATACCCTTTTAGTTCTTGTTGAATGTTTCGTGTTAGCGTCTCTGCATACAGCATACAAGTATGTGGCCATTGTTGTCTATACAGAAGCTTCTTAAAGCCAGAAAAGAAGCCAGACTCTTTAACTTAAGTGTATGGCTTATGCAAAACTTGTAAATTGAGCAGCTTTAAAGCTGTTTGATTGTCACTTTAATTATGTTTATTGTCTTACAATTTTCTGTAAGCAAGCTAATAGTATAAATCTACTTACCCTTTTCTTAGCTCATGAAGTACTTGGCTTAGTTTATTTTTGTTCTGTGCTATGTGTTTATCTTTAGAAGGTCTGACATTTGGAAGTTTATCTTCCTTACAGATAATTGTTTATTCTTGATCACACAGATGGTTTTGATGTGTTGTCTGCTAGAGTATGAACATAGTTGTGTATGTACGAACATGTGTATTCAACCTTTGACAGATGCTATACTAGCATAGGATATCCATTTATATGTCTGACTTACTTCTAGTCTCACAGGTGTTATTTTAATTTAGCATTTAATGGCACAATCAATATGGCTATTTTTTGACATAGGATTAGTCTTGTGGGCTGTCGATTACGCGCATAGTTGAGGGGTTTGAGAAAGCTTTAATAGATATATCTCCATCAATGTGAGGATTGTAATAACATTTAAGGTTCCCGTGACACACGCTCTTCTAGTGCATTTGGTTGTTTCTTAGCTAAGTGGTTTCGACTTTAGACAGGAATGTTGATTCTTTTTTTTTCCCTGATTAGTGACGCTAATTTGTTGTTTATGAGGATAATTGGTATTACGTATATAAGTGCTTATCTGTTTATGTACATATTAAAGTTTCAAGTGTTTGGCAAAAACTGATTATCTTCTGATTTAACAGAACCGATAATCACTTTAAATGTAAATACAGAACCGTTTAGATTTAATGTTTATAAAATATACTCATTACTTGAATCTTTCTGATGACTTGATGTATCATTTGTAGGTGGAAAAAGAGCTAGAACCACTTGATGATCTGTTTAACAGGAATAGTGTATCTTATAAAAATGCAAAATGGAAGGTATTTAAGTTTTTATTTTTTACCTTTTTATTTTTATTTTTATTTTTTATTTACTTATTTTTTTTTATGTAAGCAAGATATGTTATTATGTAACATGTTCTTCATATTTCTTGTACTTTATGCCACAGATTCTCTTCAGTGATGACTTTAGAAGATCATTTGGGAAGCTTACAAGTGATCGCGTGAAGAAATTGGTCTTAAATCTTTTATTGAGACTTTCTAATGGCTGGTGTCCCGAGAGAAGCTTAGGCTTGCCTCATGAGAATTCCGCACAAAGTTTGAAACAGTTTAATGTTAAAGGGCTGTATATTATAAGCACAATTGACATCATCAAGGATGTCAACTATGTACAAGTTATCAAGGTTTGGGATATATTACCCTTTGAAGAGATTCCAAAATTGACAAAACGACTTGAGAACATATTTTCTGCATACACAGAAGATTATATTAGTTGTTGCACAGAAAAACTATTCCAGGGGTATATGATCATTTTCCATCTACTATTTGGAAATAGCAATGTTGATTTTTACATGCTTATTCCAATTTATTTATAATGCTGTTTTGTTTTATTGTTATTCAGGAATTTGGTAGTTCCTAGGTGTTGGGCATCCCAAGAAATTATCCGATTTCGTCATTTGGTCAATGATGAAGGTGATAGGGAAGTGAGTTTGGATTCTGGTGGTGGTAGAAATTATGTTGAAAACTCAAAAGTGAGTGAAAGCTTATTGCTGATGAAGTTCTACTCATTATCGTATGAAGTGGTGTGTCGTTTGCTATCTGAAATTGAAGTTGATCTGCCCATGCAATTGACTGATGACCAGATGGAGGTATTATTGTTTAGAAAAAGTTCATTTATAACTGGGCGGTCAGGAACCGGGAAAACCTCTATTTTGACAACAAAGTTGTTCCAAAACGAAAAACTTTTTTGCAATGGCTCTGAAGAATCCTTTGCAGGGGAAAGCAGCCAATTTAGAGATGCTGAGGTTAACGATCCTGTAAATAGCAACCCGAGTGTTCTTTGCCAGCTTTTTGTGACATTTAGCCCGAGACTGTGTTATGCTGTTAAACAACATCTTGCCCACATGACAAGGTGTGTGAATACCCATTTTTTTTTTCCTAGCTGATTTTGCTATGAATGTATTTTCTGACTTCAAGAATTAACTTATTTAACAGTATCTCAAGTAACGGAAATTCATTAGCAGAGATCGGTCTTGGTGCTGATAATGTTACATCTGAGTTCAGTGATATCCCAAACACATTTATTGACCTCCCCAGGAATATATACCCTCTTGTTATAACATTTCATAAGTTTCTAATGATGTTGGATGGCACATTAGGGAATTCGTTCTTTGAAAGATTCCTTGAGGCAAGAGAAAGTTCTCATGGTAACCATCTAAATTCAATATCTGTTGCATTGCAAAGTTTTATAAGATTAAGGGAGGTTACCTTTGATAGGTTTTGTTTGCTATACTGGCCACACTTCAATTTGAATGTAACCAAAAAGCTTGATCCGTCAAGAGTGTTCACCGAAATTATATCTCATATAAAAGGAAGCAGTGAAGGAAATTTAAGCCATGGGGGTTATTGTTTGTTGGCCAAAATTCGTTCTTCCACTCTAAGTAAAGAAAAAAGAGAGATTGTTTACACCCTCTTTGAAACATATGAAAAAATGAAAAGTGAAAATGGAGACTTCGATTTGGGAGATTTTGTAAATGACATTCATCAGAGGCTTAAAAATGGGATTTATGAAGGTGACCAAATGAATTTTGTTTATATCGATGAGGTGCAAGATCTTAGTATGAGGCAGATTTCTCTTTTTAAATATATTTGTCAAAATGTTGAAGAAGGCTTTATTTTTGCGGGTGACACAGCACAAACCATTGCAAAAGGGATTGATTTCAGGTTTCAAGATATACGATCTCTGTTCTACAAAGAATTCTTAAGCACATTGCAAGAGGGATTGATTTCAGGTTTCAAGATATACGATCTCTGTTCTACAAAGAATTCTTAAGCACAACGATATCCAGGAAACAAGGAAAAGGTCTTGTATCGGAGATAAAACAGTTAAAACATAATTTCAGAACGCATGCTGGTGTGCTTGATTTAGCTCAAAGTGTGATTGACATTTTGGGTGTGTTTGGTAAAAGTAGCTGTGAGCAGTAGCCACAGCTCACGGCTCACCGCTCACAGCTTCTTAAAGAAGCATTGGAAAAACGAGCATTCCTAAAAAATAGGAAAGCTCACCGCTCATTTGCCAAACGACTAATAAAAATCACAATGCTCATTGCTCACCGCTCATTGCTCCAAAAAGCTCCACACCGCTCTGCGCCAAACATACCCTTTGACTGTGTTTGGTAAAAATAGCAGTGGCAGTGAGCAGTAGATGTGAGCTGTGGTTGTGAGTAGTAGCTGTATTTTTTTATAAAAACGTTTGGTAACGTAGCTGTATTTGTAATTATAATGTGTAAAACAGCTCTTAAATGCTCAAAGCTCCTAAATGCTACTTTATAGAGCATTGGAAAATGAGCTTTCCGAAAAAATAGGTAAAGCTAATTGCTACTTGCCAAACAAACATTAAAAATCACAACGCTCAACGCTCGCTGCTCACCGCTCCTAAATGCTCCAAAAAGCTCTGCGCCAAACACACCCTTTATACTGTTACTTTGTTCACTCAATTGACAATTTAGAGCCTGAAACTAGTCTTATTTCTGGGGAAGCTCTTGTTTTATTGGAGTCTTGTAATGATGAAAATGCAATCATGACAATCTTTGGTGGGTGTAGAAGTGGTGGAGAAATTGTGGGGTTTGGTGCTAAACAAGTTATATTGGTACATGACGATCGTGTGAAAACTGAAGTTTTTGGTTATATTGGAAGACAAGCTTTTGTTCTCGCTATATCGGAGTGTAAGGGTCTTGAGTTTCAGGTCAGTTTCTTATCTTTAACGAGATATTGTTTTTATTGGTCTATGTTGGGATATAGAAGATTAAAGTACTGAAGATTAACAAAGTACTACAAGAAGTCAAAGTACTGCTAAGTTAAAGTCAAAGTACTGCTTATTCATCGAAGTACTGCAAAGTTTAAAGTCGGTTGTATTAGATTAAAGATAGAAAGTAATGTTTATCTAGAACTTTCTAAGTATTGTTTACTTGAAGTACAAGGATAAGAATTGTAAATCGTTTAGGGTTATCCTTGAGCCTATAAAAGGATCCCTAGATTGATATTAGATATACGTGACATTATTAGAGTTTTAGAGAAGTTCGATATTATTAGAGTTGTTAAAGAGTCTGCATAATAAGCAGAGTTAGAGTTATTAATACAATCGTTCAAAGTTAAAGTTATTCTTCTTAGCTTTGTTAAGTAAATTCCGCATACTTAATAGAGTTTGCTCAGTGTTTTCATTGTTAATAACTTAGGATTTATCCGAGGTTATTAAACCTTAACAAGCTATTTAAGTTAGTTTGGTTAGAGTACATCGATCCAACAAGTGGTATCAGAGCTTGTGTGGAAACTCTGACTAGGAAGAAACCCTAAAACCCTACTACAACAAAACCTAAAGATTTCGACTGAAGCTGTTCCACCACCATCAATCACCTCACTCAGAATTCCAATCATCAAGAAGGGTGAATATGACATATGGTGCATGAAGATGAGACAGTAAATTGCCATTACAAACCATGCTCTATGGAATGTAATTGTCAATGGTAATGAAGTAGATCCAGAACCTGTAGAGATTCCTGGACAACCTAAACCACCCAAACCAGTCTTACCAGCATCTACCATAAGGAATCAAGAGAAGGCTCTTAACATACTCTTCTCTGCTATACCTGATGGACATCTACTGAAGTTTCATGATGCTAAAGATGCAAAGCAGCTCTGGGCTGCTCTCAAGACAAGATTTGGAAGGAATGAAGCTTCTAAGAAGATGCACATAAATCTGTTGAAGCAACAGTTTGAAACTTTCACTGCTGGTGAAAGAGAGGGTCTTGATGCTTCATATGATAGATTTCAAAATCTCCTCAACATGTTGGAGTTATACCAGGCAGAAGTATCTGTTGAAGATGTCAATCTGAAGTTCTTAAGGAGTTTGCCATCTACATGGCATGTGATAGCTACAATGATCAGAGGACAACCTGGATTGGACACCATGGATTTTGATGATCTCTACAATCATCTGAAGGTGTATGAGCATGAGATGAATGGCCAATCAAGCTCAAAGTCTCACAATATTGCTTTTCTGTCATCTGAAAAGAGGGGCAGTATTTCCACCAAAAGTACTGATTCTCCTACTCAAAGTACTGTGGCTCAAAGTACTGCTGTTTACACACCCCCACCTATGCTCAGCAAGCCCCACCAACTACTACCATGCACTCAGATGAAGTTGTATGCTCTTTCTTTGCACAACAAGCTTCTTTACCTGTAATTTATGAAGAAGATCTCTCCCAGATTGAAGAAGATGCTTTAGAAGAAATTGATATCAGGTGGCAAGTTGCATTGATCACTGCAATGATCAAGAAGTACATGAAGAAAACAGGAAAGAACATTGACTTCAAACCAAAACAGGGAATCACTTTTGACAAATCCAAAATTGAATGCTTCAATTGTCAAAAGACTGGACACTTTGCAAGGGAGTGCAGGTTTGCTAAGTTTCAAGCAAACATGATGACTGAGAAACCAAAGCTGGAGCTCAAAGAAATCCCTATTACTGAAACAAAGGCTTTGGTTGCTCAAGAGAATTTATCAGAGGTTGACTGGAGTGAAGAGTTTGATGATGAACCAGTGACCTACTGTATGGTAGCAGTGGAAGAAGCAGTTGAAGATTCAGTGGAAGAATTGGACTGGAGCACTGCTTTTGATGAGGAACCTGAACATGCTACTTTGGAATTCAGAGATTGTCTAGGAGGATTTGATTGGAGCTTGGAGAGTGAAGATGATCCTGTTCTACTTGCAATGGTGGCTACTTCACCAAGTTCTCCCCCTATCTCTGAGGTATGCTCAAATTGTCATGATTTTTATCAAAAATTACTTGGCAGTTATGTGATTGAAAGAGATAATTGTGTTAGGGCTAGGTCTGAGGTAGTTGGTTATCAAATAACTTTAGAGTCAATGGAAGCCAAAATATTAACACATGAAAATAATGAAATGGCTTGGGCTGAAAAGTATGAGCAACAGGATTACCAGTTAAAACTAAGTGAATGGAAACTAAATTGTAAAATTGCTGAAATTGAGAAATTGACTAAGGAAAGAGATGATTTGTTAGCAAAGTTTGATGCCTGGAAAGAATCTGGTCTGTCACATGTTACTTATGTTCAAAAACAGAGAAGAGCTTACATTAGAACTGGCTTAGGTTTTGGTATGGACTTTGATAACATAGAAGAGAATCAATCTGGTGATGACCTAGAGGATATAACCACTAATGATGATGAACTCATTAATTATGTAGACACATCTAGTAATGAGGATTCAATTTGTGAACCACCTCCAGAATATAAGAAAGACAAGGGTTATCATGCTGTCCCACATCCCACTGGTAGTCATCAACCCATAAGACATGATGTTTCTCATTTTGGAGTAGACAGTTTAGAGTTTAGGAAAAAGCTTATTGGTCAATCTAGGTCTGAAACCCCAAAAGAAACTGTTGAAAACAATGTTCAAAGTCAAGCAGTACCTTCAACTCAAAATACTGCTCCACAAGCAGTACCTTCAGGAAAACCTTTTCAAAACAGTACTGCTAAACCTTTTTAGGATAACTTTGGTCAAAACAGGTTCAATCATTCACCTAGAAGGCAAAATAGTTTTGGTCATAGACATAGAAGAAGTCACTTTGGGAGTATGGGTCAAAAATTGTGTTTTGTGTGCTTTAGTCCTACTCATTTAATCAAGGATTGTGAACATCACTCAGAATACCTTAGAAAATTTCCAAAGCATAGGTCTGCCAATCAGAAACCTAGAGAGCACAAACCAGTCTGGAATAATTCAAATAGAGTCAATCACAGCAATTTCTCACCAGACCATAGGTACCCTCACCAGAGAAGACCTTTTTTTAAACCACCAGTACCTTCCCAAAGTACTGCTCCATCAAAACAAGGTACTGCTAACACTTCTTGGAACAGGTATCCTAGGAGATCTCATTACTATCAACCTAGAAGGTATTATAATTCACATAGGGGATCTAGATCACAGGAACCAAGTGTTAAAACCGAATGGGTTAAGAGAGAAAGTACTGCTGAGGGACAAACAATACTTTCAACAAAAAGTGAATCAGATGTTTTTGTGATACAAGAAAAAGAGAATGAACTTGTAAAAGAGAGTTTTGAAAATCCACATGCTAAAAATCAAAAGATAATTCTGGATCATGTTTTAAAAAATAGTGGGAATTACATACTCAAAGAATTTGAGTTTGTAACTCCACAAGGGGAACACAAGTCAGTAATGGCTTGGGTTTCTAAAAGAAACTAACTCTCTAAATCTTTGTGCAGGGCAACCCAGAAGAGGAACTTAAAGATCATTTGATTGTCGATAGTGGTTGCTCTGGAAGTATGACAGGAGACAAGGAGATTCTGTCTGATTTTAGATCTATTAGTGGAGGAAGAGTTGCATTTGGGAATGATCCCAATGGAGGAAGAATTACTGGAAAAGGAACCATCAAAGCAGGGCGTATAGATTTTGAGAATGTTAGATATGTGAAGGAGCTCAAGTTCAACCTATTGTCAGTCTCTCAAATCTGTGATAAAAAGCATCATGTGTTATTCACTGACACAGAATGTCTCATCCTTTCCTCTGAATTCAAAACTGTTGATGATAACTTAGTAGTACTTAGAGTACCAAGAACTAATGATGTGTATAGTCTGGACATGAAGAGTCTTCATTCTTATGGGAGAGCCACATGTTTGGTGGCAAAAGCAACATCTGAAGAAGCACATCAGTGGCATAGAAGATTGGGCCATGTCAATTTCAAGAATATCAACAAACTGGTCAAAGAGAATTTAGTTAGAGGTTTACCTTCAAAGACTTACAAGAATGATCACTCATGTTTGGCGTGCAAGAAGGGTAAACAACACAAAGCTTCATGCAAGAAGCTTGAGGAGAGGACTATTAGAGAACCTTTGGAGCTGTTACATATGGATTTGTTTGGACCTGTTTCTGTAGCAAGTTTAAACAAGAAAAAGTATTGCTTGGTTGTAACAGATGATTGTAGCAGATTCAGTTGGGTATTTTTCTTGGGATTTAAAGATGATACTTTTGATGCTATTCAGACTCTCATAATAGCATTTGAAAACCAATTGAGACTCAAGGTTAGAGGTATTAGATGTGACAATGGAACTAAATTCAAGAACAAGCTTATGGATGAATTTTGTGCAAACAAAGGAATCAAGAGGGAGTTCAGTATTGCAAGAACACCACAACAGAATGGTGTTGCAGAGAGAAAGAATAGGACTTTGATTGAAGCAGCCAGAACAATGCTAGCAGATTCACAACTACCTATTCAATTCTGGGCTGAAGCTGTAAGTACTGCTTGCTATGTACTTAACAGAGTATCAGTTACTAAGCCACAGATGAAGACACCTTATGAGTTGCTGATGGGCAACAAACCCAACATTCGATTTATAAAGCCTTTTGGATGCCCTCTTACTATTTTGAATACAATTGATAATCTGGGTAAGTTTGATGGCAAGTCAGAAGAAGGTTATTTATTGGGTTATTGTACCAACAGTAAGGGCTTCAGAGTGTACAATAGAGTCACTAAGAAGGTTCAAGATTGTCTTCATGTTGAATTTTTAGAAGATCAAGACAATCAGAAAGGTAAAGGTCTTGATTGGATGTTTGATCTTGAAGTTTTAACTCCTTCTATGAACTATGTACCTGTTAGAGAAGAAAATCAACCTGTGCACAATGGAGAAGATTTACAATATGTTGTTCATGGAGTCCATATTCGACCTGATGCAATTCCTGATGAAGAACCAATATCTGTTGAACCAAAGAAAAATACTGATGCACCAAAATCCTCATTGTCTGCTGAGGATCAATCTATTCAAGAAGAACTTAATCAGATGCTTCTTCAAGATGTTTTAGCACATTCTTATACTAATGATCAAAGAAGAGCTTATAAAGAGGCAAAGAAGAAGAACAAGACTGCAGAGTACTCTTACAGTACTTTTGACCAAAGTACTGCTGCACCAGTTACCAGTACTTTGGATGATTTGGATGATCCTACCATGCCTGGATTAGAAGATACTGATGATGAGTTTGAAGATGAAAGTATTTTCTCAAATTCTAATGAAGATGCTGATTTTACTAATTTGGAAGATACTTATGGAGTTCCACAGTCTCCAAACTTAAGAATTCATAAGAATCATCCTACTGATCAAATCATTGGTCCTTCTACTTCTGGAGTGATGACTAGACACAAAGCTAAGAGTTTTACTAAACCTCATAATGCTTTACTTAGCTTTGTCTATAAACAAAACAGACTGAATCATAAGGACCATCAAACATGTCTGTTTACTTGCTTTATTTCTCAAGAGGAACCCAAGAATATTGCTCAAGCATTGACTAAAGAAAGTTGGGTTGAAGCTATGCAAGAAGAATTGCTACAATTCAGACTTCAAGAAGTTTGTGTATTATGTGATCTTCCTGATGGTAAGAAGGTCATTGGTACAAGATGGGTGTTCAGAGTCAAGAGAGATGAAAGAGGGAATGTCAGCAAAAACAAAGCAAGGTTAGTTGCACAAGGTTACAGACAAGAAGAAGGAGTTGATTATGATGAAGTGTTTGCTCCTGTAGCAAGGATAGAAGCTATTCGAATTTTCCTTGCTTTTGCTTCTTATATGGGATTTCAGGTTTATCAAATGGATGTCAAGAGTGCCTTTTTATATGGTACGATTACAGAGGAAGTATATGTCAAACAACCTCCTAGTTTTGAAGATCCTAAACATCCAAACAAAGTCTACAAAGTTGTCAAAGCTCTGTATGGCTTACATCAGGCACCTAGAGCTTGGTATGAAAGGCTCTCTACCTTTTTATTACAACATGGTTATAGGAGAGGAGCCATTGATAAGACCTTGTTTATCAAGAGAGATAAGAAGGATATCATGCTAGTTCAAGTGTATGTAGATGATATCATCTGTGGAGCTACCAAACAGTCTATGGTCAAGGAGTTTGAGAAGCTGATGCAGAATGAATTTCAAATGAGTTCAATAGGTGAGTTAACTTTCTTTTTGGGACTTCAAGTTAAGCAGTCAAAGGAAGGAATTTTCATAAGTCAAGACAAGTATGTAACTGACATACTTAAGAAGTTCAATTTTGATGACATGAAGCCTGTTACTACACCTATTAAATCTATCAACTCATTGGGCAAGGATGAAGATGGACAACCAGTAGAAGTGAAGTTATACAGATCCATGATTGGCTGTCTTATGTATCTTACTGCATCAAGGCCTGATATCATGTTTGCTGTTTGTTTATGTGCAAGATATCAAGTCTCACCCAAGGTCTCTCACATGAATGCAGTGAAGAGAATTTTTTGTTATTTGAAACAACAACCTAAGTTGGGGTTGTAGTATCCGAAGGATTCACCTTTTCACTTGGAAGCTTTTTCAGATAGTAATTATGCAGGTAATAACTATGACAGAAGATCAACCATAAGTGGATGCCAATATCTTGGAAGAAGATTAGTTTCATGGCAGTGTAAGAAGCAAACAATTACAGCGACATCATCAACTGAAGCAGAATATGTGGCTGCTGCAAGCTGTTGTGGCCAAGTGTTGTGGATGCAGAATCAACTCTTGGATTATGGATTCAATTTCAAGAATACTCCTATCAATATTGATAATGAGAGTACCATTTGCATTGTGAAGAATCCAGTTTATCATTCCAAGACCAAGCATATTCAGATTCGGCACCATTTCATCAGAGATTGTTATGAGCATAGGCTCATAAATGTTGTCAAGGTGCATACAGATGATAATGTAGCTGATTTACTCACCAAAGGATTTGATGTTTCTAGATTTACTCATTTGGTGGTGAGTATTGGCATGATCAATTACTGAGCTACATTTAAGGGGAGGACTATTTAGTGTAAGTATAGTCCTATGTATTGCTTAAGGGGAGGATATTTATGTTTATTTGTTGTTGTAAGGAAGAGAATGGAAAAGTACTGCTTTTTGCTTTTATGAAAGTACTGCTTGGAAAGTACTGCACACGTGGAAAGTACTATTCTAACGGTAATATTGTGGGGTAATTACACCTAACGGTAACTTTGTTATTGATGGTTGTGATTTTTTAAATCTCACCTATAAATAAATACTCTCCGAATTTCCCTCTCATATTGATATCTCCTAATCTTTTTCATAGTTCTCTCACTTTCATCTATATTATTCGTTCTATCTCTTACCATGATCATATAATCATCAATGACGAGTCGTAATACTGTTTCCAAACACAACATGGTGGCGAATTTAGACAAGACTGAAGCGAATGTAATCTTTCATGATATTATCGATTTTCTTACTGGATCGCCAATTAGTTATGCGCTATTAGTAGAACTAGATGTTATTGAGCCCTGGATTCAACAATTTTGGGAAACTGCTAGGGTTCAATGGAGAATGATGAAGAATATATTCATGCTATGGTTGCTGGGAAAAATGTCAAGATTACTGAAGCCTCTATTCGTGAAGATTTATTGTTTAATGATGCTGATGGGGCTGTTCGTTTTGATAAGCAACTGATTTGGGATACTTTTGGGCACATTGGTTATGAAGGGTCCTTAACTGAACAAACATTCAGGAAACCCTTATTTTGTCCTCACTGGAAATTTTTAGTGCATGTGCTGCTTCATTGTATTAGTGCTAAAAGTACATCATGGGAGCAATTTGGATCTAACATAGCATCTGCTATAGTAGGATTGGCTACTGATCGTATTTTCAATTTTTCAAGGCTAATTCTAGATGGAATGCTTTCTCATATTACTCATGGTTCAAAATCGTTGATGTATCCAAGATTTGTTCAAGTATTCCTCAATAAACAACTTTCTGATGTACCTAAACCTACAAGTCTTTTACCTGTTGTGGTACAACAAGCCAAAGTTTTCACTTTTATGGCTAGGAAGAGTGATTTATTCACTGGAAGGGACACTCCTTTAACTACTTCTATGATGGAAGTTGTTCAAGCTGTCAGAGCTGATGCTGCAGAAGATGAAGATAGAGAAGGTACTGCTTCTGAAGGTACTGCTACATTTCAAGGTACTGCTTCTGAAGGTACTGCTTCTCAGAGTTCTGCATCTCAAGAAGGTACTGCATCACAAGGTACTGCTTCGCAAAGTACTGAAGTTCAAGATGATGTTGCCGTTTCACCTTCTCCATCTCCTCAAAAATCTGTTCCTGATTCTCAATCAGAGGAACATTCACCAATTCAAGGAGACGATTCACATACTATACCCCCTGAAGGTTTGACATTGGATAATTATGTTTTGACAAGGGAGTTAGTCAAATTGAAGAAAACATTTGAGGCTCAAGCTAAACAGATTAAGAAGTTGAAGCTCAAGTTTAGAAGACTCAAGAATTTTGTCTGGCCATTGGTTCAACATCATCGTCTATGGGTCAAATCTAAAAACAAGGAGCAAAGGCAGTTTAAGAAGACTGAACGCCAAAAAGTTCAAAAACAATCTTCATTCCAATTGGGGAGGAATTTAGAAGAAAAGAATTTGAAAGAAGATGTTGTTAAGGAGAATGAACCTCAAGGTACTGAAGAATATATTAATATTGAAAGTACTGAAGAACATGAAAGGACTGAAGTTCAAAGTACAAATATTCAGCCACAAGAAACTGAAGAACAGGTTATTCAAAATACTGAGGAGCAAGTTATTGATGTTCAAGTTCAAAGTACTGATGATCAAGGTACTGCTGATCAAAGTACTGTTTTTCTCTTGGAACTTTCAGACAGGAATTGATTAATCCAAGGGTGTTAGACTTTGAAGAGGAAGCTGGTCCTTCAACTATTTTACATGAAGAAGAAGCTGATACACTCAAGCCTATACATACTGCAAGTGATGATGAAACCATTGCTATAATTTTGCAAGGTTTATCACAACCAAGGGGTGTTAGTATTTCAGGAGTGCAAGAAGAGGAACAACCAAGAGTTTCTCAAGCTATTATTGATCCAAAAGATAAAGGTAAGGGCAAGTTGGTAGAGACAAAGAAGAAAAAGAAACATACTTTAGCACAGATAAGAGCTGCTCAAGTTGCTATGAATGAGGAAGCAGCTAGAAAGTTTCAAGAGGAATTAAATGCTAAAGATAGAGAAGCTAAGGAAATTGAAGAAGCTCAGAATAGAGAAGCAGCTAATAAATTGCAAGAGGAATTGAATGCTGAAGCTGATGAACCATTAGAGTCACCTATTCCTGTTTCTTTTCTACCAAGAAGACCAAATCGAGCTAAAGACAGAAATGCAATGATGGCTTATTTAAAAAGTCAAGGGTATAAAGGATTGTAGAGGTTTAATTATTTTGAGATGAAAGAATTATATGATGCTGTTAGGGAAGCTTATAAGAAAAGTGTTGAAAGCATCAAAGATTATAAATATGATGCTGCTTGGAAAGAAAAAGATAGAAAAAGGAGCTTAAAAAGAAAAAGAAAAACTGAAGTTGAAGAAATACATTCATCAAAGAAAGAGAAAGTTTAGTTACGATCTGATACTAATGATGAACTAAGGAATTACTTAAGAATAGTGGATTTTGAGTATTCTACAGATGATGCTGAGATGAAAATGAACAAATCTCAAATTATTGCTTTTGAAGTTGTAGAATCAAAAGATGGAAGTTATCTGATGTTTCATAGAGATGATGAAAGTTTCAGAGTGTTCAACAAGCTATGGGATTTATTGCACATCATAGATAGAGTGGATTTATTTTATTTATATCATGTGGTGCGAGATTATTTTGAACAAAATCCATCAGAAGGAGCTGGTTTAGTATTGCTTGGAGATCTCACAACTGTATGGGAAACTGAAGAACAAAGCACTGCTGAAATTTGGAAGAATCAAGAGAATTGGGAGATTGTTAGCTGGAGATTCTTTGAAGAATCTGGAGTACATGTTCTAGAGCTAGAAGATGGAATTATGATTCACATGTTAGCTGATAGAAGATATCCTCTTACACCAGAACTTATGAGGAGGATGCTGGAGCATGGAATGGAAGTAGAAGAAGATAATGAAATAGCATGTCTGGTCATCAAGTTGTTTATCAGATGGACTACAATTGCTGATGATGATGAATAACTGGTATGAATCTTAATTGATTAAATTTTTGATATATCAGTACTTTATTCAAAGTACTGCTGATCAAACAGTACTTTCATCAAAGTACTGCTTGCAGATTTTAAACCAGTTACTGATTTAAAAAAAAATTTGTTAAGTAATAAATGTTTTGAAACAAAGGTTAAAAGAAATAAATGGTTTTTGAGATGGTAATATCAATAGGTTATCAATCCACCATGGTTACAAAAGGATTGACTAATCCATGAGCAAACGACTCTGGTAAAGATATTTCAAATCCGTTTTTAGTTAACAACTTGCTAATAAGTTGTATGGTCATCAACTCACCATATCAGTAATGTGAAGAGTTGGCTAGCCCACAAGAAAATGGCTTGTGGTAAAGGCTGTGGAAAAACCATTATATGGTAATTAGTTCACCATGATGAAAGAACTAACTAGTCCAAAAGGGTACAGCTTTTGGTAAAGACAAATCAAATCTGTTGATAGCTGATGATTTGCTAAAAATCATATGGTTATCAGTGTACCATGATCTTACACATCAAAACATTTGGCTACTCCAGAGTTAATGGCTTTGGTAAAGAGAACTCAAATCCATTAAATTTTCAATGATTCACCTCTCATAGGAGTTTACACACCTGGAAGTGATGAGAATAGACTGAAACTTAACTGAATTAAATGTACACATTGTCTTATGTTGCTGAAAAGATGGAGCTTGCTGAATGTTGCTGAAAAGAAATAAGATTGTTGATTGATGCTGAAAAGAATTATACAAATCAAGACTACTTTGATGATGATATAAGCAGAGAAACTACAAAGATAAAATCTGAAGATAAAGTCACAATTCCTCTTTGAAGATAAAGATGTTAAAGCTAAATCCACAAAGGAACTTGAAATCAAACAAGTAGAATTCAAGTTAGGGGAGGATTGTTGGGATACATAAGATTAAAGTACTGAAGATTAACAAAGTACTGCAAGAAGTCAAAGTACTGCTAAGTTAAAGTCAAAGTACTGCTTATTCATCGAAGTACTGCAAAGTTTAAAGTCGGTTGTATTAGATTAAAGATAGAAAGTAATGTTTATCTAGAACTTTCTAAGTATTGTTTACTTGACGTACAAGGATAAGAATTGTAAATCGTTTAGGGTTATCCTTAAGCCTATAAAAGGATCCCTAGACTGATATTAGATATACGCGACATTATTAGAGTTTTAGAGAAGTTCGATATTATTAGAGTTGTTAAAGAGTCTGCATAATAAGCAGAGTTAGAGTTATTAATAAAATCGTTCAAAGTTAAAGTTATTCTTCTTAGCTTTGTTAAGTAAATTCCGCATACTTAATAGAGTTTGCTCAGTGTTTTCATTGTTAATAACTTAGGATTTATCCGAGGTTATTAAACCTTAACAAGATATTTAAGTTAGTTTGGTTAGAGTACATCGATCCAACAGTCTAGAATTGCCAATTATGTTTTTATAATGTTTGATTGCCATGATTATTTAGGATGTATTGCTATACAACTTTTTTGGGACATCTCCTTTGAAAGACCAGTGGAGAGTTATACATGAATACATGAAAAAACATATTTGGCTCGACAAGGAACTTCCTCAGTCTTTCCCGACATTCAATGAAGCAAGACATAGTATTTTGTGTTCTGAATTGAAACAGTTGTATGTGGCCATAACTCGGACAAGGCAAAGGCTATGGATTTATGAGAACAAAGAGGAGCTATCCAAGCCAATGTTTGACTACTGGAAAAGGAGGGGACTCGTTCAAATACGAAAGCTGGATGACTCAGTGGCACAGGCTATGCGAGTCGCAAGCAGCCCTCGGGAGTGGCGGGAACGTGGAAAAAAGGCTAGTTTCGTTTCCTATTTCTGCTTTAGTTATCTTATGTTTTGTTCTTTATTACTTATCTTATTTGTCATGCTTTCATATTTTTTATTTTGTTCCTCTTTGGCATATTAAGATAAGATATTATTAGAGATATTGAATTCAAGCATAACTTTTCCCTTATGTGACCTGTTCATTTGATTGGAGATATGTTTAATACATGATTCACATGTCACAAAAGAGAATAAAATAAATGCTACGTTTAAGCATAAAAAAAGTTTTGTATAATAATGCGTTCAAAGAAAACTTATCTTGAATGATAAATAGACATGAAAATAACAACCTTGGTCACAGACTTGCTTTGTCTATTTAGAGTAACTACTAAAACTTAGGGGCGTACACTGCAAAGTCACTGTTTATAAGACCAGCAAGTTTTCATTATTAGTTCTTTATCTAAATAGTTAACTTATTTGGTCTGTGGACATATAGAATCACTTTTCCGAGCTCCCTGATATACTTATAGCTCCCTTTTGGCATGCAACAAAATCTGCACATATATATGGGCTACCAAGTTTTTAATGTTTATGTTTTTGAATCGCACAGTGACACATGTATGTCCAGTCAGTCACTAGATCCCCTCAGTAGTTGCTGACCAAGGTGTTGTGCTAAACGTAATTTAGGATTCTGGATCTACCTGAAGGTTTTCATTGTTTCATAATGCTTGATACTTCCTCCATTCCCAAACCAACTTTTGACCTTGTACATAATTAAAAAGTTAACTCATATTCAAATAGGCAGATTGGTTATTCTGGTTTAAATCAAACATACTAACTTAAGTCAGAAGAATGAAAGGGTAAACAGGTTAAACTTAAATCTATAAATGGAGTTAGGCAGTCCGAGTGATTTTCCAATGCTCCACAGGCCAAGAGGGGAAAAGTGGCCACTTGAACACACAAGTAGAGTTTGGCTGAAGTATATAAACTAAAAGTTTATTTTGTTTGCGAGAGTATCCGAGAACTATAAATTTCAGTACTTATTCGTATAACTTATCTCTTCATTTACTAAATTATTGATTGTATAAATATATGAGTATCTTATTTGATATGCTTTCATGATGTTTATATGGTTTTCAGCTTTTCTATGAGAATAATTTTGTGATGGCAAGAATGTGTTTTGAAAGAGCTGGAGACACAATGTGGGAGAAGTTGGCAAAGGCTTGTGGTCTAAGAGCATCGGCTAATCAAATACGGGGAACACATCCAGAATCCTATTTCAGTTATCTTAGAGAAGCAGCGGGACTGTTCGAGTCTATTGAGAATTTTGAGTCCGCTGCATCATCATATTGTGATTTGGGGGAGTATGAAAGAGCTGGTAACTTCTTTATCTAGTCATATATACGTTTCCTAAAAAAGAGCAAATAGGTGTAAGTCGGTCGGAACGGACCTGTTTCAACCCCAGTAAACATTACCCATTTTGAACTTGTGTGTTTCTGCAGGAAAAGTCTATATGCTTAAGTGTGGAAAGTTTGACGCAGCAGCGCAGTGTTTCACTCTAGCAGGGTGTTATAGTGAAGCCGCAGAAGCCTATGCCAAAGGAGATCAGTTCACCAGTTGTTTGTCAGTTTGCAAAAGAGGGAAACTTTTTGATATAGGCATGCTATATATACAAAACTGGGAACAACGTGCTAATGTTAAAAGTGAAGAATTAGAAATTAAACAAGAATTTTTGGAGAGTTGTGCTCTTTATTACCATGAACATAAAGATTCTGAATCCATGATGAAATTTGTCAAAACATTCTCATCTATGGAATATAAAGGTACTTCAAACTCTTGACGCCCTCCGTAAGTCAAAGTCAAACGGTTCTATGTTTCACCAAAGCACATCTCTCCTGCACATTTTTGAGGTCTCCAAGTTTCTTTTAGACTTTTATCATAACCTCACAAATGCTTATAAAAAGAGGTTGCAGTATTTCCTTGGAATTTCATTAAGTTACATTGATATTGTGTTTCCATTAGACTGGTGGAAATCAGTCGACAAGGACTTGGTTTCCCTAAAGGATACTGATCTGTCGGTGAACTTACTCGAGGAGATTATTCTTCAAGCTGTTGACATCAAAGCTCTCGAGAGGGTAATTATTATATGTCTATGTTCAAGAGTATCAGTAGCAGTCTACGAGAATCTCATTAATAAGCTCAAGAGTAAACCTCAATTTCAATCATTTGTTGAGAAATTTAGGGATGGTGGATTGAAAGATGTTTTGGTTGCCCCAACACTTCAATGTGCTTTAGAAGATAACTGTTAGTGGGCTTATGTGTTAGTGAGCTTATATCTTGGGCTTATATGTATTTGGCTCATCATGGGCTTAGGGTTTTGGCATTGTATTTTGTATATAAACTCATTGTTCACTGATATTCAATATACACAATTCACAGAAGTATTAACATCTCACATGGTATCAGAGCAATGAACCATCTCAACTGCTACACCAGCCCTCACCCACCAACTGCTACACCAGCCCTCACCCTATCCGACAAGCTTATGGCAATGAACCATCTCACTACGTTTGTCCCTGAAAAGCTTGATGTTGAGTCCATGAACTACACGTCGTGGGTTTATTATTTTTACAGCTTGTGTGATGGCTATAAGATTCTGGATCATCTTGTTGATCCGGAACCGGCTCCATCTTCATCCGTTGAACCTCCCGTTCCACCAACTAAAGATGATGAATGGTACAAGATCGATTTTATTATTCGGTCTTGGATTCTATCTACACTTGCTCATACTCTTCGCAAACGTGTTGTTGACCTCAACCCCACCACTGCTAAAGATGCTTGGAAATTTCTTGCGACCATTTTTCAAGATAACAAACGACCTAGGGCAATGGCTTTGAAAGCACAACTACGTAACCTAAAGCTTGGGGACCTGTCCATGGATACGTATTTTCAAAAGATAGAATCCATTGTATCGGTTCTTAAAGGTCTTGGCGCACCTCTTGGTCATAATGATATTGTTACTTTTGCCATTGAAGGCTTACCCTCTACGTATGACATGATCACCACAGTTATTGCTAGTATGGAGCCTTTTCCCGATCTCAAAACCGTTCGATCACTCTTGACTACTCATGAGATGCGTCTCAAATCATAGGTTCAAGACTCTATTGTTGAGGCTACTTCAGGTTCTCAAATGGCGTTGTTGGCAAAACCTAACTCTAATAATAGACGGTCTTCGACTTCGGTTTCCTTGGAAAAAGTACATAGTCCGTGTTGGAGTTTTGCTAAGGGTACTTGTCGTTTTGGTGAAGCATGTAGGTACCTTCATAATGGGGTCCATGGCAAATCCCCTGTGCCATCTCGCTTTTCTGGTTCAAATGGGTCGAGTGGGGCGCGTTCCGACTTAGACCTTCTTACCAATTTGTTAGCCAAATTCGGATTACAAGCTTCTACAAAAACTACACAACCTGTTGCTTACTCTGTGTCCACTCCACCAGGCTTCCAGGCCCAATCGGCCCAAACCATTATCCCACCCAACCCCTTTCAGCCTCCGCTTGTTTATCATGGGGGGGGGGGGGGTCGTCTACTATCTGGCCTGGGCAATCACCGCAGGGGGGTCAACAGATGCCGGTTCCAGTTTTTCCACAAGGGGTTCAGTATAGCTTGCCAGGGGTTCACTATTTGACTGGGTCACCACAGCAGGTCACCGCCGGTTCTATTCTACAGGGTCCGGGTCAATTTTCTCCTTCTGGCCCGGTTCAGTTTGGGCTTCCATCTGGTTCAGCACCGCAGGGGTCATCAGGACCGGTTCTTTTTGGTCAGTTATCGGGAAAGCAATTTTCGGGTACGGGTCAGGCGACTACCTTGCCACATGCGTTTACTTCTCCTACTGTTCAGGATCTGGCAGCCGGTGACTGGAATATGGATACAGGTGCGAGTTCTCATCTTAATAATTCTGTACACTGTCTTAGTGATATTCTTAATGAGTGCATTTATCCATCTGTTGCCGTTGGTGATGGGCGTTTCATTCCTGTCACCAACTCCGGTCACAGTTTATTGTCCACTCCGTTTCGTCCACTTCATTTAAATAATGTCTTAATCACTCCTCATATTGTAAAAAATTTAATTTCGGTTCGTCAATTTGTTCGTGATAATTATTGTACTGTCGAATTTGATCCTTTTGGTTTTTCTGTGAAGGACTTCATAACACGACGGGTACTCCTCCGATGTGATAGCACGGGTGATCTCTACCCTGTTACGAAGCCGTCTCCTATTCCTCAAGCTTATCTTGTGAGTCAGTCTACGTGGCATCAACGACTTGGACATCCAGGAAGTGAAGTGTTGCGGCGTCTTGTGTCTAGTGATTCTATTTCTTGTAATAAAGAGAAGCTTCCCGTTCTTTGCCATGCTTGTCAGCTTGGCAAACATGCGAAGCTTCCATTTGTTAGTTCATCTAGTTCTGTTACTTCACCTTTTGATATTGTGCACTCGGATTTGTGGACTTCCCCAATTCCGAGTCTTTCTGGTTTCAAGTATTATGTTTTGTTTCTGGATCATTATTCCCACTATGTTTGGGTTTATCCATTATTGAATAAATCTGATGTTTTGTCTAAATTTCTTTTGTTTCGTAACTATGTTCGTACTCAGTTTCAGTGTGAAATTAAGTCATTTCAGTGTGATCATGGTGGTGAGTTTGACAATCATGCTTTCCATAACCTTTTTAATGATAATGGCATCCAATTTAGATTTTCTTGCCCACGTACCTCACAACAAAATGGTAAATCTGAATGAATGATTCGCACAATTAATAACCTTATTCGCACCTTATTATTTCAAGCACATTTACCTCCTAACTAACATGGCTGTTTATCTATTAAACATTTTACCTTCTCGTGCTATCAATAATGAGATACCTTTCACCCGCCTTTTTGATGCCAAACCTGATTATAGTATCCTTCGTGTTTTTGGCTGTCTTTGTTATCCCCATATTGACACCAATCATAAATTAGGACCACGTGCTACCCCTTCCATCTTCTTGGGACACGCTGCCAATCATTTCGGCTATCGTTGTCTTGACCTTAACACCAATAAAATTATCATTTCCCGCCATGTTACCTTTGACAAAACAGTTTTTCCGTTTCACTCTTCCAATACCACTAAGCCTACACCCTCGTATGAGTTTTTAGAGGACTCTGCTCATCTCATTTCCACCATTATTCGCACCACCCCAATTTCAGCACCGTCCTCAACTTTGCCTACACCGGTTGTTACGCCTGATCCTCCGTCACCCACACCACCTTTGCCTACACCGGTTGTTACGCCTGATCCTCCATCACCCACACCACCTTCACCACCTACATCACCCACACCACCTACACCGCCTACACCTACTGCGCCTACTCACCCTATGGTCACACGTTCTCGTGTCGGGACTTTTCGTCCCAATCCTAAATATGCGGGTCATGTGTCTGTTGTTTCTCCCTTACCAAAATCGTATAAGGATGCTTTTAATGATCCTAATTGGCGTTCTGCTATCTATGATGAGTATAATGCACTTATTAAAAATAAAACTTGGACTAGTGTACCTCGACCTGAGGGCGCTAATGTTGTTCGTTGTATGTGGTTATTTCGCCATAAGTATTTGGCTGATGGTACTCTTAGTCGATATAAGGCACGTCTTGTTGCCAATGGTAGTACACAGATTGAGGGTGTCGATGTTGATGAGACTTTTAGTCCGGTTGTTAAGCCAGGCACTATTCGGACGGTTCTTAGTTTAGCTATTTCTCGACATTGGCCCGTTCATCAACTTGATGTCAAGAATGCATTTTTACATGGTGATTTGACTGAGACCGTTTATATGCATCAGCCTCCCGGATTTCGGGATCCTGAGCATCCGGATTATGTTTGTTTGTTACAGCAATCTCTTTATGGTCTTAAGCAGGCCCCTCGGGCTTGGTTTCAGCGGTTTGCTGCGTATATTACTACTGTTGGTTTTAGTTCTAGTCGGTGTGACTCTTCCTTATTCATTTATCGACAGGGTGATGATACTGCTTTTTTGTTACTTTATGTGGATGATATTATTCTTACTGCTTCTTCTGATTGCTTGTTACAGCAGCTTATAGCTTCCCTACATCGGGAGTTCTCTATGACAGATTTAGGTGCTCTTAATTATTTTTTGGGTATTTCAGTTACGCGTGAATCTTCAGGGATGTTTTTGTCACAACGTAAGTATGCTATGGAGATTCTAGAACGTGCACATATGCTTGGGTGTAATCCTTCTCGAACTCCTATTGATACTGAGTCCAAGTTGGGTGATGATGGTACTCCGGTTGTTGATCCTACATTATACAGGAGTCTTGCAGGTTCTCTTCAGTATCTTACCTTCACTCGACCTGATATTACTTATGCAGTCCAGCAGGTTTGTCTTTATATGCATGATCCTCGAGAGCCCCATTTTTCTGCTCTTAAGCGGATATTACGTTATGTTCAGGGGACTTTGGCCTATGGTTTACAGTTGTTCTCTTCTAGTACTGATTCTTTGGTGGCCTACTCCGATGCTGATTGGGCAGGTTGTCCGACTACTCGTCATTCTACTTCGGGGTATTGTGTGTTTCTTGGCAACAATTTACTCTCCTGGTCCTCGAAGCGTCAGCCGACTCTTTCGCGTTCCAGTGCTGAAGCTGAGTATCGTGGTGTTGCCAATGCAGTTGCTGAAACATGTTGGATTCGGAATTTACTTCGTGAGCTTCACACTCCATTATCTTCTGCTACTATTTTTTACTGCGATAATGTGAGTGCTGTCTACTTGTCTTCTAATCCGGTTCAGCATCAACGTACAAAGCATATTGAGATAGACATTCATTTTGTTCGGGACTTGGTTGCTGCTGGACAGGTTCGGGTTTTACATGTTCCCTCTCGCTTTCAGTTTGCTGATATCTTCACTAAGGGCTTGCCTTATGCATTGTTTTCTGAGTTTCGTGACAGTTTGAGTGTGCGTTCTACTCCCGCTTCAACTGCGGGGGAGTGTTAGTGGGCTTATGTGTTAGTGAGCTTATATCTTGGGCTTATATGTATTTGGCTCATCATGGGCTTAGGGTTTTGGCATTGTATTTTGTATATAAACTCATTGTTCACTGATATTCAATATACACAATTCACAGAAGTATTAACATCTCACAATAACTTTAGAGTCGCCTCCGGTCACCTCACAGTTTAGGGTATCTAGTGGACCGTCTTCTTCTAATGCAAACTTTCACTTCAGAAAATTCTTACACAACAAGATCTTCATTTGTTGGATCATTTACACATATTCAATCTGCTTCAACTTTATCTATTGGCCCTTCTCCAAATCTGAGCGTTCTTGTTGAAAGAATCGATGATATTCTCTGCTTTAGTGAAATTAGTATGGTATGGATTAAAATATCAAAGATTGATGTCTCTTATTATCCACTGTTAGTACTAAAGATGGTTATGATACTTTCCTTAATATGTCTGAAGGCACCAAATTATTCTCCTAAGCTACTTGACTTTCTGTCTAGTTACGACAATATTGCTTATTTTCTTCCAAAGAAGTTTGTGTGTAGTCTTCTAAGGAAAAGGATAAACCAAAAACTGAACTTGGATCCAGAAGTTGTTGCAGAAGCGTTTTTGAGCATTGATGATCCTCTCCTGATTGTTAGATCGGAAAATGTGAGTCCTAAAATCAATTGCTCCTTGTGCTATATTTGTTGACCTTGAGAAATCTAAAGAGGAGATAATGAGGTTGCGTTTAGTTGAGGGAAAACACCCTTGTTTTCCACAAAATGTTTTGTGAAAAACAAGGAAAACAGAGATCGTGTTCAAATCAACGTTTTCCAACAAAATGTTTTGCAAAACACAAATTCCTTATTTCCTAACTTAACAAGGAAAATTACAAAACAAATTTTAGTTGTTTTCCATGTTTTCCTTTGTAACCCTCAACCCTCCCTCCCTTTCTTCAAAACAGAAAATAGAAACATTAACTAAACGCGTTTTCTATATTTTCAAGTGTTTTGTGGAGATTAGTTCTCCTTCCAAATTTTTACAAAACTAGAGATAGAAAATAAGAGAATTTGTTCTCTAACTAAACGCACCCTGAGTATTTTGTTTCCAAAGAAGAACACACATAATGTCCACATGTCATCAATTAATGTTAACATGGGGACAATTCCTGAGTTATTGTCTTCAGGAACATTGCAAGATACTAACATTATGGATCGTGTGGAACTGCAAATGAATTGGAAAGTTTTAGAAGAAATATCTGAGGCTATTATTGGGAAGAAGGGAATGGCACTGAACAAGTTATCCACTGCGACTATGTTTAAGGTAATATACATCGTTGTGTTTGTATCAAATGATTTTTGTTAATGATATCGTTATTACTGTAAGTTTGATGCCTTATCATTTATCTGTTTCTTGCCAGAATGTTCTTGATATAAATAGGGGCACATTACTTACTGCCTTTGCGGCTCAAACTTCTTGTTGATGCAAGAGCTATACGTGATGCAAATGAAGATCTGAAGTTGCTTTCTTTTGCGTTTGACACAAGGTTAGACTTGCACCATAGTAAATCTTGAAGTGGTTTTTAAACTTCAAACCAATTTACACTTGAATTTGTATTAAGATTTCTTTTGTTTTTGGATCTTTTTTCAGTCGACTAGAATTGAAGCATTCAGTTATATTGAAGGGTGTGAGTCGTGCTGTCAAGGGGCTACAAAGTTATAGCTAGATAATTTCTTGAACCGTTCTTCCATGAACCAGGCATTAAAGGTTAAACAAACACGTGATTCAGTGGTGTTACAAAATCAAAGTGAATGTGATAACACTCAGGATGGCAACAACAAGAAAGGGAAGGGAAACAACAAGGAAAAGAAGAGTAAAACGAGCAAAGGTAAAAAGAAATGACACTGATGAAATAGTAGGGATATGGTATGGTTTTTTTTCTTGTACTGATGAAATTAATACTTTATGACACAGGATGTTATTTTGTGGGTTTGAAAATCATGGTGATGCATGTAAGAGTTCTGGTAGGCCTTTTAAGAACAGTTATGATCAATTATCAAGACAAAATGCTAACTAATGGATTCAC
Source organism: Chrysanthemum seticuspe (assembly GCA_019973895.1). Classification (NCBI taxonomy): domain Eukaryota; kingdom Viridiplantae; phylum Streptophyta; class Magnoliopsida; order Asterales; family Asteraceae; genus Chrysanthemum; species Chrysanthemum seticuspe. The sequence continues at coordinate 170,041,344 of BPTQ01000003.1, forward strand.
TGAATCAAAGTGCACTCTTGTTAAAAAAGGAAGCTTAACATTGATGTGAATTGTTTACCATAACTCAAGAATTGAAAATTTAGAACATACTTGACTTTTACATCATAACCTTGTGTCCTACATTAACACTTAATGGCGAAAAATACAATAAACATAGAGAAGAACCCATGCGTGTCTACCAAGAAACACCTTAAGTCCAAATAAACGACAAGTACACCATACTTAAATTTGTTAACTCATTATAAGATACATTGAAACCCAAATACTAACGGAATGTGAGAGGTTTCATGTTTAATTCTTACTTGGCGCAAACAACCCTAATGTGGCCACACCAACCTTCCCGAAAAAGGGGAGGGCTTTACTCGGTTTATATAGGCATTAAAGCTTCGTAAATGAGACTTGACTAACAATATTATAGGAAAATTAAAGTTAACTGATCGATCCTGAATAAAATCAGTCTACTTAGATCAGTCAAGACTTGAGTAATAAGTTAGAGGTTCATCATCAGTTAACTATCATCATACATTTATAAATTTATTCCATCAGCCGATTCTTATCCATACATTGACCATATTGAGTGATGCAAAACTGATACGTATCACATGGAATAAGAATGGGGACCATATTAAGTCTCCAGGTATGTACATAGCGTTTGAAATGGGTTAAAAGCAAATGAATGGAGGAGAACAGTCAATGAAGTCAATTTTAAAAAGTGACAGAATTGTCTATATCTTTGGCTTAGGGGTTGTTTCTTTTCTCCCTTAGCTAAGGGGTTGGGTCCACAAATACATTTAATAGTATTTCTTTTTTATGTAGGACCCACTTTTTCCTCTTAATTCCTCTATATCCATAAGGCAAGATATGTGAACACCTCCCCATTAAGTGGCTCTAATAGACATGGACCCCACATAATATATAAGGCTCTTGGTCTAGAAGAAAAAAGAAACACCCCCTTACTGTAATACGCATAGAGGTGAAAGATGTGTATTATATAGAGTCTTAGGCTACCCCCAATAACAACTCTCATCAACCCTCATTTTTCCTGCCACATCAGCTTTCTCTCTCTTGCAACCTACCAACAACCTTTTAGACACAGTAAGTCGACCTACACTATAAAAAAAAGGGCAAATGACAAAAAAATGCATCGAACTTGACACTTTTTATGATTGTGTGTAGCAAACTATTTTTTTTCTTATTGTGAGTACTGAACTTTCAAAATTCGATTATTGTGTGTATTTTGTGACCATTTTACCCTTAATTTTTTCAAATTTCGAAGGGTAAAATGGTCATTTTACATGGCAGAATAGTCACAATATACACATAATGATCGAAATTTGTAAGTTCAGTACATACAACAAGAAAAAAAATAGTTGGCTACACACAATCACATAAAGTGTCAAGTTCGATGCATTTTTTTGTCATTTGCCCTAAAAAATATACCTCACAAAAATACATTTTAATTATTAAAACACACACACAAACAACCACAACCATGACCGACAACCTTCAAAGACCTTGAAGCCACAATAAGGACAACCCTCAACAACCTTGACAACCCACTAGGTTGTCACCCTTATTGTGCATAGCCTTAAAAACACAGGTGATAAATTGGCTAGCTAGTTCTCTAACCTGTTGTGTTGGATAATATTGAAATGATTTTTGTCTTTGTTTTCGTGTCTTTTTTTCTCTCTTGTCTACCTGTCCTTCACTCTGCTACAGAAAGTAACATGTCTACGCCTACCTGTCCGGAAAGTTTTAGCTGTCCAGGTTTTGCCCCATTCAAGTACCCGTTTTACAATGACACTGATGAACGGTGCGGGTTGATCAAGGTCAAATGTAATTCAAAAGGTGGGGAAATTCAAATTGGGGAAAAGAAATATGAAATTTTTGGCAGGCTTGATTATAGCAGTTCTTCCGTTGCGATCCGTAACACAACATTTGAAAAACTTGTGAACAATACAAGCTGTGAAGCGCTTATGGATAATTTCACTTCTCCAAACCCTCTTTTGTATTCTGTTTCAATAACTCCCTTCCTCACTCTCTTTAAATGCACAAAAAATACCAGTTATGCTGAAGGAACGCATGCTTATTTTAACCATCCTAATTACAATAGCTACAACACATGCAAAGATCACATGTTCTACTATGAGGATTCAATCAGCAATGCAACAGTTCCAAGTGCTCTCCCGCGTACATGTGAAGTAATACAGTTGCCAATGAAAAGTTGGGAAGATAAAGAACATAATACAACCACCATAATTAAAACCAACATATTTTCCCTTCTCTCGCATAGGTTCCTTATTTCAATTTCATTGACACGTTCCTGTGAAAAGTGTCACAACAAGGGCGGCCGCTGTCTTGCGAACGAAGGACAGTTTCTCTGTTTAGATGCCAAAAAGGGTATTTACTTCTGGACTGTATATTATGTTTACTGCTGAATTCAATTTCATGGACACACACATGTATGAAAAGCACGGCTCTACACAGGGTTAGAAACTACTATTCATAAGTTAATTGAGTAAATCGTATGCAACAATTACTCACTATCAACCAACTACTACTATTACTTTTGGTATTTAGTTATTTACTACTCTAAGAAGTATAGATTTTTCACCAAATCATTTAATTATTTTATATATGAGCTCATATTTCTGTTGTTTGTGGTAATACATGTTAGATTAAATACGTTTAGTTAGTATATTAGTGTTTGATCTTTTGAGGCCTATATCCAATTTAGCATGAAGCAAGACTTGTAAGGTACGATCCCCTTCAATGTGCTAGTCTAAATTAGTTTCTACATGATTGTCTTCGCTGATTGGAAGGGGGCTTTCTTTCCAGGATTATGGACTTATTTGAATTTGCATAAATTCATTAGCTCCTCCTTTTTCTTTTTTTTTTTTTTTTTTCCTTTCGTTCTTTCTTTTTATAAGCTTATTATGGATTATTTAAGTCTATAAGGTTACTTTCTTAAGCTCATGAGCTTTTCCTAATTCAAATAAGCCCATAAGCCCATAAAATAAGCTAATCCAAACACCCCTAAGTCACAAACAGTCTATAATTATTTGGGCAGGTGTGGGATGAGCAACGGCACAGGGCCTCCAATTTTTAGGGGGCCCAAATTTTAATACATAGGTTTAGGTAAAAAAAAATTATGGATAATTTAATCCTGTTAACAGATGATTTTAAATAGAGAATATGAGAATCTTTTCGACAGAAGAAAAAAGATATCAACCTGCATGTTAATGGTTAATGGAAAAAAATGTAAATGAACATAAAAGTTGATTTCTTGGTTGCCTGATGTGTAAGATGATAATTTTTAATAAGTATAAAAGAACATGAAAGCTAATTGCTTATTCTTTGTATATGCAGAAGAAAAAAGGAAACCAGTAGCTTTCGTCACGGGTAATATATCATACTCAACTTTTTACGAGTCAAATTACCACTTCAACTTCAATATCAATAGTAGCTAATTCAAGAATGTTTGATGCAGCACTTACTGCAGGAAGTGTGACTATATTGGTTGTTCTAATCTTATGCATCATAAGGAAACTGAAACAGAGAAAAAGGACAAAGAATCACCCCAACATTGAGAATTTTATAAAGAATCATCAATTCTTGGATCCAAAAAGGTACTCTTATTCACAAGTCAAAAAGATGACAAACTCCTTTAAATTGAAACTAGGCCAAGGTGGCTTTGGTTCTGTGTATAAAGGGACGCTAACCAATGGAAGCCTAGTGGCAGTAAAGGTTTTAAGCGCATTGAAAGGTAACGGGGAAGATTTTATTAATGAAGTTGCGACTGTTGGCAGGACTTCCCATGTTAATATTGTCAAGCTTGTAGGATTTTGTTTAGAGGGCCATCAAAGAGCTTTAATATACGAATTCATGCCTAACGGATCCCTTGAGAAGTTCATATGTAGTATGGAATCCCCAAGTAATAGCCAACTTGGGTGGGAAAAGTTAAACCAAATTGCTATTGGGATTGCTCGAGGCTTAGAATACCTGCATAGTGGTTGTAACACTCGTATCTTGCATTTTGACATAAAGCCCCATAATATCCTTTTGGATAAAGATTTATGTCCTAAGATATCCGACTTTGGGCTTGCTAAGCTATTTCCAAATGAGAGAAGCAATTTATCCATGTCCCATATGAGAGGGACACCCGGTTATATTGCTCCAGAACTATTCTCTAGAAATTTTGGACAGATATCTAATAAATCAGATGTTTATAGTTACGGAATGATGATTCTTGAGATGTTTGCAGGGCGAAAAGATATAGACGTTGAAGTTGATCATTCAAGTGAAATGTATTTTCCTCATTGGATATACAAGAGGATTGAATTTAACGAAGAACAACTTGGACTGCACAGGATTGTGAGCGATGAAGAAAATAATATGGTAAGGAAGACGATCATCGTGGGGTTGTGGTGCATCCAGACTAATCCCTTGAACCGCCCCACAATCACAAGAGTGTTGGAAATGTTAGAAGGAGACATAGAGCTATTGGAAATCCCTCCAAAACCATATATGTCTTATCCATCAAGGCCAGTCAGCCCTTGCTCCCCGTCAACAAGCTTCCTATCGACAAAGTAATGGCATTATAAATTGTGTATGTAGCTGTTTATGTACATTCGACTTATGGAGTCCATGAGTACATAATGTGTAGTACTATACCATATCGAAATGAAATTAGTATCAAGTGACGCAGGACGCGGAAACGAATTTTGTTAACCCTAATCCAGGGTTGTTAATGAGGTTAAAACCTCCACGGAAGAAAACAGATAAAACATAAACACAATTTTATTAATAAACGAGACATTCAGACTCGCGCGTTGCACCGTTTTTTTTCCCGATAAACTATTGAACCTTGCTTATATCTTATTTTCGAGTAAAAAAATTGAACTTTTACTTATGTCTTGAGCTTAACTTTTATAGACAACGAATACTTCCTCGTGCAAACGGCAAATCGTTAAGCGATAAAAAATACACCATCGCGAGAATAAAATTTTAATCTTCCGGTAGACGGGGCGCTTTAACATACTTTCGGGAAACTTTTTTTTTTCGAGTTTTGTTTAGTGTTAAAATTTGCGTCTGAAAAAATCACATGCGATTTGTATATGTTAGGAATCCCGTGTGATTAATAACAAATCACATGTGGTTTTCCAGACGTAAATTTCAACACTCAAAAAAAAAAGGTTGTCGAAAGCATATAGAAGTGCCCCTCTATAGAAAGATGATTTAATTCTCGTCGTAAATGTATGATTTTTTTCGCGTAACGGTTAACGGTTTGTGAGATATTTAATTTTTAGAAAAAATGATAGACTAATGGGTTTTTTTTCGATGAAAAATGAATGGACAAAATTACGAGTAGTTCATTGGGTCTTCAGAGAACTTAAATATAACTTTTCTCACGCTTAACTCCGTTATCATTTGCTATGAGTTAAAATTTTTAATACGAGTACTATTTTTAATTAATATTGTTATTGTGCTCATGAGTGATAGAGTGATTGTTTGTTGTTAAACACAGATGTGTGAAATCACCATAATAACTGTATGATGTTTTTCTACATGCAGATTCAAACTTAAACTCAATGACTACCGTTAAGAAAAAACCAATGATTCTTGTCAAGAAAAAACGAGTGATTTTTGTTACAGGTATATTATGATACACAAATATTCTTCTCCACTTAAGTTTCCACAACAATTTGTATGTCTTCGAGTAGATTAACTTATGTGAAGATATTTATTTTCTCGTGTATTTTATTTGTATCAACTTATTAGCAGATATACTTAAACTATCTTTGATTCAAGGTTAAAAGAAGGTTGAGAAAGAGTCGGAAAGTTTTATTGCATTAAAGAATGTATTAGCTGAGAAATGGGTACCTCAGTTTTGGCCTATGTATAAATAGTAGATCGCAAAAAAGTTCAAGTGATCTTTCGATGAAATTGCAGACACATTGTTTAAAACTTCAAAAGCGTAGGTGGAAGTCCTTTGATTTGGATAAAATTTCCACCGCTATTTAAATAGAAATTTTGTCAAACTATATGGAGGATTTTTGCAATTCACCTAATATGAAAGGGGAATTTCATATATACTCCAAGTAAACTTCAAAAATTACATATTTTTTCAAAATACAAGTTATTAATGCATGATGTACAATATTATTAAAGCATGTTTTGAGGAAATATGTAATTATTGAAGTTTGATTAGGGATGTATGTAAATGCCCCAATATAAAAGGCTCAAAAGTTTTTATTATTATTATTATTATTATTATTATTATTATTATTATTATTATTATTATTTTATTTTATTTAATTATAAATCAACACTTTATTAAAAACTCATAGGATTTACAAAAAATTAGTGGGAAGCCGAGAAACCAACTGGGCCCCCACACCTCTAGCAATAGCAAAACCAATCCTATTAAAAATATGAACCGCAACACGTGCCCCAATGTGTTGAGTCATAGAGAATCGTTGAATACGCTTTAGTAAGGTTATTGCATCCTTCTCAAGTTCTCCAAAAGAAGAGAATGAAAAGGGGAGAAACCCATATCCAATATCCGCATATTTAGCATCGTATTTGACACGTTTACGTTGTGCGGCATCAATAACCACACGCCCTGGCCTAAAATCAGTCATCCCAGATTGCGTCAAGGGCGACGATCACGTAAGATCAACACATACATCACGCCCACCATCTCAAGAGTAAAGTAATATATCAGCCGGTCGTAAGGATCTGTCCCTATCTCCATAAAGCCCAATATCCACCTCCTTACGAGCTGAAATTCCGGACCGAGAACATATATCAACAAGAACATCACGCACAATGTTATGCCGATGTTTAATGCCAACAATACCCGCACACGAAACAGCGTGATCCCCATAAATATTAGAGAAAATTACCAAAAGAGGCCAATTTTCCAAGTGTGGTCCATTTTTAAGACTCTTTTCTCATCTCTTTCCCAAAAGAGCCATGCTCAACTCCATTATTTTTATGACATGTGTCTAAGTGTTAGGTGAGATATTTTTTACTTTTAACTTAAGTGACCAATTTACCCTCAAACACATATATAAAAGACACCACATATTTCATTTTTTCTAATTTTTTTCTCTCTCTCTCTTCGACCTCAATCCAAGATCCGGCCATATCTCCGGCCATGGGAAAAGATCCGGCCATATCTCCGATGAAACACACATATATATATGATGAGTGGGTATAACACATATATAAACCTCCTGCCACCATCATCATAAAAGACAACACAAGATATCGTCAAAGATCCGGCCAACACTCATCGTCAAGATCCGGTGTCGAGATCTACGGATCCGGTGTCAAGATCTACCCATCGTCAACAATATGTTTTTCATTGTGTTGATTTAAAAAGATCACTTTCCTGATAGAGCATTTTTGCACGTTATTTTCCAGCCCCTCGTTGCCACGTGTCACGTTCGTAGTTGCCAACTGCCATATCTGCTCACAACGGTCATATGCAACGATCATTAATGCCAACGTTAATGTGAAGGCTATAAATTGAAGATGGAACATTGCAAAAAAAGGGAGGAGAGCAGCTTTCAATTTTTTTTATTTTCATTTTAAATTATCAATGTCATTTTTCTTTTAATAATATGTAGACTTTGTAATATTTTTGGTATTAGTCGACATCGTGTTGATTTATTGGTGTGACTTGTGTTAACTTTGTCGACATCGTGTTGATTTATTGAATGGAGATAGATTTATTGAATGGATTTATTGAAGGGAGATTGATTTATTGAATTGATTTACTAAAATGGATTTTATGAAAAATCAACACTAATTTTATTGAATGGATTTATCGTGTTGATTTATTGTGTCGACATCATGTTACCCCTTTCTTTTAGCATATGTTTCTTTTGGTAATTTTCTGTTTCGGTTGAGCAGTGGTGGTTGAGCGGTTGAGCAATGGTGGTTGAGCAGATGAGCAACGGTGGTGGTGGTTTTTTTGTGGTTGAGCAGTGGTAGTCGAGCAGTTGAGCAGTGGTGGTCGAGCAGATGAGCAGCGGTGGTGGTGGTGGTTATGGACTGGTAAGGTGGTGTGGTAGGTGGATGGAGTTAGGTGGGGTAGGTGAGATAATTAATAAAGAAAAGTAATAAGAGTAAAATTGTCATTTAAGTTAAAAGTAAAAAATATCTCTACCTAACACTTGACACATGTCATAAAAATAATGGAGTCGAGCAGTTGAGCATGGCTTTTTTGGGAAAGAGATGAGAAAAGAGTATTAAAAATGGACCAATCTTGAAAATTTGGCCTCTTTTGGTAATTTTCTCTTATTATTATTATTATTATTATTATTATTATTATTATTTTAATATCTGTCATAATGCATATCTCTTCTCTACCACTACTACAAAAACAAGCTTTTAGACCCCCTTATTTAGACCCTTTAAAAAGGCAGGTCTAAATGTGGATTTTCTCCCACCAAAAGGTATTTAGACCAATGCAAATAGGAAACACCGGTCTATATGTAATTTTCTCATTTAGACCGGTTACTATGTAAAACACCGGTCTAAATAAACCGAACAATTTAGACCGGTTCCTTTCATATACACCGGTCTAAATAATATTTGAAAAAAAGGTGCCCAACGGCTACAAAACCAGATCTCCTATTTAATATCACAACACAACTTCAACTTGCATTTAATACACTCGAAAAATGTCATTAATTTTCTCATAATTACTATACTTTTCCACATTAACTACAATTAAAAGGTATATATCACTTCTTATACATTCATATTAATACCACCCAGTTTTTTGTGATTATTTATGTAAACTTTTCCATAAAAAATGTAATACTTATAAAAATCACTAATTGCGTGTTTATGTATATAAATTTGTTATTGTGTATAAATGAAAGCTAACTTGAATATTTTTTCTATATTTATAGGAATGTTTGCGTAAATCGTCTTTATATGATATCCGAAATGTAGGTTCGTTGACCCGTGGAAGTAAGGTATGTTCTAAAAGAATTACGAAAACAATTATTTTATGCAACATTCCCATTATTAGTTTAATTCCCGTTAGTTTAATTCCCGTCCGAAAACAATCGTTCTTAATGCAACTCATGAGCCGTTAGTTTAATTCCCGCCCGAAAATAACTTAATAGAGGTTAATTTCGGATTGCCCCCATTTAAAACTGCTTTTTGAATACTTTGTCTCATTTAGGATGTGACTGTGTATTATCGTATTGAGTGTAATTTAAGATGGATCGTAGTATATGGATGTACGAGATAGAACGTGTTAGCATCGAATACTTGGAGCATTTGTCTCATTTCCTAAAAGTTGCCGAAGATGATCGAGTGAAGAAAGGAAAATCAAGAATTCATTGTCCTTGTAGAAATTGTTTAAATTGGGAGTGTTTTGCCGATTTGAAAACTATTAAAAGCCATGTTATAGAAAAAGGGTTTATGCAAAGGTATACTTGTTGGGATTTTCATGGAGAAGTCTAAGCTAAAAGTAACACGTTTGTTTCCAATTGTAATCTCGAACATAACAACGAGTCATACAATAATGATCGTTTAAAGGAGATGTTACATAATTTGGAGGATAATGTTACTGAAAAAAATCAAAAACAATTTCAACAATTGCTTGTCGACTCAGAAACACCGTTGTATGAAGGTTGTGAGGATTTTACCGAACTATCTGCTGTTTATAGACTCATGAACATTAAAGCAGTTACTGGTTTGAGTGACACAGGTTTCACAACTCTACTAGAAGCGTTACATGAAATGTTCCCAAAAGCCAAGTTGCCTGTTTCAACATACCAAGCAAAAAAATTGATGTGCCCGATGGGAATGGAAATCGAAAAAATAGATGCATGTCCAAAAGATTGTATGTTGTATACAGGTAAGGACAAGGACCTACATGCATGTCGGATTTATGGTAAATCAAGGTACAAACGAAAAAAAGATACACCACTTAACCCCGACGTGACTAAGAATGGCCCACCTGCTAAAATATTGTGGTATTTTCCTGTAAAACCCATATTGGAACGGTTATTTTCAAATGAAGAGGATGCGAAGTTGTTACGTTGGCATGCCGAAGAGCGTAAAAGAGATGGAAAATGAGACACGTAACGGATTCCCTTCAATGGTGGAACATCGATAATGAGTTTAAAGAGGAATTTGGATATGAGATTAGAAATATACGCTTTAGACTTAGCTCAGATGGAATCAATCCTTTCGGAAACATGAGTAGTCGTCATAGCACTTGGCCGGTTCTTTTATGCATATATAATCTTCCACCATGGCTATGTATGAAACGAAAATACATCATGATGTCATTGCTAGTACAAGGTCCTAAACAACCAGGCAACGATATTGACATTTATTTGAGACCGTTAATTAATTACATGAAAGACCTATGGAGTGAGGGCATAAAAGTGTATGATGCGTACAAGAAAGAGACTTTCCAATTACGAGCCATGATTTTTTGCACTATTAGTGATTTTCCTGCTTATGGAAATTTGTCGGGATACAAAACGAAAGGGAAAATGGCATGTCCTGTGTGTCAAGATCACACTCACTCAATTTGGTTGTCTAATTGTAAGAAAACAGCATATATGGGGCATCGAAGATCACTTCAAGAGGATCACCCATACCGTAAAAAGAGAAAGTTGTTTGATAATAGCGTTGAAGATTGATACGCTTACGCAGCGCGTTCGGGGTCAAAGGAACTTCCTTTTCGTCGAGCAAGTTTTTCAACACCCTAGGCAGTGAACCAAATCGTTGTAGTGTAGTATTAGGGTAAGCCACGGGTATTGATATCGTTCTCTAGGGGAATAGGAATGCTAGTGAGAAGTTACTACGCTAAGGTTAAGGTTGAGGAAGATTATTTTTTATCTTTTTTTATGTTTTTTTTAGGAAATTGAAAGGTACGAATCTCAGGTATTGGATTTGGGGGGGGGGGGTTGGTATTTCTACCGATTACTATACTATTATCTAATTATCTAAACTAAGGTGGTGGTAGTCTATGTCTAATTAATGTGTGCTCGTATGATAGTTTAAAGATGTGTTTACTTAGGTTTTACTACTCCTTAATTATCTCCTATTGATGGTTGAGTTGTCACGTCCTTATTCTTAGTTGCGTTGTGTGTCTAAAGTTGTAGGGTATGCGTTTCTCCCTAACTCTTTGAACTTACCAAAGGGTCTCGTCTACAAAACCCACTAGGGATAATAAACTCTTACTCTAAGGCACTCTTTGGATGGTTTAGCTTACAACTACTCAGGTAATTATATTCTAAGGTTCACAAAGATGAATCAAGCATTAAGTACACAACGAATGACCTATCGCATTACTAGATCATTAATCAACTAAGATAAGAAACAACCAATCAATATTCAATAATTAAGTTTCATACTCCCTAAGCAAACACACAAATAAATTTGTCGGACATGGAGAACATGCAAGCATACACACAAATAATCAAAGATATAATTGAATTGATGAAGTAAATACTTATCTTGATGTAAGATAGGGTTTGGAACCCTAAAATACTGTACAAGACACCCTTGGTTCGGTTTTAGGTTTTTACTTCAAAAAGACTCTCCTAAAACTGAAAAATTCGGATTCTATATATAATATTACATATGCGACGGCGTCACCTTATGTTTTGTGACGCCGTCGTGTCGCCGTCATTTGGGTTTCGTCTTGGCCACGTTAACCTTGCGACGGCGTCACCTTATGCTTGTGACGCCGTCCTCTTCAGCTTCTGACGCCGTATGGATTACATCTAGGCCGTCTGAGTTGCGACGGCCTACTCTTTTATAACTTGATGTCGTCACTTGAAAATAGGAGTTTTGGCTTCTGTCCCGTCACAAAAATCCTCCGACGGCGTCGCAATTAACACCTGACGCCGTCGCCTTCTGTTTTCAGCAGCTTTGAGTGTCTCGATTCTGACTTTGGCCATTTTCTTCGTATATTCGCGCCTTTTCGTCCAAATAAGTGCCATTCCAGCATTTTGCCTTCAAGAGACCTAAAAAGTGAAAAGGAACGATATTAAGCAATAACGGATACAAAAGTGATCAAATAAGGGTTAAAAAGACCCCTCAAAATGGTACCTTTTAAAACCTTATCAAAGATAAAAAGCTACCACCACCATTAAATGGGGAGGCTACATTTTCCAAAGTGGAAAGAAGGCACTTCAACTTCAAAAGAGAGTATTTGGAAAAAGAAATCTGTATTTTGGGAATTACCATATTGGGAGCGCTTGCAAGTTCGACATTGCCTTGATGTTATGCATATCGAGAAAAACGTGTGTGAAAGATTGATAAGATTATTGTTGAACATTCCCGGGAAGACAAAAGATGGTATTAAGGTTCGAAAGGACATGGAAGCCATGCAAATAAGACCAGAGCTTGCTCTTAAAGAGATTTTTGGGAAGACTAGTACATATCTGCCACCAGCTTGTTATACCATGTCTAAGGCTGACAAAACCAAATTTTGCCAATGTTTGAGTGGAGTTAAGGTTCCATCTGGGTATTCGGCTAACATAAAAAAGTTGGTGTCAATGCAAGACTTGAAGTTGTTTGGTATGAAGTCTCATGATTGCCATGTCTTAATGATGCAGATGATTCCCATCGCAATTCGTGGAATACTACCAAATCGCATCCGACACACAATAACAAAGTTGTGTTTGTTTTTTAACATGATTCATTCGAAGGTGATTGATCCCGAATTGTTAGATCAATGGCAGCGTGATATTATGTTGATTTTTAGTTTTAGGAGTACAAGAGATGGAATACTAAGACCCTAGGCCTTGTATATATACCCAAGATAACTTGGAGTTCTCGATCTCTAATTTCACATCTAGTCCTTCCATTTAACATTTAATGATTGTTAGTCCATTACGTTTAATTAACTTAACGTTCGTTACATTTTTCATGTAAATAATAAATAAATACAACATTTTATGTTTAATTATTAACTTTAATTCTCATACGCAAAGTGTGTAATCCTGTGGTCTCGAGTTCGATCCTAACTTACGTCTACTAATTTATATCCATAAAACCAACAGCTCCCACTTGGATATATTTTAATAGCGTGATCACATCGGTTAGCATCTAGCAACACTTCGATGCCTCTATCACGACTCGAGTAAGGCTCCTGGAAAAACCTTTTAATGATTTCTCATTATTATTATCCTTTTGTTTCTAATACCACGTTAAATAAAGATATGGAATTAAGTTATTCTTTATTCAACCATTCTGTTTCTCGTTTTAAGTGATTGAGCAAGATTACCAAATCTTCTGAACATATTCAGGGGAGATCTTGGGGGCGGCCCCACAAACATCTTGTCAGCCCTACGAGGGGCCCAACAGTATTAAACTCCAAATAAATTTCAAGGAACAAATTCTATCTTGACTACAAGAATAACCCACAAACTTTGTAACACTTCTGGAAACAACCCTTATGACTACCAGTTACGTATAGCGTTAAGTTGTTCCACAGAAATGCACTACATTTATGACACTTATCTGGTATCTCAAGTCTGAGGATAACTATTCACGATTTACTTAACAACAATATCCATAAAGGAAAATCATGTAGTTGAGATAAGTCCTATATTCAATTCATTGAATATCATCTGAAATTGGTATGCTTTCTCATCAATATACTTTCAAGTATATTCTACCACATCTCTCAGATTTGTCTTAGTTTAATGCTATTCCCATATCATTAACTGACAACGAACAATTTAAAATAACTTAGTTACTCATGGATTAAACATGAAAATATAGGACAACAATATTATAAATGAAAATAAACATAATCAAAATTTTATTTCATCAAAATAATAAATGTTTACAATATCCTTTATCCAAATAATAATCACAGTTATGCATGAAACTATTAGCCAAACTAAGTCCAATGCCATTGGCAAGTCCAATAAGCTTTTCTCTAGGTAAAGCCTTAGTGAAAGGATCAACTAAGTTGTCATATGTGTGAACTTTCAATAGATTAATTTCACCTTCGCGGACTTGTTCCCGAACATAGTGATACTTCCGTAGAAATGTCTGGTGCCCTTCATGACTCCAGGTTCATTGGCAAATATGATCGCAGCAGAATTGTCACAATACATATCAATAGGCGATTCAATTGAAGGCATAACACCAAGCCCTGAAATGAATTTCTTAATCCAAACAGCCTCCATCGCAGCTTCCGAAGCAGCTATGTATTTGGCTCTGTCACAGACATCGCAATCATGCTCTGCTTCTTGCTCTTCCAGTCTACTGCTTCTCCATTAATGACAAAGACATAACCCATTTAAGACTTCGTATCATCTTTATCACATTGCCAGGATGCATCACATAAACCTCTAACACCAAACTCTGTATCTGGATTTCCACCATACACTAGAAACATTTCTTTCGTATTTCTAAGATACTTTAGAATATGTTTAACAGCAGTCCAGTGAAGTTCACCTGGATTCTATTGATATCGACTGGTCATATTTTGAGCGAACGCTACATCTGGCATTGTGCATCTCACAACATACATAACAGATCCTACTGCCAAAGCATAAGGAACTTTCTGCATGCGTGCCACCTCTGCAGGTGTTGAAGCACACATATCGCTACATAAGCCATGCTTTACTTCCATCGGCAAATATCCTTTCTTGGAATTTTGCATTTTGAATCTCTTCAATATTTTATCAATGTAAGCGTTTTGACTTAAACCAATTAACCGCTTTGATCTATCTCTGTAGATATTGAATCCCAGAATGTATGCAGCTTCCCCTAAATCCTTCATGGAAAAACACTATCCAAGATATGCCTTAACACTTTGCAAACTTGGAATGTCTTTTCCTATAATTAATATGTCATCGACATAAAGGATAAGGAAAATTACATCACTCCCACTAACTTTGTGATATACACATGGCTCATCAAGATTTTGAATAAATCCATACCTTTTGATTTCTTCATCAAATCTCTTATTCCATTTCTTTGATGCTTACTTCAATCCATAAATGGACCTTTGAAGTTTGCATACACAGTTTGCAAATTGTGGATTCACAAACCCCTCAGGTTGCTTCATATAGATGTCTTCATCTAAGCGACCATTCAAGAAGGCAGTTTTGACATCCATCTGCCACATCTCATAGTCATAGTACGCTACTACAGCTATGAGAATTCTAATAGCTCTAATGTCTGCTACAGGAGAAAAAGTCTCCTCGTAATCTATCCCAAAAGTTTGAGTAAAACCTTGAGCAACTAGACGAGCTTTATAGATGTGTACATTGCCATCCATGTCAGTCTTTATTTTATAGAGCCACTTACTTCCAACTACCTTAGCATTTGGAGGTAAGTTAACCTCTTCCCAAACTTCATTATCTTTCATGGATTGCATTTCCCCATTCATTGCAGCTTGCCATTTGTCCTTTTCAGGACTTGCCATGGCAACTCTATAATTAGCAGGCTCTCCAAGATCCCCTGATATTGTTTCCTCAACTTCTACGTTAAGACATAGACGTTCAGGTGCACACGTAGTCCTTACAGATCTACGAATGGGAACCACTTCAACTTCTGGTGGAGGACCCAGACTATCAGGTTCTACCGGAAGTACGTTAGTGTTTTCAAAAGGTAATGTATCTTCATGATCATCTTCCAGATCATAAACTCTCCTACTGAATTCTTGAGATACGAGATCCTTTTCAAGAAAATCTCCATACCTAGCAACAATTACTTTATTTTCAGTTGGATAGTAAAAGTAGTAACCCATAGTTTCCTTAGGATATCCTACAAAGATACACTTTACAGATCTCTGTTGGAGTTTATCTGCTGAGTCACGTCTAACATACGCCTCGTAACCCCAGACCTTTAAATAAGACAAGTTAGGAGCTTAACCATGTCATATTTCATATGGTGTCTTACCAACCTTCTTTGGTGGGAACCATATTTAGAATACGAACAACAGGTTCTAAAGCATAATCCCAAAAGGATAAAGGGAGAGTAGTAAGATTAAACATTGATAGCACCATGTCTAACAATGTACGATTGCTTCTCTCAGATACACCATTTTGTTGTGGAGTATATGGAGATATGAGATTCTGGACAATTTCATTCTCAGCTAAGTAATCTTTAAACTCTTGGCTTAGATATTCACCGCCTCTATCGGATCGAAGAGCTTTAATCTTCTTTCCTAATTGCAGCTCTACTTCTTCTTTGAAAACCTTAAATGTTTCAAACACCTCATGTTTATGCTTAAGTAAATAAACATAACCATAACGGCTGAAATCATCAGTAAAGGTTAAGAAGTAGCTAGCACCTCTCTTTGACACATATCTAAGTGGTCCACACACATCAGTATGAATAAGACCATGTAGATCAGACGCCCTCTCCATATTGCTATGAAAAGGTTTCTTTGTCATCTTTCCAGATATGCATGACTCACATTTATCAAATGATTCATCATTGATATTTTGCAAAAGCCCTTCACGTTGTAGCTTTTACATGCGAGTCTTGCCTATATAAGCAAGTCTACAATGCCAAATATAAGAAGAATTCAAGTCTAACTTCATTTTCTTATTGATGCTAAACATCGAATTATTATTGTTGGATACATTCCCAATCATATCAATCTCAAACACACCATTAACAGTAATAGCATTAAAATAAAATACACCATTTAAAGAAACCGAAATTCCATTACTTGTGATAATATGAGTAAAACTAAGATCTAACAAAACAGAAAAGGAAAAAACACCTCTAATAATAGAAGGTGCATAATAACAATTGTTCAATAACAGTACTGAGCCCGAAGGCAATACTAAACTAAACACTCCTATGGATTCAACAGCTGCAGGTGCCCCATTGCCCACATGCAGATATTGATTTCCATAAGACAACTTCCTTTCCACTCTAAACCCCTGTAGTGTATTACAAATTTAAATACCACAGCCAGTATCATATACCCAGGAATTAATTTTATGATTTAGAGTAAATAATTCAATCATAAATAAGTTACCTGAAGGACCGGCACCCTAGGATCTAGAATGCTTCAACTTATTTTTCTGTAATTCATCAGGATAGAGAGCACAGTTTCTCTTCCAATGACCAACTACTTTGCAGTAGTGGCAAACTTGATCCCTTTTAGGATTTTCCTTCTTCTGAGGAGGGTACTTCTTTGGTTCTGGTTGATAGGCCATAACTAGTTTACCCTTTTCAACCTTACCTTTCCCTTTACCCTTCTTGTTGTTCGCACGCGGTTTTGGCTTGTTAATCCTACCACCCTGAATAGCAAGTACCTGGGGAGTAGGGGTATTTTGAGGTAACCCTTTTTCGTAATCAATGAGCAATGCGTGTAGGTCAGTAACTATCTTCCCCATGCAGTGCATATTGAAATTCCGAACAAAACCATTAAAATCCTTGTTAAAGGATCTATTGATCAAGTTCACAACAATTTCATTTTCATAAACTTTGCCAAGTGCTTGTAGTTGGTCCATGTAACCTTTCATTTCCAACACATGCGCACTTACGGGTTTACCCTCTCCCTGCTTACAGCTGTGAAGTGCATCAATCAAATCATAGATTTCAACAGCTGCAGGTTTCTCAAACATTTTCCTAAGTTCAATGAGCATGTCATATGGGAAGAAATTTTTGAATTGATTTTGGAGAGCAGATTCCATCATTCCCAACATTAAGCAAGCCACATCATTATGACGCTTTTACTCAACCTTCCACGCAGCTTTAGCCTCGTCAGAGGCGGTAGCTTCGGGTTCAGCAGGGCAAGGCGTGTACAAATAATCCAACCTATCAGCCACTCACATACAATTCTCAAAGAGCGATGCCAATCATTGAAATTCTTTGTGCTAGTCAACTTTTCTCGTTCAAAGAAAGTTTTGAACGCAGAACCTAGTGTAGTGTTATCGTTGTTTTGAGCCATTTCTACAGAAAAAAGTTCAGTATTTTCGACAATACAATTTTCTAAGAAAATAAAAATACCCAAGGTAATATAAACATATACCCATAGAATTTTCTCGAAAACTAGGATCCAAATTATCATACGTTCATTACATCAGTTGATCTGCTAGTAATGAAAGCACATAATAAGGTAATCTGTCGAACAATAATTGGCGAACATTTTCCAATTCCTAGATCCTTATGGGATTTACATTACCAACGCTATTGCAAATGTAAACATGTTTTATCCCATCTTGTGCCTTGAGTCCAGTTCTCACTTACTACTCAATTTAAGTTGTCTAACTTAAAGAACTGCAAATGTGTCCATGCAAGGTCTGACTTCACATGAAGATTTACCTTTCCATCACAATCTCGCCAAGTTCCCACATGACGTAAATTGCAACTTCAAGTGTTCCTTTAACTAGATGGCACTAACTTAATTTTAAAAGTGTACTAGTTTTGATTTATGGTGTCAAATCAAATATGTACAAAGATGTGATGCATTCATCTTGTAGCATAAATTTTAATAAAAACTATTTTTATTAACCAATTCATAAAGATTAAATTAAAAAAGTTTTGATTTAGGTATTGGTTTCGCCAATCAATGAATTTACCTTTAATTATCGTCTATTATATCGTACTTTTGCATAAGTCTAAAGACTTAGTGTTTCGGATAATTACCACAAAAGTGGCGCATGGAATCAAAGCTAATTCGCCCTTAAGATGATTTTGTACATTTATAGCCTACTTGGTAACTCCAATTTGACGCGCAAAGGAGCGGAGAATTTGGTTAGCGCGAAGCAATTAACCTCCTTCTTTCGGGTCACAATTTAATGCGCTCTGCTCCTTAAACCCCTCTTATAGTTTGTCAAAATTGGATGCGCCGTTCTCACTATTTGTACCAAAACTCATCAATCAATTAAACTTAATGAAAATTTAACTCTTCAAAAAACAAATCGAATTTCACCATTGTTTAGTTCAATTTATTTTTCTATTCAAGAGATTACCCTTTGCTTAAAACTTGGCACACATAATAAACAAACAAGTAACAATAAAAAATAAATAACTAAAACAATGCGTACATAACTAACAATTAATATGCGTAAACAAGTAGCCACATGCAACTTATTTGATAAAACCTATTAATAATCAATATCTAGGTTAATTAACGTATATATTAACTAGGGCTTTCACTTGCACAATAGAAGTGAGCCACATACATCGATGAATCGATTGCGTAAGCCATAATTAAAAATATACCAAATTGCACATAACTGATTCATTAATATATATATTGGAGTATTCCCCAATTCAAGAATTATCAAACCATACATGTGATAAAATAACTTAACAATTAATAATTTAAGCAACCATACATGACGAACATGCATGTATCATCATTGATATAACATAACAATTATTCAAGTAAGTCACAAGATCGCATACAATTTCATGTCACATAACAATTATTCACGAATTAATTCACGTAACATATATATAATTCTAGGTTTAGATATCGATTAACAAAACACTTTTATTAAACCTAAAAAATTTAAAAACTATTCGACTACAAAAATTTAGGAATCGACCTAAAAAAATTTTAGGGGTCGACTTTTATAAAAAAAGTTAAACCAATTAGGGCAAAAGCCCTAACCCTAAAATTAGGGTTTACATAATCATAACCAAAACCCTAGAACAATCATATGAAACACCATACAATATCCGTTTTTTACGTGTTTAGTAATTAATTACTCATTAAACAAGACTCGTGATGCCACTGTTGGAATTATATAACATGACAATCATATATAAAATACATTAAACATCCAAGAAACATGTGGAAGCGTATAGGAACGAATAATGAATAACTAATTAACATAAACGTAAAGTATGCGTACCTTTTGATTCTAGCCCAACAAGAATCGATTCCTTTAACTAGCAGGTGATTAGATGGATTATGTGAATTACCCCTTACCGTTTTTGTAATTCAATCCAAGATACTAACAATAGTGTGTTACTACCACGTTCTTGCACACACCCACTATAACAAATTAAAGTAATGCTAGTTTTAAGAACACGAAAACTTTTGTTTTGGAAAAACAAGTGGATCGACACCCTAGAGGGATGTACAATCGGTTGGGACACAAAAACACATAAACACTTTTTGGTTTTTAGTTTTAGGAGTACAAGAAATGGAATACTAAGACCCTAGGCCTTGTATATATGCCCAAGATAACTTGGAGTCCAAGTTAGACTTGGATTGGGTTTGGAAACCCCCTTGGCCGATCGTATAGTGTAATCCCCAAGGGTTTCCGGAACCTTCTCGATTTCTAATTTCACATCTAGTCCTTCCATTTAACATTTAACGATTGTTAGTCCATTACGTTTAATTAACTTAATGTTCGTTACATTTTTCGTGTAAATAATAAGTAAATACAAAATTTTATATTTAATTAGTAACTTTAATTTTCATAGGCAAAGTGTGCAATCCCGTGGTCTCGAGTTCGATCCTAACTCACGTCTACTAATTTATATCCATAAAACCAACAACTTCTTCGGACGTAGAAAACCACTTGTCAAAGAAAGTCATAAGAAAGTACAATAGTTGGTATAAAGTTGTGAACATTTATGAACAATGTTCCTAAAATTAGGATTGAACACATTCCAAGAATAGAAGCACTTAATGCAGTAAGTTAGTTGTGTACTTTATAATTGGATGCTCGACATGTTCCTACTACCCCACGAGGAACCACCTCGTATTATGCCAATAAAAGAGAATGTCTCAAAAGAGTAAAAGTGGTCTTTTGAAATTTATATGATACACATTCAAAAGAGCATTTACTAGTCGGAGACCATTAGGCTCATGTCAATGTGGATATATGTAACACCCCCAATTTCGTGATACGCAGCGGAATTCAAACTGGGTGTTACTTCATGACACAACAGTCATAACAATAGAAACCGAACTCTAATGGAGTCGTTTTAAAAGATTTATCATTCGATTTATATAAATATCAGAGCTTACAAAAATGAGGTCCCAGATGGTTCCAAGTTTACAAAATACATTAAATTAATTTTCGAATGATAATAAAATTTAAAGCCTTCTTGAGTATCCGTGCTCCTCCGTGCCAGCCTCGTACAATATGGACCTGAAATACATGCTTAAAACTGTCAACACAAAGGTTGAGTGAAATTCATAGAGTTTATGAAATCAGTTGAACACATAATGTTTGTGTGGGTTACGTTGTTATACACCCATAATGTTGAAAACAAAACAGATATTATTGCACTAAGCTCATGATACTGAAAACGTTAACAGCTTGTCAATAGAAATTGATATAATAGTTTGCCAGGTCTTGGTCAAACAGTTGCCCTAATAGGTAATTTGCCAATTAACCTATGGTTCTTCAAATAGAGTGCGTTTGTTTACCGGACTTGGTCAAACAAACGGGATTCATCAATCCCGATAGATCTATCCACATTATTCACGTTCACTCGCAAGTGATTAATGGTTCATGATAATAGGGACTTAAGTTTGGCAATAGTGGTACTTAGTGCAAATAATACATTCAGATAAGCATACAGTTTCAAAGCAATTTGTTTGGTTTAAAAATAAAGCATGTATTTCCCCCAAGGGTTTGTAAAACAATTAAGTAATAGAAAGTGTGGCTATGAAATCACCTCAGAGTAAATGATATCAAATGTATAATGAGAATGATGGGTATGCCGTGGGAACTTCTACGAGCAACCTAGAATAGGATGTTGCGACTTAGGTTTGAAATAACGATGCGAAAGAAATAACAAACCTATATACGTTTCTATGTTGATCATGATGTAGTACATGGTTTTTGTGTATGTCATTTTATAGAAATGGTCTAGTTGTGAAAACGAGTTTAGTTTATACATATCGTACTACCGTTCGGGCCATCACAATTCAGAGGTCATGTAGTAAACGTTCGAGGAGCTAGGACACTTTAAATCGTAAATCCAGCAACTCGTCGATACGTTTTACTCAAATGAAACCCCTCACATGAAGCTCTCTAGTTTTGTAGCACTTAGTAGATAAAACATATGTTTTGTTTATATATCATAAGTGTCATATAGTTTGTAAACACAAGTTACAAGGTTGTTTGGTTATATGATTAGGAATCATAATGGTTATTACAAGTATCGTTATAATTTATGTCACAAGTTTTTAAAGAAAAGTTTACAAGTTTCTAAATTGTAAAGTTGGTTATTACAAGTATAGTTTCATAGTTTATCAAGGAAGTAGATCCAAATTGTATTGAATACATTTAGGTTTGTCAAGGCTAAGGCCTTTGGTTTACGGTCTCGGCTAAATAAGTCTTGAGGCTTTAGCCATGGCCTTGCCGTAGCTTTGTTCTAGGCTACCATGGTCTTGAGACTCAGCCTTGGCCTTAGCCATGGATGTGGTCTCGGCTTAAGTTCATTAGGCCTCTTGGTTTTCCTTTTAGTTGTGACAAAATTATAGTTGTGAAACTATATATAGGGCAGTTTCAGTTTTTGAAAGATAATGGCCTATTTAAGCGTTTTCAAGGTCCGAGCTTCTTTAATACTGAAGGAAAACGTCGTTCCGGACAAATTTCGTGCTTTAACTTTTTGATGATTCGGACCAGAAGTACCACTTTTAAAACGAACAGCTGCTTAACAGCTTGTGTTAGGCAGTTTCGGCGTTTTGGTTTCGCTAACTTCTTTTGGCCATAACTTTTGACTCGTTTGTCCGTTTCGGGTGATTCAAATTGCTACGTTTAACCTTTTATCTTTTCTACCATAATATGTAAGTTAAAAATTCCATATGTGACAGGTTTTAATGGTTTCAAACGTGTAGAATATGACTAGTTTACTAGTTTGTTACTTTTACGATAATATATAAATTAAAACATGTGATTGAGTATATGTACATGATGAATCAACATAGTAACTATATATATAGCATGAAATGGTTAAGATTATGAATAATAAAGATGAGATGATGGTGGTGATTAGTTGCTTACAACTTTTGGCTTTCAATTAAGAAAGAAGTAACTAGTAAGGATCGGACTTTGATTGAACACTTAGGACTTTGGATTGAGCTAGCTTTCTACACCTTGGCACCCTTGCAATCTTTGAAGAGTTGGTGATGAAGTACTAAGTGACTTGAGTGGATCTAAACTCAAGAAGATCACTTAAAGTTGCTAGAGATTTGATGTAGTAACTTACTACTTGAAACTTCTTTGTATAAACTTGGAGTTTATAGATCAAATGATGGAAGATATGAATGATTTATGCTATGAACGACCCAAATCAGTGTTTGAGGGTGTTTAGGATGTATTTCACTTGCTATTTATAGGAGGGTAAGTTTGGTTAACCATATATTGGGTTAAATGTTAACCATGGTTAAGTTAGGACACATGTAATGATCTAAATGAACCATGGTTAGGATTAAGCCACATGAATGATGACTCCCCCCCTAGAGGCGGTCACAATTGATGACAAGGCTTAGATGATAAGTCTTGGTCTTATCTTGAGTTTAGAGCAAGATTTGGTTCCGTTAAATGCCAACCGTAAGTTGTTAAGCCATAAAACGTAAAACCGGGTATCGTAAAAATACAAACTTGCATGAATGATGAAACTCATCATTATACTCCATCTAAAAATATAAAATGGTGATAAGTCTCATTGGGTGCAAAAACGCTGCTTAAAGCTGGAAACACGGGTCAAAAACGCGTAATTCACAATTTATCAGAAAAGAACGAAATTTCAGGGAAATGACCGTGAATTTATTTAAAGTAGACTAAAATTTCTAAAAGTGATATGAGATGTCAAACTGTGGTTTTTGTCATACGTGGGATAACTTAACAGTTATACGTGAAGTCTAAAAGTTACGCGATTTAAGTAAAAATGTAGAACGTACAAGGTTAATTTTTTTATGGTCAAAGGAGGAGGGAAATATGTTTGACTTTTCCAAAAATGTAAAAGTTTCTAAACCTCTTAGAAAATACAGTGCAGGAATGGTTAAGTCTGGGTCTACGTAGAATTGTTTAAAACGTAAGTTTAGTCTCGTACGGCACAGGGTTTATTTGGTAACATTTTTAAAATGAAATCTTAAAAATTCTCTAATTAATTATGAGTGATCTAAAAATTAATCTGATGTGAGGAAAATTGTCAGAGTTGATTTTCGTTATGCGCGTGATGTTTAAATGGTGTTCCGACCAAAACGAAACTTTAAAACGATGTTTTCTTAATAAATTTTGCAAAATGATCTAACGATTGTCAAACTCTCAGGATATTACTAAAATAATTTATCTTACGAGAATGTGAAATAAAATTTTTATGGGATGAATAGTGAAAGCAAATAGTAAAAGTGAATAGTAATTTCTCGAGGTGAATAGTAAAATTTTGAGAATGGATAGAAATCCTGAAAATTTTAATTGTTATGGTCTCACTACCTTAATGGGAATTCCGTCCCGGAATTCAGAGTGCGTTATCCGATGTTGAAGTGTCTAGGAACATGAGGGTGTAAACGCCGAATCCTAATCTTTGCGTTTTTAAGTTTCTGGTCTGTTAATACAAATAAACCGTAAAAACGTTTATTAATATTTTGCGATCTCTTTGTGTTTTGTTGATAATAAATATAATGTTATCTTTAAGCATTTGTTGTAATAGTTTATTAGGATGGGTAAAAACCATAACCCATGGACCATAACCCATGGATCATAACCCATACCCAAGTTGGCTAGATAAAATGTATACTTAGATACATTGAATCTAAAGAAAACCCATGGACCAACCCATAACCCATGACCCATAACCAAAAAACCCATGGGCAAAGAGGAGCGTCCCACGGATCCCTAGGATTACACTAGACGGATCCCAAGTGGGAGGGATCCGTGGGATCCGGGGAACAGTGGATGATTTTGCCTATAAATAGAGAGCCATTTCTTCATTCTAACTCACCCATCTTCTTACTAAATCTCTCAAACACTCTCATTATCTTCTAACATATAGATCACTTGATCTAGAGAGTTGTTCTTCTTTCTTTCTATTGTGATCCTCATATAGGTCCTTCTCTAAGGTGAGATCACGAGCATTTTACAAGTCATCCAAGCAAGGGGTCCTTGATTGATTTGTCACTCCGCAAGATTTCTGTAGCGAAGATCTTGTATTTGATATTTCACATATTTGTTGTGTAAAAGTCGTGTTGGTTTGGTCCACCGTGTTACGGACTCGGTATCTTGCTTTGTACCGGAAAAAGGTGTAAGCAACGTTGTGAAGGTTTCTCCGCCAAGTGAAGGAGTTTGTTGACATAGTGCTTGAACTCTCGAGTAAGTGACTCGGGGAGTGGACTAGGGCAAGGAAGGTGTCCTTGTAGCCGAACCACTATACATCGGTTGTGTCTTTTCTATCCCTTTGCTTTACTTTATTTACTTGCTTTATCATTAGATCTATATTTTCTCAACATCTATAAGATCTCACATATTAACGAATCTAAAGTTTTTGAAACTAACTTAAAATCAGAAAAACTATTCAACCCCCCCCCTTCTAGTTTTCCACAAATGGCATCAAGAGCTAAGTTTATAAAAGTTTTAAAGTAAAATTGTGTTTTAAAAAATTTTCGATCACTATGGGTTCTGAAAATTATAAGGAAGGGCAATCTATGCAACGACGACCACTACTTGAAACTAATGGTTTTATATATTGGAAAAATAGATTCGAAACATATGTGAAATCTAAAGATATTGATCTTTGGTACATTATTGTGGAAGGCGATTTTGAGGCTACCTCAAAAGATGATAAAGGGAATGTAGTTAACATACCTCATGATAAACTAAATGATGAATTGAAGAAAAAGCTTTCTAAAAATAGTGAAGCAAAAATGGTTTTATATAATGCATTACCGAAAAAGGAATTCTAAAGAATTTCTATGCTTAAAACCTCTAAAGAAATTTGGAATTCTTTAGTTGTAACTCATCAAGGCAACCAACAAGTTAAAAATAATAAAATTAATTTATTTGTTCAACAATATGAACAATTTTCAATATCAGATGAGGAAACTATAGATCATTCATTTGCTAACTTTAATACTATTATTACATCTTTACAAGCACTTGATGAATCGTTTTCTAGCCGTAACCATGTTAGGAGATATCTAAGGGCACTTCCATAGAAGTGGAGATCCAAGGTGACGGCGATCGAAGAGTCAAAAGATTTGACAATCCTCACCCTCGATGAAATCATAAGCAACCTAAAAGTCTACGAGCTTGTCCTTGCTAAAGACTCCGAAGCCTCAAAGGTGAAAGAGAAACACAAATCTCTTGCCCTTAAAGCCAAAAAGTCTTCTAGCGATGAAGAGAACTCCTCCTCGAGTAGTGACAACGAGGAGTACGCTATGGCGGTAAGGGACTTTAAAAAGTTCTTTAGAAGAAAGGGAAGATACGTCAAACAACCGTATGACGATAAGAAAGGCTTTCGGAAAAGCAAAGAGGACGAGAAGCCAAAAGATGATCGTACTTGCTTTAAATGTGGGGACCCAAACCACTTTATTAGTAAGTGTCCCAAACGGGATGATCAAAAGGCGTTCGTGAGCGGCACGTGGGGAATGAGCGACGAGGAGGACGAAGAAATTTGTCTCATGGCAAATGACGAGGTATGTCACGAATACTATAGTAGCTCATCACTTGATGACGACTCATTGCATAATGAATATGACAAACTATGCAATATTAGCTTAAAACTAATTAACAAAAACAAGCTTTTAAAGAGTCAAAACCAACGTTTAGATAAAGAAGTCATAGAATTAAAAGCAAAACTAAAACGTTTAGAAAAGGGTAAAATAACAAGTGGTGAATGTGAACTTTGCGTTCAACTTCAAACACTAGTTGATCATCTAGATTCTAAAATTGCTAGAATGAGTACGAACACTTTAGATACGATATTCGATGGTGTTAAAACCGGTAACAACCAAAAAGGTTTAGGTATTCAACAACTTGATTCATCAACTAGTGAAAATAAAGAAACAAAATTTGTTAAGGCACTAGAAAAACCAGCCACTATTGTGGCGGATCCCACGGATCCCTTAAGAAGGGAATCGGCTAGTGCACAGACAGGGATCCGTGGATCTGTTGTAGCAAACAGTGGTAATAACGTAGCTTCTTCATCTAGAACTGAGTTTGTTATCGTTAATAGGAAGAAACCAACTCATGTCACCACTAGACAACCACCTCTAAAATATAATCCTACTTTTGCAAGAAACAAAGCACCATCTTTTTCAAAACATAATCCATCTAGGAGACCTAATAACGTTTATCCAAGAAGTAACCATCAAATGGGATGGAACCCAAATATGCAAAATGGTTTTCCTTTTCAAAACTTTGCTCCATGGAATGCATACTCATCTTATCCTTACATGTCTAACATGAATGGGATGTTTAACACTAATGGACCCATGAACAAATAGGGACCAAACTTTTGAGTTTATTATTGTCTTAGGTATGCTTAAAGGTCGACCTAGACCCGGATGAATGGGTCAAGGATAGCGGGTGCACGAGGCACATGACCGACAATAGAGATCTATTGTTGGGTTCTGTAAATACCCAAACCCCTTGATCTAGGATTTTAATAGAAAATAACCTAAGTGTTTAATCCGTTAAACACTATCAGGTCACTGAGTGCATAGTCTCTCAGTGAGCCATCTTCAGGATACTCAGTACGAGGCAAAGAAGAAGCCTCTCCACTCAGCAAGGCGGAACTTAATGGGTGAAGACTAAGTCAATAAGAAGATGGTGGATTCAGTGAGTGATGACAATAACTCACTGAATCCCTAAGAGTCCTCTCCAATTGTTAGCACTGAAGACAACCTGAAGGAAGAGACTGAAGGCTTTGAAGACTGAAGAATGAGCGGGACTAGGCGGGAAAAGTTTACCCAGATAAAACTAAGTCCCCAAGTGCTTTACCCAGATAAAACTAAGTCCCTATCTACTAAAGGCATATCTTCCCACTTATAGTAAGCGGCGATACTAAAGGATCTCTGTTAAGGAAAGAAGCTTCGCCGCCTGACTACAAATAGCAAAGTAAACAGTAATCGAGTATATCTATATTCGTGATTACTGTGATCAATGTTTTTGTCTTCTAGGTTAAAGTTAAAATCATACTTGTATAAATAGCATAAGAGAATGAGTGAAATGTTTTAAGCTTGTGAATTGTAAAAAACACACACACAAGCCAACTTTTCACTCCTC
Organism: Chrysanthemum seticuspe; assembly: GCA_019973895.1. Taxonomy (NCBI): domain Eukaryota; kingdom Viridiplantae; phylum Streptophyta; class Magnoliopsida; order Asterales; family Asteraceae; genus Chrysanthemum; species Chrysanthemum seticuspe. The sequence continues at coordinate 170,069,528 of BPTQ01000003.1, forward strand.
CAAATACAACTTTATCCTTGAGATAGCTCAGTGGGTTCTAAGAGTTGTGCTCAGACTTAGCCTGAGCTTAGAGAGGAGTCACCCCAAACTTTGTCATTTCAATCCCAAGTACTATTCCGCAAGTACTTGGGTAACATATTCTTTTGATTTATTTCTAATAAGAATATGATGTTGAAAATTACTTTATGTATTTTACTTACGTTAATTTCAGTCATTATTCACTATTAAACTGTTTTAAGTACTTAATTGTTTTTAAACGGTAGTGAATAGGGAACAAAAAGTGGTATCAGAGCAAGGCTGATTATAAAACCTTTTAAGCCGCTCTAAAACATTTTTAAATCAGGATCCCTATGGCTGAAACTGATGTACCCCAACTAGTCGATAAAAAGGGTGGAACTTATTCAGCTGTTGTCTCTAGACTTGAAGTTGGTAAATTCAACAAATGGAAAAAGCGTATACTTTGCTATTTGATTGGGATGGAACCTTATTATGTCAAGTGTATAAATGAAGGTCCATTTATCCCAAAGACTGCTGAAGGTTTGCCCAAACCTGAAGCTCAGTGGACTCAGGATGAAAGGAGAGTGGTCAACCAGGACCAAAGACTCAAAAGTATCATCATAGCATGTCTTCCTGATGATATAATGGAGTCAGTTATAAGCTGTAATACAGCTAAACAAACCTGGGATGACCTAGTCCATAGCCATGAAGGCCCATCTGATACCAAGGAAAACAGGATTATGGACCTGAAACTTGAGTATAATACCTTCAGGGCTATGGACTCTGAAACTCTCTCACAAACTTACACCAGATACAAAAATCTTTTAAATGAACTGGAAAATGATGGTGTTAAGTTGTCCAAACATGAGATTAATGTTGGTTTTGTCAATTGTCTCCCTGAGAAGTGGTTGAACTTTTCTCAGGGACTTAGAAATGCAAATCACATTCAAAATCTTGAACTTCCTGAAATTTATGGGAAATTTGTCTATGAGGAAAACCTCATCAACAGACGATACCCTGACTTAAAGAAGTCTCAGGAAGTCAAGAAGTCCCTGACCATCACCTCACCTATATCAACTGCCTTCTTTTCTAACAATGTGGTTCAAGATTTTCAAGAAAATTCTGATGATGAGCCTGATGAGAGATCAAGTGAGGAGTACCTAAATGACCTGAACGTTGAATTTCAGGAAAGGGCACTCCTTACAAACTCTCGAAGGTTTATTAAAAGAAACAAAGGTTTTTCAACTGCTAAAGCAAATGAGGACACTGAATGCTTTAAGTGTCACAAAAGAGGTCATTTTGCAAAGGACTGTTTTTCAAAAACAATTTCTGAACCCTCTTACAGACCATCAGGGTCAAATCAGTCCTCAGGCTTTAGCAAATTTTAACCTAAAATCTATCAGTCTCATCAAAACTTTCAGAATAAATATGACCAGAACAAAACAATAGATTTTGAAGCTAAGTATAGGAAAATCAAAGCTAAGATTGCATTACTTGAGGCCAGTCCTTTAGAACCAAAAAGTGTTCAATCTGTGCAGGGTAAAAACAAAGGTCTTGTTGCTGAAACCTTCGACTGGGATGAAGAGCCAGTCTCATCAGATGATGAAATGGTTCATGTCAGCGCACTGATGGCCCTCTCAGAGGAAGACAAGCTAGCTGTTGGAAAGAATCATGCCATAAATGGAGAATGGGTCAACATCACAATGAAGAAGGTAAATATTCTACTTTCTATGGATGATGATTCTGATTGGCAGTCCTATATGAACTATATCAATGTTGATCTTAAGTTTGTAGAGGAGCAAAGACTAAATCTTTTTTCTAAGTACAACAAGTTAAGTTTTGAATAGAATAAGTGTAGGGATGAGTTACTTGTGTTAAAACAAAACAAGCTTGAGGCTATCACCTTACAAATTCAAAATACTGAATTAGTTAAAAGAAATCAGGCTCTTCAAGATGAACTTAAGAAAGAAAAAGAAATCATTGATAGTTGGACCAACAAGAATCCAAGAGTCTTTGATGTTGTGGGTGCCCCCAGTAGCAAAAAGAGAGTCATAGGTGAACATCATCTTTCTGACTCTCACAACAAAGACCAGAGTCCTAAACCATTTGTGTCTGGTGGCATGATTACCAATATGTTGTCTATTCCCACGCCCAGTGATTGGATTGAAAGACTTAATCCTGAGAGTAAGCTTCCTTACTTTGACTCCGGAAGAATTCTAGAGCCTAAAAGTCAAGCTCTAAAGAGCATGCTTGGACTCCCAGATGTACCTAGTAGCACTGAACACATCTCTGAGTCTGAAGATGAATCTCAAGCACCACTTCCACCTTTGGAACCTCTTTAGGGTGCTGATCCTAGCTCTGAGCTTACTCCATTACAATACAATCCACACTCTCCTAAAGAAAGGTCTGGACTTGGTAGAACCATCCTGAAAAGACCATCAAAACCAACTCAACAAGAATCCACCCCCACTAAAACTTCCATATCCTCAGTCCCCACTGAAGCTGATCAGATTCAGCAACTGACTGAACTTGTGAGGAAGCTAACTGACAAAATGGAATCCATTGAAAAGGTCCCTGAATCAATCAAGGAGACAAAGTCAGCTTCCTCTAGTTCCTCAAAGTCAAAAGCCACCACTAAAAACAAGCAGAAGTGTGATCTGTGCCACTATACCAGTCACACCACTGACAACTGTTATAGAATCCTTTTTTGCATGATCTGCAAAAAGGATGATCACAGAACTGCTGACCACTTGCAATATGTAAGCTCTCTCAGTCAAGCAAACTACACCAAAGTTGGTCATCAGTATGCTTCTTCATCCAAGTCAGCTCAAAAGTTGAGAGCAAAGCCTTTTCCTCCTTGCCCACACTGTGGCTTTAATGATCATCGCTCTGATGATTGTCTTATGAACATATGCTGTGATATTTGCGGTAACACAGCTCATAAGACATCCCAGCATGACAATGTCATCCATGCAAGGAGAAGTTCAAAGCAACCCAAATCCACTGAGTCATCCTCAGTATCTAAATGCAAAACCTGTGGTAGCTCATTGCACTCCACCACTGACCATGAATCGATTGCTCAATTCAAAGAGACCATGAGACCCAAGCCCACTAGTAAGTGGGTCACAAAGAGAAAATAATTCAGTTTACTACTTGTGCAGAGGTATGCCAGGGAGCCTATCTGGCATCTAGACAGTGGATGTTCAAGAAGCATGACTGATGTGAAGGAATATCTGCACAAGTATGTAAAGGAACTAGGGCCCAAGGTAGTATTTGGTGATAACTCATCATGTCCCACTGAAGGTTATGGTTCAGTAAACTGCAATGGAATAGTTTTCTCTAGGATTGCTTATGTCAATGGTCTCAAATACAATCTCATCAGTGTCAGTCAGCTATGTGATGCTAAGTACATTGTACAATTCAATGACAAACAAGGTACCATTTTCAATGCCAACAAGGAAGTTGTGTTGATTGCTCCTAGGAGAGACGGTGTTTATGTCTTAGACATGTCAACTCTCTCTAAAGATGGAACCTGTCTCTTTGCCAAAGCCACTGAAACTATCAACTGGCTGTGGCACAAGAGACTCTCACACTTAAACTTCAAAAACATCAACAACTTGGCAAAACAAAACAAGGTCCTTGGCTTACCATCACTGGTTTTTGAAAAAGATAAACCATGCTCAGCCTGTGAAAAAGGCAAACATAAAAGAGCATCTTTCAAAACCAAGCAAAATTTCTCTATCAATAGCTGCCTTCACCTCTTGCATATGGATCTCTTGGGACCAGCCAGTCCTAGATCAATCCAGCATGAGAAGTATACACTTGTCATTGTTGATGAGTATTCAAGATACACTTGGGTATACTTTCTTTCCAAAAAGAGTCAGGCAGCTGATACTATAATGTCATTCATCAGGAACATTGAAAACCAGAATGACATTACAATGAAACAAATCAGAACTGACAATGGTACTGAATTTAGAAATGCCGAGCTTGAAAGTTTCTGTGATGAGAAGGGAATCTCCCAAAATTTCTCATCTCCTTATACCCCTGAACAAAATAGGGTAGCTGAAAGGAAAAACAAAACTCTCATTGAGGCTGCAAGAACCATGTTAAATGGCTCCGCCCTTTCAAAGCATTTCTGGACAAAAGCAGTCAAAACAGCCTGTTACACTCAAAACAGGTCAATCATTGTCAAAAGACATAACAAAACCCCATATGAGATATTCAAAGGTAGACTTCCTGATATCAGCTACTTTCATGTGTTTGGATGTCCTGTGTTTATTCATAACCACAAGGATCATCTAGGCAAGTTTGATGCTAAAGCTGATGATGGATACTTTATAGGTTACTCACTGATCTCCAAAGTATTCAGGGTATTTAACACAAGGAGACAACAAGTTGAGGAAACGTTTCATGTCACCTTTGATGAAAGTGTAGAAAGCATCAGGTTCACCAACACTTCAGTGGAGGATATAGGAATTGACAACTCATCAAGATATCCTCCTGATGAGTACAACTCTGAAACCAATTCCTCATACCAAGCTGATGCTGACATCTCATATTATGTCTTACCTCACAACCTGTCACAACAAACTATCAGTGAATTCATTGATAATCAGTCAGTTCCTGCTGGGATAGGTAACACTGATCCAAATGATCAGGATCCTGTAACTCAAGAACCTCTACCAGAACAAGACACCTCAACAGATGATCTAAATGATCCTGTGGCTTTTGCACCTGAACTCCCAGTGACATCTTCAAGCTCAGATCCCAGACCATAAAGTAAGTGGACAAGATCTCAGGACATTGAGCTTGTAAACATCATTGGTGAACCCATTGAGGGCATGCTCACTAGAAGCATGGCTGCTAACTTAACTGCAGCTTTAGCCAATGAATGTCTATATGCTGATTACCTATCAGAGATAGAACCCAAAAGTGTCACTGACTGGGTTTAGGCTATGCAAGAAGAACTGCAAAAGTTTGATAAAAACAAGGTCATGATCTTGATCAAATGTCCTCAAGATGTAGTAGTCATAGGAATGAAGTGGGTTTTCAGAAACAAAACTGATGAAAATGGCACTGTCATTAAAAACAAAGCCAGACTTGTAGCCAAAGGTTACAGTCAACAAGAAGGCATTGACTATGATGAAACATTTGCTCCTGTTGCAAGAATGGAAGCCATCAGGATCTTCCTTGCATATGCAACATACATGAACTTCAAGATCTACCAAATGGATGTTAAAAGTGCATTCTTAAATGGTGATCTCAAGGAAGATGTATATGTTCAGCAACCTCAAGGCTTTGAGAGTAGTGAATTCCCTGACTATGTCTGCAAGCTTGACAAAGCCCTTTATGGACTTAAACAAGCTCCCAGGGCATGGTATGAAACTCTGTTGGAATCACTCCTAAACCTTAATCAAGTGTTAGTAATTCATATGTAATAGTTAGCTTATTTATGGCCTTTATGTTTGTTATTAGCCTTAAGCTTATGTAGAAGGCCCATGAGCTTAGGCCCAAGTCCATTAAGGAAAGGATGGGAACTAGGAGTGTTGCCCTAGCTTCCCTCCTATAAATACTCTTGTATAACCCTCACTTGAGGGTTGGTTGTTCATTTTATTCACTCTCTTTCACTCTACGCCTAACCGTGCTACTCTTAACGTGTGTGTGTGTTTAACGTGTTCAACCAATCTCTTCTCTTCTCTATTTCTTGTATTGTTGCTTGTGTTGTAAAACTAGTGACTTATCAGTGGTATCAATCGCCTAATAGTTGGGTGAACGTTTGTTTGGTCTACGCGTAAAAACATACGCTTCGGCCTGGTTACTTTGGTTCGCTTAAAAACACGTTTTTTACACTTTTTAATCCAAGATTCTTGTACTTTCAATGTTTGAAGGTGTTAAAATACTTGTTTTTGGCAAAAAGTTTCAAACTTTACGCGTGGATCTACGTTTTTAAGCTAGTTCTTGTACGAGGGTTTCATCCTACGCGTAACTGTTTTAGAGGTTTTGGATCAAGTTTCACACCTTTGTGTTATTTTGGTGATATTGAAGCTATCTCATCACAAAAATCTGGTTTAGAAACATCTTTGGGCAAAATCATTGTTACGAGTAAAGCTACGCGTATCAAAACCCTAGTTTTACGCGTAACTTTATCCTTGGTTTGATCTTCAGTTTCGTGGTTTACTCTGTGTTTTCTTGCTTGGATAAGCCTGAAAATACGTCGACTTTGGATATCTTTTGCACTGTGATAGTGTAAAAGATCACTTGGAATAAAACCCTAAAATTACGTATAAGCATAAAGCTTACGCGTAGAAAATCCTACGCATAAGATTTATCTTACGCCTAAGCTTAGTCTTACGCATAAGGTAATCCTACGCCTAAGTTTTCTACGCCTAACTTCTTGTTTTACGCATAACTTTAGAGTTTTTTCCTTAACTTACGCGTAAGCTAAACCTACGCGTAACTCTTCTTGTTAGGCGTAACTTTGGTGTTTTTACGCATAAGTGCTACTTGGCTATTGTGATTTCTACGCCTAAGGATACTTCATCAACAAAGGTTCATTCTACTACAAAGATCCATTTTTACCAACACAAGTTTTTAACATGTCACAACCACCATACTCTAACTATTTCCCTTACACTTATTCTCAACGACAACAACAACTAAGTCCCACATCAACACATGGAATCAACAACAAGCAATTTATCAACAACATACTCCACAACTTGGAGCAATTCCTCCACCACAAATGGTCCAAACACCACCAAGCCTTCAAGTTCAACCCTACACAAACGATTTTAATCAACATCCATCAAGGAACACTATGAAGGAACCCACTTGGTTTGCAAAGATGTGTGAAGCTTTAAGCAGCCAACAATCAATTCATGAGGCTGGATCACTTGATAGACCTCCAAGCTCACTCCAGGAAACTACGATCAATGGGTGATTAGGTTCTTTAGGTTTTGTGATCTGAAGAAGCCACATGGAAAGTTCTTAAAGAAGGTTATCTTGGAAGGTCCATTTCAGATGCCTACTGTCATTTTACCCGGAGATCCAAATGCTAATCCACCAAGAGATGAACAATCAAACATTGCTACTGTTGCAGACCTAAATCCAGCAGAACTTCTACACTATGAAGCTGATGAGCTTGCAATGCAATACATCCTTTTAGGATTACCAAACCCAATTCTTCGAAGTGTTGATGCTCAAAGACTACAAAGGCAATGTGGGAACATATTCATCTTCTTATGGAAGGATCTGCACTCAATCAGGAGGATATGGAATCCAAAATTTACTTGGCTTATGAACACTTCATGATTGAACCTGGAGAGACACTAGAGTCTTATCATCATCGATTCTCAGATATCATAAATGATTTGGATAAACACAACATCATCATGCCAAGAATTGCAGTTAATACTAAGTTCCTGAGTAGTCTTGGTCCTGAATGGGAGAAGTATGTCATTTTTCTCGGTCAAGCGAAGAACATGCATCATTCTACATACGGATTGTTGTACGATTACTTGATCTAATATCTCCGCCAACATCTGAATCCGGCAAGGCTCAGAATGTTCAAAATGAGTCATCTACATCTCATTCCGACGATTTTCAATTAGACCCCGTAGTTACATTTGACGATCAAGATGACCTTATGGTTTCCTTTGATAATCAAATTGACTCCGTGGTTATACTTGAGGATCTAAATAATGATCATGTTGTGACTCCCGTTGAACAAGCCGAACTTTTGCCTCATCCAGATCTTGCTCTTTTACTTAAAGACCAGCAATCCCAAATTGAAGAATGTTGTGCATTAAATCAGGACTTAAAAAGTAAAAATGCACTGTTAACCAAGGATTTTGAATGTTTACAAATGCAACTCAACTTTTTCAAAACTCAAGAAAACCGTGAAAAAGGTTTTGAAGCCGCTTTTGCTAAATCTCATCAAAACAAAAAATATTTAGAGAGACAGATGCGTGATCTAGCCGCTTCGAAGAATGCTTTGTTGTCTGAGATAGAACAACTGAAACATGAACATAAAAAGCAAATTAACGCTCTCACCTTGGAAAATCAAAAAGCTAAGGATGAGTTGTTAACTTGTCAAAAACAGTTCTCTGAATACAAAAAACATTCAACGAAACGAATAGATGATCATCTTGAAGAAATTATCGGCTTGCAAAACAAACTTAAAGAGTTTAAAACTGTTGTTTACAAACATGGTGAGTCAGTAACTGCTATTGAAAAGTTTACTCTAAAACCCAATCCAAATGGATATGGACTGAATCTTGCTGATTACAAACCTAAGCTTTCATCCAAAGCATTCAAACCAAACCCTTAAGTTTCTAGTGAAGAATATAAAATTGATAATTCTGTTATGAGTGTTGTTGAATATCATCGTCAAGAGGAATTAGATGCAGAAGACGAGAGTCGATCAAAATTAAAAACTGTTGTTTACAACAAACCTTTTAATTATTCAAAACCGGTCACTTTCGTCACACCAAGGGTTATCATAAAAACGTCTGAGTCTTCTAATGTTAATCCCCAACCAGATTATGCACAAATTTATGGTCCTTTACCTTCCATCAGTGAAGTAAACTCAAAACCTGAAAATCGCAAAATTCTTAGATATTTTGACATTTTCATGGCTGACCTCAAAACTTTAGAACATGAGATAGAATATCATTCTGAAATCAAAGTTCAACACTTTAAATCGCCTCTGGCGCGAGAACAAAGAGACATTTTTCAGAAAAATCTTTTACCAAATGTTAAAAATTTGAAAAATTGTGCATTGTCTTGGGAAAGGGACTTTCATAAGGAACTTGGATTAATGAAGGTCATTTTCGAGAAAACAGAAACATCTATTTCTAATACTAAACGTAAAATGAAAATGTTAAGAAAAGATGTTGATCGACTCTTGGAAGATGTTATCTGTGCTGATGTCCATAATGCTGTGTTATTTAATTCTTTGCCACATGCATCTGATTATATCTCTGCTGATACTGTTAATAATATTGTAACTGTTGAGAATACTGATAATGTGCTTCAGATCGAGTCTTTAAAAGTTGAAAACGAACGTCTCTTACACGAGCTTTCAAATGCAAAACATCGTCTTCAATGGTGTCAAAAAGATTGTCAAAATCGTGAACTTGCTTTGCAAACCAAAATCCACCAGTTGCAATCAAACAATTTTAATCCAAAATCTGAGCAACTGGATGATCAAAACGTGTCTTTAAAAAGTCAAATCTCAAAATATGAACAAGAACTTGTAAAAGTTAAACAGGAATATGGTATCATATTTGATTTACTCAATAAGACTCGTCATGAAGCATCAAACGAACTTGATCACTATCTTGCACACACTAGAGAAGTAATGAATTTTGCTGGTAATATTCATTCTGAAAATCAAGATTTGATTCACACTATCTTTAAGTTAAGAGAAATGTTAGGAAAGTATGAACAACTTCCGCCTACCGTGATTAAGAGAATAGCACCAGTAACACTTAGTAATCGTGAACCTAGAATGCCTACTGCCAAAACACGAGTTGCTAACGCGCTTCCTTCTACTGAAACAGGAATAGTTGCCTCTTTTCCAAACGTCCGCACTTCACAGCTTAGGAGCACTACATCGAAGAATAGGAAGTTGCGACCTAAGAAAAGATCAATAAGGAATGCTAAAGTAGAAGAACACCCTAGGACAATGAATAAGACTCACGTTGCTTCCACTATAGATATTGCTTCTGGAAAATGTAATAGAAATAGTGATGTAACGAATGCTAAACCTCTAAGTACTTTTGATATTCAGTCTGATGCACCTTGAGTTATTTGTCGTAAAAGTATGAATTCTGATTGTCATGACAAATGTGTTGCTAACGCTATAATCTCTCGTTTACGGAATCCTAAGAATCGGAATACCTCTAGGCCCACTAATCATTCTAAGTCTGTGCTTGGTAGACCGCCTTCTTTAGATTCTAAGGCAAGCATTGCTGTCCCTGTAGCTCCAGTTTCACCTCCAAAAAATGAAGTACCACCTAGTGCATTCACTAAGACTAAAGAAAATAGTAGTTATAGATGGCAGAAATGGATATATAACACACTAGGATTTAAATGGATACCTAAAGTTATTAATGTATGTATGTCTACTATAACTGCTCCGGAACCCTCTAACATTTCGGGTTCCACATCTACTTCTATTCCATCTGTGTCGTCTGTGTGTAATGCAGGTGATACAGATCATTCTCTGGATTGTTGATAGCGGATGTTCCCGACACATGACAGGCAACCTTAAACTGTTATCAAACTTTATTGCAAAGTTCATTGGCACTGTCAGATTCGGGAATGATCACTTCGCAGCTATCATGGGCTACGGAGACTATGTCAATGGGAACATCGAAATTAGCAGGGTTTATTATGTGGAAGGCCTCGGTCACAATCTGTTTTCAGTAGGTCAGTTCTGTGATGGAGATTTGGAGGTTGCTTTCAGGGAGAAATCTTGTTTCATTCGTGATCTACAAGGGAACGATCTTATGTCTGGCTCGCGTAATTCTAGTCTCTACACTATCTCTATGCAAGACATGGTTGCTTCATCTCCCATCTGCTTACTTTCAAAGGCAACATCAACAAAATCCTGGCTATGGGACCGTCGTCTATCACATCTAAACTTTCAAACCATCACCAATCTTGCTCGACACAAACTAGTTGAAGGACTCCCACGATTCCGGTATTCAAAAGATCATCTTTGCTCAGCTTGTGAACAAGGGAAAAGCACTCGTGCTCATTTTCCTTCAAAGGTGGAACACAACTCTCAGCATGTGCTTCATCTTCTTCACATGGATTTGTGTGGCCCGATGCGCGTGCAAACGATCAATGGCATACGCTACATATTAGTAATCGTTGATGACTATTCACGATGGACTTGGGTCTACATTCTTCGAAGCAAAGACCAAGCTCCACAAACGATCATCACCTTTCTTACAAAAATTCAAGTTCAGCTCCGGAACACCGTCCGCCAAATAAGAACAGACAAAGGAACTGAATTTGTTAACCAAACCCTTCGTCAATTTTATGAGAAAGTGGGAATTCAGCATCAAACATCTATTGCACGTACACCAGAACAAAACGGAGTTGTTGAAAGACGAAACCGAACGTTAGTGGAAGCTGCAAGAACAATGTTAATCAATGCTAAACTTCCAGATTACTTGTGGGCAGAAGCTGTATCTACTGCATGCTATACTCAAAACCGTTCTATAATTACCAAACGCCACAACAAAACACCTTTCGAGCTTGTCCACAACCATAAACCAAATCTCAAACACTTTCATGTATTTGGATCCCTTTGCTATCCGAATAATGATCGTGATGATTTTGGAAAGCTCAAAGCCAAAGCTGACATTGGAGTCTTTATTGGATATTGTGAGAATTCTAAAGGTTACCGGATCTGGAATCGTCGTACAAAGCAGGTTATGGAAACAATTCATGCTCATTTTGATGAACTCACGGATATGGCTTCTGAGTATAACAGTTTGGAACCCGGTCACAACCGCTTAAGCTTCCCTCAAACCCCATCATCAGCTGAACAAAGCCCCCAGCTCACTCGTCAACAAATGGAAAGGTTATTTGCTCCTCTGTTCAGTGACGATATTGATGAACGTGCTCCAGGTGTATCCGTTGTTTTCGCTGCTCAACCTGATACTACTCTTATACCTGATACACCTGCTACAACAACTACTGTTGAAGAAGCACCACCAGTTGACTCCACCACAACAGTTGAACAAACCGCTTCCAACAATGATGAACCGGCTGATGATATTCTTAATGAAGAACCCCCACCTGCAAATTTTGATCCAAATGCGTTCTTTAACCCGTTTGCTAATGACACTGCAGCACCTGATGTCGCGGAATCATCAACAAACCATTTGAATCCTCAGAATCTGCACAATGTATACCAACATCAACCCTCTACACATCGATGGACAAAAGACCATCCTCTGGAAAATATTATTGGCAACCCGAATCAACTAGTCGTTACGAGACAACGTCTTCACTCAGATGGGGAACATTGCATTTATGCACTTACTGTCTGCCAATCTGAGCCTAAAAACATTAAAGACGCAATGACAAAAGATACCTGGATTGAATCCATGCAAGAAGAACTCAACCAATTCAAACATCTTGAAGTATGGGAACTGGTTGAAAGACCAACAGGGGTCTACGTCATTGGTCTCAAATGGATTTGGAAAAACAAATTGGATGCTGAAGGGAACGTAATCCGAAACAAGTCACGTCTAGTTGCTAAGGGTTATCGTCAGGAAGAGGGGATGGACTTTGAAGAATCTTTTGCTCCGGTTGCTCGTCTTGAGGCTGTTCGGATATTTCTCGTGTTCGCGGCTCATATGAATATGACGGTCTTTCAGATGGATGTCAAAACTGCGTTTCTCAACGGACAACTAAAAGAAACGGTTTATGTCAGCCAACCAGAAGGATTCGTTGATCCCGAGTTCCTGAACCATGTCTACAAACTAAACAAAGCTCTTTATGGTCTCAAACAAGCTCCTCGGGCATGGTACGATAAGCTATCATCTTTCCTCATTGCTAATAATTTCACCAAAGGTTCGGTCGACCCTACTCTTTTTATACAATATCACGGGACACATATCTTAATTGTTTAAATTTACGTTGATGACATCATTTTTGGGTCTACACATAAAAAGTACTCAATCGCTTTTGCAAAACTAATGAAGGAAAATTTTGAAATGTCCATGATGGGTGAACTTACGTTCTTTCTAGGACTGCAAGTTCATCAATCACCCCGTGGTATTTTCTTGAGTCAGTCCAAATATGCCCTTGAATTGTTAAACAAATTTGGAATGAAAACCTGTGACACTTATGCCACACCAATGACTCATACCAAGAAGCTAGATGCTGATTTACATGGGAAATTAGTGGACCCTACCAAATACCGAAGTATTATTGGGTCTCTCATGTATCTAACAGCTAGCAGACCTGATATTGTCTTTTCCGTTTATCTCTGCTCCCGTTATCAGTCAAGACCAACTGAAACCCACCTCTCTGAGGCTAAAAGAATCCTCTGATACATCAAGGGAACCATTAACTTGGGGATCTGGTATCCAAAGGATTCTGGTTTTGAACTAATCGCTTTTTCAGATGCTGATCACGCAGGATGTTTAGATTCACGAAAAAGCACTTCAGGAGCACTACAATTTCTTGGTGATAAACTGGTGTCCTGGCAATCGAAGAAGCAGGATTGTACATCGCTGTCATCAACCGAAGCAGAATATGTAGCCATGTCGGCGTGTTGTGCTCAAGTCATCTGGATGAGAACACAACTCAAAGACTATGGTTACGTATTTGACAAAATCCTGATGTACTGCGACAATCGGAGTGCCATTGCGATCTCGTGCAACTCAGTTCAGCACTCGAAATCAAAGCACATCGATCTTCGCTATCATTTCATCAAGGACCACGTGGAACAGGGTACAGTTGAATTATACTTCGTGGGTACAGAATACCAATTGGCAGATCTACTCACCAAAGCCTTGCCTCCCGCTAGGTTTAATGAGTTGGTCCACCGGATTGGTATGCAGTGTTTGACTCAAGAGGAATTGGATGACCTCCTAAAACAGTCTTAAAAACATGTCAAACACCAAAATCTCTTATGTAAATAATTTTTCAAAAACAAAATACAAAAATATAAAACCTGATAAAACAACAAAAATATTCTTCTATCTATGTTTCTTTCAACATGGCAAGTACATTTTTTTTCCGTCAACACTCTAATCTTTAAAAATTCAATATTTTTCCGATCAAGTGTTGAGGGGGAGAAAATAAATACTTAACTGTTTCAAAAAATCCGTGTACTTGCATGTTATCCTATCCTGGTTGTTTCTTAAAAATGGTGGTCACATTTTCTGGTTCAAGGACACTCCTCAGACTAAAATTTATAACCTTTCATTATTTCTTAAGTCGAGGGGGAGTGTCGTCAGGTTTCTTTCTTAAAATCTATCATCTGGTAACCAAAATGGAAGTTAAAAGGCTTTGGATGAAAATGGAAAAGGTGGAAGGACCAAAACTGCCAAAAGCTTAAAGTTATTTTTAATAAAACTCCTCCACCTAACTATTTCATCTCACATTTATTACACAAACCTAACTAATCCTACGCATACAAATCGTTCAAGAAATATGTGTTTTTGATCATCAAAGTGTAAGTGTTTTCATAATCTTAACATAATTACAAGCAAAGGTTTTGATTTTTATGCAAATCCAACGGCTAAATTATGAGATATGAGTGATTATGTGTTCTACGCATAAGCGTATGAACACACAATCATTGGTATGTGTTTGTGGTTAAAATAAGAGTGTCAAAATGTTTTAATAACTTCAATGATACTATGTTTATCCTCAAAACCCACCCAGAAACACGAATTGATTGATTTTCAAAATTAGGGTTTATGCGTTAATTTGGATGTTTTCAAAGGAGAACGTTTTTGGTGATAAAGATTGTTGTATGAGGTTGTTTTCAAGTTGAATTGAGCATATTTAAACCCAGAAATCACCCAGAAACACTAATGATTCATAAATTGAAAATTAGGGTTCTAGTTCATACGAATTAGGTATTTTTGATTCATGGCTTACTTGATGTTAAAACTTGGATAAACATACTCTATATGCTTCTTAGACCTCCCAGAAACACTTTGGTGCAAATCCTATGGCTAGATTTCATATGCGTAACTCTTGAACTTTAGGGTTTTAGGCTACGCATAAGTAATCTTACGCGTAAACTGATTGATGAATATACATGCCATGATCTGTTATAGAATGAATGTTAGTTTTAATATTGATGTTATGATGATGTTATTTCAGGTTTGCTACTCGTATAAATCAGAATCAAGGTTGTTACTTAACTACGCATAAGGATCACCTTACGCGTAGCAAGTTATGCATAAGAGTAATCTTACGCGTAGCGTTACGCGTAAGGTTCTACAAAGGGACTACACGTATCCTGTGAAGGATATGCGTAAACAGTGACCTCTACGCATAAGGTCTACTCTTACGAGTAAGCCTTACGCGTAAGGTTTTATATACGACTACGCGTAAGCTTTACGCATAAGGTCCCCTTTTCCTACGCGTAAGTAAGGATCCTACGCATAAGCTTGCGTCTACGCGTATACCTCTCATGTTTACGCATAAGCTACCATTTCTATGCCTAAGCCTTGATCAAACCTTCATTATGAATTGTTGCACGAGCAAACTTGTAAATGAATAAATCATAACTTCACGAAACCAATAATGTCACTAATAAGCTTAAACGTTTAATATGTTGTGTTAAATAAGTGATAACATAAACTTTAAAACTTAAAGTTAACTAACTCACGAAACTTATCACGACGTCATTGGACTATTGAACAAACAAGTGACTTTGGACTCGTAACAATCATTGACATTGTACATTCAATAATTAGACAATAAAACCTTTTGTTGACTAACATAATGTCTTTCGATATGTTGGTTCTTTTGGCTAATGTTATTTCAGATCACGACATGGCTGCTCAAATGAATGTGGATGCACCAGATGTTCTCACAGTTGCCGATATCTTTCCTAATGGCTATCCAAGGAAGATTGGAAAGAACAACCTTCGGGTTAACTTTGAAACCCTCACCTGCTCAGAATCTTCCTGTTTGATTGCTATGGATATTCTCAAGAATCATCCCTACCAGAACATGCTATCACATTCTGCTACAGTACCGGAGATCTACATGCAACAGTTCTGGAATTCAATGCAGAGGATCAAAGGTCAAAGTGCAGTGACAGTGACGCTCAATCACAAACAAGTCACCATCACACATACAGACTTACGGGCTGTTCTTCTCATCCCTGACATCGAGCCAACCGACTTCTATGCCACACCTACTGAAGAGACAGTTTTGCAATTCTTGATTGATATTGGCTATGATGAAGCTTTAGGAATTATCACTAAGCACTCTTATGTGGAGCTTAAGAACATTCCTCAACCGTGGAGAACTCTCTACATCATCATCACCAAATCTGTCTATGGTCGTGATAGTGGCTATGAGCATCCCAAGCTCATGGAACTGCAAATCTTCTGGTCATTAATCAACATGAAGCACATCGAACTAGAAGCTCTGATATGGGATGACATGATGACATTTCTCAAAAAGCTTGGCTCAAAGATTCCCTATGTCAGATACACTAAACTGTTAATCCAGAGAGCACTTGGTCTTCATCCTGATATTCCCAAGAGGCTCAATGACCCCGACAATCACGATATGTTGACTGAGCCTATTTTAACTGTCAGAATCAAGGAATCGTCAACAAAGAAACAGGGTGCTGTATTACCTGATCACCTTCTGTCAAACGAAATCAAAAAGCTCGAGACATACAAAAGGTATCTGGTAGCAGTGAAAGAAGGCAAAGTTGGTCATCTTGATGAGAAACCTTCTGGGACACCTACACGGAGAACCAGAAGAGGCAGTGCAGGGAGTGCTGCAAGCACTGAGAGTCAGAGGAAGTTTCCCAAAAGGAATCCTCCACGTAAAAGGATTGTTCCCGCTAAGGAAGCTGTACCTATTCCCATTCCCAAATCTGAACCGCAAAGAGAGCTTGTGGACGAAAGCTCTGAAGATACACAATCAGACGAAGAGATCTTCTACTCTGAAACTGCAACCGACATTAATCCTTCAGTAGCCAAACCTTCCAGTCCTCCAGCTATTCAAGAAAAAGGGAAGACTCCAGTACTTGTACCTTATGAAGAAAGCTCAAGCTCAGATGAAGAGCAACTGGATACATCCTACAGGAAGAAGTTTAAAATCGTTAGACACCTACAAAAGGCTAAAGAATTTGAACAAGATCAAATGCGTGGCCCCGGAGGGTCGAGTGGTGGTGTCCACTCTTCACCAGATCCTGATGCGGTTAATCGACCCGGTAAGGGAACTAGTGCCACCACTCTTGTGCAACAGCAAAAGCTTGTGGAGGACTCTACTGATTATAACATTGAGGAACCAGAAAAGGAGAAGTCTGAGAAAGATAAAGCTGATGAAGAAGCTAAGTCTGAAAATGATGAAGATATTGATTATGAAAAGTTTCTTCTTGACAGTCCCGTACAGTCTAAGGAGAAAACTTCTGAACCACCAAAGGACCCAGAGTCTCCTCACATCTCATCATCATCGGATTCATCTTCTCTCTCCTCACCACCACCATCAAAAAGATCAACCAAATCAACATCCAAATCAGTGAAGAAGCCAACTCGATCTTGGATTTCTCATACTCATAAAAGAATTGTGAATGCTGTCAAACAAGTCAGAAAGAAAGACATGCTCTACAGGAAGATGAATTTCTTCGCTGATCAAATACAGTATCTTCATGACGAGAATGACGAGATGAAAGTTGAAAGGGAGTATGTCCAGAAGCTCATGAAAGATGATCTTCAAGGGAAAATGGACTAGATGATCAAAGGATACACTCACAAGTTCCTTCTTGACGTCGTTCCTAAACTGACAAAGGAGATGTATACCAGACAACTTTATCCGAATCTCTTACATCTGGCCAAGCAAACCATGAAATCAACTCCAATGAATGTGAACATCAATCCAGTTGAACCCACAGTCTTTTCAGATGATGAATTGGTGAACCGGCTAGTAGCTCAAATGTCTAAACGCTCTGCAACGTTTGCCTCCCACGAAGCTAAATTGTTTGAAGCATTGCTGGAATACCAACTTAGGTCAGCATACAGAGAAGAAGTTGTAAGGCCTAAGCGTTCAAGAGACGATGAAGACAAAGATCAGGATAAGGATAACGAGCCCAAACGCCCGAAGAAGTCTGATGCATCATCTTCTATGCAACCTCCACCCCAACAAACTACAGCTCAACAAAGGTCTCCTCCTCGTTCTTCTACTGAAAAACATTAGGATTCTTCTGAATTACCACCCCAGACTCAGAAAACCGGTGATCACTTTGAGTATACGGGTGGTGACGATGAGGAAGTCCGTGAGCCCCTACAACAACCCACCTCTCCCAAACAAGTTAAGAAACCAGATTCTTCATCTAGGCCTAAGAAAAAGAAGAAGAAGGTGCCTACGACTGACGTCGTATCATGGCTAGATGAAGATGACACAGAGGAATTTAAATGGTTTTCTACACTTGTTAATTCCACCCCCTATCCTGCTGAAGGTCAAGAACAGGTAGACGGTAATACATTGGAGCATGCTAAGATACTGCAAGATAAATTCCGAGTAAAGAAGATGACGAAATCTGAGTTGAGGCGAATCAAGAATGAAGCTTTTCAACTGTTAAAAGATAGCTCAGAAAGTGCCATCGAGGTCGAATATCACCTTGAAAACATTGCTCGAGCTATGTCTAACAACATGGATTGGCTCAACCCAGAAGCAAACATCGACTTCACCAAACGGGACAACCCTCCATATTACACCGACTGGTCTAAACCTCTACCAACAATTGGCCAACCAGATGAGCCAAGGATTCCATTCCGATATTTCTTCAACAAAGACTTGGAATTTCTTCTACACGGTGGCGATGGTTCAAGGAAATACGCTACATCCTTGACACTTCCATTCCCTGCAGCCATATACTTTAATTGCATAGCCATCGAGGAAAGAGCTAACCACATGTTTTCCAACAATGTGGTAGAGTATGATCGTGATGCAATGTATGGGATTCACCATTGGCCGGAACGCCGAAGAATCTACTACAGAAGCTGCCAGGTTCAGAAGTCTCAACATGCAGTGTTCAGTACTAAGAGTATCATTGCCATCAAACACGTTGATCTTTCATCCAAATGGGACTACACTTTTCTCAAGAATATTGTTGTCAAAAGGAAAGACGAAAGGGATTATGCATTCTCTGAAGCTGACTTTGAGAATTTGTCTATCAACGACATTGAAGACATGTACCTTGCCAAAGTACAGGGTCGCATGAGACAATTTTCAACTGAAGTACAACGTGAATTCATCAAGTCATTGCTCATCTTCATCAGACGCATAGTCATCAAAGAACGTGTAGAAGATCTCCAGCTTGCAGTTGAATCATATCAGACCCGTGTCAACTTCACTCCACCTCAGCTTGATCTTCCCGACATCAACCAGCTCTCACAATATACACTCATCAGCAAACCATTCGGCGTTGTTTACCGCAGTGAACTTCAACGAAATTGCTTAATGGCGTGTAGTGATCTTCACAAGTTTAGGGATCACACTTTGAAGATGGTTAGGGACGGATTGGCTTATAGGTTGAAGGATATACATCAAAAGATTGGGTCTCCTAAGCGATAGAATTCTCAGGATCGAAGGGATGTGAGGAGGATCATCAGTATGATTGATGAAAGGTTGTATCGACGGGATCAGTTCAGAACCTTGGAAAGCTTTGTTGGTGGTCGACCCAGGATTGCTCTCGCCGACTATCAACGCCCAGTTCGCATTCCTGGCAACATCACTGGACTTCCTGGTACCCCTTGAACTATTTTTTTCATTATAACTTTGGATGTGTGATTTATTATGTTTGTGGCTTGTGCACACATAACAGTGTACAACCCGTTCTTGTCAAGAAAGGAGCCTGTGGTACGCTTCAGTGCCACAATCCTTATAAAAGGAGCGAAAGCTTCTTATTTTTGAGTAAAACCTATCAAACCTTTCATCTTTCAAGGTTTTGCTCAAAAGAACAAGTACTTCCCCTTATAATTTTCAAAACCTCAACCGTTTATATCACTTGTTGAGGGGGAGTATTTGACTTAAAACTTTGTTCACAAATTGTTCATAGTGGTCATCTTCCCGCAACACTCGAAATGGTCATATTTATTCTCAACTTTTCAAAAATAACATTTTATATGCCATTTTTTAGGGGGAGAAAATTATGTGATAAGAAATATGTTGAGTAAATGCAAATGAATCATTGTGCTATAGACTTAACCAACGAATTGACGGTACTTAACTGTTAGTAACTCGAAAAGACTTGTCCAGGACGGGTAATAACTTCAAGCTAGTTCGCTAGTGATGTAAACGTGTCTCGCAAAGGACTTGTCCGAGTAGAATGTACCATTCGAGAAACTCTTGGTAGACATGAACTCTGACGAGTTTGACAACCTTTCGAGGCTTGTATACACCTTCAAGGTAGTTATTAGAGCTAATTGTCACCTAAAAGCTGACAATGCAACTCTTTAACTATGCAACGTAACCGTGTCTCGCGGGGGATTGTCTATCTTGAGTTGATCAATTCATAAAGTGCGCGTTCTTTCCTCACTGTGCAGATTTCCGTAAAAACTCTTAAGCACATGTGGAGGGGGAGTATTTCTGCAAAAGATCAAACTCTTACAGTGGTACAAAATGTTTTACAATCATAACCATTGTGAGAGATTTTCTTGAAAATTGGTTTTATGGCAACATAGGTTAGTCATGGAGTTATAAGGTGACTAAGGTTAGGAATAACCGTCCTATGATCCGCCAGAGCCGGAAGGATCTACCCAAGGACATCACAAATAGTTAGTAATTAGAAGTCCTTAGGTACGATTATAAAAAGGAGAAAATGAGAATCGGAGAAAGAAGGAGTTGAAGAATTAAAAAGAAATGCAAAGAAAAGGGTGAAAAGAAATATCCCTCCAAATTATTCAACTCAGGGCAGACACCGGGTTCAATTCATATGCTACTGGTTGTCACTTAGTGACACCGGTATTGAAGATTAAAAGTCGTCATGGACCCAGTGACGCATGCACTAAACATCCTTAGCCACTCAAGTTTCTCTCAATAGAAGCTTGTTTCACTCTCACAGGGAACCCTACATAATCTATCGACTTTCTCTTAGAGATTGCTGGTATTGAAGAAGGAGACCCTCTCCCTAGTCTCCGCACAGGAAAACCAAAACGCACTATTAAGTCTAGAGCCACGAGATTCATCAAAAGATCTCTTAGGTACACTTGACATTTCATCACTTGATGTTCAACAATAAGAACATCGGTGGTACTTTATCGAGTCCTTCACAGATCTTAGCAATTTGTCGAGAACATTTATGAGAGGCTCACAAATGTGACCCTCAGTGATTGAAAGGAAACTCCGGCCAGGGTCAACATCAAACAGCCTTGACAGCAGGTCACTTCGGTAACTCCCCGTGGATTATGCTTAGTGTGTCTCAAACGGTCTACAATCGTGAGGTGATGCTTCGGTGTACCTCAGCGACTCATCTGAACTGTAGGTGTACTTCGGTACATCGCGTTATCTCACTTGTGGGACTCCAGTTCAAGAACGGCCTTTGTGAGAATTAGAGTTGTGTTTTCACACTATGCTGTTAACACTCTCGAAGTTCAAACTTGTAAGTGCCGGAAACCGCTTATTACTAATTGTTTTCATGTTTTCCTCTTATGGAAGCTCCGGAGCGGAATGATCGTACGGATTCTTCACATGCTTATGCCAACATCATCACTAATGGAAGTTCTATCCAAAAGCAACACAAAAGTCAGATTGATTCTTCATCAAATCAAAGAATCTACAAAGTTAAAGACTTTAAGAACTTCATCAGTACTGAAATCCAACGTCAAAGAACGTGTGAGCATGTTGAAGAATGACGTGGAGACACTGGAGCAGCGAAGCAGACCTGAGGCAGACTTGATGCAGACTACAACATACTATCACTTTCATCACAAAAGAACAAAGAACAAAGTTAAAGATGACGTCAAAGCAGAACTGTTCAAAGAATACAATTTCTCTACACTGGGGAGATTGTTCGAATCAAGGCAATTCTTCTCACAAGAAAGAAGAATGTCAGAAGACGTCAAAGCTTCTATTACATCAACGCCTTCACCGTTTATATTCATTCATCACTAACACTTAGGGGGAGATTGTTGGAATTACTCCTAAACCTTAATCAAGTGTTAGTAATTCATATGTAATTGTTAGCTTATTTATGGCCTTTATGTTTGTTATTAGCCTTAAGCTTATGTAAAAGGCCCATGAGCTTAGGCCCAAGTCCATTAAGGAAAGGATGAGAACTAGGAGTGTTGCCCTAGCTTCCCTCCTATAAATACTCTTGTATAACCCTCATTTGAGGGTTGGTTGTTCATTTTATTCACTCTCTTTCACTCTACGCCTAACCGTGCTACTCTTAACGTGCACAAATCACCCCTCTTACCACTCTATAAATACCCTCTTCCAACACAAACAAACACACACAAATTATTTTCTGCAACAAAACTCTGTCAAAATCATTTCTAAAACTCAGAAATATTTGTGTGTGCTCAAAAACTCTTCAAACCTCTTTTGGAAAACCCTTCTTGTAAACATTTACAAAAGTTTTTCATCACAAACTTGAGAGATAAAAAAAAACTTTGATTATTCTAGTCAAAATATTTTCAAAACCCTAAAATCTTTTAATGGAAATGGCTAGAACTCAATCTCTCCAGTTTGCTTCTCAGTGGGTAGGGGATCTTACAAATGTTGAATTTAAAACTAATAATGTCATAGGAAACTTTGAATACCCTGAAACTGTCCCAGCCTACAAAGACATTATGAAATTTTTGTTTAATTGCCCACTGAAAACGGCCTTTGTTCAGTGTCCCTCCATTGTTTACCAAAATCTCCTCAGGGAATTTTGGGCAACAGCCAAGGCCTATGACCCGACACCCTCTACTTATGAGAACAACCTCAGACCTCTCAGGGAATATCTCATCAGATTCAGTCTTCACGGGGGGCAACAACGATTCACCCTGGATTACAAAACATTTTGCACTTCAACAGGGCTGGATTACAATAAAGGTGTTTATGTCGCCCATCCTGAACCTTCCATAGTGAAGGATGGGTTAAAACAAATCATTTTAGATCCAACTTTTTTGGACAAGACCCCAGTCACCAAAAGCTCTTTTCCCGTGGCTTGGAGGATCCTATTCACTTTCGTGATTCAGGTCCTCGGCGGGAACCACTCATCCACTGAACAAGTTAACTCTATTCAGTTGATGATGGCATACTGCTTGATGAATGGGGTCACTGTCGACATAGGGGAGATCATTTACAGTGATCTCGTGACCAAGCTACAGAGCAAAACTAGGACGAAATATGTTTCGTATCCTAGGTTTGTCTCTTATGCTTTGCAAGTGTTACTGGGTACAAACTATCCTCAGGAAGAAAATTTTGGTGCTTTACCAGGCATCCTGAGCCAATCAAATTTTCAAAAAGACCCATCCCTTATCACTCCTATTGAATTGACGGCCCACATGATTGTTTTAAATAATCAGAGTGGATCAGTGTCTCCAAACCCTGCTCCCAAAAAGAGAAAGGGGAAGTCTCAGACTAGGACTAAGACTAAACTAAAGTCTCAGGGCCCTGAGGCTTCAGGAACACAGCCTAAAAGGCACAAAAGACCCGAGACTAAACAGACACCCACTGACCAGACAACATCCACCCCCGTGACAACGAAGGACACTGATACATCACAGTCAGTGCCCTTGGTCACAACTACTACTCCCCAAGATCCAGAGGGAAACAAAAAACCCGCTGGTAGGGGAGCGCCTTCCACAACGCCTGATGATGACATTAGCCAATCCAAGCCTTTGTCTGAGGGCACACTGATCGATCCCAATGACTCAGGGGGAAACAAACAACCCACTGATAGGGATACAACAATCACTGACTCCGCCAAAGGCACTGGGAAACACCCACCAGTGTCTGAGGGGTCCACGGGGGACAAAGACTCAGAGGGATATATACCACCCGCTGATATGGAACCCATCACCAACCCCTTACTTACCATTGCTGATGTCACTGGTATTCGTTTCTCAGAGGATGATCTTACTGAAACAGAAGATGAAATCTTATCACCTGGAGAAGAAGTGGATGTTGAGGTTCAATCTGAACAAGAACCTTAGCCTTATCCAAAGGAGCATACTGAGTCACCATTTCATCCAGAAGATAATGACTCAGACTCCTCATCATCCAGCTCTCAGGAATTTAACCGTTTTGATAACATTCTTCCAGTCACTGAAAGACAGCTGGTTCAGTGGATCACTAGAGCCTCAAGAAAGCTGTACACTGGGGTCACTGAAAAATTTTGGGATCAACACACTGAAGCGGCTGCCAACTACGTGGATCTTCGATCTGATGTGCTCACCTTCTACGAAAATGTTCATGAGCACAGAGATCTTATGTACCAACACCTTATAAGACTGGATGAAAACCTGGTTAAGTTTCTCAAGCATCTTCAGTCGTGCGGGGTTAATGTTAGCCTTAATAGTTTTATTAGAAGTGATGGTCATTCACGATTAGGAACTTTGTAACGTGTGTTAGATATCGTGATAGAATAGTCAACGGGCTCGTGGAGTGGGCTAAGCTAATTGGTTAAATGTTAAGGTATGCTAAGCCGTGTATAAGCTTAAGCATCCCAAGCCCAATCCATGTCCATGAAAAGCCCATAGAAAGCCTTTAGGGCAACAAACCTCTTGTACTATAAATACCCCTCAAATGGTCATTTGAGGGGTGTGCTTGAAAGTGTGTGTGTGTGTGTGTGTATTTTCTCTCTCAAGGAATATACAACTTTATTGTTTTCATCTTATATCTTCACATACACGATTCATATATCATTCAAGTCACCATCTTTCCTTTCATCTTATTTCTAAGCTTTGTTTGTGTTGTTTGTGTTAACGTGGTATTTGTGTTGGGTTTGTGATAAGGTTGATAAAACTAAGGTCCTACAATTGGTATCAATCGCCTAACAATGGTTTAGGAGTGTTTGTGTTTGTTTTGAAGGGTTACGCGTAAAGGCTCACGTTAGTCATATTTGTCACGCTTAAAGCTTTAATTTTTGCACTTAAAAATTCAAGATTCTTGTGGTTTAAGGTTTATTTGGTGCTAAAGTTTCAGTTTTTTGCAAAAAGTTCGAAGCTTTACGCATTTTGGTTAAGTTTTAAACTCGTTTTTGGTTCGTTGGTCATTTCTACTCGTAACTTTTCTAGGCACTTTGGGTGAAAAAGGTCAACATTTTTGGGTTATTCGAGTGTTTTTAAGGATATCTGTGCAAGCGAAATTGTTTGAATCGTTGGAAATTTTTTACGAGTAGGTTAAAACCCTAGTTCTACGCGTAAGAAAGTCAACTACGCATAAGGTTCTACTCATAACTTTTTGGTGCAGATTCTTCGAGCTTAAACGGTGACTCAGTGCTTCCCTCACTTGGATAAGTTTGTGGAACACTTCGACTTTTGGATATCCCTCACGCTGTGACAGTGTAAAGGATTTTTGGTTCTTAACCATAGTTTACGCATAAGCTAAAAGCTTACGAGTAACTCTACGCATAACTTCACAATTACGCGTAAGGTTTACGAGTAACTTTTTGTCTACGCATAAGCTTAAGGTTACGCGCAAGATATTGGTCTACGCATAAGGAATCCTACGCCTAAGCTTCCTACGCATAAGATCCTACGCCTAAGCATCGTCTACTCGTAACTTCGTGTTTCTACGCCTAAGCTCTTTCTACGCATAAAGGTTTAAAAAAAAAAAAATCAAATTTAAATTTTTGAGGAGACTAAAAGTTCAATTTTTACGCGAGATTCAAATTTTGGTTTAACTGTGAAAATTTTGGTCAAAAATTCAAATTTTTGGGCCTAAATTCAAAATTTTCGGGTCAAATTTGGCGTCAAAATTGTCATAACTCAAAATTTTCATACGACCTTAGAATTGATTTTTAAAGTGAATTTCAAATTTTGGGCGAAAATTTTTTAAGAACCAATGTTACGAGTACGACTTTCAGAATCACCTCAACCGAGCTTAATCTTCATCAACCACAACTCCTTTATCGTTGAATCAATCCTACATCAACTTTATCATATCATACCTTCATCAATGGCAACTCAACAAGACATTCATGCAGCCGGTGCCGAAAACCGTCCTCCTATGTTGGAAAAAGGTGGTTATCTTCAATGGACAAGTCGAATGCTTCGTTACATCAAGACAAAACCTAATGGAAAATTGATGATCAAATCCATTCAGGATGGACCCTTCATACCTAGACAAGTCCAAGACCCTGGAAATGCTGATGCAACACCTCCCGTCCCACCATTTTTTCGTCTTAAAAAAGAATCGGAATACTCTGAAGAGGATCAGAAGAAAGTCGAAGCAGATGACATGGCAATTCATATTGTCCAACTGGGTTTACCAAGAGACATCTTTGCTGCTGTAGACAGTTGTGAAACTGCTTTCGATATGTGGGAACGTGTTAGACGACTTTGTCATGAACAGAAATTGGTCAACAAGACACAGAGAACAAGTTGCTAACTGCTTGGGAGAAGTTTACATCTACTCCAGGAGAATCCATTGAATCCTACTATGGAAGGTTTTGCACTTTAATGAATGAGCTGATCAGAAACAAGTTGACACCCAGAACTATCGTGAGCAACATCAAGTTCTTGAACAATCTACCAGAAGAATGGGGATGATATGTCACTATTGTCAACCAAACAAAAGACTTACATCAAGTGAACTTTGATCAACTCAAAGATTTTCTGAAACAAAATCAAGCTGAAGTGAATGAAGTCAGGCAAGAAAGATTAGCAAAGAATCATGATCCATTGGCACTCATTGCAAAAACTCAAACTCCAGTGAATACACAACAACAAGCTTCATCATCTTCCAATAACAACAACTTGCAGCAATACATCCCTCAACAACAAAACTATCCACCTGAACAACAACATTACCAGGAACAAGGAATCACTGATCTTGAAATGGAAACAGAAGAAGCTTTGTCACAAGCATTTGCATTCTTGGGTAAAGCATTCAGAGGTCGCTATTCCACACCAACTAACAACAACCAAAGGATTTCATCAAACACTCGCAACAGGCAAGTTGCACAGCCGGGTGTGAATATGGGTCGTCAAGGTCAAATGGTTGGAGTTATTGGGAATCAGCAGGGATATGCTACTGGATTTCGCATGGGTAATCAGGCGGTTCTGAATCAGGGTAATCAGATGGGACAAAATGTTGGGAATAGAGCAGTGGGTAATCAGAATGGGAATGTTGCAGCTCCAGTCGTTGGGAATTATGGAAATGTGAATCAGGGTAATCAGGTTACATGTTATAACTGTCAAGGATTGGGTCACATGGCAAGGAATTGTCCAACTAAGCCAAAAAAGAAGGATCTTGCGTATCTTCAGAAAGCTATCATGTTGGTACAAAAGGAACAATCTGGACTTCAATTGAGTGCTGAGGAAAATGACTTCATGGCTATTATGGATGATTTGGAAGACCTCGAGGAACTCAATGCAAACTGTATCTTCATGGCAAATCTTTAGGAGACTAAGTACGACACTGACTCTGACGCACCTCCTGTCTATGACGCCAACGCAGTATCTGAGGTACCAATCATTGATCCATGTTATAACAATGTCATATTTGATGTGTTTACTCATGACGAACAGCATTCTGTGACGCCAGCACCTACTTATGATACATACCTGGACAATCCGAGTTGTAGCAATACTAACTCTGAAACTCCAGATGTGGATCCTAGTGGAGGCTGTGTGGCACAAAATACTGAGACTGATGAGGAAACACGTGCTTATTTTGAATCATTAATCAACAACTGTGGCATTGAAATTGAGAAAGTTAAAAAGGTCAATCGCGATGTTAAGGCCGCGAATGCTAAATTGACCGCTGAGCTTGA
Source organism: Chrysanthemum seticuspe (assembly GCA_019973895.1). Taxonomy (NCBI): domain Eukaryota; kingdom Viridiplantae; phylum Streptophyta; class Magnoliopsida; order Asterales; family Asteraceae; genus Chrysanthemum; species Chrysanthemum seticuspe. Next base: position 170,097,195 of record BPTQ01000003.1, read on the forward strand.
GAGTTACAAAGAGAACGCCAGAGCTTTTGAATTTCATACAAACAAAATTTCAGAGTTAGAAATTGGTTATCGAGATTCTGTTTTAAGAGAAAAAGATTTGCAACTCAAGTATGACACACTTGATGTGAATCTGAATTTGAAAATCAAATCTTTAAACAAGGAAATTTCTGAACTAAATGACCAACTTTCAAAACAAAAAGCAACATATTCTGATCTTGAAAAAGAGAAGAAGAAGTTGATAATTGATTTTACAAAACGAGAAGACTCTCTTCTTGATGAAATTCTGGATAAAACTGAAACGATCAAAAAATTGGACAATTTACTTCTTACAACGGGTCATTCCGCTAAGACAATCAAGATGCTTTCTAAACAAGTAAATCCAATTTTTCATACTTCGCAAAAAATATCTCTTGGTAACTCACCTCCTTGTTTTCTCAAGAAAGCTCAGAAAGAACGGAATGTGTTGAACAATGGAAAACCATTGCATGAACCTATAATTGTGCATGATTCTCTTGAAACGTTAGAACTATCTGAGGAGAGTAGATCTAAAATGAAACAAAAACATCCGGAAATCAAACCGATTGATTATAACAAATGGAACCAAATTAATGTTCTTCCTTTTGTTTCTCAAAAAGGACAATCAAAGTTTTCCACCACACAAAGTGTTTCATACAAACAGTCAACACCAGTTTCAAAATCTGTTTCAAAACCAGTAGAAGTCTCAAAATCTCTTTCGAACATTGAACAAATGTCTTCAAACAATCCTTTTAACACAAGTGATGCGAGAAGTATTTTAGACAATGTGAAAACTAGAATTGTGGATCTTCAAGACACTGTTAAAACTAAAACCACTATTACACCTAACAACTGGTTCTCTAGTTTTGACATAGAACAAAGAAAGTTTTTTGAAACTCAAATTGCCCCTCAGCTGAATGCCATCAGTGCAAGGGTAATTCATTTTGAACAAGCGTTTTTGAAAGAAACAATTGACTTTGTCAAGGACCATAAATCCCTGGTAAAGCAAGCAAATGAAAGTGTTGAACACATCAAAATTTTGGAAAATTTAAATGATTCTCTCTTCGAAGATGTTCTGACTACTGATATTATGTCCATCATTTTGCAAACATATTCTGTTGAAGATCATGAAAGACTCCAGTCTGAGACCTCCGAAATTGTTTCAAAATATGAAAAAGCTCTTGAAAAAATTGAAAAAGAAAATATCTCATATTTTAAACAACTTGATCGAAAAACTGAGGAATGCAAGTATGACAAACTGTCGTATGAGCGTGCCTACAATGACATGAAAGCGAAAAATGATCTTTTGAGGGCTCAGCTGGAAAGTCAAAAAGGAAAGGTAGTGGAAACTGTGATTACAAAACCATTGACTGAGGAGAAAGCAAATGTTCCCAAACCGGTTTTTAAACCAAAAATGTCTGTTTCTATGCCTCCTCCAAAAGTCAATGAGAAAAATGTTTCATCAAAACCAGTCACTCCACCTGCCTTGCCTAAACAAAATGTTGATAAAGGAAAAGCGGTTATCGAGAAACCAAAAGTTTTAGCTCCTGGCCTTTTTAAGATGAGTACCACTAATGCGTCTGCCTCCACATCTAAAACATATGGAACAAACGACATAAGTTTAGAAAAGCACTCTAAAGAGACTAGGATAGCTGAAACCACTTCTTTAGAAAAAAATGTGAATCCTAATAAGTGTGCCTTACCTTCTACAGGACTAGGAAGCACCTCTAGGAGCAGCAGACTAAAGCCTAAGAGCAATACAAGGAACAATAGAGTCTCGCTTGCCTCTAAGAGTAGTCGCTTGAATAAAGAGAAGAAAGTAGAAGAACACCCTAGGAATTTACCGCTTTGTAATAAGAAAGACATTTCATCTGAATGTAATGAACCTATGAAATCTGCTAAGTTTAATGAATCTGTTGAATCTGTTTGTTTAACTTACGAGAAATCTTTAACTACTGTTCATGATGATTGTGTTTCTAAGAATGAGATTGTTAAGCTTGTTAAGAAGAATGTTCCCAAAAGAACTTATGCTAAACGAATAGGAAGACTAGTCGCGAGACTTAGGCTTTACACTACTGATAGTGAGCATAATGTATACTTTAGGGATGACATTTGGAAACCCACAGGTAGAACTTTCACACTCGAGAATGGTAGAATGAGTTATGCACCTGTCTTACCAATAGATGACTTCTATGAGTGTGATCAGGATTTTACCTCTAACCCAAAGGAACCAAAATCAAAACGGTTTCCAAAATCTTCTTCTTCTGTTATTGGCAGGTTATCGAAATATGTCTTTGGATCGTCGACTCGGGTTGCTCCAAGCACATGACCGGGAATCTGAAGCTGCTGATCAATTTCGTCTGGCAATTCATGGGAACCGTACATTTCAGAAATGATCATGTAGCAGCTATCATGGGTTATGGAGATCTACCTTTTGGAAATTATTTGATCACTCGAGTTTACTATGTCGAAGGGTTGGGACACAATTTGTTCTCAGTCGACAGTTCTGTGATGCAGATTTAGAGGTTGCTTTTAGGAAAAATGCTTGCTTCGTTAGAAACTTGGATGGCACTGATCTCTTAACTGGGAATCGTGATACAAACTTGTATGCTATCGACATCAATCAAATGGCCTCTTCATCACCAATATGTCTTATGACACGAGCATCTGGAACAAAGTCCTGGTTGTGGCATAGAAGGTTATCCCATCTCAATTTCGACACCATCAACAATCTTGCCAAAGACAACATCGTCAATGGACTTCCAAAGTTCAAATACACCAAGGATCACCTATGTCCATCATGCGAACAAGGAAAAAGCAAAAGAGCATCATATAAACCCAAATCCATACCTAGCTCGGAAGCAAGGTTGCATATGTTGCACATGGACTTATGTGGCCCAATGAGAGTTGAAAGCATTAACGGGAAAAAGTATATTCTTGTTATCGTCGATGATTATTCGAGATATACATGGGTTAAGTTTCTGAGATCAAAAGACGAAGCACCAGGCATCATCATTACCTTCCTGAAACGTATTCAAGTACTTCTTCAAGCTCCTGTAAGAGTTGTTAGAACAGACAACGGCACAAAATTCACAAATCAGGAGTTAAGAACTTATTTTGAAGATGTTGGAATTACACATCAGACATCAGTTGTTAGAACTCCACAGCAGAATGGGGTAGTTGAAAGAAGAAATCGTACCCTTGTGGAAGCTGCTCGCACAATGCTAATTTATTCTAGTGCACCGTTATTTCTATGGGCTGATGTTGTTGCCACTGCTTGTTTCACTCAGAACCGATCCCTAATCCATCCAAGATTCAATAAAACCCCATATGAGATTGTGAACAACAGAAAACCGGATATCTCTTACTTTCACGTGTTTGGCGCTTTGTGCTATCCGACTAACGACAGAGAAGATCTAGGGAAACTGAAAGCTAAAGGTGATATTGGAATCTTCATTGGATATTCAGATAACTCGAGGGCATTCAGGGTGTATAACAGGAGAACTAGGAGGATCATGGAGACGATGAATGTGAAATTTGATGAACTTTCACATATGGCTTCTGAGAGACTCGCTCTAGAACCCGCACTAAACCAGCAGACTTCTGGACACATCAGTTCAGGACTCGTACCTCAAAGAGCTCCATCAACTTCGTTTGACAATCCTAAAGAACAAGAATGGGAGAATTTCTTCGAGTTAATGTTCGATGAATACTACGGTGGAACTTCGACAAATGCATCAAACCATCATTCCGCTGCACCCGCTCAAAATCATCCTCCACCACCAACAGAAGATGCATCTACAATGGTCGAAACCAATGCACCAACTCCATCAACATCATCTACATCTACTACAGTTATTGCACCCGTTCTACCAGCAGTTGATGAGCAAAACCAAAACCAAAACGATGCAACGTTAGATGAAGACTTATTTGAAAACCCGTTTGCTACGGAAGCAGCTGAATCTTCCTCAAGCTTACGAGAACCATCTAACTCGCATACGTTTAACCAACGGTATCCTTCTACTCTGAAGTGGACAAAAGACCACCTAATTGAACAAGTTATTGGTGAACCTTCAAGGCCAATTCAGACGAGACGTCAACTTGCCACCGATTGCGACTTATGCATTTACATTTGCTCAATTAGCAATATTGAACCAAAGAACATTCGCGAGGCAATGGCAGAACCCGCATGGATAGAAGCGATGCAGGAGGAACTTCTCTAATACCGTCTTCAAGACTCTTGGGATATGGTTCCAAGACCAATTGACGTTCGTGTCATCGATCTCAAATGGTTATGGAAAAACAAAAGGGATAAAGAGATGACTGTAATTCGCAACAAAGCTCGTCTTGTGGCCAAAGGATATAGACAAGAGGAAGGGATAGACTTTGAAGAGTCATTCGCGCCGGTAGCTAGACTTGACGCAGTCAGGATATTCTTAGCCTATGCAGCTCACAAAAACATCACGGTTTATCAGATGGACATTAAGATCGTGTTCTTGAATGGAACTCTGAAAGAAGAAGTGTACGTGAGTCAGCCAGAAGGCTTCATAGACATGGAACATCCAGACTACGTCTACAAACTCAAAAAGGCAATCTATGGTTTAAAACAAGCTCCGAGAGCGTGGTATGATGAACTGTCCTCTTTCCTTATCCAAAACAATTTCACCAAAGGAACAGTTGATCCTACCTTGTTTACACAAAAATGCAAAAACGACATTTTGATTGTTCAGATTTATGTGGATGACATCATTTTTGGGTCCACTAATCCGAAACTTTCAAAACATTTTGAAAATCTCATGAAAAGCAAATTTGAAATGTCCATGATGGGGGAACTAAAATTCTTTCTTGGTTTACAAATACATCAGTCCCCTCGTGGAATTTTTATAAATCAAGCTAAATACACAACTGAGATTTTGAAAAATCATGGTATGGATAATTGTGATTCGGTCGGAACACCAATGGTAACTTCACCAAAAATTGGAGCCGATTTGTTTGGGAAACCTATTGATCCGAAGAAATATCGGAGCATGATTGGTTCTCTCATGTATCTTACTGCTAGTCGACCAGATATTCATTTTGCTGTTTGCTTATTAGCACGGTTTCAGGCAAAGCCTACCGAACTGCACCTCAAAGAGGTTAAACGGATCTTTCGGTACCTGAAGACATCCATTCACATGGGACTTTGGTATCCGAAGGAATCCGGATTTGATCTAATTGCCTTTTCAGATGCGGACCACGCAGGTGATCAAGTTACAGCAAAAAGTACATCCGGAGGAGCACAATTTTTTAGTGAAAAGCTAGTAAGCTGGTCTTCAAAGAAACAAGATTGCACTGCACTTTCAACCGCTGAAGCTGAGTATGTGTCTCTATCTGCGTGTTGTGCTCAAGTTCTTTGGATGAGAACACAACTCACAGATTATGGCTTTACTTTCGATAAAATACCTATGTATTGTGACTCGAAAAGTGCCATAGCCATATCATGCAATCCTGTTCATCACTCAAAGACTAAGCATATCTGTGTCCGCTATCACTTCATCAAAGAGTACGTCGAAAACGGTACTGTTGAATTATTCTTCGTGAAGACTGATTACCAACTCGCCGATCTATTAACTAAAGCCCTTCCAAAAGAAAGGTTTGAATATTTAGTTCGACGAATTGGAATGCGAAGCCTAACCCCTGAGGAGTTAGAACGTCTTCTCGAATCTTCTTGAAAATGATTTTCCAAAAAGCTTCGCTGTAAATATTTTTGAAAAACAAAATACAAAATTTGAAAAACCAACAAAAGCAAAATATAAAAATATAAAACTTTCAAAAATACAAAAACAATATAAAATCAAAAATCCGAAAATATTCTTCTACGACATGTCTCTTGTATAATCGATATTCTGTACGTTTCTAGAAATGTCATTCAACAATGATACGGGCATGTACAGATGCTTGAGCGAGAGTTATTTATTTGTTTTCTAAAACATGTCGTTTCTCAAAATTTCTTCATAAAATGGCTTTCGTATACATCAGTATGAAACCCGGACCGAAATGATGACTTTTGATTATTTTCAAATTAAAACTCGTGTTTTTAAAGAAAAAATCAAGTGTACGCTTCAGTGCACTACATTTAAAAATGGTGAGAAATCATCATCATCTTGAGCACTTTTTCAAGATTGTTCAAAAAGATTTTTCAAAATCTTTCAAATATTTTGTGCTCAAGATAACTCCCTCTAAAACCCTTTAATTGATTATGCTTTATTAAAGGGGGAGTATAAAACAAAATGTTCCAAATTCATGCTTAAATCATATCCGTTTGTCTCCCCAAAAGATTCTAAAATGTTGTTTAATCCGTTGATATCAAAAATATCACTAATATGCTATTTTTGAGGGGGAGGAGACGTGATTAAAATGTGATCAAAAAAGTTTTAATGATCGTAGTTTGAATCTCAAAATGAGCTCGACTCAGTTGAAACCAATGAATTGACGAGGAATCATGTACCATCTCGAGAAACTTTCTATGGACTTGACCAGGACGGGTAATAATTTCAAGCTAGTTCTCTAGTGATGTAAACGTGTCTCGAATCGGTCTAGTTCATTTAAAGTCGATCAATTCAAAAAGTGCGAACTCTACCCTCTATGTGCAGATTTCTGTCAAAACTTATAAGCACATGTGAAGGGGGAGTGTTTCTGAAAATACAAAACTCACGGAGTGTTGCAAACATGTTTTCTATCATAAACACTCTGAGAGATTTTCAAGAAAAAATGGTTTTATGGCAACAATAGGACAGTCATGGAGTTATAAGGTGACTAAGGATAGGAAATTCGTCCTATGATCCGCCAGAGCCGGAGGGATCTACCCAATGACATCACAAATAGTTAGAATTAGAAGTCCTTAGGAATGATTGAAAAAAAAAGGAGTAATGTGAGAAAGGAGAAAGAAGGGGTTGAAGAATTAAAAAGAAAAGTCATGAAAAAGGGTGAAAAGAAATAACCCTCCATATTCAACCTTAGGGCAGAAACCGGGTTCAATACATATGCTACTGGTTGTCACTAGATGACACTGGTATTGAAGACAAAGACGTCATGGACCCAGTGACGCACTGCACTAAACCTTCTAGCCACTCAATTCCTCTTAAAAAGGATTTGTTTCATTCTCATAGGGAACCCTACATAATCTATCGACTTTCTCTTAGAGATTGTTGGTATTGAAGAAGGAGACCCTCTCTCTAGTCTCCGCTCAGGAAAACCAAAATACACTATTGAGTCTAGAGCCACGAGATTCATCAAAAGATCTTATAGGAACACTTGACATGACATCGCTTGTTGTTCATCAATAAGGGCACAAGTGATATATTATAGAGTCCTACGCAGATCTTAGCAATCTGCCAGAACATTTATGAGAAGTTTCACATCTGTGATCTTCAGTGATTGAATGGAAACTCCTGCCAGGGTCAACATCAAGCAGCCCTGACAGCAGGTCACTTCGGTAACTCCCCATGGATTACGCTTAGTGTGTCTCAAAAGGTCTACAGTCGTGGGGTGATGCTTCGGTGTACCTCAGCGACTCATCTGAACTGTAGGTGTATTTCGGTACATCGCGTTATCTCACTTGTGGGACTCCAGTTCAGGAACGGCCTATGTAAGAATTAGAGACGTGTTTTCACACTATGCTGTTAACACCCTCGAAATTCAAACTTGTAAGTGCCGGAATCCGCTTATTACTAACTGTTTTATGTTTTCTTCTTATGGAAGCTCCGGAGCGGATGGATCGTGCAGATTTTCCACATGCTCATACCAACAACACATGAAAAGTTCTCATCAAAATCAAAGGCAACAAAAGTTTAAGAGGATTCTTCGTCAAAGTCAAAGAATCTACAAAGTATAAAGACTCGATAACTACATCATTGGTAACCAAAAGACAAATAGAAGTGTGAGCATGGTGGAGAAAGACGTGGAGACACCAAACCAACGAAGTTGACAACGGCAGACAACCACATTGACTGATCACAAAGCATGAAAGAACAAAGATTCATGACTATTCTATATCTACGCACAAAGTTCAAGCTCGAGAAAAGTAAAGACCTAATCAAGTGGAACATCATTTGAATGACCACCCCTTAGGCGGAGATTGTTAGCCTTAATAGTTTTATTAGAAGTGATGGTCATTCACGATTAGGAACTTTGTAACGTGTGTTAGATATCGTGATAGAATAGTCAACGGGCTCGTGGAGTGGGCTAAGCTAATTGGTTAAATGTTAAGGTATGCTAAGCCGTGTATAAGCTTAAGCATCCCAAGCCCAATCCATGTCCACGAAAAGCCCATAGAAAGCCTTTAGGGCAACAAACCTCTTGTACTATAAATACCCCTCAAATGGTCATTTGAGGGGTGTGCTTGAAAGTGTGTGTGTGTGTGTGTGTATTTTCTCTCTCAAGGAATATACAACTTTATTGTTTTCATCTTATATCTTCACATACACGATTCATATATCATTCAAGTCACCATCTTTCCTTTCATCTTATTTCTAAGCTTTGTTTGTGTTGTTTGTGTTAACGTGGTATTTGTGTTGGGTTTGTGATAAGGTTGATAAAACTAAGGTCCTACAGTTAAAATTGATGAAATTAGGGATGCTGTTAAAGAAGACCCATCACTCAATGCCAAAGTGCTGGAGGCCACTGAGGTGTATGTGAAAAATTCATCTCGACTCACTGAACTGATTGAAATGCTCCAATTTGCAAATGTTCAGGGTCTCCAATCTTCAGTTCAATCTCTTCAGACCTCAGTGGACTCTTTGAACACTCAGGTAACTGCTATGGCTCAGGCCTCATCTTCTATGGCCTGGAATCTTGGTCCCCGGATGACTGCCTTGGAACTTTCTCAGGCAAATTTGGATACAAAGGTCACTGGTCTTCAGGCAGATACTTCAGAGATTAAGGCTATGATCACTGAAATCTATCAGGCCTTCAAGGGTCAAGCAGCTCAGTCCCCCTCAGCACCAACTCCAACTCTTGCCCTCACTGAAGCTCCGGTAACAGTTGAGGGGGAGAATACTGCTGAAGAAACTCCTCTTCACACTGAGGGGGAGCAAACACCACCAGTCTCAGTAGCTCCCACATCATCTGCACCAGTCTCTGCAATACCCATCTCCTCACTACCACCACAAACATCATCAACAACAACAACAACAACAACAACAACACTGACGGTCACAACATCAATCATGACAACAACACCACCCTTAGTTGCATCATCTTCCTTAGGCCAGGACAAAGGCAAAGGCATAATGACAACTGCTGAGCCTGAGAAGATTCCCTATAAAATCGGCGACACTTAATACCTGCTCACACCACAACAGCTGAGTAAACATCTTGCTAAAGAAGAAAGAAGATTGAAACTAGCTGAGGAAGAGAAAAGGAACATAGAAGCACTGGCAAAGGTTGTCGCCAAAGAAGCTGAGAACATGGGATTAGATCCAAGCAAGCTTCAAAAGGGTCAGGCAAGACAAAAGTTCAAGGATGCTCAGGCTGCTCAGATGGCTGCAATGAGAAAGCAGTTTGAAGCAAAGAAAAAGAAAGCTGAAGCTGTCAGACAAGAACGAATTGATCATTACAACTAGACAATGACAAGCCGAAGGAAGCCTGAGAAAATCACTGATGTCAAAATCATCCCCAACTCCAAACCACTAGCAATGAATGTCTACATGGGGGATGATAAGAGACATTTCGAGATTCATGATCCCTTAACTTTTGTTGACTTTGGGATCACTGAACTCGATGAGCTTGGTCCAATTATTGAAAAGAAGCAAAATAAGGTGGTCAAGGAGTTGATGAAGATGCTCAGTAAAAGATATGAAAGGCTGAGAGATGCACCAGCCCAACTGGGAATTCAACCTGCCTTGACTGCACCTCAAGGATCTCAACTACAAGCATCCACTGGCAAAAGGAAGAGAGTTGAGTTCCAGCCTGAAATCAAAGTGCCTGGATTAGAATGCAACAGGGAGCTGCCTGAAGGTGTGAAATTTGTAAACTGTCTAGTGATTGAAAAGCCTGAAAGAGGGCTATTTTTCATTGATGTCTATGGAAACCCAACATTCCAAAGGTGGAGTGATATCGATCAGGCAGGAGTGGCTACAATGATCAGCTATATTCCAGTGGCCTCTCAGATCCAATCCCCAGCAAACATCAGGTTTTTTCAAGACCTGAATGCCAAAATAAGAGACCATCCTGATAGGGAAACACTCATCACCAAGAAAGTTAAGCTTGAAGCACTGGGAATTCATCTGGACTGACATCATTTTATTTTCTTGTACTAGTAATAGGAACCATGTAATGGGATCAATAAACGATGTATGTTTTTGCTAAAATACTCAGTGTTCCTTATTATATTCATTAGTACATTCATTGTAAGAAGAAGTCATTTGCTCACTTACACTGATCAAATACTTAGGCTATTTGTATATCCAAATAGGGGGAGACTGTTGGGTTCTGTAAATACCCAAACCCCTTGATCTAGGATTTGAATAGAAAATAACCTAAGTGTTTAATCCGTTAAACACTATCAGGTCACTGAGTGCATAGTCTCTCAGTGAGCCATCTTCAGGATACTCAGTACGAGGCGAAGAAGAAGCCTCTCCACTCAGCAAGGCGGAACTTAATGGGTGAAGACTAAGTCAAGAAGAAGATGGTGGATTCAGTGAGTGATGACAATAACTGACTGAATCCCTAAGACTCTTCTCCAACTGTTAGCACTGAAGACAAACTGAAGGAAGAGACTGAAGGCTTTGAAGACTGAAGAATGAGCGGGACTAGGCGGGAAAAGTTTACCCAGATAAAACTAAGTCCCCAAGTGCTTTACCCAGATAAAACTAAGTCCCTATCTACTAAAGGCATATCTTCCCACTTATAGTAAGCGGTGATACTAAAGGATCTCTGTTAAGGAAAGAAGCTTCGCCGCCTGACTACAAATAGCAAAGTAAACAATAATCGAATATATCTATATTCGTGATTACTGTGATCAATGTTTTTGTCTTCTAGGTTAAAGTTAAAATCATACTTGTATAAATAGCATAAGAGAATGAGTGAAAAGTTTTAAGCTTGTGAATTGTAAAAAACACACACACAAGCCAACTTTTCACTCCTCTAAATACAACTTTATCCTTGAGATAGCTCAGTGGGTTCTAAGAGTTGTGCTCAGACTTAGCCTGAGCTTAGAGAGGAGTTACCCCAAACTTTGTCATTTCAATCCCAAGTACTATTCCGCAAGTACTTGGGTAACGTTTTCTTTTGATTTATTTCTAATAAGAATATGATGTTGAAAATTACTTTATGTGTTTTACTTACGTTAATTTCAGTCATTATTCACTATTAAATTGTTTTAAGTACTTAATTGTTTTTAAACGATAGTGAATAGGGAACAACATCTATTCTCCACATATGAATCCTTCAATGGAGGTAATGTGGTGTTTGGAAATAGCAAAAGTAGAATCATCGGTAAAGGTACGATTTCTAACAAATCTCTAACCATTAACGATGAGTGTCACGTAGAAAACCTAAACTTTAATCTCTTAAGTATAGGACAAATATGTGATAAAAAGTGCAATGTACTTTTCACCGAAACCGGTAGTAAGATATTAAAAAATGGCATAACCATAGGAAAAGGAATTAGGGAACATGGAGTCTATGTCATTAAAATCGGTAATAAACCTAAAGACAAACTATGTCTTACCTCTATGGATGATACTTCGACCTTATGGCATCGAAGATTGGGTCACGCCAACATGCGACATCTTCAATCGCTATCATCCAAAGATCTAGTAAGAGATCTACCTAAGTTAAAATATGAACATCACTTTTGTGATGCTTGTAATGTAGGAAAACAAGCTCATTCTAGTCATAAAGCTAAAAACATGGTGTCTACAACTAGGTGTCTAGAATTACTACATATGGACTTATTTGGTCCATCCGCTATCCAAAGTTATGGAGGCAACTACTACACTTTGGTCATAGTGGATGATTACTCTAGGTATACATGGACAAAATTTTTAAAGAACAAAACGGAAACCTTTAATTATTTTGAAATATTAAGAAAAAAGATCCAAAGACAACTAGGAAGTCCTATAGTGTCTATTAGGACGGATCATGGTAGGGAATTCGATAATGAAGTGCAATTTGTAGCTTTTTGTGACGCTAATGGTATTACTCACAACTTCTCGGCTCCACGCACTCCACAATCGAATGGGGTAGTAGAAAGAAAGAATAGAACCCTACAAGAAATGAGTCGAACCATGCTTAATGAACAATCCATACCTCAAAAGTTTTGGTGTGATGCCATTGATACTTCAACGTACATACTCAATCGAGTCTTAATTAGACCAATCTTAGGTAAAACTTCATATGAGTTACTCCGAGGCAAAAAGCCTACGTTAAATCACTTTAGTGTCTTTGGAAGCAAATGTTTTATTCTTAACACTAAATATTACCTTACAAAATTTGATCCTAAATCAACCGAAGGTATCTTTCTAGGTTACTCTCCAAATAGCAAAGCTTACGTCATATTAAACAAAGAAACAATGAAGGTAGAAGAGTCATTAAATATAAAATTTGAAGAAAGTCCACCCAAACCCTCTCCACCTCTTGTCGATGACGAGATTATAGAAAGTGAAGCTATAGTAATAAAGAAAAAGATATATGAAGAAGAAGAACCTTTAAATGATGAAGTCATAAACATTAAAGAATCCAAAGATCACCTCGTAGATAAAGTCATAGGAAAGCTAAACGAACGAACATTAAGGTCTCAAGTTCAAAACCAAAGTAGCTTGTTTTGTTTCGTTTCAACCTTAGAACCTAAGAATACACAAGAAGCCATAAAAGATGAGAGATGGGTAATGGCTATGCAAGAAGAACTAAATCAATTCGTTTCTAATGATGTTTGGACACTTGTACCTCCACCTAGTAATCAAACCATAATAGGAACCAAATTGGTTTATAAAAACAAATTAGATGCAAACGGAGTAGTGTCTAGGAACAAGGCTAGACTCGTTGCCCAAGGGTATAACCAACAAAAAGGAATAGACTTTGATGAGACCTATGCCCCTGTGGCTAGATTAGAGTCTATAAGTGTAGGATATTAGTTTTCACATACACATCAAACCATAACAACAAGGTGGCGTATAAGTGGAATTCTAGAGAGAAAAAGTTAGAGGTTTAGGGAACTTAGTGAGAGAAAGTGAAAGATATTATTATGAGCTCCAACTCTCTACCTTGGAAGGTAGAGAGTATTTATAGTCTTACATAAATCGCCACACATCGGGCTGTGGATCAGGCATACAGTGGGTAAAGACTCGTCCGTCCTCCACGGTGTTACTTAACTACATACTACTTAACTTAAAAGACCTACGACTACGAGCTTTCTAACGATTACATATACTTGAGGTGACCGACTCTTTAATACAGGGAATTTCTAATTCCTAACAATCTCCCCCTAAGGGAGGTCACCTCAATCATGTACCAAAAATACATTGAATACAACCAGATAATACATTAACAATTGATCTTGCATCCTTTATGTAGTCCTTTGCTTCTAAGCTCGTAGTCATTGATTCTTCACATTGCATGTTTGGTTATTTCAAGTGGAGGTCTTTCACTGATCCACGTGATAATAAGTTTGAGCCAGCATTTGAGATCATCAGTTATCAACAATCTCTGACACATCCTTTGTGGCGTTGGTATTATGTGATGTTGTGACATTAGGACCGACATGCTCACATTCTGGATCATGATATCTTCTCATCAGAGTAGCGGAAGCATTAGTTGATTCATGATATTGGCAGCAGCGTAGCAGAAGCATGGAGTGAAAATATCAGAGTCATTGATGCACTAATCATGATTTCTTTGAGTTGAATGTGTTAAGTGAGCATGCGGCAGTGGATTGACCGCTTCATTCTGATCAGCTGCAAACGTCGGGTGTACCTGCATACAACAGTTAGCAATAAATCGCACGAAAGTGTCTTTGATCACTTTCGTTGAATTGAGGTACACGGCCCACGGTTCCCCGTTGATCAGTACATGTACTGCCTGTGATCAGGTATAATTCCGAAGAATTTCCTTGACAGGGTTTCGCAGCTGCTCTAGCTGTTCTCAAACCGGAACATCTCAAAGAAGACAACACGGAGTGAGTGAACCAGCGAATTTTAAGTCCACTGATTGATGAAAAGAGATTTGAAAAACAATCGTGTATGGCTCAATAGAAAATTGTTTTTGCAATACAACGAAGGTTTTATTGAAAATCAATTATCAATCATAAAAACACCTTTTGGTTGGAAAAATGAGTACACGGTCGATGTACTGAATAAAAGAGTTGTTAAGCACAAAGACCGGTTTTTCAAAGGTATCCGTCAATCCATAACCTGAACCAGGATTGATTCAAGAGATTGAATCGCCCCATTGTTTCTGTTCAGTTGTCACATGGTTGATCTATATAATAGATCTCACATGCCACCTACCAGGAGCTTGTTTGATGTTGGCTCCAGAAGGCTTTCCATCATCATTGTGAATATGTATACACATCACTCAGATGTTCTGGCAATACCACAAGGATAATGCGTAGGACTCAAGATATAATCTCTCTTTCCACATTGTGTGAAACAGAGAGTCTTCATTGAAAGTGTCCTAATGAGATTTATTGATGATCTCTTGGCTCTAGACTCAATTTTGTGCATATTTGGATCCTGTGCCGGAGACTAGGGAGAGGGTCTCCTTCTTCAATATCAACAATCTCTAAGAGAAAGTCGATAGATAATGTTGGTTCCCCGTGAAAATGAAACAAGCCCTTTTAAGAGAAACTTGAGTGGTTTGGAAAGTTGAAGTGCAGTGCGTCACTGGGTCCATGACGTCTTGTCTTCAATACCGATGTTACCATCAGTAGCATATGAAGTGAACCCGGTTTCTGCGCTAAGGTTGAATAAATGGAGGGCTATTTGTTTTCACCCTTTTCTCATTCAATTCTTTTTAATTCTTCAACCCCTTCAGTGCTTACCGAGACTTCATAGCAAGAACCTTGTTGGGTTTGTTCCAGTACTTGCTCTATCTCAGTCCGCACTCTTCCCATATCTCACTTTTCTCCTTTTATCATCATACCTAAGGACTTCTACACTAACTAATGGATTGTCCCTGGGTAGATCCCTCCGGTTCTGGCGGATCATGGGAACAAAAACCTAACCTTATCATCCTTATATCACCGTACATAAAGTAAAGTTGGTCGGTCAATTTGGTATTGTTCCTCTGCCATTGGATCCAATTGAAAACCATTTGAAAATCAATTCAGATACTTGTGATATATTATCAAAGCATTTTGTACCTGAATTGTTTTTGATATTTTTAGAACGAGAACTCCCCCTCAACATGTGCATCAAGTATTTGAAAATGTTTAGCACACGGAGGCAAGAGAAAGAATTAACTTCTTTGATTACCATTTTCTAAAAGATATCAACATCACTTCCCATATCAAATCAAGTAGATATCGCATTTCCTGGAAGGATGAGGTTTCCATAAATTTGCTCCCCCTCAATATGTGCCTCGAGGTTTGAAAAGAGTTTTGCACATACTAGAGGGACCCTGCACATTGGGATGAATGATCACGTTACAAATTAAAGGTTTAAGATAGATGCTCCCCCTCAACATGTGCATTGAAAATTTGAAATCGTTTGTCACATGTGGGAAGGACAGCATGTACATCCTTATAAAATCATTTACCGAATTATCAGTTTAAATCCAATTTAAATCACACATTCTCCCCCGATCACAATTATCAAATCATTTGAGATTTGTGATCTCTTATTGATTTAAATTGATTTTGAAAGCTTTTAAGGGGAATTGTGACTTGATTATGAAAGCGTTTTAACTGATAAGGATCGGATTTTAAGACTTTAAACTCCATTGATAAAACATGCATGTATATCTTTTGAAAACAATTTAATGCCAAATAACTTTTTAATTTAATTGAAATCATTCTCCCCCTCAATCAATGACATAGGTTGTTGATTGAGAGATAGAGATTTTGACAAATAAGTCCTGATGATTATCAAAAATAGAGATCGAGTTATTTTTTCAAAGCATTTAGTTTTCAGTAGATAAATGTTTATAGAATCAGAGCATGGAATTTTGAAAACATGATAGAACATGGCTCTGTTCTTTCTTTTAAAACCGGGTTATTGCCTGAAAATGACAATAAACCATTTCTCTTTCTCCCAAAAATAATTTTTTTTTTTTTTTCTAAGAATTCGAACAACATCTAAAGTCCCGCGTCATTCTTTGAATGACAACATCAAGACCGTAGATATTATCGAATCGAGAGAAACATGACAAAATGACAATATTTTTTGAAGATTTTTCGAATTTTTCAAATTTTTATGGATTTTGAAAGTTTTATATTTTTCTATTTGATTTTCGAATAAATATTTACAAGAGATAGATGAAGGAAACCTTTTACTCCTCGTCTTCCTCCTGAAGACGTTTGAGAGTTTCTGGTTGAAGGCTTTTCAAGCCAAGACGTGGAAGAATAAACTCAAAACGTTCTCTTGGAAGAGCTTTGGTGAAGATGTCTGCTAACTGATATTCAGACCTCACAAAATATAGTTCCACCACACCTTTTTCCACTTGTTCCCTGATGAAATGATGTCGAATGTCGATATGCTTTGCTCTTGAGTGTTGAACATTGTTGCATGAGAGAGCAATAGCACTTTTATTATCACAGTACAGAGGGATTTTGTTGAATACAAAGCCATAGTCAGATAATTGAGATCTCATCCATAAGATTTGAGCACAACAAGATGACATGGCTATGTATTCAGCCTCTGTAGAGGAAATAGAAGTACTCATTTGCTTCTTTGAAGACCAGCTCACAAGCTTATTACCCAAAAACTGAGCACCTCCTGACGTACTTCGACGAGTATCTTGACACCCTGCATGATCTGCATCTGCATATGCTGTTAGTGACATACCGGTGTCTTTTGGGTACCAAAGTCCCATATTGATGGTTCCTTGGAGATACCGAAAGACCCGTTTAACCGCTTCAAGGTGCTTTTTAGTAGGCTTAGCCTGGTATCTAGCACACATGCAAACAGCGAACGAGATGTCTGGTCTACTAGCTGTGAGGTACATCAGGGATCCAATCATACTACGATATTTTGTTTGGTCAATCATGATCCCTGAGAGGTCCTCATCTAGTTTGGTTCGGTCAATCATGGGGGTGTCACCAGGGTCACTTGAATCAAATCCAAATTTCTTTAAAATCTCTGTTGCATATTTAGATTGATTTATGAAAATGCCTCCGGGACTTTGTGAAATTTGTAATCCCAAGAAAAATGACATTTGTCCCATCATTGACATTTGAAACTTTGAACTCATTTCATTTGAAAAACGATCACATTCCATTGGGTCTGTCGAGGCAAAAATAATATCATCAACATAAATTTGAACATGAATTAAATGTTTGCCTGACTTCCTGGTGAACAATGTAGGATCAACTGCTCCTTTGATGAATCCGGTTGATAGAAGAAACTTTGACAGTGTATCATACCATGCCCTTGGAGCTTGCTTTAAACCGTAAAGGGCCTTCTTCAAACGATAAACGTGAGTAGGATGCTCTTGATTCACAAATCCTTCAGGTTGGCTGACGTAGACGACTTCTTTAAGATCTTCGTTCAGAAATGCCGTCTTTACATCCATCTGATATACTACCATGTTCTTACTAGCAGCATTAGCCAGAAAGATTCTGATTGCCTCGATTCGAGCAACTGGAGCAAAAGATTCTTCAAAGTCTATACCCTCCTCTTGACGATATCCTTTAGCAACTAATCGAGCCTTGTTCTTCAACACATCACCATGCTCATCAAGTTTTACTTTGAAGATCCATTTAAGAGCTATAATCATAGCACAGTCTGGAGCAGGTACTAACTCCCATACATCAAGACGATCAAACTCATGAATTTCATGTTGCATGGCATTGAACCAGCTATCTTCATTCATGGCAGTTTTAACATCTTTTGGTTCGATCTTAGATAGTACGGAGTTGAAGAAGCACCATAAGGCATCGGTTGCGAGTTGTTTCCGGGTTGATACAGGACGAGAGGGATTTCCAATGATGTTGTCTAAGGGGTGATCGTGAGTCCATTTTCTGAGGTGTTCATGTGGCAGTTGTTGAGGAACTGAGGTAGCAGAGTCGATGTCTCCTGAAGAAGATGGTTCTGATGATGATTCAGGAGTAGCAAATATGTTTTCAAATGGAGCATCTTCAGGAGTCGCAAAGGGATTAACTTCATCATTGATGCCAGAAACATTTCCATGATGTACATTTGAAGAATGATGATTTGTTGATGAGACTGAAGGATCAGCAGCAGGTGCTTCTTGACTTAAAGATATTGAGACTGAGGGATTGACTTCATTCACTGGAATATGAGCATCCTCTGTTGTAGGGATCAGCACCTCATTAGTAATTGAATCATATAGTTCATCAAACATAGGATCAAACAATTTCTTTACATCATCTTCAGATGGAGGTACATATGGAGTTTCTTGAGAGGAGTTTGGAATAAGGGATGAACCAATGGGACTGTTTTGAAGTGCGGGTCCTGAGCTGGAGTGTCCAGGAGCCATTTGACCGGTCAGTTCATCAAACGTAACGTGAATTGTTTCCATGATATTTCGGGTTCTTTTGTTGTAGATTCGGTATCCCTTTTTGTTTGATGCATATCCTACAAATACTCCAATGTCAGCTTTGGCCCTAAGTTTGCCTAAGTCTTGACCCTCATTAGTTGGATAGCACAATGCACCAAACACACGAAGGAAAGATAGATTAGGTTTTCTGTTGTGGACCAGTTCATATGGAGTTTTTCCATGAACAGTGTGAATCAGGGAACGATTTTGTGTGTAGCATGCAGTGGCAATTGCTTCAGCCCAGAGAAACATTGGAACCTTTGAGTAGATCAGCATTGTTCTAGCGGCTTCAACAAGAGTACGATTTCGTCTTTCAACTACACCGTTCTGTTGAGGGGTTCGTGGAACACTTCTTTGATGGCTGATTCCAATGCTTTCATAGAATTCACTAAGTTGTTTGTTGACAAACTCAGTTCCATTGTCTGTTCTGATAATTCTGACAGTTTTGTTTAGTCGAACCTGCAGCTGTTTGATGAGTTTGATGATGATATCAGGAGTTTCATCCTTTGTCCTTAAGAACTTGACCAAGGTGAATCTAGAGTAATCATCAACCACAACTAACACATATTTCTTCCCAAAGATATTCTGCACCCTCATAGGTCCACATAAATCCATATGAATCATATGAAGAACTTCTGTGACAGAGTTAGTAGGTTTGGGTTTATGGGCATACTTCTTGCTTTTTCCCAATTGACATGCTGAACAAAGATGGTCATTTTCATACTTTAGTCTAGGTAAACCTACAACTAAGTCTTTTCTGGAAAGATCGTTGATGGTGCCGAAGTTCAAGTGATTGAGACGACGATGCCATAACCATGACTTTGTTTTTGAAGCCTTTGATAACAAGCAGATTGGAGAGGCCCTCATCATGTCATCGATAGAGATGGTGTAAAGGCTTGAGCCACGAGTTCCTTTTAACAGTTCCTTACCATTAAGATCTCTAACAAAGCAGGTATGTTTTCTGAAGGCTACTTCTAGATCAGAATCACAGAATTGACCAACAGAGAACAGATTATGACCTAAACCTTCCACATAATACACTCTAGAGATGACACTATCACCAACAACATAATCTCCATAACCCATAATAGCACCGAAGTGATAATTACCAAATCTAACAGTCCCGATGAATTTGCTCACGAAGTTCATGAGCCGCGACCGGTCTCCAGTCATATGCTTGGAACAGCCTGAGTCCAGGTACCACAGAACGATTTGAACGATCTGCAGTTGAACACAGACAAGAATGGATAACTGGATAATTGGGATCCCCATGCAAGAATGGGTTCCATTTGGTTAGTTACAATGGTTGGAACAGCCACATCAGAAATAGAAGCATTCATATCAGAAAGTGAGGCAATGGAATCATTGTGAATAGATGCAGTACTAGTGTCTGTATTAGCCCTGTTCACAGTGTGATCACTTCTTAAAGGAATAGTTCTACCAGTAGGCATCCATTTTCTAGTGGGCATTATCTGATTAGTCTTATGACCAACAGGTATCCAATAGAAGCCTATTTTACTGAATATTCTTCCTGTGGGTTTCCACTGTTTTCTAACTTTCTTTCGTTTTTGCCTTTTAGCCTTCTTAGCATGAATTTTAGCATTAACAATATGAACTGGACAATTAACATCATTAGGCAGAACATTAACACCACATTCATGATTAGAAACAGAATTCAAGCAGACATCAGTACAAGGTTTGCAAATAGTATCAGAATTCGAATTAATTACAGTACGCCTATGGCTAATACTAGAATCAACACGATTCGTTTTATTCGATTCAAACTTAAAGTTCCTAGATTGTTCTTCTACTCTTTTCCAGTGCACATTCTTAGCTTGCGAGGTCCTATCATTCCTTGTATTGTCTTGAGACTTTGACCTGCTCCCTTTAATGTCACTGATTACTCCTGTAGAGGGAATGGGAACATTAGTTGGTTTAACTACTCTTTGCATCACCTGTTTAGATGTGCTGGGATCTGAACTACATGCAGGTGCACTACGGTTCACATTCTTAAAACTAGAGGTACTGAGATTTGTACTCCTAGAAGGCACACTTGAGTTCTCTTTCTTAGCATTGACAGATCTAGAATCTGAGCCCCTTAAAGGCACACTACGGTTCACATTCAAAACATTGGGAATCGAGTGCATATCATACTTGGCATTAGGCATCGAGCATGGAATCAAAGGATTAACTCTCTCACCTAATGACTTTGGGCATATTGTGATCAAGCATTCTAAGATTTCTTGAGATCGTTTGGCATATAAGCATGCATGTCCAATTGCATTATCATGAGGTTTCTCTAACTTATCCTCTTCAACAATCTCACGCAGACATTCTAGGCAATCCTTAAGGGATGAGAAGTATGTTTGAATAGCAAGTTTGTTGTTCCTTAGATGAGGAGGGACATAAGTCACAGACAAAGTATATTTATTACAAGAGTGAACCTTTGATCCACCATTCTCCCCATTGGTCATTGGCATTTTCCCTTTTACCTGACTCTTCAGATTCTCAATTTCCTTTTGCAATGAAGCTATTTGTTCGTTGTTTTTGTTACGAGTGACTTTAATTGATTCAAATAACTCATTGAAATGACGTTTAACCTTTTCATTTTCTTCTAGAAAACTTTCGTTTTCCTTTTGTAAAGCATTTACTAGGTTTTGAAGATGAAACGTTTGAGAATTCTGAGAATCTAAAGGAGAAGGCATTTGGGAGCCTGTCATATTGTTTGTTTGACCCTTTAATTGAGAGATTTGGGCTTTCAACTTTCTGATCGTGTTGCACTGAGCTTGAATCTGTTCATCACGTTTGTTAATTTGAAAAACTGCATCAAACTCTGGAGCATCTGAAGATGTCTTGACATTTGAAGTTTTGACATTTTCTTTAAGATGTTGATATTTTAGTTGTAAATTAAAATGCTCAACTTCTAGTTTAGAAAAATGTTTAACGAAATTGTCGTGATCATCCAGTTCAATTTTCTCGTTTAGTTTAGAATTAGTTTTTTCAAGCTCAATGACACGATCATGGGAGACTTTCAGGGCCACAGATAGTTCATGAAATTTGGAAGCATTAATAGAGCAATTTGAAGCAGTGAAAAACATATCTTAAGCAACACATTCAGTAATAAGATTCTCATTTAATGTATGCAAGTTCTTTCTCTCAATCTCATTATATTTCAGTGCACGCTCATAGTCACTAACTTCAACAACCATTGCATCAAATTCCTTTTCCATTCCCTTAATATCAGTTTCTATCCCCATTTTAAGACTCTCAAAGTGATCTTTTAGAAGTTTAAAGAAGGGCATGACCTCAATTAAATAACATTCTTTCATTTGTTCAAAACCCCTTTCTCCTTCAGTTATACCAGTGGGTGTGATCCTTTTCTTGCAAGTTTTCTCAAAATCAACAAATAGTTGAAATATAACGTATTGGCTAATTAATGTCTTGCTTTTAGTGGCAATTGTTCTAGGTACAAGATGCATTGGTGTATTAGGAGGATACACAGTCGCTCTAGGCATTTTCCGAAGGGGAGGGTTTGTTTCAACAATATTTTCCGCTTTCTGCTTATCTAAATCCTTTTTCCAGAAGACTTGTTCGGGAGTCAACAATGTCTGAGGCTTAAACTTGTTCAAGGAAATCCAGTTTTCCTTCTTGTAATCATGAGGAGTGATAATTATGTTTTTCTCTTTGCATTTGGGATCATTTTGTTTCTTATTCATCTTTTCCCTAGTGATTTCATTTGATTTCTTATCTTCCTCAGTGCACTCAACGCAACTAGGTTTCTGCCTAGGCTTAAGGATTTCATTGCCATCATAAAGCACCTTATGAGCATTTCTAGCCTTTTTAATTACCTCTGGATTTGGTTCATCAACAAGGGGAATTCTATGCTTATCGCTTAAGACTCGATGTTTGGTGACCATGTGAGCAGTCTGAATGGTGTTTCCTTGTATGTACAACTTGTTTTCAAGTTTGTTTTTCAAAGTTTTCAGATTAGAAAAATCTCTCAAGAGTTTTGATTCCTTTGCATTAAATTCTTGCTTAAGCATTTTCACATTTTCTTGAAGTTCTTGTTTTTGCTTAGCTGTTTTAGAAAGTTTTTCTTGCAAGGAATGTAATTCTTGTTTCAATACTTCTTCTCTAAACTTACTTTTTCTAATTATTGTACTCACTTGGTCATCCATTTCCTGCTCACGAGTGGTCAACTCAAATTTTGCACGTTGTTCATAAATAGCAACACGTTCCTTATAGGCATTTAGTTCAGAAATTACGGAATCATCAGGAGCACATGCAGTGTATTCATCAAAGACATAGTCATTGTTGACTGCAAAAGATGCATCACTTGGTACAACTTCACTTTCACTTTGTTTCACGTATTGATCGTATGGGACAATATTGTTATTACCCATATTTTCAACATCTGATTCAATAGTTTCAGTTGGTTGTACTTTGTCATGCATCTGTTGCACATCAGCATCATCGTATAGTTTTAATACCTCTGAGATGAGTTTGTCCTTGGATGGGCCAGCTTGTGGTGAAGAAGAGATCTTGGGAGAAACCATTGGAGAAATGCTAGCCATAAAAATTGTGTGTGCAGTAGGTCCATCATCTACATCAGAGTCGTATGCATCACAGTCAGCGACTTGAAAGGCATTCTGATGATTGTGACCTATCTCCTGAATAGGCTGCTCATCCACATCTGCATCATAGGTCTTGGCATTGCCCTCAGCAAGAAACAGCAATTCCTCTTCATCCGAAGCAGCACCATTGTCCTGAGCTTGTGCCAGCAGCATCTTATCTCTGAAGTAATCAGCATTCTGTGGACGCTTTGGAGATGTGCAGTTCCTTGCAATGTTTCCTTCACCACCACAGTTATAACATTTGATTGGCTTAGCTTGACCTTGGTTACCATTTCTTCCTCGATTCTGGTTGCCAACATAACCTCTCGCAGCTCCACCTCTTCCCTGATCATACTGTCTTTCCTGAACTGGTTGCACCACGATCCTTCCATCTTTAACAGTGGCTTGATTGTGTGGGTTAGATGCAGTTCTGAGGTTGTTGTTGGTTTGTGGGAGAGAATTCATGTTTGGACTAATGAGAAGAGCTAGTTGATTAATGAAGTTACCCACGTGAGCATCAGCATCAGCTTGTTTGAACATAGGATCAGGAATGAGTTTGTGATTACCATTACCCCAAGGGTATGACTTGTGATGCTTTGGTTGTGATTCCGATGTTTGAGTAGAAAGCTGTTGAGTCATTAGACGAGCTTGTCTCTCCCTGGTTGGTTTTGAACTGATTGAGAATCAATTTTTCAAACATAGCATGTCTCTCATTCTGAAGGAGGAAGGCATAGAGTTGCTCATAGTTTGTATTCTTCAATCCTTTAGTGAGCTTCACAGCTGTGACAAACTTGTGCCATTCGGGATTCATGTTGTTCACAAATTTTGAGTTCAGCTGAATGTTAGGCATAGTCATTCTGATGTTCCTCATGTCATTCACTAACTTATGAAATCTCACATAGTACTCATAGACACTCTCATCTGGTTTCATCTTGAAGTGCTCAAATTCGTCATAGAGTTGGGATTCTCTGTCTTCCATAGTTAATTCTGAACCTGAGAGAAGCATCTTAACATTATCCCAAACTGCCTTTGCTTCAGTGTTATGATTGATCAGCTTGTAGATGTCTTTAGGAAGACCTTGAAGAACAATGTTTGAAGCCCTGATATCTGCATCGAATCTCTTTTTATCCTTATCATCAAGCTCATCATACATCTTAGGTCTGTCCATTCTGTAAACTGGAGTACCATCTTCATTAGTATCAAGTATGTCTCTAGTCGTCTTAACTCGATATGGTCCTTCATCAATGGATTTGAGAATGTTGACACCATTTTCCTTTCCAAGGCAATACAATCTGATTCGTTGAGCCCAAGAATCGTAGTCAGTTCTGTCAAGCATGGGTGGACGAGTATCTGAGCCAGCTGCTTGTACATCCTCGGCAACAGTGGAGATGATAGTAGGGACGTTGGTAGACATGTTAACAGATTATACGGGATTTTATAACTCTATGATTAAACAGGGAAATAGATTCTTTCACGGGATTTTACTAAATCAAGAGAAAACCGTAAACAATCACTCAAGTCGCTAGAAGATAATGCACTAAGTCGCTAGAAGATAATGCACTAAGTCGCTAGAAGATAATGCACTAAGTCGCGAACACTTAATTCGCTACACCACTAAGTCGCTAGAGTCCCAAGTCGCTAGACAAAAGCAAGTCGCTAAGTAGTAACTCGCTAAGCCTCAAGTCGCTAGCAAAATTTTGGCAGCAATTCGCTACTCAAGTCGCTAGAGATACAAGTCGCTAAAGAGCAACTCGCTACAGACCAAGTCGCTACCACCAAGTCGCTACCCGTAGTGGAGAGTCCACTACTTGTACTGTTAATCGCTAGGTCTAAGTCGCTAGCTCCAAAACTGTAACTCGCTACAAAATTGTGAAACAAGTCGCTACGAAGAAATAAATCCGTATATCAAGTCGCTAGCAAGAAAAACCACATAAACATCACTTTTTAATCCAAAAACAACCCAACCAAGATGATTCAAGCTTACCAAATGAAAACCTAAACACTTGTGATGATTCTAAACATAAAAGTACTAACAAAATCCAAGCTTTAACACAAGAAATCAACCAAATGATGCAAAAACCACTAAATTTTTTCAAACTCAAAAACCACCTAAAAACCACTAGAAATCCAAAGATGTGCAAGATATGATCTAACCATGGCTCTTGATACCAATTGTAGGATATTAGTTTTCACATACACATCAAACCATAACAACAAGGTGGCGTATAAGTGGAATTCTAGAGAGAGAAAGTTAGAGGTTTAGGGAACTTAGTGAGAGAAAGTGAAAGATATTATTATGAGCTCCAACTCTCTACCTTGGAAGGTAGAGAGTATTTATATTCTTACATAAATCGCCACACATCGGGCTGTGGATCAGGCATACAGTGGGTAAAGACCCGTCCGTCCTCCACGGTGTTACTTAACTACATACTACTTAACTTAAAAGACCTACGACTACGAGCTTTCTAACGATTACATATACTTGAGGTGACCGACTCTTTAATACAGGGAATTTCTAATTCCTAACAATAAGAATACTTCTTGCATATGCTTGTGCTAATGATCTAAAGCTTTATCAAATGAATGTCAAAAGCTCTTTTCTAAATGGTTTCATTAATGAAGAAGTATATGTAGCTCAACCTCCGGGCTTCATCGATTTTGAAAAACCCAAACATGTGTATAAATTAAAGAAAGCCCTTTACGGTCTTAAACAAGATCTAAAAGCTTGGTATGATAGACTCAAGTCATTTTTAATTAAACACAACTATACCATGGGGTTAGTTGACAACACACTTTTTACTAAGAAAAGAGAGTCACATATAATCATAGTGCAAATATATGTAGATGATATTATATTTGGATCCACTTGTCAAGACATGTGTGATGATTTCTCTAAAATCATGCATGACGAGTTCGAGATGAGTATGATGGGAGAACTTAGTTTCTTTCTTGGTCTACAAATCAAACAAGTAGAAGATGGTATCTTCTTTAATCAATCTAAATACATAAAGGAGATGTTAAATAAATTCGGTCTAGAAGAGTCGAAACCAATTAGGACACCAATGTCATCCGATACCAAACTCACAAAAGATGAAGACGGCGAATCCGTCGATAATACTAAATATCGTGGCATGATAGGTAGTCTTTTCTACCTCACGACAAGTAGGCCGGATATCATGTTTATTGTTTGCTTATGTGCTAGGTTTCAGGAAGACCCTAAAACATCACACCTAGAAGCCGTAAAAAGGATATTTAGATACATTAAGGGCACAACACAATTAGAATTATGGTATCCTAAGGGCACGGGAGTAGAAACAATTGTATATGCAGATTCTGACCATGCAGGTGATTACGTTGATAGAAAAAGTACAAGTGGGGTATGTACTTTCATGGGATGTTGTTTAACATCTTGGTTTTCTAAGAAACAAACGGCACTAGCAATATCAACAACCGAAGCCGAGTACGTCTCCGCCGGCAAAGCATGCCAACAAGCACTATGGATGAAACAAGCGTTAGTTGACTACGATATTCATCTAAGCGACATAGCCATCCTATGTGACAACAAAGGTGCCATCGACTTAAGCAAGAATCCGGTATTGCATTCTCGCACAAAGCATATAAAGATTCGTCATCACTTCTTAAGAGACAATGTTCAAAAGGGGAACATCTCTATTGAGAAGGTAGCATCCGAAGACAACATAGCCGACGTCCTCACCAAACCGTTGAAGCGGGAACAATTCAACCTACTTCGTCTCGGTCTTGGTCTAATGGAACAAACGTCGTAAATTATTTGACTCTACAAGATATGTAAACACTAGCCTTCTTCTTTCTGAGTCTAGGATCTCTATTTCATGTACAACTCACAAACAATACGGGAATTTTCAAAACCCAAGATAAGTTTTCCACTTATAGCTTTCTTATTTTTTTCTTACAAGTTGCAAACACATAACTACATACACATTTTCAAAGAAAACCTCTTTTCAAAATGTTTTCTAAAAGGATGATACCTTCACGTATCAATTTCACAAAAGCAATTTCTCACGTCTAGGACAAATCGCTTTTTCATTATTAATACAAAGTAAAAACCCGCTTTCATTGCATCTCATGTCTTTTGAATGCTAAAGGGGACACACAACTAATATGTGTTTTCGGGTACATTCATTTAAGCCACAATGAATTAGGAGCATTGATAACACTAAATTACGTACTCTCAAGTACTAAATATGTGTTTTCGGGTTATCTCAATAGGATGCTTTTCTACTTCTAGTTTATTTTTCTTTTTCTTTTTAGGGGTCGAGATAACCGTAACTCCAAATAGTTTACATATAGGCACACACTAGGCACAAATGTTTCCAAAAAGGAAACTTTTGTGCTGCCTGAATCACCAGACCCACGGATCCCAGCTTTCATGCTGGACGGATCCCTCAAGGGAAGGATCCGTGGGATCCGTGAGACAGAAGCTGTTTTTACCTTCTATTTTTCTCACTTTGGATGAAAAATCCACATTTGTTTTATTTTTGGGAGTATGCTCTTTAATTCTTGTGTTCTCATGATCACATGCCTTAAATTCATATCTAATCATTAGATTTCAATCTACATTTTGGGTCAAGCATTCATTACAATGCTTTATTTTTCTATATATATAACTCCCAAAATGCTTGCATAATCCATCTCATCCTCACAAACAAAATACACCATGTCATCCACAAACCCTTTAGATGAATCACCTAGTACAAACAATCATCTCCATGAAACCCAAACCTTTGTACTTACACCTTCCAAAATACCAAAATCAAACTCTAGGATATCCGCACGGATTAACATCCGATCTTGTTTCTTAGGAAAACCATCATATGGCTCATCACCATCAACTAACTCACCACAAGATGCTTCCATTATAGCACCTCCTTCATTACCAACGAGTACACCCACTTCATCACCAAATCATTCACCACCTAAAATCACTCTTTTGGAACTCCTTACGACTCCAACAAGATCTCAACAACCAAAGCAAAAAGAATTAGCCTTTTTGACACCTCCAACTTCTCCAAACACAATATTCAATGATCTTGAAACATCACCACCTTTAGCTCCCATTAAACTTCAAGAACATTTAGGTTCTTTTCCACCACCACTTCCAATCATTCCGGACTTTGATCCGTATTTTCCTATTTTTCCACCACAACTTCTGCAACTCACAAATCAAAACAAACCGGAAGATTTCCGTACTCATTACCCACATCACCTACATTGTGAACATTGCCAATCCACTAGGGAAATTGCAATAGAAGTTAGGGAAGAAATGCGATTCATACTCAACCTCATCCTTGATCGCATCAATACCATTACTCATCCAAACCTCCATCCATAACCTTATGCAAGCATGGAAGGAATCATTACTATACTATTTTCCATTTTTAGTACTTTTTCTTTTGAAGTCATTTTCAAGAACAAGTCTTGTTCTTATTTTTACATGCTTGTAAGTGGCATAAATACCACTACAATTTGTTGTTTTATTACAAGGCCTTGTTTACATACCTTGGCTCCCAATCTTGATTCTCGGCAATCACAAGATTATTTAAGCATGTTACTAACCTTTCTCTTTGTAGGATTTTTTATTTTTCTTCACTTGACGCCCCAAACTAGGGGGAGCTACCGTCAAGGGGGAGTTAGCGATACGTGGACTATTTTTTCCACACTTTTATGTTTATTTCTTCCAAGGGTTAACTTTTTGTTTCGACAAAAATGGGGAGAAGAAGTAAAACTTAGGGGCTTTCAAATCTTACATCTATTCTTAAGTTTTACTCATCATAACATTATGTTTTGTCATCAACAAAAAGGGGGAGATTGTTAATACAAATAAACCGTAAAAACGTTTATTAATATTTTGCGATCTCTTTGTGTTTTGTTGATAACAAATATAATGTTATCTTAAGTATAATTATAAGGATACATGTTATTTTTGTAAATCATTTACATATAGTCATTTAAATACAAAAATGTAGTAATTAAGCATTTGTTGTAATAGTTTATTAGGATGGGTAAAACCCATAACCCATGGACCATAACCCATGGATCATAACCCATACCCAAGTTGGCTAGATACAATGTATACTTAGATACATCGAATCTAAAGAAAACCCATGGACCAACCCATAACCCATGACCCATAACCAAAAAACCCATGGGCAAAGAGGAGCGTCCCACGGATCCCTAGGATTACACTAGACGGATCCCAAGTGGGAGGGATCTGTGGGATCCAGTGAACAGTGGAAGATTTTGCCTATAAATAGAGAGCCATTTCTTCATTCTAACTCACCCCTCTTCTTACTAAATCTCTCAAACACTCTCATTCTCTTCTAACATATAGATCACTTGATCTAGAGAGTTGTTCTTCTTTCTTTCTATTGTGATCCCCATATAGGTCCTTCTCTAAGGCGAGATCATGAGCATTCTACAAGTCATCCAAGCAAGGGGTCCTTGATTGATTTGTCACTCCGCAAGATTTCTGTAGCAAAGATCTTGTATTTGATATTTCACATATTTGTTGTGTAATAGTCGTGTTGATTTGGTCCACCGTGTTACGGACTCGGTATCTAGCTTTGTACCGAAAAAAGGTGTAAGCAACGTTGTGAAGGCTTCTCTGCCAAGTGAAGGAGTTTGTTGACATAGTGCTTGAACTCTTGAGTAGGTGACTCGGGGAGTGGAGTAGGGCAAGGAAGGTGTCCTTGTAGCCGAACCACTATACATCGGTTGTGTCTTTTCTATCCCTTTGCTTTAATTTATTTACTTGCTTTATCATTAGATCTATATTTTCTCTACATCCATAAGATCTCACATATTAACGAATCTAAAGTTTTTGAAACTAACTTAAAATCGGCAAAACTATTCAACCCCCCCCTTCTAGTTTTCCACATGGTCATAGAATGTGTTATATACCATTTTATGTTTTTGGTGGTGGCTTAAGTTGATCACCTAAAGGTATAAGATGTTGTTGATGTGAAAAGGTTTATAATGATGTCATATTTGTCATTTGTAGGAAAGTCTTGATAGTCGCAAGTGGTTATCCAAACCATTTCCAAAGTTGATCATGTCTTAGGTGGTTTCGGGATGAAGGCTATATCGTATAGTGTTTATGCCTACTAGTGCTTGATAGAAACGTGGTATTGTGAAGTTTTACATATTGAATTTCAATGGGGTTCAGATAATGATGTGATATGTTGACGATTAGAAGAGTTTAGCGTATGCTTACCATTATTCTTAGGTAGAGATGTCAAGTTTGTTTTAAAATCAAAAGTGAATTTTAAAGGAATATGACGGAATGATATCCTTGAAACCTAAACAGGCTAGTACTTCTAAGAAATGACGAGAAGATTTTATGACTATCCTAAGATAGTAGTTCGGATTATCTCATGTAGGAAAATTTCAAGAATGAAATTAGGTAGTATAAATAAGATGTTAAGATTTTGCTGAGTGGTAAGACACTATCGTGTCTCTAGATCTTTTTAATGAATTCTAGTGGTTTATCGAGTTTAAGTAGAAAATTAACCTGAATATAACCCTTGTATAACTATTCTCAGTGTTTGAAAAATTTAAGTCGAACATAGTTAGTCAGACTATGTTCCACTATCCCTAGGTTAAATATAGGTGACTAGACTATATTTAGCCAAGGTTCGATAAATTTTTCAAATACCTAAATTAGGTATACTTGTGATATGTCCTTAGCTTTTGAGAAATTGTCCACTAAGCAAAGGCGATATCAAACCATTCAGTTGCAAGTCCTGGCCATAAAAGACTTGTAACCTATGTTTTCACATTCCATTGCATAGAAGATAGTATGGGTAGATACGTGTGGAAAGGAAATCTTAAGTAATCCTAAAATAGTCCATACTTGGCTAGCATCACGAACCTTTAACAATGAAGGTTTCAGAAGAGAATTTTGATGAATGTAGAGAAAGTTGCTGAACTTCAGCTTTTGTAGATGATGAGTCAGTTTATCTTTTAGAAATCCCATTTCTTGTATTTCTATTAGGGAAATTGATAGACTGTGACGGGTTTTATGTAAAACAATATCATATAATGTTTATAAGATAATTTTTAGAGACTTTGTATAACTTACAATGTCTGTGAAGTAAATTAAACCATTGTGTAACTCACAATGTCTTGAGAAAAGATGGAGAGGTCATTGTGTAACCCATAATGTCTTGAGAAATGATGGAAAGATCATTGTGTAACTCACAATGTCTTGAGAAATGATGGAGAGATCATTGTGTAACTCACAATGTCTTGAGAAATGATGAAGAGATCATTGTGTAACCCACAATGTCTTGAGAAAAGATGGAGAGACCATTGTGTAACCCACAATGTCTTGAAAAATGATAGAGAGACCATTGTGTAACCCACAATGTCTTGAGAAATAAATGAGACCACTGTAGGATTTACAGTGTCTGAGAATGTAATAGAGACCACTGTAGGATTTATAGTGTATGAGAATGTAATAGAGACCACTATAGGATTTATAGTGTCTGAGAATGTAATAGAGACCATTGTATCTCATAGTGTCTTGAAAAATGAATGAGACCATTGTATCTCACAATGTCTGGGAAGTAGGAAAGACCATTGTAGTCAGTCACAATGTCTTGGATAAAGTTTCGTAATCCTAAAATGCATGAGTAGATGCATGATTGGGAGATTGGGAAAATATGATTGTGTCGTAATGCCTTAGAATAGGCATACGCAAATATGTTGAGTACTTTGTTTATGATTGAAATTATGTAAAGTATATATTAATATACTAGTATGTTTGTATAGCTTAAAATGCCTAAAAGTCACATAATCGTCTGGAGGATGGAAGGCACGGAGAACGGAAGGCTATAAAATGTTTTGTTTGTAAAAGTGGTTATAGTTTAGGTCTCGATTAGACCCGTTTCTCTATAACTGTGGCTCTGATACCAATCTGTAACACCCCCAATTTCGTGATACGTAGCGAAATTCAAACTGGGTGTTACTTCATGGCACAACAGTCATAACAATAGAAAACGAACTCTAATGGAGTCGTTTTAAAAGATTTATCATTCGATTTATATAAATATCAGAGTTTACAAAAATGAGGTCCCAGATGGTTCCAAGTTTACAAAATACATTAAATTGACTTTCGAATGATAATAAAAATTATAGCCTTCTTGAGTATCCGTGCTCCTCCGTGCCAGCCATATGGACTTGAAATACATGCTTAAAACTGTCAACACAAAAGTTGAGTGAAATTCATAGAGTTTATGAAATCAGTTGAACACATAATGTTTGTGTGGGTTACGTTGTTATACACCCATAGTGTTGAAAACAAAACATATATCATTGCACTAAGCTCATGATACCGAAAACGTTAACAGCTTGTCAATAGAAATTGATATAATAGTTTGCCAGGTCTTGGTCAAACAGTTGCCCTAATAGGTAATTTGCCAATTAACCTATGGTTCTTCAAATAGAGTGCGTTTGTTTACCGGACTTGGTCAAACAAACGGGATTCGTCAATCCCGATAGATCTATACACATTATTCGCGTTCACTCGCAAGTGATTAATGGTTCATGATAATAGGGACTTAAGTTTGGAAATAGTGGTACTTAGTGCAAATAATACATTCAGATAAGCATACAGTTTCAAAGCAGTTTGTTCGGTTTAAAAATAAAGCATGTATTTCCCCCAAGGGTTTGTAAAACAATTAAGTAATAGAAAGTGGGGCTATGAACTCACCTAAGAGTAAATGATATCAAATGTATAATGAGAATGATGGGTATGCCGTGGGAACTTCTACGAGCAACATAGAATAAGATGTTGCGACTTAGGTTTGAAATAACGATGCGAAAGAAATAACAAACCTATATACGTTTCTATGTTGATCATGATGTAGTACATGGTTTTTGTGTATGTTGTTTTATAGAAATGGTCTAGTTGTGAAAACGAGTTTAGTTTATACATATCGTACTACCGTTCGGGCCATCACAATTCAGAGGTCATGTAGTAAACGTTCGAGGAGCTAGGACACTTTAAATCGTAAATCCAGCAACTCGTCGATATGTTTTACTCAAATGAAACCCCTCACATGAAGCTCCCTAGTTTTGTAGCACTTAGTAGATAAAACATATATTTTGTTTATATATCATAAGTGTCATATGGTTTGTAAACACAAGTTACAAGGTTGTTTGGTTATGATTAGGAATCATAACTGTTATTACAAGTATCGTCATAATTTATGTCACAAGTGTTTAAAAAAAAGTTTACAAGTTTCTAAATTGTAAAGTTGGTTATTACAAGTATAGTTTCATAGTTTATCAAGGAAGTAGATCTAAATTGTATTGAATACATTTAGGTTTGTCAAGGCTAAGGCCTTTGGTTTACGGTCTCTGCTAAATAAGTCTTGAGGCTTTAGCCATGGCCTTGCCGTGGCTTTGTTCTAGGCTACCATGGTCTTGAGACTCAGCCTTGGCCTTAGCCGTGGCTGTGGTCTCGGCTTAAGGCCATTAGGCCTCTTGGTTTGCCTTTTAGTTGTGACAAAAGTATAGTTGTGAAACTATATATAGGGCAGTTTCAGTTTTTGAAAGATAATGGCCTATTTAAGCGTTTTCAAGGTCCGAGCTTCTTTACCATTGAAGGAAAACGTCGTTCCAGACAACTTTCGTGTTTTAACTTTTTGATGATTCGGACAAGAAGTACCACTTTTAAAACGAACAGCTGCTAAACAGCTTGTGTTAGGCAGTTTCTGCTGAACAGCTGCTAAACAGCTTATGTAACTTAAAAAGTCCATATGTGAGAGGTTTTAATGGTTTCAAACGTGTAGAATATGACTAGTTTACTAGTTTGTTACTTTTACGACAATATATAAATTAAAACATGTGATTGAGTATATATACACATGAATCAACATAGTAACTATATATATAGCATGAAATGGTTAAGATTATGAATAATAAACATGAGATGATGGTGGTGATTAGTTGCTTACAACTTTTGGCTTTCAATTAAGAAAGGAGTAACTAGTAAGGATCGGACTTTGATTGAACACTTAGGACTTTGGATTGAGCTAGCTTTCTACACCTTGGCACCCTTGAAATCTTTGAAGAGTTGGTGACGAAGTACTAAGTGACTTGAGTGGATCTAAACTCAAGAATATCACTTAAAGTTGCTAGAGATTTGATGTAGTAACTTACTACTTGAAACTTCTTTGCATAAACTTGGAGTTTATAGATCAAATGATGGAAGATATGAATGATTTATGCTATGAACGACCCAAATCAGTGTTTAGGATGTATTTCACTTGCTATTTACAGGAAGGTAAGTTTGGTTAACCATATATTAGGTTAAATGTTAACCATGGTTAAGTTAGGACACATGTAATGATCTAAATGAACCATGGTTAGGATTAAGCCACATGAATGATGACTCACCCCCCTAGAGGCGGTCACAATTGATGACAAGGCTTAGATGATAAGTCTTGGTCTTATCTTGAGTTTAGAACAAGATTTGGTTCCGTTAAATGCCAACCGTAAGTTGTTAAGCCATAAAATGGAAAACCGGGTATCGTAAAAATACGAAACTTGCAGGAATGATGAAACTCATCATTATACTCCATCTAAAAATATAAAATGGGTGATAAGTCACATTGGGTGCAAAAACGCTGCTTAAAGCTGGAAACACGGGTCAAAAACGCGTAATACGCAATTTATCAGAAAAGAACGAAATTTCAGGGAAATGACTGTGAATTTATATAAAGTAGACTAAAATTAGTCTAAAAGTGATATGAGATGTCAAACTATGGTTTTCGTCATACGTGGGATAACTTAACGGTTATACGTGAAGTCTAAATGTTACGCAATTTAAGTAAAAATATAGAACGTACAAAGTTAATTTCTTTATGGTCAAAAGAGGAGGGAAATATGTTTGAATTTTCCAAAAATGTAAAAGTGTCTAAACCTATTAGAAAATACAATGCAGGAATGGTTAAGTCTGGGTCTACGTAGAATTGTTTAAAACGTAAGTTTAGTCTCGTACGGCTCAGGGTTTATTTGGTAACATTTTTAAAATGAAAACTTAAAAATT
The DNA here is from genome assembly GCA_019973895.1 of Chrysanthemum seticuspe. Lineage (NCBI taxonomy): Eukaryota > Viridiplantae > Streptophyta > Magnoliopsida > Asterales > Asteraceae > Chrysanthemum > Chrysanthemum seticuspe. The sequence goes on from BPTQ01000003.1 coordinate 170,132,613, forward strand.
CTCTAATTAATTATGAGTGATCTAAAAATTAATCTGATGTGAGAAAAATTGTCAGAGTTGATTTTCGTTATGCGCATGATGTTTAAATGGTGTTCCGACCAAAACGAAACTTTAAAACGATGTTTTCTTAATAACTTTTGCGAAAATGATCTAACGATTGTCAAACTCTCAGGATATTACTAAAATAATTTATCTTACGAGAATGTGAAATAAAATTTTTATGGGATGAATAGTGAAAGTGAATAGTAAAAGTGAATAGTAATTTCTCGAGGTGAATAGTAAAAATTTGAGAATGGATAGAAATCCTGAAAATGCGAATTGTTACAATATACTTCTAAAAAATCATCAAACTTTAGCTCCAAAAAGGCACTCTTATTCGATAGTAATGGAAATGACTAACTCCTTTAAAGTCAAAGTAGACAATGAGTTTTTGGTCATGTAAAGGAGAGCTAATCAATGGAAACCTTGTGGTAGTGAAATTTTAAGTGAACTAAAAGGTAATAATGAAGATTTCATTAACGAAGTTGCGAGTGCAGGCAGGACTTTCCATGTGACTGAATAACGTTAATCTTGTGGGGTTTTGCTATGATGGCCATCAAAGAGGTTTGATCTACGAATTCATGCCTAACGGATCCCTTGAGAAATTCATATATGGTCGGGAATCCTCAATTAAGATATGCCAACTTGCGTGGAAAAATTTACACCAAATGTTGATCCCAGTTGAACTAGATCTTCTTCCTTAGCTTGTATAAAGGACTAGTTATATTAGATAAATATAACACAACTAATGTTAGAAACTGTGTATGAATGTATTAAGGTTTATGCAAAATCTAATCTTTAATGTTTAGAAGAATTATCAATGAAACAGTAACACAATCAACAAACAAGCTTCAATATTATTAATGATAATAATATGAATACTATAACAGTATTAGGGTTACAAAACCTTGAAGCTAAAAGACTGTATGTTTCTGTACGTATCAAGATGTATCTAACTCTGTGCCTTAGGACCTCATTTTATACACCAAGGAGTCCTACATGGCTTACAATAATTTCCTAAGTATATCAAATCTTTTCTATACTTATCTAGTACATATTTTGTATCAAAAGTTATCTCATACATATCTTATAAGCAGTTGTAGCATAAACGTCTAACAGTACTAACTTAAGCCAAACAATTGTAACTTTGACTCTAGCAGCAGTAACTTCATCAGCAGTCTTAACTTTGTACTAACAGCAGTAACTTTGCACTAGCAGTCTTAACCACTTAGCATATTTTCTTTGAAGTTCCTTAGCAGAAATATCTTTGTCTGAGCAGCAGTAACACAATCACGAGCAACACTAACTCAAACAGCAGTAAGAAGAAGACTTTTAATCCGAACAATCCTCCCCTAAACTTGATATTCTTTTTTCAAAATCATCAAGTTTCTTTATTCAAAGCTTCATAAACACCAAAAGGCTGTTTCCAAACACTTCTTCATTTCTTAATTTGTTGTAGGATAAACTAGAGAAGTTCATTAGTCATTTCACTATCATTTTCCAGTTGAAGCTTATTCTCCAGCATCATTGTAAGTGTAGACTTAGTGAGGGGATACTTCTTCTCTACTAACATGTAGATTATTGCAGACTGCATCATCAAGGCATGAACTCCACAAGAGTCATATAGCTTCCAGCTCAATACCTTATGGCCATGTGGTGTCTTCCATACTTCATCCTCTACATGTAGTTCAAACCTTGTCTTTAGATCACCCCACAACACATAGTCACAGTCTGCAACTGGTTGCTTCAATGGCCTTGTTGACCCATACTTGGCTTTAACCAGTTTCCACAGAGTTTCCAAATTTTCTCTGTCAACACTTTTGAGCATCTGACCAAAGATTGTAAACAACTAAGATTTTCTATCAGCTCTTATGATCTCCCAGTATATTTTCTTCTTGCCCTCTGTGTATATCTTCCAGTCAACAATCCCTGGAGGCTTAGTTGCCAAAGGTACAACATCAAATGGTACTTCTTTATCATCAGGAATAACTACCATAAATTGTTTAAGATATGTTGTATCTTTGTCATCATCCACCTTTTGCTTATTTTGGACCTCTTGCTCTAGTTCTGCTCCTGCTCTCTTACTACCTTCTATTAGCTCTGTATCTTAATCAATAAATGTGTTTACCCTTTTAAAATCTCTCTCAAACATTTTTTGGATGGGTTCAAAACTCTTATTTTTCAACTAGTTGAGCTTCCATCCTTCCATGTTCTTTAGGTAAGTACACATAATCTTTCTTTGTTGAGCTTTTGTTGGAGGTTTACTTCTCTTCTCTTCTGCTCTTTTTGCTGCAATGTTTTCTTCTTGTTTCCAAGAGTTGCATAAATAATTTAGCCTTTTCTTCCATAGACAACTCTTCTTGCTCTTCTACTTTCATTCTTTGAGCCAATTGATAATCAGCTTCAATCTTTGCCTGCACATCATCCTATGTGTTGATCAAGGCAATATTGGCTTCTTCTTGTACTGCTCCAAGCTTTTCTTTCTATGTTGCAATCCTTGCTTCTTCATCATCTGACACCCATTCATCGGTACTTGGGGCATCATTGTTCTTCCTATCTATCTTAGGCTCTTTTTTAGCTTTACTATTCTCAACAACAGGCTCATTAGCAAATTCATCTAAGCCAGTAAAACACAAGTCAGGTGTTGGAGGAATAAACTTTCCTGTGTAGGGAGGTGAAATACATTAAAGACTAAACCTTTCAAGCAATTGTTAACAATCTGACTCTCTATGATCTTGTTTACACTTTTAGATGCATATTCAAGTTTATCTACATTTAGTTGAATGTCATCTTTTTCTTTTTGAACTATTTCAAGCTTCTTCCTAAGCTTTCTAATAGTTATTTATCCTACATGAATTTCAAAATCTAAGCCCTAAATCTTTTCTGCATAGATAGACTCATTTGTTTTATAAAATTCAAGTTTTTCTTCTACTGACTCTAATCCTTCCTTATAACCTAGAACCATTAACTCAGATTTCTTAAAATCTTTTAACATTTTATCATATTGAGATTTAAGAGATTCAACAGTTTCTAAGCAAGATTTTGAACAAATGGAATCATTGGATACCTCTAAGTCAGAACTTGAAGATGAAAAAGCCATAAGTGCATAGTTAGGTCCTTCCTCTGCCTAATCACTCCAGACATAACCACCAAGACCATCACATGACACCAAAGCTGTGGAATTAGATGTTTCCACAGGCACACTCCTTCTTGATCTTTCCTTGTTCTTGTAGTTTTGAGTTCTTAGAGCTCTACACTATCTAGAAAAATGTCCCCTCTTGTGGCAGTTGTAGCACTCCACTTTGGACTTATCAAAGCCAATGTTCTTATTGCCATTGACATTAAGCTTCCTTCCAGTATTCTTCAAAAACCTTCTAGCCCTCATAGTCAACATGGCCATTTGCCATCTCAAATCCATGTCTTTTGAGTCATCTGAATGGATTTGTTGCAAGTCCTCATGTGCAAGTTGAGGACTATTTGGTTGACCAGCAAAGAATGAACAAATAATAGCATCACTCAAGTTATCAATATTAGCAGCATTAACTTGAGTGTTAGCAGTAGAAACTCTATGAGCAATATTAACTTCTCCTTTAGTACTGCTAGAGGTGTTATTTGAAGAGGACACAAAAGCCATGTTTGGTATGCTTGAACTTGAGCTAGATTTCCCTTTAACTTCTGGTTCATACACCTTAAGGTTGTTATAGAGATCATCCATGCTCATAGTATTCAAATCAGCTGTGTTCCTCCACACAAGAGCATGTGTGTTCCATTCAGGTGACAAACTTCTTAATAGCTTATGATTAACATTTTCTTGTGATAGCTTTTCACCCAAAATCTCCAACTGACTTACAAGATTTTGAAGCCTATCAAAAGTTTTCATCAACCATCTCTGAGCTTGAAGTAGTGAAGTTCTCATATTGCTGTTTTAAGAGATTCCTTTCGGTATTTCTTGTAGCATCATTCCCACAAAATCTCTTTCAACAGCTTCAAGCAACGACTTGACATCTTTAATAGAGTTAAACTTTAACTGATGTTCATTGGGAATGCCCATTATTAAAGTACTTCTAGCTTTCACCTCATGTCTTCTCAAAGCCTTATCTTCAGCAGATGTAATAGGCAAAACTGTCTCAACACCTTCTACAACCTTTGTTTTTAACAAGGTGTTACCATTCTCTGTGACCTCCCATAGTGAATAGTCAATCATCTGGATGTACTTCTCAATTCTCATCCTCCATATCTCAAACTCACCAGGTTTGAGCATAGGAACTTTAGATGCAGCCACCATGTGTGTAGAATCTTGGTCCATATCTTCTTGCAAGATCTTGTGTATTAAGATAAATTCTTCTAGATCACAGCTTCTAGATCATCACAAGCTCTGATACCACTTGTTGATCCCAGTTGAACTAGATCTTCTTCCTTAGCTTCTATAAAGAACTAGTTCTATTAGATAAATCTAAGACAACTAGTGATAAAAACTGTGTATGAATGTATTAAGGATTATGCGAAATCTAATCTTTGATGTTTAAAAGAATTATCAATGAAACAGTAACACAATGAACACAAATCAACAAACAAGCTTCAATATTATTAATGATAATTATACGAATACTCTAAAACTATTAGGTTTACAAAACCTTGAAGCTAAACGACTATTTGTTTCTGTACGTATCAAGATGTATGTAACTTTATGCCCCAGGACCTCCTTTTATACACCAAGGAGTCCTACACAACTTACAACACTTTCATAAGTATATCAAATTTTTTCTATACTTATCTAATACATATCTTGTATCAAAAGTTATCTCATACATATCTTATAAGTAGTTGTAACATAAATGTCTAACATTACTAACTTAAGCCTAACAGTTGTAACTTTGACTCTAGCAGCAGTAACTTCATCAGCAGTTTTAACTTTGTACTAGCAGCGGTAACTTTACACTAGCGGTCTTAACCACTTAGCATATTTCCTTTGAAGTTCCTTAGTAGCAATATCTTTGTTTGAGCAGCAGTAACACAATCATGAGCAACACTAACACAAACTGCAGTAAGAAGACTGTTAATCCCAACACCAAATCTTAATTGGGATTGCTCAAGGCTTAGAGTATTTGCATAGTGGTTGTAACACATGGATCTTACATTTTGACATAAAACCCCATAATATTCTTCTGGATAAATATTTTTGTCCTAAGATATCCGAATTTAAGCTTGCTAAACAATTCTTTTGGAAACGAAGCATGATATCCATGTCCCATATGATAGGAACACCGAGGTATATTGCTCCTGAATTGTTTTGTAGAAATTTTAGGCAAGTATCCCATAAATCAGATGTGTACGGTTATGGAATCATGATTTTTGAAATGGTCAGCGAGAGGAAAAATATTTAGGTTGAAGTTGATCATACAAGTGAGATATACTTTCCCCATTGGATATACAAAAAGGTTGAATTACATGAGGAGCAACTTGGACTACACAGGACTATGAGTGAAGAAGTAAACGAGATGGTAAGGAAGATAATTATAGTAAGATTGCGGTGCATACAAAAAAATCCCATGAGTCGCCCGACAATCAATAAAGTACTAGAAATGTTAGAAGACGACTTGGGATCATTGGAGACCCCTCCGAAACCATATTTTTCTTCTCCATCAAGGCCTGGTGGAAGATCCAAAGATATATATGGAGTTCAGAGGTCAAGGGATCTTTACCTCTTGTAATGCTGGAGGTCCTTTTCTACCTTTGGTAGAACCAAAAGCAGCTTCTCTACCTTAGGTAGGAGTAAGGCTGTCTACATCTCAACCTCCACCCATACACCGTGCAAGACAATACTGGGACCCATATAGGTAGGGTAAGGTTGTCTACATATCAACCTCCCCCATACACTGTCAAAGACAGTATTAGGACACATAACACGTGCAAGACGGTATTGGGAGTTATATTGAAACTATGTAAGGCGGTGTGATGTAAGATCAGATATTAGATGATCATATAACGGGTTGGTTGTAACTTTTGTTAGATATCATACTGCCCTCATCGATATTAAACAACTTTTACAATGGTTATATTGAAACTATGTAACTTTAGGTCTGCGGCCTGGTCGCTCAGCGGTATGAAAGTTGGTTTATCAACCAAGAGATTACTAGTTCAAGTCTTGTTTCAGACATTTATAAGATAGTGCAAGACAAGTGGTATACAGGCGTGCAAAAAATCTTTTATATAATGAGATAAGAAGAAAAGTCTTAAAAAGGCAAATTGGACCAATAAAATTAGAAGAATATTTGGTTTACCACATGACCAAATTAAGCCACTAATTAGTTAACATTCTGAAACGAGTGTTGATATATATGCCTAACAAATAGACTTAAAGTTAGACCTAATGCATTATTTTCATGACAAATGTAATAGGGAATAGGCTTGTACATCATGCATAAAAAACTTATGTTTGAGGAAATATGTAAATATAGGTGTGTATGTGGGGATATATGAAAATCCCTCAATGTAATATATTTATTTTCTCCCTTATACTTTTACACCAATCACTTTTTCAAATGTATGAATTAAATCTTTGGATTCATATTTTATGCACACTAGACGAGTACCCGCGCCTAACGGCAGCGGTGTCTAGTTTTCTGTAAAATTCTAACGACCTATAAGTTTCTTTCAACAAACTGTATTTGTAGCGTTAGAGAATCATTTTCGAATAACTATAATTCTTATGCGTGGTTGCATAGCAGCAGAAATATACAGTTTTTAGGAAGTTTTTAGGAAAATTATGTGAAGTCTGTTAGGATTTAGTAAATCCAGTAGTTAAAGTGTCGGTCACCTCAAGTATATGTATTCGTTAGAAAGCTCGTAGTCGTAGTCATTTAGTGTTAGTTAGTAGTTTGTTAAGTAACACCGTGGAGGACGGACGGGTCTTTACCCACTGTATGCCTGATCCATAGCCCGTAGGAGGTGTGTCTTGTAAGAACCTATAAATACCCTTTGCCTTCCAAGGCAAAGGGTTGGAGCTTTTCAATATCATTTTTCTTTGTCTCACCAAGTTTCCAAAACTCTTCCACTTTCTCTCTCTAAACCTCATTCATACGCCTCTAGTGATTGTGTATTTGTGTGTTTGTGAAAACCAATATGTAACAATTGGTATCAAGAGCCATGGTTTGATCACTCATCTTTCATGTTCTTGGATTTCTAGTGGTTTTCATAAGGTTTTTGGGTTTGAATGAGTTTAGAGTTATTAGCATCATTTGGATCATTTCTTGTGTTAAAGTTTGGATTTTGATAGTACTTTTGTGTTTAGAATCATTATAAGTGTTTAGGTTTTGATTTGGAAGGCTTGAATCATCGTGGTTGGGTTGTTTTTTGATTGAAAACTGGTGTTTTTTGAATATTTCTTTGATGCGATTTGTGTCTCGTTAAGTGTTTCTTCTATGCGACTTGTCACTTTAACTATGCGATTTGTCTATCTTGTGACTGCTAATTGAAGCGATTTGTCACGTATTTTATGCGACTTGTCAGTTTCTGTGAAGCGATTTGTCTATTATGCGATTTGTCTATTGAGAGAAAACGACAAGAAAGGACAAAGTAGTGGGTGTACTTGTGTACTATGCGATTTGTCTAAGGTGCGATTTGTCTAAGGCTCGATTTGTCTGAAAGTGCGATTTGTCTGAAGATCGATTTGTCTGGGGTGCGACTTGTCAAGTGTGCGATTTGTCTTTTGAGACTTGTCATTTCTTCTTGTTACATTTTACGGTTTTCTCTGAATTTAGTAAAATCCCGTGAAAGAGTCTATTTCCCAGTTTAATCAAAGAGTAGTAAAATCCCGTGGAATTTGTAATCATGTCTACAATCACCTCTTCCGTTGCTGATGACGTTCAAGCAGCAGGATCAGATACTCGTCCTCCCATGCTGGATAGAACCGACTATGACTCGTGGGCTCAAAGAATCAGAATGTATTGTTTAGGAAAAGAAAATGGGGTTAACATCCTCAAGTCAATTGATGAAGGACCATATCAAATTGAAACTACCAGAGATATCCTTGAAACCGCTGATGATGGTTCAGTTGTATTGGGATTAGATAAACCAAAGACGTATGATGAGCTGGATGATAAGGAGAAGAAGAGATACAATGCAGACATCAGAGCCTCAAACATCATACTTCAGGGTTTACCTAAGGACATTTACAAGCTAATCAATCACAACACTGAGGCCAAGGCTGTTTGGGATAATGTCAAGATGGTTCTCTCTGGTTTAGAATTGACTAAAGAAGACAGGGAATCTCAACTGTATGATGACTTTGAGAACTTTAAGATGAATCCAGGGGAAAGTGTTACTGAATATCATGTGAGATTACACAAGCTTGTGAATGACATGAGAAATATCAAAATGACAATGCCAAATATTCAGCTCAATTCAAAGTTTGTGAACAACATGAATCCCGAATGGCACAAATTTGTCACTGTAATCAAGCTAAACAAAGGATTGAGGAACACCAATTACGAGCAATTGTGTGCTTATCTGCTCCAAAATGAGAAGCATGCTGCATTTGAACGAATGATTCTGGAAAAGTTTAACAACAATGTTGGAAATGCAAGCTCTTCGAATGATTCAACTGCATTCTACACAAATGTGGGAATAACTACCAAAGCCTCTCAAGTCATACCTACTGGAAACGGTAATCACAAACTCATCCCGGATCCAGGGTATAAGCCTCCTGTGACAACTCGTAATTTCAGGTCATTTCTCAAGTTCACTATTTCATCATTTATCGTAAACTGGGTTTACGAGTATCAAATTCGCGTAACCTTAATGGTTTAGCTGCGAATTCATGATCATATCATCACGAACATTTCATATAGACTAGGTTTAGTCTACATTTCATTAACATCATTTCCATCATGTTAGTTCATTCATGAATTTGCATTTCACATTAAACGCGTAAATTTCACATTAAATAAACGCTATCGCGTAAGTTATTATTTCGAACATTTAATCCGATACTTCCAAAAATTATCCCGACATATTTTTATACTTACATTTAGTTTATAAAAATAATATTTTGAGTTTACCTAGTGTTTTAAATTTATTTTGTATATAAATCGGTAAATTTCCACATTTTAAATTTAATAATAAATTATTATTTATTATTACCTGAACGATTTTGAGCAAACATTAGCTCACTTGAGATAAATAAGGGAGGTTATCCCGCACACTGGAACAATTTAAACTAATTATGAATAGCAGAAAATGAATATTTTTATTTTCTGACCCTGCTATGAGTTTTCAAACTCACACGAGAAGTTATCTCACTTTATTGAAAACACGAGCTCGCGCACGAACCGACCAATAGAAAGTATGGTATTAGTCTAATAAACACATTTTTGAACCAATATTAATGTTTTTATATTCCTTTTATAAAAACACACTTGAAAACCTATTATTACGCGTTAAATATTTTAGTGTATAACCAAAACATCTCGAATGGTGTTTTTAAACCCAAAACGAGATATGCAAAATATTATGGGAACTCACGTTTTAACTTCTCACTTATTTAAAACTTAGTTGTGTCGCGACTTTTTGTATTCAAACACAACAACTATATTACGAATACATGTTTTTGTGTACGAAATTTATGCTAACTCAAACAAATATATATACAACACATACCCACTTGCATGACACATTGAATTATACATCTTTCTCCTTTTCACACATTCAACCGAAAAACTCATTTAACAAATCACCTTCCATACCATACAAAGTCATCTTTTTCTTGGATTCCTACTCAAAGCCACATGGTACCCATTGTTTTCTTGGAGACAAGAAGTACATAGCCATACCTCATATCCTTTCTTCCTTGCTTCTTCCTTGTGGCAGTTGAAAGTCCTCACCAAATCCACACTTAAATATTTGTAGTACAATCTTATCAATATTAAAAACCAATTTTTTTTCTCTTGCTTTCCTCCATATAACCGAGCTTAGAAAAATCTCTAGCACACTTTCAAACACTTAAGAGTTATGCGCTAAAGGCTATCAAAAAGGGGTTTTGGGAAGGCGAAAAGAGAAAAGGGTATTAGTTTTTGAAAGCAAGGAAATCGTGTTACACATTTGGAAGCAAAGGAAACAGGTCTTGCGTTTGGTTAAAAAGGGTTGACGTTTGATAGTTCTTGGTTCTTGGTCTTTCACTTGTTCACCTTTCCTACTCGTAAGCAACACGACACTCATCTTATTTGATACTCCTTTTATATCGTTATACACTTGTGCTTGCGAAAATTGAATCTACTCGATATATATTTAACACTAGTTAAAAATGAAAAACCTATTGAAACTTTTGTTTCACTTGTTTATTATGAACTAGACATGTTAATATTTATGTTAACATGCTTCTGTGAAGGTTTTGGAACTTTTATATCAACCTAAACATATAAGATTTAAGTGAAATCATTTTCAAAGTAATATTAACGCTTGGCTCAATCTTGGAATAATGCATGTTTGATTTCTTGGCTTATCTCGTGCTTAGTTTGGATTTTATAAATTCTTTCGAACCTCTTTTGTACTCGACTTATACCGACTCATTTGTTGAAAACCAAACTTAAACCAAACGGGTTCAAAAATAAACCAAACCAACACCAAGCACTATCGAGCCCAATTGCCCAAACAGCGGGTCAAAGCTTGTTCGAGCTTGTTAGTAATAAGCTGAGCTTATAAGCTCACCTTAGTCGACCAGCTCTAACATATCCATTTTTGTGAAAAACTCGAGCTAAACATGCAAACAACAAGCTCAGTGCTGAGCGTAATATTTAACCAAAAATATCACTGATAGGAAATCCCATAAATATTACAAATCTGTAAACCATAACAAAAAGGATGTCTTAGCTCAGTTGGTTGAGGCGTGTACCTTTACACTAAAGGTCTTGAGTTCGAAACTGAGCAAAGGCAATTTTGCCTCATTTTTAATATTTTTGCTTACTTTCACTATTTAACAGTTTTAGCCCTCCACAATGAATAACTTGTCAACTTACTTAAAATCTTTTATAAGTTTTATTGCCTATATAAATATTTACAATTTCAACCCTCAACTTTGAACCACTTGACATATTTCTTTAAACCTTTAAAATGTTTGAAACTTATATAAATCTTTACAATTTTAATACTTCCAAGTTGTACACTTAACGCTTTTCATCATGAAAGCTTTATAAGATATTAAATTTATATTATTTTACCACTCTTCGTTACATAAATATGTTTGGCACATATTTCTATTTGACGACCACACTCGCGTAAACTATAAATATTATATTTTTCTAAATACATTATTTTCCCATAACTCTGATAAATATATATATTCACACCTCGAAACCTAACGAATTTAATAAATACAATACGTCTTGTATTTATTTGCTCCTCGATAAAACTTGAACACTAAAACTTTGAGATTATGATACGAACTTCCCAAAACCGTTGAGTTCGTTTCCTAACGCTCGACGTGCACCATTTTACGACTAGCTTTTCAAGGCCGTGTTAGTCACTTTCATGAGATTTCCAACGACATTATTTTACGACGAAAAGTTATAATTTCATAATAAATCCTTAAGAAACTATTGTAGGATGTCATTTTGACGTAAATACTTGCAAAGTAATTTAAGAATGGTCAAGACGTCAAAAGAGTATTTTCGACGAAGAGTATTATTTTCAAAAACTCACAAGTGGTATAAATATTATCCGAATTGCATGCATAACATTACATCATGACTTATTACATATCATATCATTCATTATAGGTCAGTTTCGAGATTCACGCTACAGTTCAGTGTATCCACTTTTGTCATCATAATCATTGCAACAGGTGAGTTTTCATAGCCCCGTCGATCATGCTTTTAATTATTTTCAAACCTACGGGGGAGAATACATTGCACAACATTTTTATTACGATACCAAGTATGTTAAATTCATTTACATTGCTTAAGTTACCACATTGCCAATTGAAAGTCCCCTTTACCTGAACATGAACCGTTAATCTTTGAAGCGAGGGTGAGTGGATAGATCTATCGAGGGTGACGCCTCCATCCGGGTTGGTGAATCCCAACTAGTCATACGGATGCATTTCATTTAATAACATTATTGAGTTGTCTGGCAAACACTCTGTTGGGGCATACATTATGAACAGTCTAGTTTCGGTGTCATGGGCTTATTGCAATTGTAACATTTTTATGTGACATGATTGTCATACCTGATCTATACTTGCGTAGTCGTATAAAACATTTACATAAACCTATGATTTCTCACCAACATTATTGTTGACCGTTTTAGCAATGTATTTTCAGGTAACTAAGACATACTCATCATGGCATGGTTAAGGAACCCCTTTTTAGTCGCGGCGTCGACTTATATCATTGTACATTATGGCACTTTCTTTCAAAACATCGTTTGGACTTGTAATATATTTATATTTCCGCAAACTTTATAAACTTTTGGGACCTATGTTGTAACTCTGAATGCTTTTATTAAATATCCAACGATGTGTTTTTAAACGACACTTTAGGTCGTTCAATATAACTGTGATTGTGGTGCTATGACAGTCTATCCCCAGGAATTCCATTCCGCTGCAAAACAGGTAAATTGGGGGTGTGACACCTCCAGATTCAGACACATTCATGGATCAGCTTGTCAATCAACTGGCTTTAATGGTCAAGCAGAACTTGAACTTCACCCCACACACCAACAATCACCTCAGAACTGCATCCAATCTTCACAATCATGCTACGGTTTAAGACGGAAAGGTAGTGGTACAAAATGTGCAAGGAAGACAGAATGCATACCTTCCACATAATGAGCAAGGGAATGTTGGTGTTGGGTATGGGAATGCAGGTGCTGGATATGGGAATGCTGGTGTTGGTGGAGGATATGTGGGTAATCAGAATTGTGGAAGGAACATGGCTCAGGGTCAAGGAAAGCTAATCAAGTGCTAAAACTGTGGTGGAGAAGGACACATCGCAAGGAACTGCACTCTTCCAAAACGTCCACAAAATGCATAGTACTTCAGGGACAAGATGCTACTTGTGCAAGCTCAAGACAGTGGAGCGGTGTTAAATGAGGAAGAATTGTTGTTCCTTGCTGAGGGAAATGCCAAAACTTATGATGCTGACGTGGATGAACAGCCAGTGCACGGTATGGGTCAGAACAATCCCAATGCATTTCAAGTTGCAGACTGCGATGCATTTGACTCGGATGTCGATGATGAACCAACTACCCAGACCATCTTCATGGCTTGTATCTCACCAATGGTCTCTCCAAGGGTTCCTTCACCAGAACAAGCTAGTCCTTCCAAGGAATCAATCATATCAGAGGTATTAAAACTATACGATGAGGTTGATATGCAAAAGATACATGACAAAGTACAATCAACTGAAATTATTGAATAAGATATTGAAAATATGGGTAATAGCAATGTTGTCCCATATGAACAATATGTGAAGCAAGATGAAAGTGAAATTGTACCAAGTGATGTATCTTCTGCAGTCAATGATGAATATGTTTTTGATGAATACACTGCATGTACACCTAGTGATTCCATAAACTCTGAACTAAATGCCTATAAGGAACAAGTTGCCATATATGAATAGCGTGCTAAGTTTGAATTGACCGCCCATGAGCAAGAGATGGATAACCAAATACGTATAGTAATTAGAAAAGGTAATTTTAGGGAAGAAATGTTAAAACAAGAGTTAAACTCCTTACAATAAAAGCTTAATAAAACTGTTAAGCAAAAGCAAGAACTTCAAGAAAATGTAAAAGTGCTTAAACAGGAATTTAATGCCAAGGAATCAAAACTTTTGAATGATTTTTCCAACCTAAAAACGTTGAAAAACAAACTAGAAAACAAACTGTACGTACAAGAGAACACCATTCAGACTGCTCACATAATCACTAAGCATAGAGTTTTAAGTGATAAGCATAGTATTCCCCTTATAGAGGAACCCAATCCTGAGGTTGGTAAGAAAGCAAAAGCTACTCAAAAGGTAATCTATGATGGCAATGAGATTCTTAAGCCTAGACAAAAGCCATCATGTGAAGAGTGCACTGATGAGGATAAAGAATTAGAAGATGCCTCTAGGGAGAAAATGAATAATAAACTAAAAGATCCCTGGTGCACAAAGCATAACACCGCCTTTAAAACACCGAATTATGCTAAGGAAAACTAGATTGCCTTTAATAAGTTTAGACCTCAGACCCAACTAACCCCTGAACAAGTGTTCTAGAAGAAAGATATGGATAAGCAAAAAGCATATGATCTTGTTGAAAAGAATCCTCCAAATACACCAATGCATTTAGTGCCTAGAACTCTTCCCACTAATAGCAAGACCTTAATCAGCCTTTATGTAGTTTACCAACTATTTATTGATTTTGAGAAAACATGTAAGAAGAGAATCACACCTACTGGGATAACTGAAGGGGAAAGGACTTTTGAACAAACTAAAGAATGTTATTTAACTGAGGTCATGCCTTTCTTTAAACAACTTAAAGAACAATTTGTGAGTCTTCAAAAGGGGATGGATACAGAGATTAAAGAAATGAAAAAAATGTTTAATGATATGGAATTCGAGGTCAGTATGAATGAACGTGAGCTTAAGAGTAATCAGATTGAGATAAAGAATCTGCACATCATTAATGATAATTTGATCTCTTGATGTGTTGCTCAAGATGTGTTTTACATTGTTACAAATTATTCTATTACTGCGTCTCAATTTCATGAATTATCTGTTGCATTAAAAGTTTCCCACGATCGTGTCATTGAGCTTGAAACCACAAATTCAAAATTGCATGAGACAATAGAACATGATGATCATGATAACCTGGTCAAACATTTTTTTACATTGGAAGTTGAACATCTTGCTTTGCAATTAAAACATCAACATCTCAAAGAAAATGTTAAAACCTCAAATATCAAGACATCATCTGATGCTCCTGAATTTGATGCAGTTTTTGAAATTAGTAAACGTGATGAACAGATTTGAGCTCATTGTAACACGATCAAAAGATTGAAAACCCAAATTTCACAACTTAAGAGTGAAAAACATGATGTGACTGGCTCCCAAGTGCCTCCTCCTTTAAATTCTCAGAATTCTCAAAACTTTCATTTTCAAAACATCATTAATGCACTACAACAGGAAAATGAGGCTTTTCAAGCTGAAAATAAAAAAGTTAAACAACATTTCAAAGAGTTATATGAATCTATTAAGGTCACTCGTGACAAAAACAACAAAAATATAACTTCTTTGCAAAATAAAATTGAGAATCTGAAGAGTCAGGTAAAAGGGAAAATGCCAATGACCAGTGGTGAGAATGTTGCACCAAAGGTGCCTACTTGTACTAAATATGCTATGTCTGTGAAGTATATTCCCCATCATCTTAGGAATAACGATCTTGCAATTCAAACATATTTTTTGTACCTTAAGGATAGTCTAGAATGTCTCCGTGAGATTGTAGAAGAGGATAAGATAGAGAAACCACTTGATAATGCGATTGGGCATGCATGCTTATATGCCAAACGATCTCAAGAACTCTTAGAATGCTTGATAGCAATATGTCCTAAATCTGGTACTAGGAAAAATAGTGTCATTATGCCTTGCTCCATGCCTAATGTCAAGCATGTGACCCTTGATATACCTTGTTCCATGTCGAAATTCAAGAAAGTGACCTTTGATGTGCCTCCTAGTACTTCAGATCCCAGCACTTCTAGACCAAGAATGCAGAAAGTAGTAAAACCAACTAATGTTCCAAACGTTCCCTCTACAGGAGTAATCAGTGACACCAAGGCAAGCGGGTCAAAGCCTCCAGGCAATACAAAGTAAGATAGGACCTTGCAAGCTAAGAGTGATCAATGGAAGAAAGTAGAAGACCACCCTAGGGACAATAAGTTTGTGTCAAAAAAGACGAATCGTGTTGATTCTAGTATTAGCTATAAGCGTACTGTAATTATTTCGAATTCTGCTACTACTTGCAAACCATGTAATGAATGCTTGGTTTCCTGTATGAATCATGAATGTGTTGTGAATGATTTGAATAATGCTATTAAAGCTCTGGTAAAAAATGTTAACACTAGAAAACAGGTTAAGGATTTTAGAAAACCAATGAGGAAGAAGGCTAGAAAACATTGGAAACCAACAGGAAACAAATTTAGTAATGTAGGTTATCAATGGATACCTACTAGACGTAAATTCAATCTAAATGAGTTGTGCCTAAATTATCAAGAACAAATGTCCATTAGGAAATGGATGCCCACTGGTAGAGTGATACCTTTAAGAAGTGAACATACTTTGAATAGATCTAATGTCACTACGAGTCATGCATCTACTTCTAATGATATCGTTGATTCTGCTTTTGATGTGGGTGGTCCAATCTCGTTTACTAACCAAGTGGAACCCATTCTCGCATGGGGATCCAAACTGTCCAGTCATCCATACTTGTCTGTGTTCAACTGCAGGTCATACAAATCGTTCTGTGGTATTTGGACTCAGGCTGTTCCAAGCATATTACTGGAGATCGCTCACGGCTCATGAACTCCATGAGTAAATTCATCGGGACTGTTAGATTCGGGAACGACCACTTTGGGGAAATTATGGGTTACGGAGATTATGTTGTTGGTGACAGTGTAATTTCCAGAGTTTATTATGTTGAAGGTCTTGGTCATAATTTGTTTTCTGTTGGTCAATTATGTGATTCGGATCTAGAAGTGGCTTTTAGAAAACATACTTGCTTCGTTAGAGAACTTGATGGTATTGAACTTCTAAAAGGAACACGTGGAACGAATCTGTGCACCATCTCTATCGAAGACATGATGAAGTCTTCTCCAATATGCTTGCTGTCAAAGGCTTCTAAAACAAAGTCATGGTTATGGCATCGTCGTCTTAATCACTTGAACTTCGGCACCATAAATGATCTTTCTAGAAAGGACCTCGTTAGAGGCTTGCCCAGATTAAAGTACGAGAAGGATCATCTTTGTTTAGCATGCCAATTGGGAAAAAGAAAGAAATACGCCCATAAATCCAAACATGATAACCCAGTTATGGAAGTTCTTCATACTCTTCATATGGGTTTGTGCGGACCCATGAGAGTGCAAACTTTAAACGGGAAGAAATATGTGTTAGTCGTGGTTGATGACTACTCTCGGTTTACTTGGGTTAAGTTTTTAAGGTCAAAGGATGAAACTCCAGATGTCATTATCAAACTTATTAAACAGCTACAGGTTCGTCTTAATAAAACTGTCAGAATTATCCGAACAGACAATGGAACTGAGTTTGTTAACAAAGAACTGAGTCAGTTTTATGAAAGCATTGGAATCAGTAATCAAAGAAGTGTTCCACGTACTCCTCAACAAAACGGTGTAGTGGAAAGACGAAATCGGACTCTTGTTGAAGCTGCAAGGACGATGCTGATCTACTCAAAGGTTCCAATATTTCTCTGGGCTAAAGCCATTGCCAGTGCATGCTACACCCAAAACCGTTCACTTATTCACACCTCTCATGGAAAAACTCCTTATGAACTTGTCCACAACCGTAAACCAGATCTTTCTTTCCTTCGTGTGTTCAGTACTTTATGCTATCCAAAGAATGAAGGTCAAGATTTAGGAAAGTTAAGAGCTAAGGCGGATATTGGAGTTTTTGTTGGTTATGCACCAAACCGAAAGGGTTACCGAATCTACAATAAAAGAACCCGAGATATCATGGAAACAATTCACGTCACGTTCGATGAGCTGTCTGAGGAATTGGCTCCTGGACAATCTAGTTCTGGACCCGCACCACAAATTTTATCAAGTAGTCCCATCAGTTCTTCTCTTGTACAGAATCCCTCACCTGCAGTTCCATATGTACCTCCATCTAGAGAAGATTTGAAGAAATTGTTTGATCCGATGTTTGATGAATACTATGACCCTTTTGATAATGATCATTCTTGATAAGGATTTAAAAGGTACACTTTTGAGGGGCATTTAAGCCCTTAATTGATCACTTTTGTATCTGTTACTACTTAATTTCGTTCCTTTTCACTTTTTATGTCTCTTGAAGGCAAATTGCTGGAATGACACTTATTCGAATGAAAAGGCGCGAAGATATGAAGAAAATGGCCAAAGTCAAGAATCAAGACACTCAAGCTGCTGGAACAGAAGGGGACGGCGTCACAGCCTAATAGTGACGTCGTCGCGACACACCTTGAGACGACTCAGAGAGCAAATTGCTATTTTGCACTTGACGGCATCAGGTTTAAAAGAGTAAGGTGTCAGAACTCAGATGGCCTAGATTTGGATCCCAACGGCGTCAGAAGATGAAGCCGACGGCGTCACAACCATAAGTGACGCCGTTACAAGCTGCAACATGCGCGCGAAGTAGCTGATACTGTTTTGGCCATAACTTTTGCATACGAACTCGGATTTAGGTGATTCAAAAGCCCACGCGACCGGAACGAGAAAATCTATAGTTTGGTGAAAAAGTCTTTGTGATGCTGTCAATCTATAGATGTGACGCCGTCACCCTTTACCAACAGAAAATCTGCCTATAAATATAACATTTTAACTTCACTTTTTGTAAGCCCCAAACCCTAAGTCCGATTCTAAGGTTTAGGTAGGTGTTTTTCCAGCAACTTAAAGGGTTTCAAACACTCTATAAACATCGTGTAATGGTTTTTTTGTTAATCCAATCTTATGGTATGTCTTCAATTATCATAATTGTTGCTTGCTCTTCATTAGTTATGCTTGGCTAATTCACCTAGTGTTTGCTTATAATTGTATGAAATTTGTATATAATTAATTAGATCTTATTGATTTCTTAGTGATGCTTGTGTCTATCTTCATCATTAGGGGTGTGACAATTTCAATGAAGTCTAATTGGTTTAGTTTATAATTCTTGCATCCTACTGTCTCTTATCTTAATTGCGATTGACCTAGTATTGCGATAGGTCATTCGTTGTGTTTTTAATGCTTGAGTAATCTTTGCGAACATTAGTTTATAATCACCTAGAGTTATTGTAGGCTAAACATCCAAAGATAACCTTAGAGTTAGTTTATGAATCCTAGAGATTTCGTAGGCAATAACCTTAAGGTAGTCTCAAAGAGTTAGGGAAAAACGCATACCCTAAAACCTTAGAAGCCACAACGCGTTAAGAATAAGGACGTGACAATTCAGTAGGTAGAATTGTATAGCTAGCAAGCAGTAATGCATCATAAGTAGATACGCTTCACGTTCCTGGTAGGCCCATAATTTAGTTAGTATCTTTTGGGATAGTTTACTAGAAACTAATTCCACCATCCCCTTCAAAATCGAGATATTTTAATTCATAAAATATAAAAATACAAAAATAATCATCCCTCGCCTTTAAACTTAAATCGACATACACTTCAGCCTAACGACACTATTCCCCTAGAGAACGATATCAATACCCGTGGCTTACCCTAATACTACACTAAAACGATTAGGTTCACTGCCTAGGGTGTTGAAAAACTTGGTCGATGAAAAGGAAGTTCCTTTGACCCCGAACGCGCGTTGTACGCGTATCAATTCTACACCATCAACAGTGGCGGCTTCTAATCCAATCAACACAGATAATCCATCTGTTTCAATGTCTCTGTCTCAAGAAGCGCCAGCTACAGATATCTCATCGTCATCCTCAAATCCTCAATCCTCAGCTGTACATCATGGAAATGTAGCTGCCAATTATGATGGATATAACCCTTTTGCAACTCCCGAAGATGCTCCATTTGAGAACATATTTGCTCCTGAACCAACTCCAGAACCATCTTCATCAGGAGATCCATACTCTGCTACTTCAGTTCCTCAACGACAACCATACGAGCACCTTAGAAAATGGACACATGATCATCCATTGGACAACATCATTGGGAACCCTTATCGTCCAGTATCCACTCGTAAACAACTTGCAATTGATGCCTTGTGGTGCTTATTCAACTCCATACTATCTAAGGTCAAACCAAAAGATGTTAAAACAGCAATGACTGAGGACAGCTGGTTCAATGCAATGCAAGAAGAAATTCATGAGTTCGATCGACTAGATGTATGGGAATTAGTACCTACTCCTGACTGTGCTATGATCATTGCTCTCAAATGGATCTTCAAAGTAAAACTTGATGAGCATGGTGATGTGCTAAAGAACAATGCTCGACTAGTTGCAAAAGGATACCGTCAAGAGGAGGGTATTGACTTTGAAGAATCTTTTGCTCCAGTTGCACGTATCGAGGCAATCAGAATCTTTTTGGCTAATGCGGCTAGTAAGAACATGGTGGTCTATCAGATGGTTGTGAAGACTGCGTTTCTCAATGGAGATCTGAAAGAGTTTGTATACGTCAGTCAGCCTGAAGGTTTTGTGAATCCAGAGCATCCTACTCATGTCTATCGCTTGAAGAAGGCCCTTTATGGTTTGAAGCAAGCTCCTAGGGCATGGTACGATACGCTATCAAAGTTTCTTCTATCAAATGGATTCAGCAAAGGAGCAGTTGATCCGACATTGTTCACCAGAAAGTCAGGCAAACACTTAATTCATGTTCAAATCTATATTGATGAAATTATTTTTGCCTCGACCGACCCTAATGAATGTGACCATTTTTCAAAGGAGATGGGCTCCAAATTTCAAATGTCAATGATGGGACAAATGTCATTTTTCCTGGGATTACAAATTTCACAAAGTCCCGGAGGCATTTTTATCAATCAATCTAAATATGCAAATGAGATTTTAAAGAAATTTAGATTTGATTCTTGTGACCCCGTTGACACTCCCATGGTGGAGCGCACAAAACTGGATGAGGACCACTCAGGGATCATGGTTGATCAAACGAAATATCGTAGTATGATTGGATCCATTATGTACCTTACTGCAAGTAGACCAGAAATTATGTTCGCTGTATGCATGTGTGCTAGATACCAGGCTAAGCCTACCAAAAAGCACCTTGAAGTGGTTAAACGGGTCTTTCGGTATCTCCAATGAACCATCAACATGGGAATTTGGTACCCGAAGGACACCGCTATGTCACTAACGGCCTATGCAGACACTGACCATGCAGGGTGTCAAGATACACGTCGAAGCACGTCAGGAGGTGCTCAATTTTTGGGTGATAAGCTTGTGAGCTGGTCTTCAAAGAAACAAATGAGTACTTCGATATCCTTTACAGAGACTGAATACATAGCCATGTCATCTTGTTGTGCTCAAATCTTATGGATGAGATCCCAATTATCTGACTATGGCTTTGTATTCAATAAAATCCCTCTGTATTGTGATAACAAAAGTGCAATTGCTCTCTTCTGCAACAATGTTCAACACTCAAGAGCAAAGCACATTGACATTCGACATCACTTCATCAGGGAACAAGTTGAAAAAGGTGTGATTGAGCTCTACTTCGCGAGGACTGAATATCAGTTAGCAGACATCTTCACCAAAGCTCTTCCTAGAGATCGTTTTAAGTTTATTCTTCCACGACTTGGCTTGAAGAGCCTTCAACCAGAAACACTCAAACGTCTTCAGGAGGAAGACGAGGAGTAAAGGTCTTTGTCTCTATCTGTTCTATGTATATATCTTATCAAAAACAAAATACAAAATTATAAAACCATCAAAAAGAAAAATAGAAAAAAATAAAATTTTCAAAAAAAAATAATAAAAATAAAAAAAATATAAAAATCCATAAAAATTATAAAATCTTGAAAAATTCCAAAAATATTGTTTATTTTGTCATGGTTTTTTCCTGATTCGATAACATCTACAGACTTTGAAATGTCATTCAATAATGACACGGGTCTTTAGATGAAGTTCGAATCAAAATTGTGGAAAACTAGAAGGGGGTGGAATAGTTTTACCAATTAAAACTTCCTTTTAATCTATTTAGATCGACTTATGTCAATCTATTTGGATGTGTGTGTTGGATGTTGATAAACAAGCATATAAAGATAAGTAATGAAAAGATAAGAGTAAGAAGCACAAAACCACAACGCGAGAATTTATAGTGGTTCGGCTACAAGGACACCTTCCTTGCCCTACTCCACTCCCCGAGTCACCTACTCGAGAGTTCGTAAACACTACACCAATCTCCTTATGGCGGAGAAGCGTTCACAACGTCGCCTACCCTTTTTCCGGTGCTAGGCTAACCACCGGGTTCTTTCACTCCAAGGTGAACCACACCTACAAAACGTCGCCTACCCTTTATAAGGTACTAGGCTAAGTACCTAGTTCTTTCACTCCAAGGTGAACTACACCTTCACAATGTCGCCTACCCTTTATAAGGTACTAGGATAAGTACCTAGTTCCATTGCAATGGAGGAACTACTACCACACTACACCAAAGACTAATCCCAAAGGAGATCTACTCCTTTACAACATCATCAAGGATATCAATATCCTTGGATCTAATACTAGTCTATCTTGTACATCGAAACACACCATATCGAATGTACATCTAAGGCACCTTTCACTAATGCCTTTGACTAGATCTACAAGACACCCTTCACTAATGTCTTGTGTCTTGACTTCTAAGCACCTTTCACTAATGCTTCTAGTCTTGACTTCTAAGCACCTACCACAAGTGCTTATGATATGGACGATAGATACCCTTCACTAATATCTTCGTCTTGACACTTGAGACATCTTTCACTAATGTCTTCAACACTACACTTCTTAGAGGAAAGAAAGGAATCATCAACAAGAAGACTTCAGTAGCCTTGATGATGAGGAAGCATGGCAACTCATGGACTTGAGCTTGCTCGACTTCAAAGGTGGTGATCTTGCCTTTAAGAGGAACCTAAAAGATCACACAAAACTACAAACATAGATATCTTGGATCTGAGGTTAGTGAGTTTTTAACTCAGGGAGAAAGTGTGTTAGAAAGGGGTGAGCAACAATGAAGAAATGGCTCACTATTTATAGAAGAAAAAATCTACTGTTCCCCGGATCCCACGGATCCCTTCCACAAGGGATCCGTCTAGCGTTAAGCTAGTGATCATTGGGATGCTCCCTTTTACCCATGGGTATTTTGGTTATGGGTCATGGGTCATGGGTTGAACCATGGATCTTTAGCTAGATACAATGTATCTCTTGAGTGCAATGCACTTAGTCACTTGGGTTTGGGTTGATCCATGGGTTATGGATATTATCCATGTATGATATAAGCATGATGTCATGCAATGGGTTATGGGTCAAGCTCCATGGGTTATGGGCTTTGGGTTGTACCCAACTACATTCAATGTCTTCATGTGTAAATTGAATAACTACAGAACAAAGGTTAGAAAGCAAGTATAATTCACAATTTCCTGCAAATGTTTTCTGTCTCACGGATCCCACGGTTCCCTCCTAGTAGGGATCCGTCTAGGCAATTCTAAGGGATCCGTATAGCTGATGATCAATTTCAGCAATGGTGATATAACAAGTAATGTTATCACAAAAATGAGATATGAATACAATGTAATCATATGCTCAGAAATATAACAAGTAGCATGTAATTTCATTTAATAAAACTAGAGTTATGATATACATGACTCTAAAAACTAAGAAAATTAGAAAATACATGACTAGGAATTTCTAGACCAACTATCGCTTGATGCTAGGACACCACTAAAATCTTCTAGCTCAAGTTTTGTTTAGGTTTAATCTTGTCGAAACGTTCAAGGAGATGATAGAACATGAAACATTGGTCTTCTCGTACTTATGTGTCAAACTTTCAACATGTTGACAATGATAGCAATCTTTGTCATGGCTAGGTAGTGGTGGTGGAAGAAATGAAATGGCTTGATGCGAAGGATCAAGCGAAGTGGCTTGTGGAGCTTCAAACGATGGAGGGATTGGTGGAGGCGCATTTGAGAATGGCTCGACCAAGAATGATGGTGGTGGTAGAGAAGTGTCAACTTCCATATGGTCGGGTGGTTGACTTAGATGATTTCTCATAATCCAAATGGGATTATATGATGGAAACGGCGAAAAGGAAGCCGGAGCAAGTGTTGACTCAACACCTTGATTTTGTATCTGTTAGGAATTAGAAATTCCAGGTATTAAAGAGTCGGTCACCTCAAATATATGTAATCGTTAGAAAGCTCGTAGTCGTAGTTCTTTTAAGTTAAGTAGTATTTAGTTAAGTAACACCGTGGAGGACGGACGGGTCTTTACCCACTGTATGCCTGATCCACAGCCCGATGTGTGGCGATTTATGTAAGACTATAAATACTCTCTACCTCCCAAGGTAGAGAGTTGGAGCTCATAATAATATCTTTCACTTTCTCTCACTAAGTTCCCTAAACCTCTAACTTTCTCTCTCTAGAATTCCATCTATATGCTACTTTGTGTCATGGTTTGATGTGTATGTGAAAACTTATATCCTACAATTGGTATCAAGAGCCATGGTTAGATCATATCTTGCACATCTTTGGATTTCTAGTGGTTTTTAGGTGGTTTTTGAGTTTGAAAAAGTTTAGTGGTTTTTGCATCATTTGGTTGATTTCTTGTGTTAAAGTTTGAATTTTGTTAGTACTTTTATGTTTAGAATCATCACAAGTGTTTAGGTTTTCATTTGGTAAGCTTGAATCATCTTGGTTGGGTTGTTTTTGGATTGAAAAGTGATGTTTATATGGTTTTTCATGCTAGCGACTTAGTTCACGGATAATTTTCTTCGTAGCGACTTACTTCACTATTTTATAGCGAGTTACAGTTTCAGACCTAGCGAGTTACATCTAGCGATTTACAGTACAAGTAGTGGACTCTCCACTACGGGTAGCGACTTGGTGGTAGCGACTTGGTCTGTAGCGAGTTGCTCTTTAGCGACTTGTGTAGCGAATTGCTGCCGAAATTTTGCTAGCGACTTGAGTGTTAGCGAGTTACTACTTAGCGACTTGCATTTGTGTAGCGACTTGGGACTCTAGCGACTTAGTTGTCTAGCGAATTAAGAGTTAGCGACTTAGTGCATTATACTCTAGCGACTTAGTGCATTATCTTCTAGCGACTTAGTGCATAATCTTCTAGCGACTTGAGTGCTTGTTTACGGTTTTCTCTTGATTTAGTAAAATCCCGTGAAAGAATCTATTTCCCGGTTTAATCATAGAGTTATAAAATCTTGTATAATCTGTTAACATGTCTACCAACGTCCCTACTATCATCTCAACTGTTGCCGAGGATGTACAAGCGGCTGGCTCAGATACTCGTCCACCCATGCTTGACAGAACTGACTACGATTCTTGGGCTCAACGAATCAGACTGTATTGCCTTGGAAAGGAAAATGGTGTCAACATTCTCAAATCCATTGATGAAGGACCATATTGAGTTGAGACGACTAGAGACATACTTGATACTAATGAAGATGGTACTCCTGTTTACGGAATGGACAGACCTAAGATGTATGATGAGCTTGATGATAAGGAGAAAAAGAGATTCGATGCAGATATCAGGGCTTCAAACATTGTTCTTCAAGGTCTTCCTAAAGACATCTACAAGCTGATCAATCATAACATTGAAGCAAAGGCAGTTTGGGATAATGTTAAGATTCTTATCTCAGGTTCAGAACTAACTATGGAAGACAGAGAATCCCAACTCTATGATGAATTTGAGCACTTCAAGATGAAACCAGATGAGAGTGTCTATGAGTACTATGTGAGATTTCATAAGTTGGTGAATGACATGAGAAACATCAAGATGACTATGCCTAACATTCAGTTGAACTCAAAATTTGTAAACAATATGAATCCCGAATGGCACAAGTTTGTCACCTCTGTGAAACTCACTAAAGGATTGAAGGATACAAACTATGAGCAACTCTATGCCTTCCTCCTTTAGAATGAGAGACATGCCATGTTTGAAAAGAGGATTCTTGATCAGCTCAAAGGTCAGGGAGAAACAAGGTCTACAAATGATTCAACTGCCTTCTTCACAGATGATGGGACTTCCACCAATGCTTCTCAAGTTGCACCCATGAATGATGATAATCACAAACCCATTTCTGATCCAAGGTTCAAGCAACCTGATGCAAATGCTGTCATGGAACATTTCATCACTCAACTAACACTCATGGTTAAAGAGAACAGGACACTTTCACCTCACACCAACAAACTCCACACCTGCAATGAGATCCGAACCGCCTCCAATCTTCACAACCATGCTTTGATAAGAGATGGGAAAATTATGGGGCAACCAGTTCAGGAAAGACAGTATGATCAGAGAAGAGGTGGAGCTGGGAGAGGTTATGTTGGCAACCAGAATCGAGGAAGAAATGGAAACCAAGGTCAAGCTAAGTCAATCAAATGTTACAACTGTGGTGGTGACGGACACATTGCAAGGAACTGTACATCTCCAAAGCGTCCACAGAATGCTGATTACTTCAGAGATAAGATGCTGCTGGCACAAGCTCAGGACAATGGTGCTGCTTTGGATGAAGAGGAATTGCTGTTTCTTGCTGAGGGCAATGCCAAGACCTATGATGCAGATGTGGATGAGCAGCCTATTCAGGAGATAGGTCACATTCATCAGAATGCCTTTCAAGTCGCTGACTGTGATGCATACGACTCTGATGTAGATGATGGACCTACTGCACACACAATCTTTATGGCTAGCATCTCTCCAATGGTTTCTCCCAAGATCTCTTCTTCACCACAAGCTGGCCCATCCAAGGACAAACTCATCTCAGAGGTATTAAAACTATACGATGATGCTGATGTGCAACTGATGCATGACAAAGTACAATCAACTGAAACTATTGAATCAAATGTTGAAAATATGGGTAATAACAATATTGTCCCATACGATCAATACGTGAAACAAAGTGAAAGTGAAGTCGTACCAAGTGATGCATCTTCTGCAGTCAACAATGACTATGTCTTTGATGAATACACTGCATGTGCTCCTGATGATTCCGTAATTTCTGAACTAAATGCCTATAAGGAACGTGTTGCTATTTATGAACAACGTGCAAAATTTGAGTTGACCACTCGTGAGCAGGAAATGGATGACCAAGTGAGTACAGTAATTAGAAAAAGTAAGTTTAGAGAAGAAGTATTGAAACAAGAATTACATTCCTTGCAAGAAAAACTTTCTAAAACAGCTAAGCAAAAACAAGAACTTCAAGAAAATGTGAAAATGCTTAAGCAAGAATTTAATGCAAAGGAATCAAAACTCTTGAGAGATTTTTCCAATCTGAAAACTTTGAAAAACAAACTTGAAAACAAGTTGTACATACAAGGAAACACCATTCAGACTGCTCACATGGTCACTAAACATCGAGTCCTAAGCGATAAGCATAGCATTCCCCTTGTTGAGGAACCAAATCCAGAGGTAATTAAAAAGGCTAGAAATGCTCATAAGGTGCTTTATGATGGTAATGAAATCCTTAAGCCTAGGCAGAAACCTAGTTGCGTTGAGTGCACTGAGGAAGATAAGAAATCAAATGAAATCACTAGGGAAAAGATGAATAAGAAACAAAATGATCCCAAATGCAAAGAGAAAAACATAATTATCACTCCTCATGATTACAAGAAGGAAAACTGGATTTCCTTGAACAAGTTTAAGCCTCAGACTTTGTTGACTCCCGAACAAGTCTTCTGGAAAAAAGATTTAGATAAGCAGAAAGCGGAAAATATTGTTGAAACAAACCCACCCCTTAGGAAAATGCCTAGAGCGACTGTGTATCCTCCTAATACACCAATGCATCTTGTACCTAGAACAATTGCCACTAAAAGCAAGACATTAAATATCCAATACGTTATATTTCAACTATTTGTTGATTTTGAGAAAACTTGCAAGAAAAGGATCACACCCACAGGTATAACTGAAGGAGAAAGGGGTTTTGAACAAATGAAAGAATGTTATTTAACTGAGGTCATGCCCTTCTTTAAGCTTCTAAAAGATCACTTTGAGAGTCTTAAAAAGGGGATAGAAACTGATATTAAGGGAATGGAAAAGGAATTTGATGCAATGGTTGTTGAAGTTAGTGACTATGAGCGTGCACTGAAATATAATGAGATTGAGAGAAAGAACCTGCATACATTAAATGAGAATCTTATTACTGAATGTGTTGCTCAAGATGTCTTTTTCACTGCTTCAAATTGCTCTATTAATGCTTCCAAATTTCATGAATTATCTGTGGCCCTGAAAGTCTCCCATGATCGTGTCATTGAGCTTGAAAAAACTAATTCTAAACTAAATGAGAAAATTGAACTGGATGATCACGACAATTTCGTTAAACATTTTTCTAAACTAGAAGTTGAGCATTTTAATTTACAACTAAAATATCAACATCTTAAAGAAAATGTCAAAACTTCAAATGTCAAGACATCTTCAGATGCTCCAGAGTTTGATGCAGTTTTTCAAATTAACAAACGTGATGAACAGATTCAAGCTCAGTGCAACACGATCAGAAAGTTGAAAGCCCAAATCTCTCAATTAAAGGGTCAAACGAACAATATGACAGGCTCCCAAATGCCTCCTCCTTTAGATTCTCATAACTCTCAAACGTTTCATCTTCAAAACCTAGTAAATACTTTACAAAAGGAAAACGAAAGTTTTCTAGAAGAAAATGAAAAGGTTAAACGTCATTTCAATGAGTTGTTTGAATCAATTAAAGTCACTCGTAACAAAAACAACGAACAAATAGCTTCATTGCAAAGGGAAATTGAGAATCTGAAGAGTCAGGTAGAAGGGAAAATGCCAATGATTAATGAGGAAAATGTTGTATCAAAGGTTCACTCTGGTAATAAATATGCTTTATTTGTAACATATGTCCCCCCTCATCTAAGGAACAACAAACTTGCCATTCAAACATACTTCTCATCCCTTAAGGATTGCCTAGAATGTCTGCGTGAGATTGTTGAAGAGGATAAGTTAGAGAAACCTCATGATAATGCAATTGGACATGCATGCTTATATGCCAAACGATCTCAAGAAATCTTAGAATGCTTGATCACAATATGCCCAAAGTCATTAGGTGAGAGAGTTAATCCTTTGATTCCATGCTCGATGCCTAATGCCAAGTATGATAGGCACTCGATTCCCAATGTTTTGAATGTGAACCGTAGTGTGCCTTTAAGGGGTTCAGATTCTAGATTTGTCAATGCTAAGAAAGAGAACTCAAGTCTGCCTTCTAGGAGTACAAATCTCAGTACCTCTAGTGTTAAGAATGTGAAACTTAGTGCACCTGCATGTAGTTCAGATCCCAGCACATCTAAACAGGTGGTGCAAAGAGTAGTAAAACAAACTAATGTTCCCATTCCCTCTACCGGAGTAATCAGTGACATTAAAGGGAGCAGGTCAAAGTCTCAAGACAATACAAGGAATGATAGGACCTCGCAAGCTAAGAATGTGCACTGGAAAAGAGTAGAAGAACAATCTAGGAACTTTAAGTTTGAATCGAATAAAACGAATCGTGTTGATTCTAGTATTAGCCATAGGCGTACTGTAATCAATTCGAATTCTGATACTATTTGCAAACCTTGTACTGATGTCTGCTTGAATTCTGTTTCTAATCATGAATGTGGTGTTAATGTTCTGCCTAATGATGTTAATTGTCCAGTTAATATTGTTAATGCTAAAGTTCATACTAAGAAGGCTAAAAGGCAAAAACGAAAGAAAGTTAGAAAATAGTGGAAACCCACAGGAAGAACATTCAGTAAAATAGGCTTTTATTGGACACCTGTTGGTCTTAAGACTAATCAGATAATGCCCACTAGAAAATGGATGCCTACTGGTAGAACTATTCCCTTAAGAAGTGATCACACTGTGAACAGGGCTAATACTGACACTAGTATTGCATCTATTCACAACGATTCCATTGCCTCACTTTCTGATATGAATGCTTCTATTTTTGATGTGGGTGTTCCAAACATTGTTACTAACCAAATGGAACCCATTCTTGCATGGGGATCCCAATTATCCAGTTATCCATTCTTGTCTGTGTTCAACTGCAGATCGTTCAAATCGTTCTGTGGTACCTGGACTCAGGCTGTTCCAAGCATATGACTGGAGACCGGTCGCGGCTCATGAACTTCGTGAGCAAATTCATCGGGACTGTTAGATTTGGTAATTATCACTTCGGTGCTATTATGGGTTATGGAGATTATGTTGTTGGTGATAGTGTCATCTCTAGAGTGTATTATGTGGAAGGTTTAGGTCATAATCTGTTCTCTGTTGGTCAATTCTGTGATTCTGATCTAGAAGTAGCCTTCAGAAAACATACCTGCTTTGTTAGAGATCTTAATGGTAAGGAACTGTTAAAAGGAACTCGTGGCTCAAGCCTTTACACCATCTCTATCGATGACATGATGAGGGCCTCTCCAATCTGCTTGTTATCAAAGGCTTCTAAAACAAAGTCATGGTTATGGCATCGTCGTCTCAATCACTTGAACTTCGGCACCATCAACAATCTTTCCAGAAAAGACTTAGTTGTAGGTTTACCTAGACTAAAGTATGAAAATGACCATCTTTGTTCAGCATGTCAATTGGGAAAAAGCAAGAAGTATGCCCATAAACCCAAACCTACTAACTCTGTCACAGAAGTTCTTCATATGATTCATATGGATTTATGTGGACCTATGAGGGTGCAGAATATCTTTGGGAAGAAATATGTGTTAGTTGTGGTTGATGATTACTCTAGATTCACCTGGGTCAAGTTCTTAAGGACAAAGGATGAAACTCCTGATATCATCATCAAACTCATCAAACAGTTGCAGGTTCGACTAAACAAAACTGTCAGAATTATCAGAACAGACAATGGAACTGAGTTTGTCAACAAACAACTTAGTGAATTCTATGAAAGTGTTGGAATCAGTCATCAAAGGAGTGTTCCACGAACCCCTCAACAGAACGGTGTAGTTGAAAGACGAAATCGTACTCTTGTTGAAGCCGCTAGAACAATGCTGATATACTCAAAGGTTCCAATGTTTCTCTGGGCTGAAGCAATTGCCACTGCATGCTACACACAAAATCGTTCCCTGATTCACACTGTTCATGGAAAAACTCCATATGAACTTGTCCACAACAGAAAACCTAATCTATCTTTCCTTCGTGTGTTTGGTGCATTGTGTTATCCAACTAATGAGGGTCAAGACTTAGGCAAACTTAGGGCTAAAGCTGACATTGGAGTATTTGTAGGATATGCATCAAACAAAAAGGGATACCGAATCTACAACAAAAGAACCCGAAATATCATGGAAACAATTCACGTTACGTTTGATGAGCTGACCGGTCAAATGGCTCCTGGACACTCCAGCTCAGGACCCGCACTTCAAAACAGTCCCATTGGTTCATCCCTTGTTCCAAACTCCTCTCAAGAAATTCCATATGTACCTCCATCTGAAGATGATGTAAAGAAATTGTTTGATCCCATGTTTGATGAACTGTATGATTCAATTACTAATGAGGTGATGATTCCCACAACAGAGGATGATCATATTCCAGTGAATGAAGTCAATCCCTCAGTCTCAATATCTTTAAGTCAAGAAGCACCCGCTGCTGATCCTTCAGTCTCATCAACAAATCATCATTCTTCAAATGTACATCATGGAAATGTTTCTGGCATCAATGATGAAGTTAATCCCTTTGCTACTCCTGAAGATGCTCCATTTGAAAACATATTTGCTACTCCTGAATCATCATCAGAACCATCTTCTTCAGGAGACATCGACTCAGCTACCTCAGTTCCTCAACAACTGCCACATGAACACCTCAGAAAATGGACTCACGATCATCCATTAGACAACATCATTGGAAATCCCTCTCGTCCTGTATCAACCCGGAAACAACTTGCAACCGATGCCTTATGGTGTTTCTTCAACTCCGTACTATCTAAGATCGAACCAAAAGATGTTAAAACCGCCATGAATGAAGACAGCTGGTTCAATGCCATGCAAGATGAAATTCATGAGTTTGATCGTCTTGATGTATGGGAGTTAGTACCTGCTCCAGACTGTGCTATGATTATAGCTCTAAAATGGATCTTCAAAGTAAAGCTTGATGAGCATGGTGATGTGTTGAAGAACAAGGCTCGATTAGTTGCTAAAGGATATCGTCAAGAGGAGGGTATAGACTTTGAAGAATCTTTTGCTCCAGTTGCTCGAATCGAGGCAATCAGAATCTTTCTGGCTAATGCTGCTAGTAAGAACATGGTAGTTTATCAGATGGATGTAAAGACGGCATTTCTGAACGGAGATCTTAAAGAAGTCGTCTACGTCAGCCAACCTGAAGGATTTGTGAATCAAGAGCATCCTACTCACGTTTATCGTTTGAAGAAGGCTCTTTACGGTTTAAAGCAAGCTCCAAGGGCATGGTACGATACACTGTCAAAGTTTCTTCTGTCAACCGGATTCATCAAAGGAGCAGTTGATCCTACATTGTTCACCAGGAAGTCAGGCAAACATTTGATTCATGTTCAAATTTATGTTGATGATATTATTTTTGCCTCGACTGACCAAATGGAATGTGATCGTTTTTCAAATGAAATGAGTTCAAAGTTTCAAATGTCAATGATGGGACAAATGTCATTTTTCTTGGGATTACAAATTTCTCAAAGTCCCGGAGGCATTTTCATAAATCAATCTAAATATGCAACAGATATTTTAAAGAAATTTGGATTTGATTCAAGTGACCCTGTTGACACCCCCATGATTGACCGAACCAAACTAGATGAGGACCTCTCAGGGATCATGATTGACCAAACGAAATATCGGAGTATGATTGGATCCCTGATGTATCTCACTGCTAGTAGACCAGACATCTTGTTCGCTGTTTGCATGTGTGCTAGATACCAGGCTAAGCCTACTAAAAAGCACCTTGAAGCAGTTAAACGGGTCTTTCGGTATCTCCAAGGAACCATCAATATGGGACTATGGTACCCGAAGGACACCGGTATGTCACTAACGGCCTATGCAGATGCTGATCATGCAGGTTGTCAAGATACTCGTCGAAGTACGTCAGGAGGTGCTCAGTTTTTGGGTGATAAGCTTGTGAGCTGGTCTTCAAAGAAGCAAATGAGTACTTCTATTTCCTCTACAGAGGCTGAATACATAGCCATGTCATCTTGTTGTGCTCAAATCTTATGGATGAGATCTCAATTATCTGACTATGGCTTTGAATTCAACAAAATCCCTCTGTACTGTGATAATAAAAGTGCTATTGCTCTCTCATGCAACAACGTTCAACACTCAAGAGCAAAGCTTATCGACATTCGACATCATTTCATCAGGGAACAAGTAGAAAAAGGTGTGGTGGAACTATATTTTGTGAGATCTGAATATCAATTAGCTGACATCTTCACCAAAGCTCTTCCAAGAGAACGTTTTGAGTTTATTCTTCCACGACTTGGCTTGAAAAGCCTTCAACCAGAAACTCTCAAACGTCTTCAGGAGGAAGACGAGGAGTAAAGGTCTATCTTCATCTATCTCTTGTATATATCTATTCAAAAATCAAATAGAAAAATATAAAACTTTCAAAATCCATAAAAATTTGAAAAATTCGAAAAATCTTCAAAAAATATTGTCATTTTGTCATGTTTCTCTCAATTCGATAATATCTACGGTCTTGATGTTGTCATTCAAAGAATGACACGAGACTTTAGATGTTGCTCGAATTTAAAAAAAAAAAAAAAAAAAAAAAAAAAAAAAAAAAACCAAAAAATATTTTTGGGAGAAAGAGAAATGGTTTATTGTCATTTTCAGGCAATAACCCGGTTTTAAAAGAAAGAACAGAGCCATGTTCTATCATGTTTTCAAAATTCCATGCTCTGATTCTATAAACATTTATCTACTGAAAACTAAATGCTTTGAAAAATAACTCGATCTCTATTTTTGATAATCATCAGGACTTATTTGTCAAAATCTCTATCTCTCAATCAACAACCTATGTCATTGATTGAGGGGGAGAATGATTTCAATTAAATTAAAAAGTTATTTGGCATTAAATTGTTTTCAAAAGATATACATGCATGTTTTATCAATGGAGTTTAAAGTCTTAAAATCCGATCCTTATCAGTTAAAACGCTTTCATAATCAAGTCACAATTCCCCTTAAAAGCTTTCAAAATCAATTTAAATCAATAAGAGATCACAAATCTCAAATGATTTGATAATTGTGATCGGGGGAGAATGTGTGATTTAAATTGGATTTAAACTGATAATTCGGTAAATGGTTTTATAAGGATGTACATGCTGTCCTTCCCACATGTGACAAACGATTTCAAATTTTCAATGCACATGTTGAGGGGGAGCATCTATCTTAAACTTTTGATTTGAAACGTGATCATTCATCCCAATGTGCAGGTTCCCTCTAGTATGTGCAAAACTCTTTTCAAACCTCGAGGCACATATTGAGGGGGAGCAAATTTATGGAAACCTCATCCTTCCCGGAAATGCTATATCTACTTGATTTGATGTGGGAAGTGATGCTGATATCTTTTAGAAAATGGTAATCAAAGAAGTTAATTCTTTCTCTTGCCTCCGTGTGCTAAACATTTTCATACTTGATGCACATGATGAGGGGGAGTTCTCGTTCTAAAAATATCAAAAACAATTCAGGTACAAAATGCTTTGATAATATATCACAAGTATCTGAATTGATTTTCAAATGGTTTTCAATTGGATCCAATGGCAGGCAAACAATACCAAATAGACCGACCAACTTTACTTCATGTACGGTGATATAAGGATGATAAGGTTAGGTATGTGTTCCCATGATCCGCCAGAACCGGAGGGATCTACCCAGGGACAATCCACTAGTTAGTGTAGAAGTCCTTAGGTATGATGATAAAAGGAGACAAATGAGATATGGGAAGAGTGCGGACTAAGACTGAGCTAGTACTGGAATAAACCCAACAAGGTACTAGCTATGAAGTCTCGGTAAGCACTGAAGGGGTTGAAGAATTAAAAAGAATTGAATGAGAAAAGGGTGAAAACAAATAGCCCTCCATTTATTCAACCTTAGGGCAGAAACCGGGTTCACTTCATATGCTACTGATGGTAACATCGGTATTGAAGACAAAGACGTCATGGACCCAGTGACGCACTGCACTTCAACTTTCCAAACCACTCAAGTTTCTCTTAAAAGGGCTTGTTTCATTCTCACGGGGAATCGACATTATCTATCGACTTTCTCTTAGAGATTGTTGATATTGAAGAAGGAGACCCTCTCCCTAGTCTCCGGCACAGGATCCAAATATGCACAAATTGAGTCTAGAGCCACGAGATCATCAATAAATCTCATTAGGACACTTTCAATGAAGACTCTCTGTTTCACACAATGTGGAAAGAGAGATTATATCTTGAGTCCTACGCATTATCCTTGTGGTATTGCCAGAACATCTGAGTAATATGTATACATATTCACAATGAAGATGGAAAGCCTTCTGGAGCCAACATCAAACAAGCTCCTGGTAGGTGGCATGTGAGATCTATTATATGGATCAACCATGTGACAACTGAACAGAAACAATGGGGCGATTCAATCTCTTGAATCAATCCTGGTTCAGGTTATGGATTGACGGATACCTTTGAAAAACCGGTCTTTGTGCTTAAAAACTCTTTTCTTTAGCACATCGACCATGTACTCATTTTTCAAACCAAAAGGTGTTTTTATGATTGATAATTGATTTTCAATAAAACCTTCGTTGTATTGCAAAAACAATTTCTATTGAGAAATACACGATTGTTTTTCAAATCTCTTTTCATTAATCAGTGGACTTAAAATTCGCTGGTTCACTCACTCCGTGTTGTCTTCTTTGAGATGTTCCGGTTTGAGAACAGCTAGAACAGCTGCGAAACCCTGTCAAGGAAATTCTTCGGAATTATACCTGATCACATGCAGTACATGTACTGATCAACGGGGAACCGTGGGCCGTGTACCTCAATTCAACGAAAGTGATCAAAGACACTTTCGTGCGATTTATTGCTAACTGTTGTATGCAGGTACACCCGACGTTTGCAGCTGATCAGAATGAAGCGGTTAATCCATAGCCGCATGCTCACTTAACACATTCATCTTAAAAGAAATCATGATTAGGGCATCAATGACTCTGATATTTTCACTCCATGCTTCTGCTACGCTGCTGCCAATATCATGATTCAACAAATGCTTCCGCTACTCTGATGAGAAGATATCATGATCCAGAATGTGAGCATGTCGGTCCTGAAGTCACAACATCACATAATACCAACACCACAAAGGATGTCTCAGAGATTTTTTTGATTGCTGATGATCTCAAAAGATGGCACAAAATTATTATCACGTGGATCAGTGAAAGACCTCCACTTGAAGTAACCAAACATGCAATGTGAAGAATCAATGTCTACGAGCTTAGGAGCAAAGGACTACATCAAGAATGCAAGATCAATTGTTAATGTAATATCTATTTGTATTCAATGTAAGTTTGGTACATGATTGAGGTGACCTCCCTTAGGGGGAGATTGTTAGGAATTAGAAATTCCAGGTATTAAAGAGTCAGTCACCTCAAGTATATGTAATCGTTAGAAAGCTCGTAGTCGTAGTTCTTTTAAGTTAAGTAGTATTTAGTTAAGTAACACCGTGGAGGACGGACGGGTCTTTACCCACTGTATGCCTGATCCACAGCCCGATGTGTGGCGATTTATGTAAGACTATAAATACTCTCTACCTCCCAAGGTAGAGAGTTGGAGCTCATAATAATATCTTTCACTTTCTCTCACTAAGTTCCCTAAACCTCTAACTTTCTCTCTCTAGAATTCCATCTATATGCTACTTTGTGTCATGGTTTGATGTGTATGTGAAAACTTATATCCTACAGTATCATTATTCCTCCTAATGAGGAGAATGTTGTCGGCGGAGGCGGATGAGATGGCCTAGGAGGCAAATCCTCTAAATTGTAGAGGTGTGGTGATGATAGTGGAGATGTAAAAGAAATAGCTCTAGGAACCAATGGTGATGGTTTAGTGGAGATGATATTGTTTGGCCTAGGAGGTATGGTGGTGTTTGGCATAGGTAGTTTTGTGGGTACTATCCTTTAGGAATTGGTTTGATTGGTTGAGGAAAGATCCTATCATTTGTTGGCTTGACCGGAGATGATTCGGTTGAAGAGATTTCGTATATAACACGAGCCTTTTTCTTGGGTGGTTCTTTGGTGGATAAGTTACTACTTGGGGTTTTCCTCATGATGAGATGATTTCAAGAGGTTTGTAAGGGTTTCTAAAGTGCTGAAAGTTAGGATGAAGGTGATGACTATGGAAGTCCTAACAATGTGGTTTATAAAGTAAGAGATTTGGCAAGTGCATTTAAACCTTAAGCCACTAAGATTCATTGGAATGTGATGATTAACATGCACAAGAGTCAACTTCAGAGTTTGTACTGATCTAGGAACTCATTTAAGATGAGATGGAGTGTTTGAGTTAGAAAGATGAGTTGAAATGATTGTTTTAGCAAGAATTGACATAGACTGTCATCCGGATCCCACGGTTCCCTCCTCAGAGGGATCCGTCTAGGCTAATCCTAGGGATCCGGCTATCAGCAGCTGTGAAAGAGTGGAAATGATGTTTCTAAGATCTAAGATCTATAACACCTTGAGTGTTTCAGTCCTCCTAAGTGTCTTAAATGAAGGGGTGCTTAAGTACTTAAAGGTAATGAGTGATGTAGCTAATGATTGCCTTTTATGGAAGGATTTGGAACTTTCATGAGTACCAATGAATGAGCATGGATGAAACTAAAGATGAGAGTGTCAATTGAAGCTAAATGATCCTAGAGATCAGGTTGTGACTTAGGATAGTGTTTTGGAAAATATCCTAGAAGCTTTGAGATGGGAAAACTAGAATTTGATCAACTTTGATCAATTTTGAGGTAAGGATGATTTATGATCAATTTTGCCATATTCGAAAGATTTCTAAGACTAGATGTGAGGGATCATGTGAGAATGATGAGTGATCTAGAGAGCGGAAGAGTAATGGATTAAAGTGAAAATGATAGATCTACGAGCGTCTTAGAGTGTGATCTAGGTGAGTTATGTGTGAGTAGGAAGGATCTACTTATCTTGATAAGGACTTAATTTGCCTTAAGACACTATGTTTAGCTTAGTGTGAGGTGTTCTAAGGATATGTTTGAAATATAATGCTTGCAATTGCATTTTCTGTTTGCCGGATCCCACGGTTCCCTAAGTGTAGGGATCCGTCTAGCACAAACATTGGGATCCGTCCATCTGCTCAGCAGAACCTTTACTAAAGGTATGCAATGATCTTGACAATGCATTATATCCCAAGGTTAGTTTAAAGAGGTTCTAACACTAAGATATCAAATGTAAGATGTTTTATTTCATGAGGGAAATAGGATTACATTGATAAAGCACGAGTACGAAAGGATTGATCCTATTTGAAATACTACTAGGTTCCTTGAGTGTTTTCGCTAGGAGGATCATTATGTGATTGATGAGTGTTGGTGGAATCAAGAATGAAGAAAGTCTTCATGAGAGATATGTTTAGTGGTTCCATCATCTTGTTCACAAGTACGTACAACGGACTTTGAAATTGAGGATGAAAGTGCATAACGTTGTGATAGAGGGGCGTCAAGAACATTCCATAAGGAATGAGTTTATTCTTGGAGCCTTGAAGATTTACAATTCGCCTTGCGAAGAAGTAGGCGAGATTGTATGGTTGTTGTGTTAGCAAATAGTACAACATGTGAGCACAACAAGCGGGAAGGATTTCTCGATTTCCCCTAAGACTCCAAACATTTTCACGTAGGATGAGTGCAAGGGGCTTGTACCCTTCAAGAATATCCCGTGTGTGGATGATGTTTGGATTGGAGTGATGGGATTTGCATAATATGCGAATTAAGTCTTGTGGGGAAGCAATGTG
The DNA here is from genome assembly GCA_019973895.1 of Chrysanthemum seticuspe. NCBI lineage: Eukaryota > Viridiplantae > Streptophyta > Magnoliopsida > Asterales > Asteraceae > Chrysanthemum > Chrysanthemum seticuspe. Next base: position 170,171,455 of record BPTQ01000003.1, read on the forward strand.
AGAACAATACAGACTATTTTCTTCACGAAAATTGAAGAGAGAATCAAGAGACCAATCTTCAGTGAAGGCACATTGTCCATAATTTGGAATTCGGAGAATTTGAGCAAATTGCCCAATAGTCAAAACAAACTTTTGGTTTTTGATCCAAAACCAAAGAGATAGAGAACGATCCTCGTTACGAATGAGTTCTACTTGACGGAAGAATTCCAATACAAACCTTGGACATATTTTCTCGTTAATTTCCAGAAGACATTCTAGTCCTATGGCTCGGAAGGAGGTATTGATACCTTCTTCGAATTGTAGAGAGGTGTCTACAATACGTCCTTCATGGAAGTGACGGGTTTCAAGATTGTTGAACCCACGGACATGATTGCGAGGTGTGTTGGGTTCAAGAGAGATTTTAGGAGTGTAGATGCTAGAGAGTGAAGAATCAAACTCATATACGTGCGACATAGTGACACCTGTAGAAAAGATGAGTTAATAGAAGTGATGTTTGTGGTCAACCTATGATTATCTAACGTTTTTATTAGATTTTTATTAACAGTGGTTTTTTTTAACAAGAAAGACACTTAACTCACTTATGGTTTTAACATACTAGTGGAGAATTACTTTTAGAAGAAAAGTGGTTTTTAATTTGCATGAAAAACTGTTCTCCAGTAGGACGGATCCCACGGTTCCTTTTCAAAAGGGATCCGGCTAGTATAACTTCCGGGATCCGTAGATCTGTAATTACAGAAACAGATTTTATGAAAAGCATAGGTTTTTAGATCTCATAGTTTTATACCAAGATATGTGTCTTAACCTACATTTTCTTTTAACATGCATACATGACTTCTAATGTATCACGAAAGAAAGACATAAAACAAAGAAAAGTGATAAACACATAATAGCCTAGATAACTAGATTATTAGTAATATTTCATTTCAATACTAAGAATGATACAAAGGATTGGGTATATAACCCCAATGTAGATTAACAACACAAAGTAAATGTCTCCGTATGTGAACTTCATCATAGGGAACACAAGTGCGATGAGTGTTAAGGCGATGAGCACGAGGGCAATGTAAACCATGTTGAAGATGATCCTTCTTGGTTTCGGTTGAGACGAAAATGGAGAGGAAGATGAAGTTTTGAATGAGAGAAATTTTTGAAATTGGAAGATTTGAAAAAGTGATGATAGAGTGATTGACGGTGGGAGTATTTATGGGAAAGGAGGAATTTTTGAAATTCGTGTTTTGTTTTATTATTGCATTAAACGAAATAAAACATAAGTTTTATATACCACGACTTTAGACGAAAAGAGAAAAAAAAATAACATGTATGTGATAAAAAGGCTTCCTAATAAAGCTTCATGTAAAACATGTATATGCACAAAAGATAATCATATAAATACCTAAATAGGCATACTTAATTATCAAGCAAAATAAAAAGAAAATCATATCTCTAGCGCACTTAGGAATGTCTTTACAAATGACACAACAAATGTCACTTAGATGATTCCCGCTCCTTTGAGTTTAAGATACCTTCTTAAGGAAGGTATTCTTGTTACCAAGCGATTCCTATAACTTGGTGGGTATGAGCTTTGACTAATCAACATGACAAAGAAGATTAGTGCAATTAAATAAAAAAGTAAAATAAAAATGTTGTTATTAAATCAACATCTAAACATATAGTTTTAAAAGACACGGTGTTTGTTTTTATAAAAAACCTTCTTTGTAGTTTTCAATTAACCATGGATCGTATCAAGTTTTTAAAGTAAAATATACTTGAAGAAACTTGATAACGAAGCTCTGATGCCAATTGTGGAAAACTAGAAGGGGGGTTGAATAGTTTTACCAATTAAAACTTCCTTTTAATCTATTTAGATCGACTTATGTCAATCTATTTGGATGTGTGTGTTGGATGTTGATAAACAAGCATATAAAGATAAGTAATGAAAAGATAAGAGTAAGAAGCACAAAATCACAACGCGAGTATTTATAGTGGTTCGGCTATAAGGACACCTTCCTTGCCCTACTCTACTCCCCGAGTCACCTACTCGAGAGTTCGTAAACACTACACCAATCTCCTTATGGCGGAGAAGCCTTCACAACGTCGCCTACCCTTTTTCCGGTGCTAGGCTAACCACCGGGTTCTTTCACTCCAAGGTGAACCACACCTACACAACGTCGCCTACCCTTTATAAGGTACTAGGCTAAGTACCTAGTTCTTTCACTCCAAGGTGAACTACACCTTCACAACGTCGCCTACCCTTTATAAGGTACTAGGCTAAGTACCTAGTTCTTTCACTCCAAGGTGAACTACACCTTCACAACGTTGCCTACCCTTTATAAGGTACTAGGCTAAGTACCTAGTTCCATTGCAATGGAGGAACTACTACCACACTACACCAAAGACTAATCCCAAAGGAGATCTACTCCTTTACAACATCATCAAGGATATCAATATCCTTGGATCTAATACTAGTCTATCTTGTACATCGAAACACACCATATCGAATATACATCTAAGGCACCTTTCACTAATGCCTTTGACTAGATCTACAAGACACCCTTCACTAATGTCTTGTGTCTTGACTTCTAAGCACCTTTCACTAATGCTTCTAGTCTTGACTTCTAAGCACCTACCACAAGTGCTTATGATATGGACGATAGATACCCTTCACTAATATCTTCGTCTTGACACTTGAGACATCTTTTACTAATGTCTTCAACACTACACTTCTTAGAGGAAAGAAAGGAATCATCAACAAGAAGACTTCAGTAGCCTTGATGATGAGGAAACATGGCAACTCATGGACTTGAGCTTGCTCGACTTCAAAGGTGGTGATCTTGCCTTTAAGAGGAACCTAAAAGATCACACAAAAACAAAACTATAAACATAGATCTCTTGGATCTGAGGTTAGTGAGTTTTTAACTCAGGGAGAAAGTGTGTTAGAAAGGGGTGAGCAACAATGAAGAAATGGCTCACTATTTATAGAAGAAAAAATCTACTGTTCCCCGTATCCCACAGATCCCTTCCACAAGGGATCCGTCTAGCGTTAAGCTAGGGATCCGTGGGACGCTCCCTTTTACCCATGGGTATTTTGGTTATGGGTCATGGGTCATGGGTCATGGGTTGAACCATGGATCTTTGGCTAGATACAATGTATCTCTTGAGTGCAATGCACTTAGTCACTTGGGTATGGGTTGATCCATGGGTTATGGATATTATCCATGTATGATATAAGCATGATGTCATGCAATGGGTTATGGGTCAAGCTCCATGGGTTATGGGCTTTGGGTTGTACCCAACTACATTCAATGTATTTGCCCAATGGGTTATGATACTTAAGTTTCTACCCATTTATATTACCCAATATACTACATACTAGTTATGTGTATATTTTACCCAAATATGTAAACACTAGTTGTTGTACATATGTAATATTAAATCATAAAATCACTTATACTTGTTTTAGTGTTTTATGTGAAAATGTGAATATGTTAGAAACTATTAGTTCAAACCATTTACGTATTTTATTTGTTTCGTTAACATGATTTTACGTTTGTTATCGACAAAACATTAGAAGATCGTAAAATATAAATAAACTTTTTAGTGGACCGTCTTCTTTTAATGCAAACTTTCACTTCAGAAAATTCTTGCACAACAAGATCTTCTTTTGTTGGATCATTTACACATATTCAATCTGCTTCAACTTTATCTATTGACCCTTCTCCAAATCTGAGCGTTCTTGTTGAAAGAATCGACGATATTCTCCGCTTTAGTGAAATTAGTATGGTATGGATTAAAAGATCAAAGATTGATGTCTCTTATTATCCACTGTTAGTACTAAAGATGGTTATGATACTTTCCTTAATATGTCTGAAGGCGCCAAATTTTTCTCCTAAGCTACTTGACTTTCTGTCTGGTTACGACAATATTGCTTATTTTCTTCCAAAGAAGTTTGTGTGTAGTCTTCTAAGGAAAAGGATAAACCAAAAACTGAACTTGGATCCAGAAGTTGTTGCAGAAGCGTTTTTGAGCATTGATGATCCTCTCCTGATTGTTAGATCGGAAAATGTGAGTCCTAAAATCAATGCTCCTTGTGCTATATTTGTTGACCTTGAGAAATCTAAAGAGGAGATACTGAGTATTTTGTTTCCAAAGAAGAACACACATAATGTCCACATGTCATCAATTAATGTTAACGTGGGGACAATTCCTGAGTTATTGTCTTCAGAAACATTGCAAGATACTAACATTATGGATCGTGTGGAACTGAAAATGAATTGGAAAGTTTTAGAAGAAATATCTGAGGCTATTAATGGGAAGAAGGGAGTGGCACTGAACAAGTTATCCACTGCGACTATGTTTAAGGTAATATACATCGTTGTGTTTGTATCAAATGATTTTTGTTAATGATATCGTCATTACTGTAAGTTTGATGCCTTATCATTTATCTGTTTCTTGCCAGAATGTTCTTGATATAAATAGGGGCATATTACTTACTGCCTTTGCGGCTCAAACTTCTTGTTCTTACGAAGATGCAAGAGCTATACGTGATGCAAATGAAGATCTGAAGTTGCTTTCTTTTGCGTTTGACACAATGTTAGACTTGCACCATAGTAAATCTTGAAGTGGTTTTTAAACTTCAAATCAATTTACAGTTGAATTTGTATTAAGATTTCTTTTGTTTTTGGATCTTTTTTCAGTCGACTAGAATTGAAGCATTCAGTTTTATTGAAGGGTGTGAGTCGTGCTGTCAAGGGGCTACAAAGTTATAGGCCAAAGCTAGATAATTTCTTGAACCATTCTTCCATGAACCAGGCATTAAAGGTTAAACAAACACGTGATTCAGTGGTGTTACAAAATCAAAGTGAATGTGATGACACTCGGGATGGCAACAACAAGAAAGGGAAGGGAAACAACAAGGAAAAGAAGAGTAAAACGAGCAAAGGTAAAAAGAGATGACACTGATGAAATAGGAGGGATATCGTATGGTTTTCATTTTTTGAGTATTCCAGAAAAAATATATTTTTGAGTCCATGATTAGTACTTTATGACACCGCATAATTGCATATGTTATTTTGTGGGTTTGAAAATCATGGTGATGCATGTAAGATTCTGGTGGGCCTTTTAAGAACAGTTATGATCAATCATCAAGACAACTTGCTAACTAATGGGTTCACTGAATCAAAGTGCAATCTTGTTGAAAAAGGAAGTTTAGCATTGATGTGAATTGTTTACCACAACTCAAAAAATGAAAATTTAGAACATACTTTCTTGTGTCCTGATACTAACCCTTAATGGCAAAAAATACAACAAATATAGAGAAGAACCGATACGTGTCTACCAAGAAACACCTTGAGTCCAAATAAACGACAAGCACACGATACTTAATTTGTTAACTAATCTTTTATATAATAAAACAAAACCTCTAGTGGGAATTTTTCATTTCAAAAAAATCAAACCATACCTTATTAAGTAATAATTTAATTAAATATTATTATTTTTAATAATTTTATTTAATAAAAAAGCCTAAATATTACTTGATTTAGCTAGAAACTTAAAAAATTCGGTTTATATATTAGATACACAAAAAAGCTAAAAATACACATGGACTTATGAGTTAATTTTCAATAGTTGTAGACCAAAATGTAAGTATTTTTTAAAAGATCGGTGTACCATTAACATAAAACAAAACAAAACAAAAACATACTCTAAAACCCAAAAACCCCTTTAACGGAACCCTAACTCAGTAATTGTGGATTTTATGTGGGACTTTGTGTGTCTACTACTTTAAGCTTTGATTTTATTTAACTTATTAAGTTCATTGTTTTGTCGGTTGATGTATAAAAGTAAGATTTTTAGTCGATAGTTTCAATTGTTTCTGTTCTATCATGATATAAAGCTAATGAATTTACTGTATTTTGGATTCTAAGACTGAGGGTGTTTGGATTCTAATTTTAATAAAATTGTCAGGTTATATGGTTTTGTGTTTGAGATTGGGTTTTTTATTTCAGTGTTTAATTTAAGACTTTTTAGATAAACACATATTGTGCACACCAACTATTTGACTAAATGCTAGAGTGAAGACGAATTGAGTTTTGGAGTTCATGACACTAAAATTGTTGTGAGTTTTGGAGTTCATGACACTAAAACTGTTATTGAATTTTTTTTTAAGGTTGTATGCTTATCAATTGTCTCATATGATGCTTAATTTTTTTCTATATTTTAGTAACTTTACTATGCAGTGCACTTTTTAGATGTTATCACGTTGTTGAAACATGGCTATTGAGAATGGTTTTTTTGAAAGGCGATAGGTGATTGACAGTGTTATCTAAACATATTTTGCAGTTTATAAATGTTGATTGGATTCCTGTTTGAAAAGTTTCCTAACCGAGAAGTCAGGGATTAAACTCTTGGACATCTCCATGTAAGTAAATCCCTTGAAAGATTATACAACTTAAGTTAGAATGGGCAAATTGTATCTATAAATGAATCCATTTATCAATAAGTACCACTCTAACCTATGTAGAGACACTTAGAAGGATAGTACAAGAGTATTAGATTTTTGTTACCACATTGAAGATAACCGAATTCCTTTATTTATTATATTATTATTTTTTTATTTTTTTGGTTTTAGGTAGATTGAGTTTGCTATATACTTATGGTTAAAAGTATATACTTATTGTTAAAATGAATCATTCTTATTTTATCAGGGTAATCCCCTTTACTAAAAAAAGAATCATTGTTTGAATTGCAATGTGTTATGTTAGTATGGTTATCCGTTTATTACCTTTCGTTATGTCACTAAAATAATCCGATTAGATTCGGTACACAATGACAAACACAATAACTAGATAAACATTCTTGAGTAGCAATACTAAAAACCCTTTTGATAAATCTGCACTTTTGTTGAGGGGGTATTTGGATAAGCTTTTATAATGCTTAAGCTCATCCAAAGGGCCTATTTATGTAACAATTTTTTTGGAGCTTTTTGAAACAGGTGGAATAGATTAGCATTGATTTTAACTATGCTTTTGGTTAGAATTGATTTTGACTTTGTTGAATGTAACGAATTTGGAATTGTTAGCGGTTTTAATTATTGTTCACATTGGTTCCGTAGTAACATTTGAAATTGCTTGAATACGTTACCATTTCGGAGGTCATATAAAAGTATATCAAATTATTTATCATTTCGGAACTTCTTATTATATTCCTACAAATTATAAGGTCTGTTTATAAACTATTCTTTAAACTGTGCTTCTGGCTGTAATAGTAGGAATGAAGATAACGGATAAACATATAAAATGGTTGTGAAAAAGTATGATCATGCCAAAAATATAGATGTTGCTTAATTTAACTTTTGTATTTTCAGGTTAACGGTAATCTGCTGAATGAACATCTATGTCAGCAAAAATTAAGCCACATTCTGCAGATTACCGTTAACCTGAAAATACAAAAGTAAAATATTTCCTTAAACGAGATAACAACAAAAATTAAGCAATGGATATTAGGCAGTTTTTTTTTTGTACATGTTTATGCTAATCCTTAAATAAGCAGAACTGCTAAACACTCAAATAACTACTTATATGCTTATTGTGTTTCATTACAGATTGAGCAAATCAAAAAACTATCTCCTACACTTGTGTTTCAGGTAATCATCGCTGCTACAACTTACTTTAAAATATGAATCAGTAACAGTAAGCAATTGTGTAGTTACTGCGACTCATGGTAACTAAAAGCCAACATGGGTTGAAGGTGACTTTTAACCTTCAATTTGTTTAGCTGCTCTCTTTTAAGTTATTACACAAAAGATTATCTGATATGTTAGATATAAGACACAACCCAAACCGACCCATTTATAAGTTTATTAGTAAACGGATTGGGCAAGGGGTCAAAAGGGTTTGGATTAAAAAGGGTTGCTGTTTTCCACTGTTTGAGATTTCATAATGATTTTTTCCCAACTGGCAATTTATAATTTAAAACAACTTTAAGTAGGGCGAGATGCGGAGATGCAAGGTTGGTTGCCTCAGTTGCGCCTTCGCGGTTAACTACCTTGATCCTAGCTTCTCATCATTTATTCACTTGGAGAGGCTTCTGAAGTGACAAGAAACTTATTTACATGCATTAAATTTGCAACATATTAGTTTGTGTTAAAGATTTTGAGGTTTTTAAAAGAACAAGACGTGCCCTTATAATTATTTCAACAATATTGATAAAATACATTATTAGTACTTTCCTAATTATGTTACACCTGATATAACCGAAACGTGTGTGAGTCTAGCTGCTGGTTAGACATAATCACAAGGAACAACAAACCAAAATTTCACTAAGCATAAAAACATTTTATAACTGAATTAAATTATCTAACTTAACCGGTTATTTTACCCTGTTTTTTGCCACCTCTACCATCTATTTATCTCCTTATCAAGTTATCCCCAAACTTCCAGTAACATAACAAGGTCTTCATTATATAAAATAGTCTTTGTTTGCAGCTTTTGTGTTGTAGTTTACTAGGGAGTTTATTCATTGTTTGCAACTTTGCATATCGCGTACGGATGTAAATAAATATTTGCAGGTTAGTTGTAACTTTGCATTTGCCCTTGCCAAAGTTATGACAGTTTTTAAACAAGAAATTAATTGCTATAATTTTCTTAGCTGAGTTGTTGACAGGCAACTATGTGCATGTGCCTTTGAGATTTTTGGCAGGCGATGAAAGCTTATCGGGTAAGGCTATTGCTCTTTTTGAGCTTAAATTCCGAGTAATTAGACATAGTAAGTCACCAAGTCGATATCTTTCACTTTTATGATTCAATTGTAGGAAAATATACATGAAGAGATATAATAATAATTTTTGAGAACCTCAATGAACTATGTGGTAAATTCTTGGTGAGGTTATTGTTACGTTTATTTCTTATTGATGTGTCTTTGGAATATCCATAATAGGCTTATTGCTTAACTGACTCCTCAAAAAGGGTGTTAACATCTTGTGCAGGTGACTGATGTCAAAGTCTTCTAAATTATGGCCAAGTCAAATAAGAGGATTTATGTTGTGCTTGGTTATGAGTACAAGTCAAATAAGAGGATGCAAAGTTACTTCTAAAGAAAATGTATATTAGATCAATTAGTTTATATAGTAGTTGGATTGCCTCTTTTCGTGTATGGTGTCATAAGTTTTGAATTGCTAAACTTCGAGTTACGAAAAAGTTGCGACTCTTTTACCAATAGGGTATGAAGGGACTATCGTATGTTGTTCGAAGAAGGGCTTTAACTTGGAAGGGCTTTAACAACATAATTTTAGTCAAAGCCCCGTGCGTGCACGGGAATTATAACTAGTTATAAGATACATTGGAACCCAAAATACTAACGGAATGTGAGAGATTTCAAGTTTATTCCTTGCTTGGCGCAAACAACCCTAATATGGCCACACCAACTTTTCCAAAAGAAGGGAGAGCTTTACTATGTTTATATACAAAGGCGGACCCGACTAGCTCATTAGGTGCACAACTTTACGAGTATAAAGGAAACAAAATTGAACCAAAAGGTACGGTTTCATAAACAACTAGTAAACTATTTAAGAAGACATGTATTTCTTTTGAGTTATTAGTAAACTAACTTAACAAGACATGTATTTGTGTGACACATAACTTCGAGACCAAATTCATTTAGGGAAATCAGTATTTTTAACAAAAGTTTACACTAGGCGGTCAACATCCATCGGTTTCTGTAAACCCCCGGGAACCCCCTACGTCCGCCCTTGTTTATAGAGGCATTAAAGCTTTGTAAATGAGACTTGACTAACAATATTAGAGGAAAATTAAAGTTAACTGATCAGTCCTGACTAAAATCGGTCTAGTTAGATTAGTCAAGACTTGAGTAGTGAGTTAGACTGAGGTGGCAAAACGGGTTGGCCGGTGGGCTCGGGCTATGGGTCCAAACGGGTTCGGGCCCGAGCGGGCTTAAACGGGCACGGGCAAACAAGCTCATGTTATACGAATCACTTTAGTAAAGACCCAAAATGACGAAATAATTCCCCAAAAGTAACATCTCATTTATATTTGAATGACTAAGTATATTATAACTATAAGTTTTTTTTTAAAAACAATTGTGATGTTCTCCAATTGAGAGAAAACATGTGCCCGTTAGTGCCCACTTAACTTTTAAATAAGTCATACATGCCTATTTCAAAAAAAGAGTGGACTAAATGCGCCCAAATCTTTTACAAATTAATCTATATAAGTCTAATTTTTAATTTTTGGCACAAATTGTCAATTCGTTAGAGGTTCATCATCAGTTAACTATCATCATACATTTATACATTTATTGGATTAGCCAATTATTATCGAGACTTTGACCATAATGAGTGATGCAAAACTGATACGTATAACATGGGATTAGAATGGGGACCATATTAAGTCTCCGGGTATGTACATTTAGCGTTTGAAATGGATTATAAGCCAATAAATGGAGGAGAACAGTCAATGAAGTCAAAGTCTTGATGGTTTTAGTCAATAAGATAAAAATTTACAAAAGTGACAAAATTGTCTATGTCTTTGGCTTACTGTACTACCCATAGAGGTGAAAGATGTATTATATAGAGTCTAAAAAATACAGGTGATAAGTTGGCTAGTTTTCTAACCTGTTGTGTTGGAATATTGAAATGATCATTGTCTTTGTTTTCGTGTCTGTTTTTCTCTCTTGTCTACCTGTCCTTCATTCTGCTACAGAAAGTAACATGTCTATGGCTACCTGTCCAGAAAGTTTTAGTTGTCCAGTTTTTTTTGCCCCGTTCAAGTACCCGTTTTACAATGACACTGACGAACGGTGTGGGTTGATCAAGATCAAATGTAATTCAGAAGGTGGGAATATTCAAATTGGGGAAAAGAAATATGAAATTGTTACCAAGCTTGATTCTAGTAGATCTTCCGTTGTGATCCGTAACACAACATTTGAAAAACTTGTGAACAATACAAGCTGTGAGGCGCTTATGAATAATTTCACTTCTCCAAACCCTCTTTCGTATTCCATTTCAATATTTCCCTTCCTCACTCTATTCAAATGCACAAAAAATACCAGTTATGCTGAAGGAACGCATGCCTATTTTAACCAACCTAATTATAATAGCCACAACACCTGCAAAGATTACAATTTCTACTACTATCATTATTCAGTATACAATGCAACAGCTCCGAGTGATCTCCCCCATACATGTGAAGTAATACAGTTGCCAATGATAGTGGGATTGAATCACTCTAAATTATTAAATGTAACCAACATCTTTTCTCTTCTCTTTCCTTACTTCTCTATTTCATTTTCATTGACACGTTCCTGTGAAAAGTGTCACAACATGGGCGGCTGCTGTCATGCTAACAAAGGTCAGTTTCACTGTTTGTGTGACAAAAAGGGTATTTACTTCTGGACTGTATATTATGTTTCCTGCTGACTGCAATTTCCATGGACACACACACACGTATAAAAGCACAGCTCTACATAGGGTCAGAAACTATTATTCATAAGTTAATTGAGCAAAACGTATGCAACGATTACTCACTATTAAGTATTATCCAACTATTACTATTACCATTTAGCATGTTTGGGTATATATGAAATTTCCAAATTTAAGAAGGGTATAGTTATCTTAAAAGTAAATATTTTTTCACCAAACCATTTAATGTTTGTGGTAATTTATTTAAGACAAAGTACGCTTACTTAGTATATTAGTTATTGATCTTGTGAGGCCTATATCTAATGTAGCATGAAGCAAGATTTGTATGGTTAGATCCCCTTCAGTGTGCTACTATTCAGTTTTTACGAGAATTGTCTTTGCTGACTGGAAAGGGGTGTTTGGATTAGCTTATTTTCCAGGATTATCGACATATTTGAATTTAGATAAGCTCATTAGCTCCTTTTTTTTTTTTTTTTTTTTTTGCTTATGAGCTTATGGATTATTTAAGTCTATAAGTTTACTTTCATAAGCTCATAAGCCAAAAAAGTGAGCTTATGAGCTTTTCCAAATTCAGTAAGCCCATAAAATAAGCTAATCCAAACACCCTAAGTCACAAACAGTCTATGATTATCAAGAAAAGGATCTTCTTTTCACAAACATTATACCTGAAGATTATGTTTGAAAAAGTTATTAGTATGTAGCTAGATAGGGCTGTATCGAGCATGGGGAGTACTTGAGTTTTCCCGCATGGACAACACAACACACATGCACACACAACACGGTAAGGGGGTGTGGGAGTGGTGACAGGATGACATTCACAGTAAGGGTGGCGGGTTCACACACATAAACACATGGGAAGGCTCGGGAAGAATTCCCCGATGATCTGGACCAACGTTTGAGGAATAGAAGAGGGTCGAATGGTCTTCCCGCTCAGGAACATATGCCACATAGGCATCTTTTTGGGGATTATTTGAGCACTCCCTGTGATGCTAACTGTATTTTCTTACAATCAAATGGATACTCACAAACATTCCTAACCCAGAAATGTCCCTTATATCTTATTAGTAAAGTGATAAATCACACCTTATTTTGATAGTTATCGTGCACTAACATTTCTAACATGATATATAAATGGTTCAATTCCTTTGATGTAGAAACAGGAAGATATTTGATGCGGGTGATTCTTCTCTTAGGTAATTTGTCATCGCCATCAATTTTTGTTGCCTTAGCCATTCTAATTTTTATAAACAACCACATCTATCGAACTCTTTCAGCTCTCGGTGCAGGAACTGTTACGATACTAATCATTATAATCATGTGTCTAAAGAAGAAATATGGATGGGGAAAAACGGCGGAGTACAATGTCAATGTGGAGATTTTCCTAAAGAATCAAGAGTTCCTTGCTCCAAAAAGGTACTCTTATTCACAAATCAAGAAGATGACAAACTCCTTTGAGGTCAAACTAGGACAAGGCGGTTTCGGTTCTGTGTATAGAGGAGAGCTAAGCGGTGGAAACCTTGTGGCAGTGAAGATTTTAGGTGAACTAAAAGGAAATGGGAAAGATTTTATTAATGAAGTTGCAAGCGTTGGCAGGACTTGCCATGTCAATATAGTAAGTCTTATGGGATTCTGTTTGGAGGGTTGTCACAGAGCTTTGATCTATGAATTCATGCCTAACGGATCCCTTGAAAAGTTCATATATGGTCGTGGTTCTTCAAGTAATAGCCATCTTGGGTGGGAAAAGTTGCACCAGATTGCAATAGGGATTGCCCGAGGATTAGAGTACTTGCATAGGGGATGTAACACAAGGATCTTACATTTTGACATCAAGCCCCATAATATTCTATTGGATCAAGATTTCTGTCCTAAGATATCTGACTTTGGGCTGGCTAAGTTGTTCCCCGAGAAAAGAAGCATGATATCCATGACTGATATGAGAGGGACACCCGGGTATATTGCTCCTGAATTATTTTCTAGAAGTTTTGGAGGGGTCTCACACAAATCAGATGTTTATAGTTACGGAATGATGATACTAGAAATGGTTGGAGGGAGAAAAAATGTCAAGGTTGAAGTTGATCATACAAGTGAAATATACTTTCCTCATTGGATATACAAAAAGATTGAACTACATGAAGAACAGCTTGGACTGCACGGTATTGTGAGCGAAGTAGAAAGTGAGATGGCAAGGAAGATGATTATCGTGGGGTTGTGGTGCATACAAACGAATTCCTTAAGTCGTCCGACAATGACCAAGGTGGTGGAAATGTTAGAAGGGGGATTAGAGTTATTGGAAGTTCCTCCAAAACCTTATATGTTTTCTCCATCAAGGTCCAACGAGTCTTCAACTATAGAATAATTACTTCCCTATATGTTTTCTCTGTTGATATATGTTTTTTTTTCTCATTCAAGTATTGCTATGATATTTTTTGTTCTAATGACTGCAGACAACATGTTTGGCATCATTTTCTTTTAAATAGTTTAGTAGACACATATGCTTATCCAATATGGCAATATGGGTATATTCCATAGTTATGATCGAGGTGATTTTGTTACTCGCAAAATACTTATGAATGGTATGAGTGGTAGCTAAGCTTTCACACAAAATAAACGAAGCTTGACTTTAGGGGTTTATAACAAAACCAAAATGGGCAAATTGGGGCTAAGAAAACAGCAAGTTTTTTAGTCAACATTGGGAGCTTCTGGGCCTCCCACAGACAGAACATAATGGTGATCAATCAAGACAAATTTGAGACATGATTTTGTACACACATTTCATCATACTTAATATGGTCAATGCATAAGCAAGAATGATTTTACTATGGATGATTAATATAGTTTTTTAGATAATACAATTATACATAAAACCAATATTTTTTTGGGATAACTCTTTACCCAAAAAATTATACATACAACCAATGGGGTTAGAATTTTTTTTTGTTGAAAATCATCTGCAACTTGCAATGACTATTGATAACTTTCACACCAGTATTATTATTTTGATTAGTAAAAGTAAAATTGAAAATGTAATGTGAATAGCAGTCTTCCCAAATGCACATCAGCACATGCCACAAATCAAGGAAGCATAACTTTTACCAAATGCCATCCACTCTTTGGAATGCTATTAATGGTACGTGGCTTTGATCTATAAAATGTTAAAGGATCTGTGAATTTCTAGTGTTACATTATACCTAAGTATTCCTATATAATTCTAATGAGAACGAATAGCGTCTTTAACCGGTATTATTCAAATATTACACCGATCTTAAGCGGTTAAGCCTAACTTAACACTTAAGGTTCCTGTTGCAATTTTATCATATAATATCACGTACATTATTATAACGTGTATGTTGTCTCACAAGCAACATTGTCGATTATTGTTCCTCGGAAAAGACCATATTAGTTCAGATCTCACTTCGCATGACAAGTTCTAGATGATTGCTATACATGATTTTGCCATAGCATTATATTCTTGATACAAATAAGACCACTTGAATCGAAATTTCATCCTGGCTATATAGGTATGAAACTGAATTTGACTATAACCACTGAAATAGCTATTTTCCATAGTTTTTTTTTTAAAGAAATTGTAAAAAAGAATCCAATCTAAAATGTAACAATAAAGGTTAGGTTTACAACTTTTCTGTCATCTAAAAAGAATATTACTCCGTAGTAATCTTGACAAAATTAGCTTTTTAAGAGAAGTCAAACAATTGTTGTAAAAAATGTATAAGAGTTAGAAACTCAATAATGAGTATGATAGGACAAAAAAGAAAGTTAGGAGTATGTGCTGAAAAGTTATTTCTACTAATAACATACATATATTATTACTCCATGATGCAATATTAAATTTCAAGTGGTAAATAATGTGACATAACTTTAAGAGTAAATTACATGGTTGGTCCATGTGGTTTGTCCAAAATAACAACTTTTGTCCCTCGAAGTTTAAAGTTGCATTGGTAGTCCCTAAGTATGTAAACAAATAACACACCTGGTCCAAACGTTAACCTGCCGTTAGTATTATCAAAAAATCAGACCACGTGGCAAAGATGGAGGGGTATTTTTGTCTTTTCATGTTCTACCTATAAAAGTTAAATCATTTCTAAGGATTTAAGAACCCTAATCACACTCTCTCTTGTTCCTCTCTCTCAAGAGATCCGGCCTTCCCAGCCACCGGCGCCACCCTCTTAATATATATCTGTTTAACTCCTCCACCGCCACTCTCTCTTAATATATCACCTCACCTCACCATTCTTATCCTTTTGGTTTATTAAAAACAAGATAGATCAGGTTTTGATCTTCCTCTCTCAACATGACCGACAAGGGCGTGTGTAGATGACAAGAAACCGCAAGGGTTTTGTTGATCTTGGGTGGGTTCTTGCGTTATTCGCTCAGTGGGTAAGCCATATCGGTTTCGGGTCGACACCTATAGAGTCACGATGTGGTCTCAGGTCGGGGGTAAACCCACGATGAGGTCGGGTCAAACCCGTGTGGTTTTTAGGTCCGATTGAAAAACCCTTGAAGGGGTGTTGAGATTAATCTTATTTTCTTTCTCTTTTGCTTATTTTATAGCTGTAGGCTTATTTGGTTTTTGACTTGAGTTTGCCTTGGTTATAAACAACCCCAAGAGGGTGTTTGTTTGCGTGCTGCAGCAGAACCCAAGAGGGTGTTTGAGTATCTCGGTGTTAAGATTGTTTGGCTTGCGTTCTGCAGCAGAACCCAAGAGGGTGTTTGAGTATTTCGGTGTTTGTCTGCGTGCTGCAGCAGAACCCAAGAAAAACCACCCAAGGAGGGTCCAATATCTCGCTTGAAGCAAGAGCCTAAGACAGCAAAAGCGTCTATGGATCGATACAAGTGACAGCAACAGTTGATAACAATGTTCATAGTACACTCATTAACAGGAACACCAAGGGCACACATTTGATTAAAAAGATGAAGAGAAGAAGAGAAATGTTTCATTTTGGTAACATCAGTTAACAATTGGTTAAATTCAACAACAGAAGGTAGAGGTTGTGCCTGTGACATTTCATCAAACACTTTTAAGGCATCATTCAGATTGGTAACAGCTAAAGGCTTCAGGTGAGAATGTGAATGAAATGAAGCTGAAAATGAAGATAATCGTAAACCCAATTGAAGTCTAAAGAAGGAATTAGTAGTAGAATTTGAGCGTAACACCATCATCGACATCTTAGACCCAGAAAGTTTTAGAGCTTGGTCAAAAGTAGTATATGTACTTGGTCTGAAGAAGGAGTAAATAATTAGTATATGTACTTGGTCAAAAGTCAAATATATAGGTAGAACATGGAAAGACGAAAATACCCTCCCATCTTTGCCACGTGGTCTGAGTTTTTAACGTTTGGACCAGGTGTGTTATTTGTTTACATACTTAGGGACTACCAGTGCAACTTTAAACTTCGAGGGACGAAAGTTGTTATCTTGGACAAACCACAGGGACCAACCATGTAATTTACTCTAACTTTAACGCATGGTCTTGTGACTCTTGTCTCCAACATAGGTTATCATATATCAACCAAATTTAATTCCACGCTTTTTTCCACGTGTTCTCCAAAACGTTTACTCGTAATACATAATTCAAATGTGGCGCGCATATTACTTCGCAACTATGTAATAATTTTACATCTCTTTAAGATGATTTCAAATTATCCAAATGTGATGACTAAAAGTTACATAAAAATACTTTAAAATTCTATTATAAGTAGATGTGAGGAGTTTTCTTTTGAAAAATGTAACTACATGGTTTCATAGAAAATCGTTTACACCAAATTCTTGAACAAAAGCATCTAAATGCCTTAGCATCCTGCAAACTAAACGTGATTAATATAATCATAAGATGACAAAGAGCATAAGAAGTTATTAACCAGGCAATTGTCTTTAAAAAAAAATGACTTTCCAAATAATAAAGCCAAAACAAATTAGATGTAAACCAATTGAGAAGTGGTTAAAAAGTAACTTATACTCCTTTTTTGAATATAGATGGCAAATAAATAAACATGTGATAGATGCATGCTTATGCGCATTCTCTAAATAGGAGTAGTGAATATAAATGAGATTAAACTTCTCCTTTTTTGGGGAAAAAATATGATTAAACTTTAGGCTAATAAGCCTGAAAGGCACTTGTATATTTTAGGGGTGTTTGAGATTGCTTATTCAAAATAGATTATGCGTTTTGAAAACGCATAATCAGATAATCAGCTGTTACAAAACGTGATTTTGAAACTTAGTGTTTGGATATGATTTTGATGTATGATAACGCAATAATCACATAATCAGTTTATTTAGTGTTTGGCAAATCATATTATTTAATAACTTAATAGGTAAAATTACTAAAACGTACATTCACATAAATCCACATATTACCATTGAGATATATAGATCTAATGTGTAACTCGGTAATAACATATGATAATTACTGTTTTAAAGCTACGTAAAGATGTATCGATGACAAAAAAGTTAAGCTATTTACATATTGATTTATCTGATAGCAACTCAAAACATAACGTGCATACTATATTGTATCAAAGTTACAAAAAAAAAAAAAAAAAAAAAAAAAAAAAAAAAAAAAAAAAACTACAAAAGGAGAAAAAATGAAAGAACTATGCATATTTGAAACATACTGTGCAAGCTCAGGATAATGGTGCAGCTTTGGATGTTACTTGTGCAAGCTCAGGATAATGGTGCAGCTTTGGATGAAGAGGAATTGTTGTTCTTGGCTGAGGGAAATGCTAAGACATATGATGCAGATGTGGTTGAGCAACCAATTCAGGAGATAGGCCATAATCATCAGAATGCCTTTCAAGTAGCTGATTGTGATGCATACGACTCTGATGTTGATGAAGAACCCACTGCACAAACCATCTTCATGGCTAGCATTTCTCCAATGGTCTCTCCTAAAGTCTCTTCATCACCACAAGCTCGTCCATCCAAACACAAACTCATCTCTGAGGTATTAAAATTATACGATGAAGTTAATGAGCAAAAGATACGTAACAAAGTACAATCAACTGTGTTTATTGAATCAGATATTGAAAATATGGGTAATATCAATGTTGTCCCATATGATCAATATGTGATACAAAGTGAAAGTGAGATTGTACCAAGTGATGCATCTTCTGCTGTCAATAATGATTATGTTTTTGATGAATTCACTGCATGTGCCTCTGATGATTCTGTAATTTCTGAACTAAATGCATATAAAGAACGTGTTGCTATTTATGAACAACGTGCAAAATTTGAGTTGACCACTCGTGAGCAGGAAATGGATGACCAAGTGCGTACAATCATTAGAAAAAGTAATTTTAGAGAAGAAGTATTAAAACAAGAATTAAATTCCTTGCAAGAAAAGCTTTCTAAAACTGCTAAGCAAAAACAAGAACTTCAAGATAATGTGAAAATGCTTAAGCAAGAATTTAATGCAAAGGAATCAAAACTCTTGAAAGATTTTTCTAATCTGAAAACTTTGAAAAACAAACTTGAAAACAAGTTGTACATACAAGGGAACACCATTCAGACTGCTCACATGATCACTAAGCATAGAGTCTTAAGCGATAAGCATAGCATTCCCCTTGTTGAGGAACCAAATCCAGAGGTCATTAAAAAGGCTAGAAATGCTCATAAGGTTCTTTATGATGGCAAGGAAATCCTTAAACCTAGACAGAAACCTAGTTGCGTTGAGTGCACTGAGAAAGATAAGAAATTAGATGAAGTCACTAGGGAAAAGATGAACAAGAAATTAGATGATCCTAAATGTAAAGAGAAGAAAATAAAGATCACACCCCATGATTACAAGAAGGAAAATTGGATTTCCTTGAACATGTTTAAGCCTCAGACATTGTTAACACCCGAACAAGTGTTCTGGAAAAAGGATTTAGATAAGCAAAAAGCAGATAATCTAGTTGTAACGAACCATCCCCTTAGGAAAATGCCTAGAGCGACTGTGTATCCTCCTAATACACCAATGCATCTTGTTCCTAGAACAATTGCCACTAAAAGCAAGACCTTAATTAGTCAATATGTTATCTTTCAACTATTTGTTGATTTTGAGAAAACTTGCAAGAAAAGGATCACACCCACTGGTATTACTGAAGGAGAAAGGGGCTTTGAGCAAACTAAAGAATGTTATTTAACTGAAGTCATGCCGTTCTTTAAACTGCTAAAGGATCATTTTGAAAGTCTTAAAAGGGGAATGAACTTAGACATTAAAGAAATGGAAAAGGAATTTGATGCAATGATAGTTGAGGTTAGTGACTATGAGCGAGCACTAAAATATAATGAGATTTAGAGGAAGAACTTGCATACATTAAATGAGACTCTTATTACTGAATGTGTTGCTCAAGATATGTTTTTCACTGCCACAAATTGTTCTATTAATGCTTCCCAATTTCATGAACTATCTGTTGCCCTGAAAGTCTCCCATGATCGTGTCATTGAGCTTGAAAAGACTAATTTTAAACTAAATGAGAAAATTGAACTGGATGATCACGACAATTTGATTAAACATTTTTCTAAACTAGAGGCTGAGCATTTTAATTTACAATTAAAATATCAACATCTTAAATAAAATGTCAAAACTTCAAATATCAAGACATCCTCAGATGCTCCAGAGTTTGACGCAGTTTTTCAAATTAACAAATGTGATGAACAGATTCAAGCTCATTGCAACACGATCAGAAAGTTGAAAGCCCAAATCTCTCAATTAAAGGGTCAAACGAACAATATGACAGGCTCCCAAATGCCTCCTCCTCTAGATTCTCAGAATTCTCAAACGTTTCATCTTCAAAACCTAGTAAATGCATTACAAAAGGAAAACGAAAGTTTTCTATAAGAAAATGAAAAGGTTAAACGTCATTTCAATGAGTTATTTGAATCAATAAAGGTCACTCGTAACAAAAATAATGAACAAATAGCTTCATTGCAAAAGGAAATTGAGAATCTGAAGAGTCAGGTAAAAAGGAAAATGCCAATGACCAATGGGGAGAATGGTGTATCAAAGGTTCACTCTTGTAATAAATATGCTTTGTCTGTGAAATATGTCCCTCCTCATCTCAGGAACAACAAACTTGCTATTCAAACATACTTCTCATCCCTTAAGGATTGCCTAGAATGTCTGCGTGAGATTGTTGAAGAGGATAAGTTAGAGAAACCTCATGATAATGCAGTTGGACATGCATGCTTATATGCCAAACGATCTCAAGAAATCCTAGAATGCTTGATCACAATATGACCTAAGTCATTAGGTGAGAGAGTTAATCCTTTGATTCCATGTGCTATGCCTAGTGTCAAGTATGCTATTCATTCGATGCCCAATGTATTGAATGTGAACCTTAGTGTGCCTTCAAGTAGTTCAGATTCCAAATCTTTGAATGCTAAGAAAGCAAACACTAGTGTGGACTCTAGAAGTTCAAATCCCAGTAACTCTAGTGATAAGAAAGTGAACCTTAGTGTGCCTGCATGTAGTTCAGATCCCATCACATCTAAACAGGTGAAGCAAAGAGTAGTAAAACCAACTCATGTTCCCATTCCCTCTACAGGAGTAATCAGTGACATTAAAGGGAGCAGGTCAAAGTCTCAAGACAATACAAGGAATGATAGGACCTCGCAAGCTAAGAATGTGCACTGGAAAAGAGTAGAAGAACAATCTAGGAACTTTAAGTTTGAACCGAATAAAACGAATCGTGTTGATTCTAGTATTAGCCATAGGCGTACTGTAATTAATTCGAATTCTGATACTATTTGCAAACCTTGTATTGATGTCTGCTTGAATTCTGTTTCTAATCATGAATGTGGTGTTAATGTTTTGCCTAATGATGTTAATTGTCCAGTTAATATTGTTAATGCTAAAAATCATGCTAAGAAGGCTAAAAGGAAAAAACGAAAGAAAGTTAGAAAACAGCGGAAACCCACAGGAAGAACATTTAGTAAGATAGGCTATCATTGGATACCTGTTGGTCATAAGACTAATCAGACAATGCCCACTAGAAAATGGATGCCTACTGGTAGAACTATTCCCTTAAGAAGTGAGCACACTTTGAATAGGGCTAATACAGACACTAGTATTGCATCTATTCATAATGATTCCATTGCCTTAATTTCTGATATGAATGCTTCTATTTCTGATGTGGGTGCTCCAACCATTGTTACTAACCAAATGGAACCCATTCTTGCATGGGGATCCCAATTATCCAGTTATCCATTCTTGTCTGTGTTCAACTGCAGATCGTTCAAATCGTTCTGTGGTACCTGGACTCAGGCTGTTCCAAGCATATGATTGGCGACCGATCGCGGCTCATGAACTTCGTGAGCAAATTCATCGGGACAGTTAGATTCGAGAATGATCATTTCGGTGCTATTATGGGTTATGGAGATTATGTTGTTGGCAAAAGTGTTATCTCCAGGGTTTACTATGTAGAAGGTCTTGGTCATAACTTGTTCTCTGTTGGTCAATTCTGCGATTCTGATCTAGAAGTAGCCTTCAGAAAACACACCTGCTTCGTTAGAGAACTTGATGGTAAGGAGCTTTTAAGAGGTTCACGTGGGTCAAATCTATACACCATCTCTATCGAAGATATGATGAAGTCTTCTCCAATTTGTTTGCTGTCAAAGGCTTCTAAAACAAAGTCATGGTTATGGCATAGTCGTCTCAATCACCTGAACTTCGGCACCATCAATGATCTCTCCAGAAAGGACTTAGTTGTAGGCTTACCTAGACTCAAGTATGAAAAGGATCATCTTTGTTCAGCATGTCAATTGGGAAAAAGCAAGAAGTATGCCCATAAACCCAAACCCACTAACTCTGTCACAGAAGTTCTTCATACAATTCATATGGATTTATGTGGACCAATGAGAGTGCAGAATATATTTGGGAAGAAATATGTGTTAGTTGTGGTTGATGATTACTCTAGATTCACCTGGGTCAAGTTCTTAAGGACAAAGGATGAAACTCCTGATATCATCATCAAACTCATCAAACAGCTGCAGGTCCGACTTAACAAAACCGTCAGAATTATCTGGACAGACAATGGAACTGAGTTTGTTAACAAACAACTTAGTGAATTTTATGAAAGCATTGGAATCAGCCATCAAAGAAGTGTTCCACGAACTCCTCAACAGAACGGTGTAGTTGAAAGACGAAATCGAACTCTTGTAGAAGCCGCTAGAACAATGTTGATTTACTCAAAGGTTCCAATGTTTCTCTGGGCTGAAGCTATTGCCACTGCATGCTACACACAAAATTGTTCCCTGATTCACACTGTTCATGGAAAAACTCCATATGAACTTGTCCACAACAAAAAACCTAATCTCTCTTTCCTTCGTGTGTTTTGTGCATTGTGTTATCCAACTAATGAGGGACAAGAATTAGGTAAACTTAGAGCTAAAGCAGACATTGGAGTATTTGTAGGGTATGCACCAAACAAAAAGGGATACCGAATCTACAACAAAAGAACCCAAAATATCATGGAAACAATTCACGTTACGTTTGATGAGCTGACCGGTCAAACGGCTCCTGGATAATTCAATTCAGGACCCGCACTTCAAAACAGTCCCATTGGTTCATCCCGTGTACCTAATTCTTCTCCAGCAACTCCATATGTACCTCCATCTAAAGATGATTTAAAGAAATTGTTTGATCCTATGTTTGATGAACTTTATGAGCCAAGTACTAATGAGGTATCGATTCCTACAACAGAGGCTGCCCATATTCCTGTGATTGAAGTCAATCCTTCAGTCTCAATATCATTAAATCAAGAAGCGCCTGCTGCTGATCCTTCAGTCTCATCAACAAATCATCAATCTTCGAATGTACATCATGGAACTGTTTCTGGCATCAATGATGACGTTAATCCCTTTGCTACTCCTGAAGATGCTTCATTTGAAAACATATTTGCTCCTGAATCATCATCAGAACCATCTTCTTCAGGAGACATCGACTCTGCTACTTCAGTCCCTCAACAACTACCACATGAACACCTCAGAAAATGGACTCACGATCATCCATTAGACAACATCATTGGAAATCCCTCTCGTCCAGTATCCACACGGAAACAACTTGCAACCGATGCCTTATGGTGCTTCATCAACTCCGTACTCTCTAAGATCGAACCAAAAGATGTTAAAACCGCCATGAATGAAGATAGTTGGTTCAATGCCATGCAAGATGAAATTCATGAGTTTGATCGACTTGATGTATGGGAGTTAGTACCTGCTCCAGACTGTGCTATGATTATTGCTCTTAAATGGATCTTCAAAGTGAAACTGGATGAGCATGGTGATGTGTTGAAGAACAAGGCTCGATTAGTTGCTAAAGGATACCGTCAAGAGGAGGGTATTGACTTTGAAGAATCTTTTGCTCCAGTTGCTCGAATAGAGGCAATCAGAATCTTTTTGGCTAATGCTGCTAGTAAGAACATGGTAGTCTATCAGATGGATGTAAAGACGGCATTTCTGAACAGAGATCTTAAAGAAGTCTTCTACGTCAGCCAACCTGAAGGATTTGTGAATCAAGAGCATCCTACTCACGTTTATCGTTTGAAGAAGGCTCTTTACGGTTTAAAGCAAGCTCCAAGGGCATGGTATGATACACTGTCAAAGTTTCTTCTATCTACCGGATTTAGCAAAGGAGCAGTTGATCCAACATTGTTCACCAGGAAGTCAGGCAAACATTTAATTCATGTTCAAATTTATGTTGATGATATCATCTTTGCCTCGACTGACCCCAATGAGTGTGACCGTTTTTCAAATGAAATGAGTTCAAAATTTCAAATGTCAATGATGGGACAAATGTCATTTTTCTTGGGATTACAAATTTCACAAAGTCCCGGAGGCATTTTCATAAATCAATCTAAATATGCAACTGAGATCTTAAAGAAATTTGGATTTGATTCAAGTGACCCTGTTGACACTCTCATGATTGATCGAACCAAACTAGATGAGGACCACTCAGGGATCATGATTGACCAAACGAAATATCGTAGTATGATTGGATCACTGATGTACCTCACTGCTAGTAGACCAGACATCGTGTTCGTTGTTTGCATGTGTGCTAGATACCAGGCTAAGCCTACTAAAAAGCACCTTGAAGCGGTTAAACGGGTCTTTCGGTATCTCCAAGGAACCATCAATATGGGTCTTTGGTACCCGAAGGACACCGGTATGTCACTAACAGCCTATGCAGATGCTGATCATGCAGGGTGTCAAGATACTCGTCGAAGTACATCTGGAGGTGCTCAGTTTTTGGGTGATAAGCTTGTGAGCTGGTCTTCAAAGAAGCAAATGAGTACTTCTATTTCCTCTACAGAGGCTGAATACATAGCCATGTCATCTTGTTGTGCTCAAATCTTATGGATGAGATCTCAATTATCTGCCTATGGCTTTGAATTCAACAAAATCCCTCTGTACTGTGATAATAAAAGTGCTATTGCTCTCTCATGCAACAACGTTCAACACTCAAGATCAAAGCATATCGACATTCGACATCATTTCATCAGGGAACAAGTGGAAAAAGGTGTGGTGGAACTCTATTTTGTGAGGTCTGAATATCAGTTAGCAGACATCTTCACCAAAGCTCTTCCAAGAGAACGTTTTGAGTTTATTCTTCCACGTCTTGGCTTGAAAAGCCTTCAACCAGAAACACTCAAACGTCTTCAGGAGGAAGACGAGGAGTAAAGGTCTATCTTCATCTATCTCTTGTATATATCTATTCGAAAAACAAAATACAAAATATAAAACCTTCAAAATCCATAAAAATCTGAAAAATTCAAAAAATCTTCAAAAAATATTGTCAATTTGTTATGCTTTTTTTCGGTTCGACAATATCTACGGTCTTTGTGCTGTCATTCAAAGAATGACACGGGACTTTAGATGTTGTTCGAATTCTTAAAAAAAAATCAAAAAAAATTATTTTTGGGAGAAAGAGAAACAATGGTTTATTGTCATTTAAGGCAGTAACCCGCTTTTCAAAGAAAGAACAGAGTCATGCTTTACCATGTTCTCAAATTCCATGCTCTGATTCTATAAACATTTATCTGCTGAAAACTAACTGCTTTGAAAAATAACTCAGTCTCTATTTTTGATAATCATCTGGACTTATTTGTCAAAATATCAATCTCTCAATCAACAACCTATGTCATTGATTGAGGGGGAGAATGATTTCAATTAAATTAAAAAGTTATTTGGTATTCAAGTGTTTTCAAAAGATATTCAATCAATTTTTATCAATGGAGTTTAAAGTCTTAAAATCCGATCCTTATCAGTTAAAACGCTTTCATAATCAAGTCTCAATTCTCTTTAAAAGCTTTCAAAATCAATTTAAATCTATAAGAGATCACAAATCTCAAATGATTTGATAATTGTGATCGGGGGAGAATGTGTGATTTAAATTGGATTTAAACTGATAATTCGGTAAATGGATTTATAAGGATGAACATGCTCTCCTTCCCACATATGACAAACTATTTCAAATTTTCCATGCACATGTTGAGGGGGAGCATCTATCTTAAACCTATGATGTGAAACGTGATCACTTATCTCAATGTGCAGGTTCCCTCTAGTATGTGCAAAACTCTTTTCAAATCTCGAGGCACATATTGAGGGGGAGCAAACTTATGAAAACCTCATCCTTCCCTAAAATGCTTTATCTACTTGTCTTGATTAGAGAAGTGATGTTGATATCTTTTAGAAAATGGATTTCAAAGAAGATAACTCTTTCTCTTGCCTTCGTGTGCAAAACGATTTCAATCACTTGATGCACATGTTGAGGGGGAGCTCTTGTTCTAAAAATATCAAAAACAATTCAGGTACAAAATGCTTTGATAATACATCTTAAGTATCTGGATTGATTTTCAAATGGTTTTTCAATTGGTTCCAATGGCAGATGAACAATACCAAATAGACCGACCAACTTTACTTTATGTACGGTGATATAAGGATGATAAGGTTAGGTATTGGTTCCCATGATCCGCCAGAACCGGAGGGATCTACCCAGGGACAATCCACTAGTTAGTGTAGAAGTCCTTAGGTATGATGATAAAAGGAGAAAAGTGAGATATGGGAAGAGTGCGGACTGAGACAGAGCAAGTACTGGAACAAACCCCAACAAGGTTCTTGCTATGAAGTCTCGGTAAGCACTGAAGGGGTTGAAGAATTAAAAGGAATTGAATGAGAAAAGGGTGAAAACAAATAGCCCTCCATATATTCAACCTTAGGGCAGAAACCGGGTTCAATTCATATGCTACTGATGGTAACATCGGTATTGAAGACAAGACGTCATGGACCCAGTGACGCACTGCACCTCAACTTTCCAAACCACTCAAGTTCCTCTTAAAAGGACTTGTTTTATTCTCACGGGGAACCGACATTATCTATCGACTTTCTCTTAGAGATTGTTGATATTGAAGAAGGAGACCCTCTCCCTAGTCTCCGGCACAGGAACCAAATATGCACATATTGAGTCTAGAGCCACGAGATCATCTATAAATCTCATTAGGACACTTTCAATGAAGACTCTCTGTTTCACATAATGTGGAAAGAGAGATTATATCTTGAGTCCTACGCATTATCCTTGTGGTATTGCCAGAACATCTGAGTGATATGCTAACATATTCACAATGAAGATGGAAAGCCTTCTGGAGCCAACATCAAACAAGCTCCTGGTGGGTGGCATGTGAGATCTAATCAATAGATCAACCATGTGACAACTGAACAGAAACAATGGGGAGATTCAATCTTTTGAATCAATCCTGGTTCAGGTTATGGATTGACGGATACCTTTGAAAAACCGGTCGTTGTGCTTAAAAAAAAAAAAAAAAAAAAAAAAAAAAAAAAAAAAAAAAAAAAAAAAAAAACTCTTTTCTCTAGCAAATCGACCGTGTACGGATATTTCAAATCAAAAGGTGTTTTATGATTGATAATGATTTTCATTAAAACCTTCGTTGTATTGCAAAAACAATTTCTATTGAGCAATACACGATTGTTTTTCAAATATCTTTTCATCAATCAGTGAATTTCTATTCGTTGGTTCACTCACTCCGTGTTGTCTTCTTTGAGAACGTTCCGGTTTGAGAACAGCTAGAGCAGCTGCGAAACCCTGTCAAGAAAATTCTTCGGAATCTTACCTGATCACAGGCAGTACTTGTACTGATCAACGGGGAACCATGGGCCGTGTACCTCAATTCAACGAAAGTGATCAAAGACCCTTTTCGTGCGCTTTATTGCTAACTGTTTTATGCAGGTACACCTGACGTTTGCAGCTGATCAGAATGAAGCGGTCAATCCATAGCCGCATGCTCACTTAACACATTCATCTCAAAAGAAATCATGATTAGTGCATCAATGACTCTGATATTTTCACTCCATGCTTCTGCTACGCTGCTGCCAATATCATGAATCAACGAAAGCTTCCGTTACTCTGATGAGAAGATATCATGATCCAGAATGTGAGCATGTCGGTCCGAAAGTCACAACATCACATAATACCAACACCACAATGGATGTCTCAGAGATTTTTATTAGCTGATGATCTCAAAATCTAGCTCAAATTTAATATCACGTGGATCAGTAAAAGACCTCCACTTGGATTAACCAAACATGCAATGAGTGGAATCAATGACTACAAGCTTCGGAGCAAAGTACTACATCAAGAATGCAAGAACAATTGTTAATATAATATCTGTTTGTATTCAATGTAATTTTAGTATATGTTTGAGGTGACCTCCCTTAGGGGGAGATTGTTAGGAATTAGAAATTCCAGGTATTAAAGAGTCAGTCCCCTCAAGTATATGTAATCGTTAGAATGCTCGTAGTCATAGTTATTTTATGTTAAGTAGTATTTAGTTAAGTAACACCGTGGAGGACGGACGGGTCTTTACCCACTGTATGCCTGATCCACAGCCCGTTGTGTGGCGTTTTATGTAAGACTATAAATACTCTCTACCTCCCAAGGTAGAGAGTTGGAGCTCATAATAAGAATTTTATTTCTCTCACTAAAGTTCCCTAAACCTCTAACTTTCTCTCTCTAGAATTCCGCATATACGCCCACTTTGTGTTATGGTTTGATGTGTATGTGAAAACTAATATCCTACATGCGTGTCTAAGTTCCTAACGGTCGGGCATTCACTATTATAAATCTAGCATGTAGCGGTACTTAATGACTTGGCTTAGGGGACCAGGAACAACAGGACTTATGACGGTGCGCCTGATTTCTCTTGTGGTGGCATCTTTGCTGATAGGTTAGGGCGAATTGACCAAATGTTGTCCTCTCGAATTTGACCCCACCTGAAGTAATTGGAAGTAAGTAGACGTAGACATAACTAGCTAGGAGGATTAACTAGGTTAGCACCACTTTCCTCTATTGATTTCCCTTTACCATTTATCTGCTTTATTTTATTCTGTTTTAGTAGTTTAATTAATTAAATCCCTATCGAAACCATTATTAATCTGTGACACCTAGACTTAGTAATAATCCAACACACATAGCTCTTGGGACGACCTCGGCTTTACCGATTACTACACTACACACGACCGGGTACACTGCCCGTTAGTGCACTAGGGTAGACCGTAGGTATAACGAGACACTATAAATATTAAGACCTGGTCAGTAAAACCTGCATCAATTTTTTGGCGCCGCTACCGGGGAGTTATTTTAGGATTAATATTAAGTCTTTAATTTCATTTTAAACTTTTCTCACGATCATATTTCAAGTTTTCATGTACTATGGAAGTTGTTAACATCGATGACCTCACTCTTGAGGAATACTTGGCGTTGACAAGAGCGGAACAAGGGTCGGGTCTCGTAAGACCGAAAATTGGAGCGGATGTCCATTTCGAAATCAAAGACCAATTTATGAGGGAGCTTCGCGCTAACCCTTTTTCAGGAAACAGGGACGAAGATGCATATGAGCACGTTGAAAATGTCCTTTACATCGCAAGCCTTTTCAACATTCCGGGCATGTCTCATGATGCTGTTATGCTAAGGGTATTCCCAACGACTCTTACTGGAGCTGCCAGAAGATGGATCGAAAGATTGCCCGCCGGGGCAATTAATACTTGGGCGCTACTTAAGAAGTACTTTATTCAGAGATATTGTCCACCATCAAAGATTTCTAACCAGATTTTGGAGATCCATAATTTCAAACAAGAAGACGATGAAACGTTGTATCAAGCCTGGGATAGATACAACGATCTCCTTTACAAGTGTCCTACCAATGATCTGAACAACCAGCAGAAGGTCAATATTTTCTACAAAGGAATTAACGTAACTACAAGGCAAATGATGGACTATCAAGGACCTATCCCGAACATGACTCCTACCCTTGCAATTGAAGCCATTCAAAAAATGGCAGACCACTCTCACAAATGGCATAATGGAGGGAGCAACCGAAGTAAGAATTGAGATATGGAAAGCCTTGCAGCAATTAACAACAAATTAGAAAGCCTCGGAAGAGAAATGAAGAAGCTCAAGGAAAATGTGCATTTCATTCAAGTAGAGCGAAACGGGACTCCACCGTCTAAAGAATGTTCCTCCAACGAAGAAGTTAAAAGGATCGGAGAAGTTAAATATGAAAGAGAATCCCCTTTAAACAACTACAATAATAACAGGCCCAGATATCGAGAAAAATACCATGGGTTCTACACAAGAATCAACAACAATCCTCCTAAACCTAGCCTTGAGGAAATAATGCACCGTCACATCGAAGAGTCTACGAGAAAGGGAGATAAACTCAAGGAATGGATGGTCAAAGTAAAGGAGGACACCAATATGAACCTACGTAACCAAGATGCTGCGATTAAAAACCTCGAAACACAAATTGGGCAACTGGCTAAAAACCTTGAAACAAGTAATGCTAAAGCCATTGCCTGCAAGGCCATATTCGCTCAAGATAAAGCAAAGAAAGAGCAGTGCACATCCTCTATCACTAATGATCTTTCCGGGATTAACTACCTAAGAGAGGATGATAAATCAGAAGACGACGAGATCCTGCCAAGCCAACTTCCTGAAAAACAACAATACCAGGAAAGTTTTCTTCTCCCATGCACTATTGGTAACATTAAGATTCCCGCATTAGCTGATTTAGGGGCCGGGGTAAACCTTATTTCTACCACTTTATTTGAAAAAATTAAACTTACCAATTTAAAAGAAACAACTATTATGATAGAAATGGCTGATTCCTCTAAAGCTGTACCGAGGGGAATGTGAATAATGTGCTTTTAAAAATTGGAAAATTTTTCTTCGCGACCGATTTTGTGGTTATTGACATGGGGAAGCGGGAGGCTTACAACTTAATTGTTGGAAGACCTTTTCTGGCCACTTGTAGGGCCCAGATTAAAGTTTTTGAAAAACAAATTTCTTTGGGAACTGAAAATGATCGAATAACTTTTAGTATGAAAGAGCATTTAAAACCAAAAATTGAAAGTTCAAATAATGTTGATGTTGTTAATGTTCAATCGCTTGATCCCACTCTACACTCTGATCCTATTTCTGATGATAGTAGAGAGAATATTGATAATTGTAAGCAGAAACAGGAAGAAATTGTCCAAAGCATTGAGGAAACTTCGGTTCCAAACAAACATTTTAGCAACTCGATGTCAACCAAGGATAGCGAATCAGTGACAGCATGGCCACCATTTACTCGTCCTCAAAAATGTGAAAGAAAGGCGAATGAATGGATATAACCTCATAAGGGAGAGAAACATGATGTTGAGTTAGCATTGGAAGATTGGTACAAAATAAGATTTGGGAACTCAAAAATCCATAAGGGGCTGGTTAAGCAGTATAAGTACGATCATCTCACTGACACAATGAACGGTGCAAGATCCAGCATCAGTATTACTAGTAGTCTTATTACTGAAGATGATGACCGGGGAAAATCATGTTATAAATGGCTTTCACATAAGTTTGGAACAGATGGCATCAGTAATTCTACAAGGAAAATGAGGTTCGACAAATGGATGAATGAGTGCCAACAGGTGGTGGAAGTGGGCCAGATCCAAAGGCCCCCATAGAAGCCCCGCGGCTTTGAGTCTAACTTAAAGACTCGTAAATAAAGAAAAGTGCTCTTTCGGGAGACAACCCGAATTATCCCTTTCTTTTGTTTTATTTCCATTTCTGTAGGGTTTTGTGTTTTCTAACTATTTTTGCAGAAACCAGGAACTAATTGCTGCTGCAGTTGCTGATCTGAACAGAGTTACGGCGTAACTCATCTTGGTGATTACGCCGTAACCAACCTTTTAGCAGCAGAATTCTTGACGCATTACCAGTTACGGCGTAATACCATCTCAGTGGTTACGCCGTAACTACTAGCTTTGCAGCTTATACCAGGTTTTTCCAGTTACGGCGTAACTCCCTAAAAAAGTTACGACGTAACCTTCCTCTGCTTTAATTCTTTCATTTTAAAATACAATAACCTTGTATTAGTATTTTAAATGAACTTTGTGGGTGTGTTCCCTGTAAACCCTCACGATACTTCACTCGTCCACTTGGAACACCAAGTGGTTCAAAAGGCTTTGTGAAAACGTAGAGGGGGGGGGGGTGAATACGTTACCGTTTAAAAACGTTAGATCTTTTGTATCAAATCGTTTATGAAGCTTGTTATAATATGAAAGTACCAATTATTGTTTGTGACTAATATAAAGCATAGTAAACCAAGTTGTCACACAAGCATAAACATCAAACCACATCACAAGCAATTATAAAAGTAAAGAGATAAAGAAAGGAAAGTGCAAACCGAACACGAGGATTTATAGTGGTTCGGTCACGGATCTCCTCTCCGCCCTACTCCACTCCCCGAGTACCCAACTCGAGAGTTACTTCACTAAATCAACAAGCTCCCTTCTTGGCGGAGAAAACCTTACAATCGTCGCTTACACTTTTTTCGGTACAAAGCTAAATACCGGGTTCTAGTTCGAGGTAGAACCAACCTAACGTCGCCTATACAATATTTCCGACACTAAGCTAGATGTCGAGTTCTTTTCGGGTACAACCACTCCCGTTATGTTTTATGGTTCAAACACATAACCCATCTAATCTAGTTTGGTGAAAGTGTTGTGATGATGCAATAATGTTTACAATGATGATCCATGACATAAATGTCTAATGGATATGAATGACTAATCTAAATGATCTTCTTAAATAAGAAGTCTTCAATCAATGAGGAGATCAAGAGATCTTGAATCTTCATATGTTGATATGCTTTGGTGAATGAGGATGGCTAGGTCTAAACTTTCCTTGGTTGATCAAAATGTAAAATATGCTTACAACAAAGATGAATGTTAGAAGCATTATGATCATGTGATGGTGAAGGTGATTGATGTATGCTACTACATGTTTATCTATAGATCTAAGTGATGAAAGAATGTTAGAGAGAATGTATGTTGGAAGGGATGAAGATATGAGAAAACCATGGGATGGTATTTATAACCAAAAGTGGTAATCAAAAATATAATAATTTATTAGATTTGATATCTTAGAATATATTCCAAAATATTTTAAAGATTTAGATGACACTATGCATGAGGTAATAAAAGAGTGTTTTCCTTCTTATGAAAAATACATTTAAACAAATGTATATATTCATTAAAAAGCTAAGTTACTTGTAAATAAAATGTAAGTAACCTTTTGTAAAATAAAATATCTAGTTGAGTGCTTGTCAAAATAAAATATATTTTGTCAAGTGTAAGTAAACTTTAGTACTTGTATGAATATTATAGTTAGTTTACTTGTACAAATAAAAGTATATATTTGTTAGACATTTTACAAAAGATGTATTTGTATAAAATACTTGTGAATGTAAAATGAGGTTCGAAATAGAATGGTTAACCTATTAAAATACTTAGTGACTCTAAACGTATTTTAAACATTCTAAATGATTTGTTAATGGGTTTGATCATAATGCCACATAACAAACATGTACGAACCTGTGTTGTAACATACGAGGACTTGAGACATCGAGAGGTGTTGAATGTATGTTGAGACAAATGTAATTACAAGTAACTTGTACATTTTACGTTATGTATTACAAGTTACATGTTTGTCATCAATCAAAACAAACGAGACTGTATAGATTAAATATCGTAATATTTGCACTAACAATCTCCCCCTTTTTGATGATGACAAAGATATGTAAACGTAATAGAAAGTAAAATGTAAAAAGTTACTTGTATCCTTACTACCTTTACATTACCTTCTCCGTTTACACTCTTCTCCCCCTTTTGTCGAAACAAAAAGGGCGTGTCCTTGGAGTTTAACTTAATTTCTCCCCAAAAAGGCGAGCTTGCATCATCCCTAGTGAAGTTAAATCGTCTACTTCAATCCGTCCCTTGTTTGGTAGCGGATCCATGGATCAAATAAAAAGGCTTAACCTACATCAAGGTTAGTTTTATGCAACAAAAATTATGAGAAATATATGAAAAAGAAAAAGGCATAGCAATGTTAGCCTATTTTCTCCACTTTTTATCGAAGCAAAAATGCTTGTTGAAAAGTTAGAATGATGCTAAATGCGTGCATGCTCCCCCTTGACGGTTGCTCCCCCTTGTTTGAGGCGTCAGGGTATGATTAAAAACCTAAAAAACAAATATTAGTGCAAAACTATATTCGTCATTGGATGAGTAAGTGATATACAACAAAGTGTGTATAAGATGCATTCAGTAAATTCTTGACGGAAGCTCCCCTTGCTCTAGGTCGTCAAGATGAACCTTCAAAATAAATATTAGTATAATAGAAGCTTTGTCTTTAGACAAATATGTCATATACAAACAAGTGTATAGACGATGCAATATGAGTGCTTAAAGGATATTCCTCCTTGTTCGAGGGTGTCAAGAAGCACCTAAAATAAGAAAATTAATTGATGCAAACTTCATCCTTAGATGAGTAAGTTATATACAATCGAGTGTATATGATGATGAACCTACTATGAAAAACATTAGTGCAATATATTTAATCTTTTTCACAAAGAAAAATAAGATGTATATATGTGATAAATGATATAATCAAAGATCTCATGAAGTGTAGTCTCCTAATTACAATCATAAGAAAAGTGAGAATATAATATGATAAAAGCCTACAAAATAGTTCCTAGAAAGAAGATATGGAGTCTCCCACCGGGAGTGCCACTAGTGGTGCTAGTGTTGGTGTCGGTTTACAAGTAGGATTCATGTGGTGATGGTAGATGACTCAAGATTTACAAAAGTAAGTTTTCTCTGATCCATGGTGGTGATGATTAGTGAAAGTGGTGATGAAAGGTGGTGGTGATTATGTAGGAAGCTATTAAGTAGTTAGAAACTCGTATGTATAGCAAATATAAAAATATGGATTCATGCAATCCTTTCGTCATGTCAAGTGACCAAAGCTAAGAGGAAAAAAATATGAATGGACATTGCATTTCAATGATGCATAAGGGTTATGATTTGAATGATTTATTGATGCTAACAACCTATTGTTTTGAGCAAGTTCTCATATGCTTCAACCCAAGAGTAATCAGTAATGTGTTCTATCTAAGAATATTATAATGAAGATACCAAAAAATATAAAAGTGATAACATGAAGATAAATTCGTTCATTGATTGACACGAATTATAAAGATGACCTATTCTAGGTGACAATGGGAAAGGTAGTATTAGCATGGTTTTGACCGTCATGGATGATTATCACATTGAAAAGAAGTGAAGACAATATGAAAAATACTAATAATAATAATGAGTACCTATATGAGGATGACATCATTTGAGAGTTGGATAGACCAACGTGTTGAAAAGGTGTTGGGAATGGCGGTTTTGATTAATATATCGTTTGCACTGACAATGACATGCGGGAAAATGATAAGATCCTATAATGGTGTTCTAGATAGTGAAGTTGTAAGGTGCTAGTTTAAGGAAAATCCTATATGTGGAGATGAAGACGTTTTGTAAAAACACATGATGCGTTTTTCACTTGATGAGGTATTGGTGCAAACTTGTGATAAAAAGTTAAAAAGGTTGAACTAGTTGTGGTTTCGTGAACCGGTTTTAGCTAAGTGTTGTTTACCTATGTGTTGGTATTTTAGAGTCTAAGAGACATAAATTTTGACAAAAGACAATTATGTGAATGGATTTCTCTCCCCCTTAATTGGTGGACATCCAACATAATGTGTAATGTATCAAATAAGGAATGACAACAAAGTGTTTAGGAGGTTATTCGGGTTAATGAAAGAGGTGAGTTTAGTGATGTTTTTCTGGATGATGGTTAGCATACAATGAACTTCATCCTTAAGGTCACGTACCTCTTCTCGATTAATACGAGATGATCGTATGATGAGGCATGTGGTTTCCTAATAGGAAGTGAAGAGGATTAGAGTATTGTTATAACTAATAAATGATGGAGATGATTTTTGGAAAGCGGAAGCAAAAATGAGATTTAGAAAGACAAAAATGCAAAGCCAACCCTCTAGAACTTAATTCTATATGCTTTTAAACTATATGAAAGTGTAGGGGTCCCATAAAGCATAGTACTAATCTACGTAGCAATAAAGGGGATTATGCAAAATGAGCATATAAAAGTTAGAACCAAGTGAGATAACAAATAATTTGTTATCAACCTACAAAACAAATTTGTTAGTGACAAAAGATGTTAACATGATAAAAATCAAATGATAACATATTATATAAGCAAAAACAACACATTGCACTTAGTAGACAAGAAATCACCACACAAGATAGCATCAAAACAATCATATTATGCAAGAATACGACTTTATTCAAGACATTTCATTTATGAGATTGTTTTGTTGTTAGACTTAGACACTTAAGCATACTTGGATATACAATAATCTATGTGATTAATTTGTACGATAAAAAGGCTTCTAAAAGTTTGTCATGCCAAAAGCACTTTGACAGATTATATGTGCACACGTAGCAAACAAATACTGTGACAAGAAGAAAAAGAAACAAGATGAAAGATTCATGCAAGCCATGTTTAAGACATAACAATTTGGAGCATGTATCATTTGGATCGTACTACACATAGATGTAATGAATGCCAACTAATAACTTTCAAACACAAATATATCATATCAAAATTATCACGTATCAAAATGGCATATTAACATGTTAATCATGCTAAAAATAATTCAAAAGTAAGTATCATGCAAATAAAGTTTAGGTTTAAACATTTAGTAGCATGAAACAAGAATACAAGCATTATAAAGATAAAACCGTACTAAGGTTTACACATTTGACTAGTTATCAAACACTAAGATAATGTCAAATCAACTTATCGTATCAAACAAGAACATGTAATCAACACATGTAAGTGAAATGCAAGTGGTTTTAAAAAAAAGTCATATATACTACTTGTTTGATTAGTATTCCTAAGGCAAGGCAAACTATCAATGTTTTAACACTTACTTTAGGCAAGTATAGGAAAACAGATTTTTCAAGTTGGAGAATGAATATGAGATTATTACTAGCGGTGCTCAATTAAGGCTAAACACGACCATTTTTACGGGTGATTCCACATACCCAACTTCTCTCCAGGAAGCAATTCAACCGTTAGGTCAAATTGAGTTTCTAGTGCAATAGGTTCTCCAGTAGTCATTCTCATGTTAGAAAGATGGGAACTCCTACTTTTGCCTATTAAAGTGCATAAAAGATGATAGTTTACCAATACTTGGCTTAATGTGACGCAACTAATATGCAATATAACTAAGGTGATGAAGATGTCATGTTATACACATGAATTTTAACAATGGTGTGTTGATAAACAATATGTTTTAATCTTGTGTTTAGAATCTAAGGTTGTTCAAATTACATAGCTAATTGTATGATCTAATGGATGACATCTTTTACGTTGAAGTGTATACTTTAAAAGTGATTTGATTATCTAAGACTAGGGAATGGAATATGTTAAATTAAGAATGTTCTCAAGAAAGCTCTTTCGAACTTTATTTGACAAGAATCTAAGTCCTTATATGTGGGAAAGGATGGTTGAGTTTGTTCAAACGTGCATTTGATTCAGTACAAGTATTGGACACAAGGGCTTTTTGAGCAATACACACAATGAATTCAAATGATGGTAAGGATGGTGGATTGGTTGATCTAGGTGGTAGGTCTTCTAGTGTATCTAAATAAGGATGTGGTGATGTAGGGGTTTGTTGTGCTATGGGAGTACTTAGGTTGATTATTTGTCCATATATGTTGAACACAAAAAGTACGGATACTAATTCTTATGGTTCATTGGTTGCTACAACTAGTGGGTGAAGTGCATGAATTTTGGGTCATGTCTATGAAGCTTAGGGGCTGAGGTATAGGTTCACCTTGAAAGGGCACGTTTGGTTTAAAGGATTCTCTTGGAAGTTCATGAGCAACACGCTTAATGGTGCCAAAAGATGGAAGAGGGATAGTAGGTGTCAAAGAGGGATAAGTGGCACAATGGGTTGTTTGTTTTGGATAAGTGTTTGATTCATTTTAGGATTAGTTTTTCAACATGTGCTGTTAAAATACTTGGGTGTTGATTTTTCGGAAATGACTTTTAATGACTACAATCGTAAGTCACATGTACTTGAATATTTCGGATGAAATACTTAAGTTGTCAATCCTAATTTGTTGAGATTATAAAGCTTAGATTGAACTCAAGGATAACAAGACTTGATAATATGTCTTTAACATACGTGTGAGTTATGACTCGATGTAAATACTTATCGTCTTGAAGGATGACACATTATTTTCATGTTAACCAAGTGAGGCAATACATGTGGATACAAAACAATATCTATAGTCATATGTTAGACTTGTGTATGATATCTTTGCAAATAATGAGTCCAGATTTGTTAGTCTCGGTAAGTCATCTAAGTCATCCACAAACGGGTGAGGAGATGTTGGTGGTGTTGCACAAAGTACATGTTTTGGAGACTTTGGTTGTGAAGGTGTTTTGGATGGTTGTGAAGTAGTCATAATGATGGGTGATTTTGGTGGTGGAGTTGGAGTACTTAAGTTTAGAAAGTTCACATCTTGAATGGGTGATGAGACGTTGAGAGGTAACGAGTCCGAGGATGAAGAGTTCAAGTTTAATGAAGCAACAAGATCGAATGCTAATCCTAGTGGTTTATTTGAGGTTGAGGATTTAGTCATTTTGACTTTGCTTTAAGAAATGCTAAGCTTAAGGAAAAGTAACAGTGTAGGTGTGAAAATGACAATCCTGAATGTGTCGATTTATGGAGCTAAGGATTCACGGAGAGATGTGTTTTATTTGATGTTAATCCATACTGTTAATACAAATAAGCCGTAAAAACGTTTATTTATATTTTACGATCTTCTAATGTTTTGTCGATAACAAAAGTAAAATCATATTAACGAAACAAATAAAATACGTAAATGGTTTGAACTAATAGTTTTCTAACATATTCACATTTTCACATAAAACACTAAAACAAGTATAAGTGATTTTATGATCTAGATATATATATATATATATATATATATAGGGTAGGGTTAAAATGAAAAGTTTCTTATAATAAAAAGAATGAGAAGGCATGTGGAGGTGACATGTGTCACCTTTGCCACATCACCATGCCATGTGTCACCCCCACCCCCACCCCACCCACACACCCACCCACCCCCCCCCCCCCCCCCGCCCCCCCACCCCCCCCGCCCCCCCCCGCAAAAAAATTTTTTTTTCCCGCCAAAAAAATTTTTTTTTTGGGCAAAATTTTTTTTTTCCCGCCAAAAAATTCCTGCCAAAATTTATTACTGCATCACAGTTATAAAAATACTGCATCACAATCATAATTGTGATACAGTAATTTATAACCCTAATGCACTAAAATCATGATTATGATGCAGTAAATTTATAACCGTGATGCAGTAACTTATAACCTTAATGCACTAATAAGTTTTGATGCATCTTTATTATAAGTTACTGCATCATTCTACAAAAGGTGTAGATTGGCGGGAACACCCTGACCCCGGCTGCCTTTTGGCACCAGCCATTGTCCACCCCACAAGGAATAGCTCCGGAAACTCTCCTGGCCTAGTGGGGCACCAACTGGAGTGAGCACAAGCCAAGACTAGGACCCCTAAGCTCTTATTCCACAAAGTCTCTCCAGTGTGCCCACAGGTTTTGCGGAGGTGGGTACCTATATGAAGCAAATGCTAAGGATGGGACTTGAACTTGGGTCAATTGACTCAAGCACAAGTGCTCCAACCATTGGACTAATGCTCCATTGGTAAGTTACTGCATCATAGTTAATAGTTCAGTGCATCAACTATGATGCACTAAAATCAAGGTTATAACCTTAAATGCACTAAAATCATGATTGTGATGCAGTAACTTTATAACTGTAATGCAGTAATTTATAACCTTAATGCACTAAAATCATAACTGTGACGCAGTAACTTATAACCTTAATGCACTAATAAGTTTTGGTGCATCTTTTTTATAAGTTACTTCATCATAGTTAGTAGTGCATCAACTATGATGCACTAAAATCAAGGTTATAACATTAATGCACTAAAATTATGATTGTGATGCAGTAACTTTATAACTGTGATGCAGTAATTTATAACCTTGATGCACTAAATTCATAATTGTGATGCAGTAAAAAAATTTGGCGGGAAATTTTTGGCGGGAAAAAAAAATTTGCCAAAAAAAAAATTTTTTTTGGCGGGAAAATTTTTTTTTCGGGGGGGGGGGGGCGGCGGGCGGGGGGGGGTGGGGGTGGGGCGGGGGAGGGGGTGGGGTATGGTGATGTGGCATGATGATGTGGCAAAGGTGACACATGTCACCTCCACATGCCTTCTCATTCTTTTCATTATAAGAAACTTTTCATAATAACCCAAACCTATATATATATATATATATATATATATATATATATATATATATATATATATATATATATATATATATATATATATGTACAACAACTAGTGTTTACATATTGGCTTAACAAGTATAAGTGATTCTATGATTTAGATATATATGTACAACAACTAGTGTTTACATATTGAGTTAACACATACTTAAGCTAAGTATACTAAAATGGGTAAAAACAAGTATATACTAAAATGGGTAAAAAAACAAGTATATACTAAATAGATAAAAACTAGCAAATGGTTTTGACCCATAACCCATGGTTTTATATATACCACTTAACCAAGTTCAATGCATCCTTAAGGTACATTGTATCTAGAAAGAAAACCATGGATCAACCCATGACCCATGACCCATAACCAAAAATACCCATGGGTAAAGAGGAGCGTTCCACGGATCCCTAGCTTTGTGCTAGCCGGATCCCAAGTGGAAGGGATCTGTGGGATCCGGGGGAACAGTAGGATTTTTCCTCTATAAATAGTGAGCCATTTCTTCATTATTCCTTACCCCTTTCAAGCCTCTTTCTAACATACTTTCCCCCCTGAGTTAGATCTCACTAACCTTAGATCCAAGAGATCTATGTTTGTAGTTTTGTTTTTATGTGATCTTTTAGGTTCCTCTTAAAGGCAAGATCACCACCTTTGAAGTCGAGCAAGCTCAAGTCCATGAGTTGCTATGCTTCCTCATCATCAAGGCTACTGAAGTCCTCTTGTTGATGATTCCTTTCCTTCTTCAAAGAAGCGTAGTGTTGAAGACATTAGTGAAAGATGTCTCATGTGTCAAGACGAAGATATTAGTGAAGGGTATCTATCGTCTTTAGGATACGCACTTGTGGTAGGTGCTTAGAAATCAAGACAAAGAAGCATTAGTGAAAGGTGCTTAGAAGTCAAGACAAGGAAGCACTAGTGAAAGGTGCTTAGAAGTGAAGACACAAGACATTAGTGAAAGGTGTCTTGTAGATCTAGTCAAAGGCATTAGTGAAAGGTGCCTTAGATGTACAATCGATATGGTGTGTTTCGATGTACAAGATAGACTAGTGTAGGATCCAAGGATATTGATATCCTTGATGATGTTGTAAAGGAGTAGATCTCCTTTGGGATTAGTCGTTGGTGTAGTGTGGTAGTAGTTCCTCCATTGCAATGGAACTAGGTGCTTAGCCTAGTACCTAATAAAGGGTAGGCGACGTTGTGAAGGTGTAGTTCACCTAAGGTGTGAAAGAACTAGGTACTTAGCCTAGTACCTTATAAAGGGTAGGCGACGTTGTGTAGGAGTGGTTCACCTTGGTGTGAAAGAACCCGGTGGTTAGCCTAGTACCGGAAAAAGAGTAGGCGACGTTGTGAAGGCTTCTCCGCCATAAGGAGCTTGGTGTAGTGATTACGAACTCTCGAGTAGGTGACTCGGGGAGTGGAGTAGGGCAAGGAAGGTGACCTTATAGCCGAACCACTATAAATACTTGCGTTGTGGTTTTGTGCTTCTTACTCTTTTCTTTCATTACATATCTTCTATATGCTTGTTTATCAAACATCCAATACACACAACCAAATAGATTGACATAAGTCAATCCAAATAGTTTAAAAGGAAGTTTTAATTGGTAAAACTATTCAACCCCCCCCCCCCTTCTAGTTTTCCACACATACAAAGATGGTAGTTTCTAATGAGATGGAAGTGTCTAAGATCATGTCAAACATCCTAAGTTAATCCATTGAGGATGTGTTGAGTGAGATATGAAAGATATGCATTAACAAGTATCCTAGAAACGAGATTTGGTAAATTAGATTGCGGGATTTAGTAAAATTCAACAACTTACCTGTAGGATCCACGGCACCATTTCTTTACACATGCGGAACCCTTAAATTGGTGCCGCCTGTACAAGTATGGAGGTACCAAAATGCATAATAGACGGTACCAACATTTTGGTGCCGTCTGATCCGTGGACACCAGAAAAGTTCACAGACCCATTTTTTAGGTGTCGGGGAGTTTTCCGAAACCTGAAATTTTGCTTAAAACATGTGACAATAATTACTTCTAGTTAGGAAAAGTCGATAACACATATACAAACATAGTGGAGCATAGACTTTGACCAAGGGCTAACGATTTTCACATAAAAGTGAAAATGGGTAAAATTTGAGAACACACTTGTGCTATCCACCTGCATAAACCGGTTAGCATACAACATTGTTTTAAGTCATATTATCATCCTACAAAGTAAAAACAAATAAATTACATCATACAACATTGTTTTTGTCCTTGTACCAAACACTCTCTTAAAACCTCCATTTTTCAAAGTACTTGACTAATTTACTTAGTACTCATTGCTAAGCGAGTCATGACATTTCATAGGTTATGCGAGATGTTAGTATAACCTATGCAAAGGAAGTGATCTAAGTCTATAAGTGATGGTAAAACAATTTTCCAACTAAGTGCACAAAATCTAGCAAATGTCCTATTGTGCATAAACAAGAAATCGTCAAGCAAGCGAATAAATAACATGGCAATATTGACACTTATATTATGCAAACAAACAAGTGTAAACAACAATTTGAAAATAAGCAAGCAACATA
Source organism: Chrysanthemum seticuspe (assembly GCA_019973895.1). Lineage (NCBI taxonomy): Eukaryota > Viridiplantae > Streptophyta > Magnoliopsida > Asterales > Asteraceae > Chrysanthemum > Chrysanthemum seticuspe. Next base: position 170,214,296 of record BPTQ01000003.1, read on the forward strand.
TATGCAAACAACATAAACAAGTGGTCATTTAGCATAGCATAACAAGAAAAACACTTTTCGTCATTTATCGTTTAAATGTGATGATGTTACCAAGCTTGATTAGTTTTCTTTAAACATATTACATAATTATTTAGTTTCAAAATTAATTATATCAATGTTCTAAGAATACCATCTTAAATTGCTTGACTCAAAATTTTGAGTTTTTATGTTAAAGCGAAACTTAATATCTTGGACATACTCGTAGTATTTGATCTATTTCACTTATTTAAAATTAGACTCAGGTCATGAGAGTAGTTTTAAATGAAATTAGACTCAATTCCCTTTAAAATGATAGGTGACTCGACTCCTACGGACTTACGGTTAATAAGTTATGAATTTTTTAAGTTGGCAAAAAAAACTGCGTACTGTGCAGACGAAGGAACCAAAAATTTACAAGGAATGAGCCCTTTTTTTGGTTCCACCCATTCCGTGGTCTTCACAGAAAGTTGAAAAATGTACTTACTCATAGCGAAAAAGTGTAGGACTTACTAGATTTGATAGAAAAAATATAATACACATATTTTGTTTATTATTTTTACTAATGTGACTTATCTAAACATTTAACAACAAAATTTCTAAGTATAATTAGCAAAACATTTTTCATATTATATTTCGCTTCAAAGGTAATTTGATACATGGATCGTGCTCCATTTTAAAAACCATTTGTTTTGAAAATAAGAGCTACGAAGCTCTGGTACCAATTGTGAAAACGTAGAGGGGGTTGAATACGTTACCGTTTAAAAACGTTAGATCTTTTGTATCAAATCGTTTATGAAGCTTGTTATAATATGAAAGTACCAATTATTGTTTGTGACTAATATAAAGCATAGTAAACCAAGTTGTCACACAAGCATAAACATCAAACCACATCACAAGCAATTATAAAAGAAAAGAGATAAAGAAAGGAAAGTGCAAACCGAACACGAGGATTTATAGTGGTTCGGTCATGGATCTCCTCTCCGCCCTACTCCACTCCCCGAGTACCCAACTCGAGAGTTACTTCACTAAATCAACAAGCTCCCTTCTCGGCGGAGAAAACCTTACAATCGTCGCTTACACTTTTTCCGGTACAAAGCTAAATACCGGGTTCTAGTTCGAGGTAGAACCAACCTAACGTCACCTATACAATATTTCCGACACTAAGCTAGATGTCGAGTTCTTTTCGGGTACAACCACTCCCGTTATGTTTTATGGCCCAACATAACAAACCTTGTGTTTTATGGTTCAAACACATAACCCATCTAATCTAGTTTGGTGAAAGTGTTGTGATGATGCAATAATGTTTACAATGATGATCCGTGACATAAATGTCTAATGGATATGAATGACTAATCTAAATGATCTTCTTAAATAAGAAGTCTTCAATCAATGAGGATATCAAGAGATCTTGAATCTTCAAATGTTGATATGCTTTGGTGAATGAGGATGAATAGATCTCTAAACTTTCCTTGGTTGATCAAAATGTAAAATATGCTTACAACAAAGATGAATGTTAGAAGCATTATGATCATGTGATGGTGAGGGTGATTGATGTATGCTACTACATGTTTATCTATAGATCTAAGTGATGAAAGAATGTTAGAGAGAATGTATGTTGGAAGGGATGAATATATGAGAAAACCATGGGATGGTATTTATAACCAAAAGTGGTAATAAAAAATATAATAATTTATTAGATTTGATATCTTAGAATATCTTCCAAAATCTTTTCAAAATCTTTTAAAGATTTAGATGACACTATGCATGAGGTAATAAAAGAGTGTTTTCCTTTTTATGAAAAATATATTTAAACAAATGTATATATTTATTAAAAAGGTAAGTTACTTGTAAATAAAATGTAAGTAACCTTTTGTAAAATAAAATATATAGTTGAGTGCTTGTCAAAATAAAATATATTTTGTCAAGTGTAAGTAAACTTTAGTACTTGTATGAATATTATAGTTAGTTTACTTGTACAAATAAAATTATATATTTGTTAGACATTTTACAAAAGATGTATTTGTATAAAATACTTGTGAATGTAAAATGTAAAATGAGGTTCGAAATAGAATGGTTAACCTATTAAAATACTTAGTGACTCTAAACGTATTTTAAATATTCTAAATGATTTGTTAATGGGTTTGATCATAATGCCACATAACAAACATGTACGAACCTGTGTTGTAACATACGAGGACTTGAGACATCGAGAGGTGTTGAATGTATGTTGAGACAAATGTAATTACAAGTAGCTTGCACATTTTACGTTATGTATTACAAGTTACATGTTTGTCATCAATCAAAACAAACGAGACTGTATAGATTAAATATCGTAATATTTGCACTAACAGGCTTGTTGCATATGCTAAATGCAATCGTGATTCCTACGAAATTCAGTTAGATTTGTTTTTCGTTTTTCATTTTTCATTTTTTTTTCTTTTTAGAATTATTCTTGTCGGTAGTGTGATTTCAGGGATTGAAGTTTGTTCATGATGCTTATACGAAGGCACGTCTCTTTTTCGTGGGCCTTCCTTCTTTTTAGAGCAAATTTCAGGGAAGTTCTCGCTCTAATTCTACCTTTCTCTTCACCTTTATTTAATGCCTAGTACAAAAGGGACTTTGTACAATTTAAGTGGGGGGGCGGGAGTAGAATTATCTCTTGAACTTTATTTCGCCCTTATTTTTCTAGTTTATTTTGAAAAATTATGCCATCTTTAAAATTTTGACATGTTTTTCTTAACCTAACTAGATTAGACGTTAGCCGAGCACATACAACCCTTGATATTTTATGGTGAGATTAGCCTTATCCGTTTCCTATATTTTACCCCAAATCCACCAAATTATGAGTGTGCCGGTGGCTTGTAAACTTTAGAACTTGGCATTTGCATCATTTCGAGACCATAGACGAGGTATGTTGAGTTAGCTCGATGTATTTGGACTTTTCAGTTTTAGAAGGCAATATTATAGGATTATCACCCAAACAGCCTACCATTGTGTGTCTATCGATTAGTCACCTCGACTTTTCGACCCCCATGTGAAACCCTTTTGTTGCACTCAACTTTTGTGCAAGATACCCCTAGATACACCCTTCTGAGTCATTCCTTTCATTTTGTTAACCCGATATATTATTTCGATACACCTATACACCTTATCCTACCCTGTAGTCTTTATTTGTGATTGGGAAGTCATAATTTGCCTAAGTTCAAGGTTCGAGTGGAAAGGTTCGGAAATCACGCTTTCATCGACAATATTTCTGAAGATCATTGAAGACCCCCCGAATTCCCATTGTTCATCTCAAGTGGGGGGATATTATGTTATGTTATAGTTATGAAAGAAAAAAAAAAGTGATTCGAAAAAGAAAAAAAAAATAGTTGTTATGTTTATGTAAAGTGCAATGTTATAAGCACTGTAGTATGAGCTTTATTGATTTAGTATCGAGGAGGCCACCTCGGTCACATTTGAAGATTGGAGTTGGTAGTTATGCCAACAGTTGGAGAAAATGTAGTGTGCCCATCACGACGTCCTCTAATGACACATCTACATTGCATTTCATAATCCGGTTTCTTGACTTCAAAGCTTGAACTTTGGGCGGACGGTAAGTGGTGATGACTTGGTTATAGATTTAGATTACCTGCTTGTTTTTTTTTATTTTACACCAATTATATATCCCATGTCTTATCCTACCCTTTAGTCATGAAGCATGTCTAGGTGATGCAGCGAGCAATCTTTGGTGTCTTGGCCATGGATTTGGTCATGTATCATTGATTTTGTCCACTTCGCCGTGACATGTTAGTAATGACGAGTCACCCCTTAACCTTTGTCGTGTCTACCCATATTGCCTTCGAGAATTGTTTAGCCCTTAACTCTAGTGGTGGAGATTTGTGTAACCGCCAAGCTTATGTTAGAATACATGCTATGACTATGCGATTGAGTGATCACCCCTAAATTGACACTTAGAATAGTTGAGAGATTTGAGTGTTTTGTTCCCCTTTCGTGAGGTGTTCGGCTTTGTTTTATTCTAGCATAAGGGATTTGTAAACTTATATTTTCCAGGTTATGGGAGATATCTTTTTAGGAATCTTTCTAATAAGGTCTACTTGAGGGCAAGTAGAGTTCAAGTGGGGGGATATCTGATAACATCAAATAGTCCTGAATATTAAGTGTCAATTTCCCCAGAAAATGCTTGTAATTTATATCATTTATATGGATTTACGCTTGTTTTCCATTGTTTTCCACTTTCAGGTAAATTACGAGCATTGGAGCTAAAGAGACGCGGAACTGGAGAAATATTTAAAGATTTATCACAGTATGCTATTTTGAAGAAGTTACGGTTTAACTCGTCTCTCACATTACGCCGTAACTATTGCGTGACTCAGAAAACCAACGTATCATTAGGTTACGGCGTAACTCTTCCCAAAGGTTACGACGTAACTACATTAGGTCAAATGAGGTTCCACGCCGCTGATACTTACGCCGTAACTACTGCATCTTCTACGACGTAACCGGGTTTATTGAAGACTACGGCGTAACCACTCATAGGGTTACGCCGTAACCAGCAGATCTAGTGCATTATTCAAAGAAATAGAAGGTTACGGCGTAACTCCTATATTGGTTACGCCGTAACCTAGATCTGGCCTATAAATACCCCACGAATTTCAGCATTTCTATTCATTCCATTCCACAAACAACACTCTGAGAACGTGGGAAAAAGCTCAAGGCAGGTCTAGAGGAGCATACGGAGCTGTCTCCAAGGGAGAAATCACTCCCCTACGATAAGCATTGGCTTTTTATATTTCTTTTACTTTCAATTCATGTATTTCGTACCTTTGAATATTGAATTGGTTTGCATGATTAATATGAGCGGCTAAGCACCTCTTGGTGCTAGCCTAGTTATGATTCCTTAATTGTTTTGTTTGCGTTTACTTTACTTCCGTACAATTATTTCTAAGTGTATGCATGCATAGTTAATTGGTAGCCACCCTTGGTTCGGTAGTTTTGAATGGCGATAGAGGCCAATTGCCTAGGAGATATGACCAACTGACCCTATGTGAGCGGACTGAGACAAGAAGGGTAAGATATGACCAACTGACGACCCTTTCTACTTGTGCGATTTGACCAACTGATCACCTATCGTTTGGATGAACTTAAGAATTAGGGGGTGCGTGTCTAAGTTCCTAACGGCCGGGCATTCACTATTATAAATCTAGCATGTAGCGGTACTTAATGACTTGGCTTAGGGGACCAGGAACAACAGGACTTATGATGGTGCGCCTGATTTCTCCTGTGGTGGCATCTTTGTTGATAGGTTAGGGCGAATTGACCAAATGTTGTCCTCTCGAATTTGACCCCACCTGAAGTAATTGGAAGTAAGTAGACGTAGACATAACTAGCTAGGAGGATTAACTAGGTTAGCACCACTTTCCTCTATTGATTTCCCTTTACCATTTATCTGCTTTATTTTATTCTGTTTTAATAGTTTAATTAATTAAATCTCTATCGAAACCATTATTAATCTGTGACACCTAGACTTAGTAATAATCCAACACACATAGCTCTTAGGACGACCTCGGCTTTACCGATTACTACACTACACACGACCGGGTACACTGCCCGTTAGTGCACTAGGGTAGACCATAGGTATAACGAGACACTATAAATATTAAGACCTGGTCAGTAAAACCTGCAGCAATATCACAAGTGACTTTCAACTAATGTTTTGTAACATGAAAATCACAAGTGATATTCAGCATATCACAAAGTGATATCCAGAAAATCATAAATGATATTCATAATATCACAAAGTGATATTCAGAATATCACAAAGTGATATTCTGAATATCACAAAGTGATATTCAGAAAATCGCAAGTGATATTCATAATATCACAAAGTGATATTCTGAATATCATAGAATATCACTTGTAATAGTCAGAAACAGACGAAAACGGACGAATACGTATGAAAACGGACAAAATCGTATGAAAGCGTAAAAACACGTCTGAAAAAGGACAAAAACGTATGAAAATGGACGAAAATGAAAGAAAACTGATGAAAACGGAAGAAAACGAGTGAAAACGGACGAAAACGTATGAAAACGGGCGAAAACGTATGTAAAAGGATGAAAAACGAAAACAGATGAAACGTATGAAAACAGACGGAAACGTTTGAAAGCGAAGAAAAAAACGCGAATTAAAAAAAATGAATAAAATAAAAAGCGTGAATTAAAAAAAATGACAAAAAAATATATGGACTTAGGTTTACTTTTTATATCTTTGGTTAATCCCCATCATTAGATCAAACTAGATGGATAGTGAGGATTTGTCTATTGGCAAACATAGATGTGTGGGTAAGCAAAATATATTGTCTCTTCACCGCAACGTATCCTTATATTTGACATTAATCGTGTTTTATCACTATCAGGCCAAGAACAAGTAACATTGCTTGTAACTCTTATAAATTTGGATACAACTTGAAGAACAAGTTGCATTTGATTCCTTTTACATGGAGGTATGCTAAAAGGGATGATAATTGATACACATCATGCAAGGTCCATGATCGAGTCAATGAGTCAAGTCTTGAAAGTTTGTCTTGATCAATAAAGTGGGTTCATTTATTTGGCATACAAGACTTACTTTAAGATTATAGTAGTATTACTATAAATACTATTACCCACATATGAAACAACATCGTTTCATGTGGGGCTTCAAAATAGCTCCGTCAAACATCCAAATTGGGAGGTGATACTCACATTATATTTTTTGATGCATGCACTACAATTTGTGCATTACAGTATTGTACGGTACAAACTGTAATGCACAAATTATGGTACGTGCATAAAAAAATATGGTATAGGTATCAATTCTCATCCAAATTAGCCTATTCGAAACGTTGTGATGTGTTTGTTTCATACTTTAATTTAATAAAATATATATATATATATATATATATATATATATATATATATATATATATATATATATATATATATATATATAATCTAGATCAAATAAGATCAAGCTTAAAGTTGTTAAAATGAGATCGAACTAAAATTTGACAAGAGATACTCTTCTTACAATAAAAATAATTTTTTTATTTACTACAACTAAAATTGTTAAAGTTTTGATAGATTTCTTTTTAAAGTTTACGAAACCTAGGTGATACACTTTGATTAGAAGTTTAATGTGTATCAGGTTTTTGTATGTGTATCAGGTTTTGGAATATTTATTAGTGTAATGTGTATCAGGTGTATCACTAATCCAAACTCATGTATCATTTGGTTATTACTCCCTCCGTCCCAAATTATAAGTCCATTTTGACTTTTTCAAAGTCTTTTCTTTCATACTTTGACCTTAATTATTTTTTTTCGGTTTATATAATACTTGATGAAAAGTATACCAATGAAAAAGCATTTAAAACACAAGTCCATTTATATATTTTGCGTCAAGTATTATATAACACTAAAAAAAATAATTAAGGTCAAAGTTGATATAAAAAGACTTTGAAAAAGTCAAAGTGGACTTATAATTTGGGACGGAGGGAGTAGTTGCTAAAATGTTAATTTGTATTAAAATATTATTTTTTTTGTGTATGATTTCTAAAATTGTTATTTATAAATGTTTTAGTGGTTTTTTAGATTTGATCTTATTTTTACAACTTTAAGTTTGATCTCACATTAACCCTCCCATATATATATATATATATATATATATATATATATATATATATATATATATATATATATATATATATATTTACAAAACAGCCCCTCAAACCATGGTACGAGTTATGAAAACTATTACTATTATTGTCACTAGACAAGATTCACACAATTTAATAAAAGTGAGGCCACTTTAATTTTCAACCATTCAAAAGGAATATTCCTCCACTAAATTCTCTTTCTTTTACTATAAAAGGAAAGTGGACAATAATTTTGAGACATCCAAAAAAGGAAATGTGGACAATTATATTGAGACGGAGGGAGTATGAACTTTTTATTATTTATGACTTTTTTATATATCAAACATTATTAATCAAATATCTAACAAATAACTAATGATTTCTTTAATAAAAATTATACCTGTGAAAAGGCATCTGGATTATGAACAAAACGAGTCTAATATTGATATTCTTTTGACGGATGTATGATTTTATATAAAATATTAAAGTTTAATCTATATATTTTTTTTTTAAATAATAAACTTTCAAAACACACCCTTAGCTTACCTAATAATTTTAAAAAATACCCTAAATTATATTTAAGAATAGATTAAAAATAAAAAATAATAAAAAAACGATAACAACATTGTAATTTTAGCTATTTACGGTTTTTAAATAACAAACTTTATTTATCTCATATCTAATGAATATTTACCGATCTCCTTATAACAAAATATGTTGTTGAAACACATTTTTGCTATACTTTTGATTTACATACGATTTTATAAAAGATATTGAACTAAAAAAATTCTAAAAAAGAGAATTCTGCAAAAAAAAAAAAAAAAAAAAAAAAAAAACAACATCGACAACAATTGGCACCGGCACAATGTGCGGGTGCTTACCCACTCATTGAAGCCTATAGATATCCTATTCGTATTTTTAGATTATGCTAATTAAGTTGAGACGTGTTATATGGGGTGGGGGGACAATTATAACGTTTACAACGGGTAAAGGATGAATGGAGGAGAAAATTCGGTAATAGTGATGGAAACTTCTATGTTTTCTGCCAGAGAATATGGGGCAAGTTGAGTTTGTGAAAGCTTGGTGAATGCTAATCACATAAAACTTCATGTCCCATCGTTAAGCCCCGCCTTACCTAAAAGATTTACTGTCATAAACACATAGAGGTCGAACATTTGCGCACTCATTTATATCAAGTGATAAGAGTTTAAAAAACACAAGTGATAATTAAATTGGGTAGTTCTTAAACCACATCTGTTGGAAATTTGAGATGATTATCGTTTTCGTTTTCTCTTTTGTTCTCTCTTGTCTACCTCTCATTCATTCATCCACGCCCACTTGCCCAGAAAGTTTTAGTTATCCACATATGGTTCCATTCAAGTACCCGTTTTACAATGGCACTGACACACGATGTGGGTTGATCAAAGTCAACTGTTATTCGAATTATGCTGAAATTCAACTTGGAAGACAGTCATATAAGATAGCCAAAGTTGATTATGATTCTTCCATTTTCATCCGTAACACAACATTTGAAGATCTTGTAACCAATAAAAGCTGTGAGGCGCTTATGAATAATTTCACTTCTCCAAGCCCTCTTTTGTATTCCATTTTAATAGCCCCATTCATCACTCTTTTCAAATGCACAAACAGTCACAGTTATCCTCAGCAATTGGATGATTATTTTGACAAGCATAAGAACTATAGCAGATACAGATGTGATGATCACAGTTTCTATTATAAGCATTTGATGAATAATATAACAGTTCCAAGCGATCTGCCAGATACATGTCAAGTAATACAGCTGCCGCTATCATGGAAAAATTACTTACAAGTTCCTATTGTAACCGACATATTTTCTCTTCTCTCTTCTAACTTCACTATTTCATTTCTGTTGTCACCTTCTTGTGATGCGTGTAACAAAAGAGGCGGCAAGTGTTATGCTGAAAAAGGACATTTTCAATGTTCAGACGCTAAAAACGGTATTTACAGCTTTTTTCCTTCCTTTTCTCCTTGATCTTGGTACACCAGAACTAATGCTCTAAAACAAATTCCCGGATTTATCTTCGTGTCCTTTACTATATGACTTATCTTTTGCTGTTTAGTTGCTGCAGGAAAACAAACCAGAAAACTAATACTGATCCTAGGTGATACACTTCGATCCCACACACTACACAGACACACACGTATAAAAGCACAGCACTACATAGCGCTAGAAACTATTATTCATAAGTTAATTGAGTAGATCTTATGCAATGTTACTCACTATCAACCAACTATTACTATCAGCGTTGGTATTTAGTTATTAACTACTCTAAAAAGTAAAGATTTTTTCACCAAACCATTTAATTGTTTTATATAAGAATTCAAATTTCTTGTGTTTGTGGTATAACATTTTAGACCATATATGCTTAGTTAGTATATTAGTGATTGATCTTCTGAGGCCTATATCCAATGTAGCATGAAGCATGACTTGTATGGTACGATCCCCTTCAATGTGCTACTATTCAGTTTTTACGAGAATTGTCTTTGCTGACTGGAAAGGGGTGTTTGGATTAGCTTATTTTCCAAGATTATAGACATATTTGAATTTAGATAAGCTCATTAGATCTTTATTATTATCGTTATTGTTATTGTTATTGTTATTATTATTATTATTATTTATTTTTTTGCTTATAAGCTTATAGGCTATTTAAGTCTATAAGCTTATTTTCATAAGCTCATAAGCCGAAAAAGTGAGCTTATGAGCTTTTCCAAATTCAGTAAGCACATAAACCCATAAAATAAGCTAATCCAAACACCCGTAAGTCACAAACAGTCTATGACATCAACAAAAGGATCTTCTTTTTCACAAGCATTATAAAACTTGATGTGTCTATCCAGAAATAACTTGACATATATATAAAAAAGCCATTCTCTTATTTGATATGCAAACATGTGTGTCAAGTTTCTAATGTGCTATGAATAAAACAGATAAACACCATTAACTTATGTATCTCTAGCTCTATTTAATTATACTATTTGTTTGTAATATTTCATTATACCTAATTAAAGATCATGTTTGAAAAAGTTATTAGTATGTAGCTAGATAGGGCTATATCGAGTGTGGGGAGTGCTTGAGTTTTCTCCAATGTTTTAAAACCCGGGTTTATAATCGACCCGGCCTCATGACCGGTTCACCGGGTTACCGGTTCAACCGGTTGAACCGCCGGGTCAAACCGGTTTAATGCCAAAAAATGAATTACCTTTATTTTAAATGTACATGGAATTAGATCACCACCTTTCAGACTTTGAGATAACCTATATGCTTAATATCTAACTTACATTCATGTCGTACTTGTTTACATCTAACATGGTTGTGATGTAAATAACTTTTATATTTAAAAAATATATTCATTTCTATGGGCACATTACCATAGAGAAGACATGTGCTACATACTTACGTCATCATGTAGATCACTTTAGATCATTACTACTTCCAAACAGACCTATTCATTTTTACCATCCCATCCACTACCTTTACTAAGAAAATAAAAACTCACAAAACCCAACCCCTCACACACAGGTACATAGATCCTCATCACCACTGAAACATGTTACTACTATACGCCAACGCACAAGAATCCTGAACCGGTAGATCACTAATAAAATTGGTAGCAACTAAAAATCTGGCTGGTGAACTAGACATGATGGATGATCGAATCGGAGTAGAGGTCTCAAGGATCGAGTCAACGAGTAAACCAAATGAAGGCATCGCCATACTCCTTAGCATGAACGGGTTGCACAAAGATGTGAAACATTGTGCTCCAACTAGGGTCATGCCTCATCAACTGTCGAATCATTCTCGCTCTTTTCTTTCCTAAAAATTGAACCGGTCGGTTTCCGGTCCGACGGTTCGAACCGGGTCGACCAAAACCCAGCGGTTCAATCCGGTCTAAACAACAGCATAAACCCGGCTTACAACGGACCGGCCACCTCTCCGGTTCCCGGTAAGGGGGTGTGGGAGTGTTGCCGGGATGGCATTCACCGTAAGGGTGGTTGGATCACACACACAAACACAGGGGAAGACTTGGGAAGAATTCCCCGATGATCAGGACCAAATTTAAAGGAATATATGAGGGTCGAGAGGTATCCCACTCAGGAACACATGCCACGTAGGCATCTTTTGTGGGAAAATTCAAGCACTCCCTATGACGCTAATTGCTAACTGTATTTTCTTATAATAAAATGGATACTCACAAGCATTCCTAACCCAGAAAAGCCCCTTCTATCTTATTAGTAAAACACTAAATTATACTCTATTTTGACAGTTATAGCGTACTAACATGATATATGAATGGTTCAATTTCTTTGGTGTAGAAACAGGAAGACATTTGATATGGGTGATTCTTCTCATAGGTAATTTGTCATCAACATCAATTTTGTTGCCTTAACCATTCTATTTTCTAAAACGAACTGCATCTATCGAAATTTTCAGCTCTCGTTGCAGGAGTTGTGACGATACTAATCATTCTAATATTGTGTCTAAAGAAGAAATATAGATGGAGAAAAAAGGAGTGCAATGTCAATCTGGAGATTTTTCTAAAGAATCAAGAGTTCCTAGCTCCAAAAAGATACTCTTATTCACAAATCAAGAAGATGACAAACTCCTTTGAGGTCAAGCTAGGACAAGGCGGTTTCGGTTCTGTGTATAGAGGAGAGGTAAGCGGTGGAAACCTTGTGGCAGTGAAGATTTTAAGTGAACTAAAAGGAAATGGGAAAGATTTTGTTAATGAAGTTGCAAGCGTTGGCAGGACTTGCCATGTCAATATAGTAAGTCTTGTGGGATTCTGTTTGGAGGGTAGTCGAAGAGCTTTGATCTATGAATATATGCCCAACGGGTCCCTTGAAAAGTTCATATATGGTCGTGGTTCTTCAAGTAATAGTCATCTCGGGTGGGAAAAGTTGCACTCGATTGCAATAGGGATTGCTCGAGGATTAGAGTACTTGCATAGGGGATGTAACACAAGGATCTTACATTTTGACATCAAGCCCCATAATATTCTATTGGATCAAGATTTTTGTCCTAAGATATCTGACTTTGGGCTGGCCAAGTTGTTCCCCGAGAAAAGAAGCATAATGTCCATGACCGATATGAGAGGGACGCCCGGGTATATTGCTCCTGAATTATTTTCTAGAAGTTTTGGAGGGGTCTCACACAAATCAGATGTTTATAGTTACGGAATGATGATTTTAGAAATGGTTGGAGGGAGAAAAAATGTCCAGGTTGAAGTTGATCATACAAGTGAAATATACTTTCCACATTGGATATACAGAAAGATTGAACTACATGAAGAACAACTTGGACTGCATGGTATTGTGAGCGAAGTAGAAAGTGAGATGGCAAGGAAGATGATTATCGTGGGGTTGTGGTGCATACAAACGAATTCCTCAAGTCGTCCAACAATGACCAAGGTGGTTGAAATGTTAGAAGGGGGCTTAGAGTTATTGGAAGCTCCTCCAAAACCTTATATGCTTTCTCCATCAAGATCCGACGAGTCTTCAACTATACAATAATTGCTTCCCTATATGTTTTCTCTGTTGATATATGTTTTTTTTCTCATCCAAGTATTGCTATGATATTTTGTATTCTAATGACTGCAGACAACATGTTGGGCATCATTTTTTTTTAATAGGTAGCAGACACATACCCTTATAGAATATGGCAATATGCGTATATTCCATAGGTATGATTAAGAATTTAAGATGATCTTCTTATTTGCAGATTACTAGTGTATGGTATTAATGCTAGCTAAGCTTTCACATAAAATGCAGGAAGCTTGACTTTAAAGGTTTATAACAGAACCAAATTAAATGGGCAAAATTGGGGCTAAGAAAGCAGCAACTTTTTTAGTCAACTTTGGGAGCTTTTGGGCCTCCCACAGACAGAACACAAAGGTGATCAATCAAGACAAATTTGAGACATGATTACGTTCACACATTTCATTATACTTAATGTCAATTAATCTTTTATGGTCAATGCATAAGCAAGAATGATTTTACTAATGGATGATTAATATTGGTTTTTAGATAATGCAATTATACATACAACCAATGGGGTTAGAATTTTTTTTGTTGAAAAGCTTTGCAACTTGCAATGACTATTGATCACTTTCACACCTATATCATGTATTATTATTTTGATTAGTAAAAATAAATTTGAAAATGTAATGTGAATAGCAGTCTTCCAAATGCACATCAGCACATACCACAAATCAATGAAGCATAACTTTTACAATAAATTACATTAGAAATATATGCAATTTAGGGTTAAGTATCTACACGAAACTGACCAAATGCCAGCCTCTATTCGGAACGCTATTAATGGTGGCTTCGACAATTAAAGTGTTTAAGGGTCCGTGACTCGATCTATAGTGCAACATTGTACCTCAGTATTCCTATATATTTTTAATGAGAACGAATAGCATCTTTAACAGGTATTATTCAAATATAACATACACCGATCTTAAGCCTAACACTCAAGGTTCCTGTTGCAATTTTATCATATGATATCACGTAAAATATTGTGTACAGTATTATAGCATGTAAGTTGTCTCACAAGCAACGTAGTCGATTATTGTTCCTTGGAAAAAACCTTATAAGTCCATATCTCACTTCGCATGACAAGTTCTAGATGTTTGCTATACATGACTTCACCATAGCATTATATTTTGATACAAATAACAACACATGAATCGTAATTTCTTCCTGGCTATATAGATATGAAACTGAAATTGACTATAACCACTGAAATAGCTATTTTCCATGTCTAGTTTTTTTTTTCTTTCTTTTTTTTTTTTTTTTTTTTTTTTTTTCTTTTTTTTATTAATTTATTTTTTTAAGTTCTTTTAAGGAAATTGTAATAAAGAATCCAATCTAAAATGTAACAGTAAAGGTTAAATACATAACTTTTCTATCATCTAAAAAGAATATTAGTGATCTTGACAAAATTATCTTCAAGAAAACTATTTTATCTATACTATCAATAATGCAAAAATTGTCAATATTGAAAAGTGAAAAACTTAATTTGGTCAAACATAAAAAATGAACAAACTTGAAATCTTGTGGCATTTGAAAGTATTAATTGACTTTCAAACTAATTTAGGAAACATCTATTTGTGCATTTTTTTTCATTTAAAATTTGAATGTGTTTCATTTGTAAATTTAAAAATATTATAGTCTTTGAAATGAGTTATAAAATACGAAAAAACTGAGCTAAAGTTTAAAAATTGATTTATGGGTCGAACCGGGTTTCAAAACATTATATTTAATCCTCAAATATTCAAACTTTTATTATTTTTCGTTTATAATCTGTAGACTTTTTTTTATCACTATAACTATCTGCCGCTATAAAATCCAGTAGCTATACACGAATACTCGTCTAGTTTGATAATACCGACTTTCTGGTTGTAAAAATTGCATAAGGCTTGTCGCAGTGGAGCTATAAACATCGGTTGGGGCAACAAAAATACCCATGGTCGACCGATGTCAAGATCGGTTGTCACCAATGTGGAGGTTGGGTTGGAACATCGGTTGTGCAAGGCAAATTGGCACATCGAGCGGTTTTCCAACCGATGTGTAGTTATTGTTTGTGAATACATTTTCTAAAAAATGACCGTTTGGTCAATTAAACTAAAAAAAAAAAAAAAAAAAAAAAAAAAAAATCAAACCCATTTTACCACTCTATAAATACCCACTTCACCTCAAACACAATTCACCACTCAACATTTCTCATCTATATTCAATAAACCATTCTAACGAAATACCCACGAAACACAAATTTTAATATGTCGTCATTCGAGCATTTATTCGGTTCTTCTTCGTCTTCTGACGAGGAAGAAGTTTTGAGTGAGTTTGTGGAGTTTGCGGATTTCGCTTGGAAGGCTTACAAAGCATCACAGCCAAAAACCCGACGAAGGTACATACGTAGGGATCATGAGGGTGCTCATTATCGTTTAGTGGCGGCATACTTCTCCGAAAACCCGCAGTTCGACGAAAGAACATTCTCTCGGCGGTTCCGTATGAGCCGAGAGCTATTCACAGAAATTGTTCGAGAGATAACCGATCACTCTACTTATTTTCGACAAACTGCTGATGCTAGAGGCGTACCTGGTATTACCCCGTTGGTCAAGTGTACTGCTGCCATTCGTCAATTCGTAGTGTAATGTTTTTTTTTAATTTCGTAATGTAATGTTTTTTTTAATTTGAATGAAATTTAAATTTAATGTTAAAAATGTTTGAATTAAAAAAAAAATAATAATAAAAAAAAAATAAATAAATAAAATTCTTCGGGTCGTCGACTGGGGCATCCGGGTTGTCTCAGGTCGCTGGAGAGAGAAAGCTGACGTGGCGCAGGTTGTTCCAGGTCGTCCCAGGTTGCGACTGGGACTAGCCTTAGAGTTACAAACTCAATAATGAGTTTAATAGGACAAAAAAGAAAGTTAGGAGTATGTGCTGAAAAGTTATTTCTACTAATAAGAGACATATATTATTACTCCATGATGTAATATTAAATTTCAAGTGGTAAATAATGTGACACATAACTTTAACGAATGATGGTCTTGTCTCCAACATGGGTTATCATATACTCCGTATCAACGAAATTTAATTCCACACTTCTTTCCATGTGTTCTCGAAATAATTCAAATGTGGCGCGCATATCACTTTGCAACTATGTAATAATGTTACATCTCTTTAAGATGATTTCAAATTATCCAAACTTGATGACTGAAAGTTACTTAAAAATACTTTAAAATTCTATTATATGTAGATGTGAGAAGTTTTCTTTTGGGAAATGTAACTACATGATTTCATAGAAAATCGTTTAGGCCAAACTCTTGAACAAAAGCATCTAAATGCCTTAACATCCTGCAAACTAAAGATGATTAACATAATAACAAGGTGACAAGAGCACTACAAGTTATTACAGCAGGCGACTGTCTTTCAAAAATAGTTAATACTAGTAAATAAAAAATGACTTTGCAAATAATAAAGCCAAAACAAATTAGATGTAAACCAATTAAAAAGTGGTTAAAAAGTAATTTATAATTTAATTTTGATGACAGATAAGTAAACATGTGATAGATGCATGCTTATGCGCATTCTCTACATAGGAGTAGTAAATATAAATGAGATTAAACTTGTTTCTTTGTATAAACCTGTTTCTAAACCTGCTAATAAGAAGAATGCCATTGATACTCCAAGTACTTTGGATACTGCTCCGTTAGATCAACCTTCTAAAGATGAATCGAATGGCACTTCTTCTAGTATGTTAAAGGGTGATGATTGTCCAAGCATGGGGAACGTACAGGTACCTAAGTGTATTGAGCAGACCGGCACCGTGTGTGAAGTCTCTTCTTGTGATGTACCTGTGGAAAGTGGCAAGGGTAGCTTGTGGAAGCAATTTGCTTGTACCCATGGTGTTTCTACAGATCAGGGGAGTTCATCCTTGGAGGATGATGATGAAGTTTGCATGCCCGAGTATCTACGTGGTGCTGGATTTTTGGATGATTTGGAGTCTATGACGGTTATGAGCATATGTCGTATGGGTATGATGTTCGTCTCAAGGGTCGTCATAGGTAGTATGTTTTCATTATGTTAGTTATAAGAATGGCCTGTCATTCTTATATAGTTGTTTGGTTTATTGATGTCTTAGCATGTAAGTGTCCTTATGGACTGAGATGAGGGACCCACCCTCATCCTTTGTACTTTAATGTTTTTTGGCGTAATAATATTTACCGGGGAAACCCTTTACCCAAAAAAGAGATTAAACTTCTTTCTTGGGCAAAAATAGATGGTACATTATTTTCTTTGTGACATCTTGGGATGAACAAGGCGATTTCAAGAAAGCTATAAAGAAGTAGACAACCACCCTTTTTTAAGGACCAAAACAAGCCACTACGGCTTGACTAATGACTTTTAGCAATTTTGTTAGAAATATGTTTGAAATATATTTTAAAAACGTTAGACATGGAGTTGTGTTTTTGGGGTTTATCATCAGAGACTAAAAACTCATTGCCAGGAATTATCATGGTTATGGTTTACTTAACTTTACAGTTTACATAATTACAAGACCTTATAAGTAATATTTGGTGTTGTCACAAGTAGGAATTATCTATATTCATTTATGCATCTTTCAGCTTATATGACCTTAAAAATCATAAATTCTAAACCGGTACGATTATAATGATAGACAGCCTCATTAGCTCTAACGAAATCAAGCAACACGTTGTAATCATAATGATACAAAACTCATATTTTGGGCATAACTTTTTTGGCTTTGTTTATTAGTACCCTTCTAAATTTACAAATAATACCCCTTTTAAAATTTATATATTTTTTGCATTTATTTTATTTTTACAAATTTTATTTTACTATAAAAGTACAAAATAAAAAATACGAAGCAGAAACTATAAAATTTGACAAGTTAAAAAGTATTAAAATACAATAAAATGAATAAAACTGCCGAAAAAAGTATGGAGCATACCATATAAAGTTTGAGAAGTCAAAAACAGTAAAAGAAAAAAGATACGGAACGAAAAGAAAAAAATTGTCTTGTCATTTCAATAAAACTGGTTATCAAAATGTGGAAAAGGTAAGGGGTACTAATGGGAATTTATTTGCACACTTTCATTTTTTATTGGGATACTTCAAATTTTGCATTAGACAATTCTACCATATTTATATTCTGCCATGAATACTAGCACAATGAGTGTGCAAATAAAAAGAAGTATTCAAATTACCTGCCTATACTAATAGTACTCCAACTTATTTATTCAAATTGACTTTGACCATTTATTGAAGAGCGTCCTTGTAGTGGATATTGAGATAGGTTCTATACCTAGGTCAAGGTAATACGCGTTGACCCACTAAGTGTCATATTTCGGATGAGGATGAATATGCTAGCTTTCTGCATGAATGATTCTATTTTGGTTTTGCTTTGCAAATCCGTGTTGCTTTTAGTTTGTTTTGTAGAAATGAGTTAGTTTGGCCAATGGGCTCCATCATTTAGAAATTCATTGTACTTCCCAATTATTTAGGACTGATCTTATGAGAATGACAACATCAACCCCATTACCAACCAGGGCTATCAAGGTATGAAAATTAGCAGTTTTCTAACATGGCGGACCATTATAACTAGTTCAAGCATTTCACGACTTATCAACACATGTATTCAATGGCTTCCCATCGTTACCCAGTAACACAAGTTTTCCTTCCAGCATTTGTTTTTCAATGTAACGAATCTTATCAGCTAAGAAACATTTGTGACCTCATCAAAATTCAATACATTGGCATAAGATGGAGATCTTATACCACTCGATTTGATGCTTCATTCACATTCACGACATCATCATCTATTTTCTGACCAAGCAAATTCATATCTTCCATCAAAGGTACATCCCTACATGAGTTTTTATTACCAAGATCATCAGATAGACTTGGAAACTGTTCAAATGAATAATCTCAGTCTTGTAGTTTGGACAAGTTGTGACTTTTATATTGGTATTCAGAGGCTAATAGGTAAAATAAGGTAAACCTTTATTTCTATTTTGGATATTGCTTGTGTCTATTTTGTCTTGCAAGGACTTATTATGTCAAGTAATAGAAGATGTGGAGTAAAGTCTCAAGATAATTGTTGCCCTAGAAGACTTAGTATATAATGTCTTATTCTTTCTTTTTGTGGTTGGTTGTTAAGTTTTCATCTGTGTGTTTTCATCTCTCTTTCTCTCAGTTCAGATAAAATCTTGTGTAATCGTTTCTTTGTTTCTTGTTTTGTAACTGAACTCAAAACCTGCTATTGTATTTGAAGCAATAGGTAGATGTTGTGAATAAAAACAGTGGGGAGGTTGTTTGTATGAAGTCCAAGTTATTTTGATAGTTTTTAGTTGATCTTTGTATTATCTTCCATCAACCCAACCCTTAAAACCTTTTCATTTGCATCCGACATGGATGCATTCACCTCCTTAATCTTATCTTTTTAACTACCACCCCTTTCCCTTGAACCCAATAAACCACTTCTTATGTCAACACCATGTAGGAGCACGACATCAAACTAGCAAAACCCTAAAGGAACCAATCGAAACCCACCAAGTATGCCCTAACCGATACTTAGGGCACGAAGAAAACCCTAAACCGGTTAATTAATTTGTAATACAACACAAGTAAATCGAAGCAAAAGAATACCAACACTTTGAACGCACAAAGACTATCAGCGGCTTAGATAATCGTCATACACCCGAACCCTTAAAAGGTTACAAACCCTAAACAAACTAATGAATCACCGGTCCGAGGATTAGGTACCAACAAGATAGATTCAATTGAGTGTCTTCGAGTTTAGTAGTTGATCCAAAGGAATAGAGAATAAACGATTTTTCTTTTTCGCCAAAGGGAATAGGGAGTTAACTTAATTCACCACAACATATCCTTGTATTTGACGTTAACTGATCTGTGCTAAACAGTCAAGTCAAAAAGACTTAAAATAGCTCAGACACAAATACAATTAAGATCAGAGAATACAGGGGATTCCCGGGTCGTTTAGTCCCAAGGAGACTCAATGGTGTGTTAAACAAACTCAGAAGATAGAATGATCACTAAGGATAGTGATCTGTAAAGGTTTTGATTAGAATTATTACACTACTGATTGGTTGGAAAGGAATTGGACACAGAATTGGAAAGCACAACAACCAGATCAAAGAAACGTAAACGTAAGATTTGGAAACTACGTATACGCACAAAATAAAAAGTGAAAACTAAAAAGTAAAAGACCTAAAAATATAAAAATGACATTTTTGGAATCCTAAAAATAAAAGAAAATTATTAGAAAAAGAAAATTATTTTTAACACTATTTAATTAATTCTTATTAATTAAAAACTATTTTAACTATTTAATAAATACTCTAAAATAAAAGAAAATACAAAATAAGGCTAGAAAAATAAAATTATGATTCTGAAAAATCTAAAATACTATAAAACTAATTTTAAAACTAAAAATATATTTTTCACACTTTTATTCTAATTATTATTATTTAATAACTATTTAAAATACACTTAAATACTAGAAAATAGAAAATAAACTTGGAAAAATAAAATTTTAACTTTGAAAAATCTAAAATATGATAAAAGTAATTTTAAAACAGAAAAGATATTTTTTAGACTTTTTAATTATTTATTACTAATTATTTATTATTTATTAACTATTTATAATTATAATAAATACTAAAAAGAAAGAGAAAAATCTGAAACTTTTTCTAAAAATCCTATAAGATGACAGAAACCTAAGAAAAAGAGAAAAACAAGATTTGCTTATTAATAAGTTGAAAAGAAAAATCAAAAAGCTAAAAAATCTTAAATAAACGCTATCACTATTTTTATATTGATGTTTTTGTGATTTTTATTTTTGGAAACTACTTATATACTAATAATAAGAAACTTTAATAAAGACAAAAAATTTATAAAACACAAATAAGCTAATTTGATGAGCTTATTATCCAACAGTAGGCTTTAATAGCTTATTAGGATGAGATAAGCTCAAACAGGCTCACAAACTAAAACAGAAGCTCAAATAAGATATGAATAAGCTACAGATACTCAAATGAAGCTAATAAGAACAAATAAGCAAACTGAAAAGCTCAAATAAGCAATAAGCACTTAAGCCAAATCATTAATCCAAACAATCCTGAGGACTTTTTCAAAACCAATTTAAGCTAAGTGAATAGGCTCACAAGCTCAAAACAAAGACTGATTTAACAAGTTGACTTGGTTGGCTTTCCAAAAAGATAAATATCACAAGCTAAGGTGCACTGATAAGCTTTTGGTGAGCTTATGAAAGTGGTGGGAAAACTGTGATCAGCATAAGCTGATACAGTTGATGCTGAGTGTTGGGACAGAAAAGAGATTAAAAGCAGCCCTAGCTAATAAGCTAGAAAATGGAAAAGTGAACTTAGGACCTCAAGATAGCTAGGTTGGCTAACCAAAGAACCAAAGATCACTAGATTTTAAGCACTAATAAGCTCTCTATGAGCTTATCAATTTGGACCCAAGTACTGTGCACAGGGCAGTTTATCAAAACAGGTACCCAAAATAAGCAGTTAAATAAGCACCAAAAAAGCTGATAATCAGAGAACTAATATTTTTGTATTTTTCTTTACCAACTAGACTACAAATCCCCAAGAGCTTATAAACTGAAACTCACTAATGAACCCACAGTGAAATTCCAAGTTTTATTAAAAAACGACCCCTTGAAGATTTTGACTTTTTTACAAAAACTAAAAGTTGACCAAAGTGACTTTTGATTTAACTTTAAGCACTTAATATGATGTATTAAGGTAGAATAAGACTAACTAGAGCTTAATTAACAACTTTTGAACACAAAATCAAGATCCAACTTTTTGAAAAATCCAACAGTGAGCACTTATATGTGATTACTTGAAATTTTGACTTTCTGCTATCAAGGACTTTATTTCTTGACTTGTATAAGTTGTTTGAACCAAGTTAAACAGGTTTCCAATAAGTCCAATGACCAAAGTACCTTGAAACACAATAAACCAAACACACCTTTATGTTGACTGATTTGATGTTTTTCAAACCAAATCACAATTAAAACCCATAAGCTTAATTGCAGACCTTGTATAATCACTTATTATGACTAATGAAGCCTAAAACAACAATCAAAACAACCTCAAACTCAGAATTGATGATTATCCCATTTTAACTGTTTAAAACCAAGTTTTTGCAAAATATGAAATGAAAAGAACAAGCTAATGATTTAAAGGCCTAAACACACTAAAATATGACAAGTGAACACAAAGAAACAAAAATATAAGCTACTTAATTACTATAACAGTAAAATGCCAATTTTATCAAAAAGCTTACAAATGCTTCCAAGCTTTAAACTGAGAACCAAGACCAAGTAGAACTTCCTATAGAACCCCCACAGGTTCACTAACCCAAGGCCATCCAAGATAAACCTTGCTCCAGCTTTTCTTGTACCTTTCAAGTGATTTTTGATTTTTGACTATTTTCTTGAGATTTTTGTGATTTTTTCTGTTTTTGAAACTAAACTGAATTTTAGAGTTGCTAAAAGCTTGCTTAAGCTTTCTTGGAGCTTACATGAGTTATTCTAGTCCATACAAACAACAAACAACATCATTTGAAACATTTGAGATTTCTTGAAGAAAAATTGCATAAACTGATGTAAACTGTAAAACATGGAATTTATACTTGAAAAAGGTTTCTAATACAATAATAACTTGAGATACAAAGCTTGTAAACTAAAAAGTACACTAAAAATTCAAGTTAAGCTAAAAACGACATGAAAATTTAAAGACTATATTAGATAACTTTTCTCCATTGCATCTTTCTCCACTTTATAGACTTATCAGCAATCCCACATGACTTCTGAATCTTTCCCACCAAACTTGAGCCCTTGGATCACTCAAATTAATCATAACCGTCCAAGTTGCTTTTTTGGCGCCAATTATTTCAATGAGCAGGTTTTGAGCTTTAATGAATTTGGTTAAGTTAATTAAAGCTTTTGGAGTGTAGAGGGGTTGGAGGGGACATGGTATGGGAGGGGGAGTTGAAAAATGGTGAAAACCATGACTGGTTTTGAGGTTTCTGTGTTGGGAGAGACATAGCTACAGTGTGAGTGGTATTTGGGCGCGAGGGAGTGGTTTTTGACTTTGGTTGACCACAGGTTTAATAATACCAAGGGGGGTCAAAAGGGGTATTGGCTGGGGTCAAAAACAGTTGTGACCTGGGGGGTCAAGGTCCAAGGGTCAAAGGCAGAAATGGGTTTGGGCTAGCAGTTGGGTTGGATTTGGATTTTGGGCCTAGTATATTGGATTGTCCGTTTGGTTTTAGATATTAAACAAGGACCAAAAATGTAATTTCACCAATCTTGAAGGACTGAACTTGAATTTTTTCCAATGCTCTCACAAGGACCAAACTTGACTAACTTTGATAAAACAAGGACCCTTTTTGCATAAAATCTATTTTTAAAGGTCCAAGGACTAAATTTGCAAATTTCCAAAGTTTGAGGACCTTTCATGCCAATTGACCAAAGAATCATTCAAGGATCATTTTAAACAATTTAGAATACTTCAGGGACCTTGAATGATAAATTTCCACATTTTTGAATTTCCAGGGACTAGATTTGACAACTTTTAAAACTTGGGGGACTAAAACTGCCAATTTTGCAAACTTTTTACATTTTTCATCTGATTTTGATATTTTTGCATTTAAAACACATAAAACACTGATTTGTGATAATTTGATCATTTTGATGTGTTTTTGAGTGTTTTCAGATGATTTTGCAGTTTAGATTATGTAAAAATGATGAGTATTTGGACACTCATCAATCCCCCACACTGAGATATTGCTAGTCCCTAGCACTGATTTGAGAAAACTTTGATGGATTTGAAAAACTCTTTACCAAAAGCCATCACTTCTGGAGTAGCCAATTGTTTTGATTCAAGTAAGAATCTTGGTACAATGATAACCAGATGATTTATTGGCAAATCATAAACCATATAACGGATTTGATGTGTCTTTACCAGAAGCCGTACCCTTCTGGACTAGCCAACTCTTAGATAAATTATCAAGATTATCTTTGGTGAGCTGATTACCAATTATGGATTTTCCACCGCCTTTACCACAAGCCATAATCTTGCGGGCTAGCCAACTCATTATCTTTTGAGGATGATGGGGAGCTGAAGAACCATACAATTTTGGGCAAATTGCAAGCCATATAAACGGATTTGAGAAATCTTTACCAAGAGCCGTTTGCTCCTGGATTAGCCAATCCTTTTGTCTTACAGACATGGCGGACTGATAACCAAATGAGAAAGTGTAAAACACTTACTCCAAAAAAAAAATTTTTGGCCAAAAACGGGGGAATTGGGTAGATAATATATGAAATTCGTGAGAATTCCCCCCCACACTTAGAAATGAATATTGCCCTCAATATTCAAAGTACCGGCGGTTATGCCGAAACATAGAACGTAAAAGGAAAATATTACGGCCATTATTTAGAAAGAAGATTTTTTTTTTTTTTTTTTTTTTTTTTTTTTTTTTTTTTTTAGAAAGATTGAGAATATACAACAGTGTGGGGAAACTCCCCCACACTAGGGTGGTAGAAAGGGGATAAGAAGACAGAATTATGGGTGAGAACCCATATGATGCGTGCTAATGTTTTTGATTACCGAGTCACTAGCTTGACTCGATCCCCGCATTCATTGGTTCATGGGGAATGTTTGTAAATCCGGGACAACCACAGGGGGAATGTCCTCTCCAAAGTAATGCTTAACTCGATGACCATTCACTTTAAAATTAGGACCATCGGGTTGAGATAACTCAACGGTACCATAAGGATAAACCTTAGCGATAGTGAATGGACCAGACCAGCGGGACTTGAGCTTTCCCGAGAAAATCTTCAATCTGGAATTGAAAAGAAGGACTCGATCACCAACGTTGAAAACGCGGTTCTTGATCTTGGAGTCATGAATCTTCTTTGTCTTTTGCTTGTAGATCAAAGAGTTCTCATAAGCTTGATCACGAAGTTCATTAAGTTCATTCATTTGAACTTTTCTATGATCACCGGCTGTCTGTATATCAAAGTTTGCATGTTTTAAGGCCCAGTAAGCCTTGTGCTCTAACTCAATAGGAAGATGACATGCCTTTCCGTACACTAGCTTGTATGGAGTACACCCGATAGGTGTTTTGTAAGCTGTACGGAAGGCCCAGAGTGCGTCATCAAGCTTATCCGACCAGGATGCACGATTTTCGCCTACTGTCCTTTCAAGAATCCTTTTAAGACCACGGTTTGAAACTTCCACCTGCCCACTTGTTTGGGGGTGGTATGCAGTGGAGAGACGGTGGGTAACACCATATTTTTGCATGACTCTTTCAAATTGGTCATTACAAAAATGTGTACCACGATCACTGATTATCGCTCTCGGAGTTCCAAACCTGGCAAACAGAGATTTCAAAAACTTCACAACAACTCGGGCATCATTGGTGGGTAAGGCTTTTGCTTCAACCCATTTTGACAGATAGTCAACAGCCACGAGTATGTACTTGTTACCACGAGAAGATGGAAACGGCCCCATAAAATCAATACCCCATATGTCAAATATCTCACAAACTTGAATGGCATTTTGTGGCATTTCATTCCTTTGAGATATATTACCATGACGCTGACAAGCGTCACAAGTTTTGACATAATCGTGGGCATCCTTATAGATTGTGGGCCAATAGAACCCGGAATCAAACACCTTTTTGGCGGTGTAGTTTGGACTGTGATGGCCCCCGGTGGGTCCAGCATGGCAAGCTTTGAGAATGTCAATAGCTTCCTGTCCATAAACACACCGTCGGATGACTTGATCCGCACAGATTTTGAACAAGAAAGGGTCGTCCCAGAAATAATGTTTAACATCTTTGAAGAATTTGTTCTTCTGCTGGGTCGACATCCCTTTCACAATGAAGTTACCCGCATGGTAATTTGCAAAGTCAGCAAACCATGGGGTGGTAGAATTTCCACGAAAAGAAACCGCATTGAGTGTCTCGAGAGGAAATGTTTCATTTATTTCCTTTTTCTCGAAAACATCTTGGTGAGGGTTTTCTAATCTGGACAGATGATCAGCAGCTAGATTCTCAGCTCCTTTTTTATCACGTATAATGATATCAAATTCTTGGAGGAGGAGAATCCAACGAAGCAATCTCGGCTTTGCATCTTGTTTTGCAAAGAGATATTTAAGAGCCGAGTGATCCGTATACACTACGCATTTGGTCAAGATAAGATACGGCCGAAACTTCTCAAAAGCATACACCACGGCTAATAGCTCTTTTTCTGTGGTGGTGTAATGAGTTTGAGCCTCAGTCATAGTTTTGCTTGCGTAGTGAATAGGCTGAAAATGCTTATTTCTTCGTTGCCCTAGGACTGCACCGATAGCAAAATCACTTGCATCGCACATGAGCTCAAAAGGCAAGTCCCAGTCAGGAGCAACGAGAATGGGTGCTTCAGTTAGCTTTTTCTTCAATGTTTCAAAAGCTATGATGCACTCAGGAGAGAAGATAAAAGGAGCATCCTTTTCAAGAAGATGGGTCATAGGCCGGGCGATTTTGGAAAAATCTTGAATGAATCTACGATAAAAACCGGCATGACCTAAAAAACTCCTAATACCCTTGACGGTAGTAGGATGAGGCAGCTTAGCAATAACATTGACTTTTGCTCTATCTACCTCAATCCCGTTCTTTGAAATCTTATGGCCAAGGACAATGCCTTCTTTGACCATAAAGTGACTTTTCTCTCAATTTAGACATAGATTTGTGTCTTCACACCTTTGAAGCATTTTATCTAAATGGGAGAGACATGATTGAAAAGAATCCCCAATGACCGAGAAGTCATCCATAAACACTTCCATTGTTTCCCCGATCATGTCGTGGAATATGGCCATCATACATCGTTGGAACGTGCCAGGAGCATTACATAAGCCAAAAGGCATACGTTTGTAGGCAAAAGTTCCGTATGGGCAAGTGAATGTGGTCTTCTCTTGATCCTGTGGATCAATAGGGATCTGAAAGTAACCCGAGAAACCATCAAGGAAGCAATAGTACTCATTCCCTGCTAATCTCTCAAGCATCTGGTCCATGAAAGGTAGAGGAAAATGGTCTTTACGAGTGGCGTCATTCAACTTACGATAGTCGATGCAAACACGCCATCCCGTAACCAATCGAGTTGGAATTAACTCGTTATCTTCATTTGTGATAACAGTAATACCACCCTTTTTCGGGACACAATGAATTGGGCTGACCCAAGGACTGTCTGAGATCGGGTAAATCAATCCAGCATCAAGAAGTTTGATAACCTCTTGTTTGATAACATCATGGATTTTTGGATTCACTCGCCTCTGATGTTGAACTGCGGGTTTGAAGTCATCCTCCATCAAGATTTTATGAGTACAGAACTCAGGGTTTATACCTTTGATGTCGGATAGTTTCCAAGCAATTGCTTGTTTGTGTGACTTCAAGATTTTAATGAGAGCAGCTTTTTCATCTTTACTCAAATCTCGGGCAATAATGACGGGTAATTTATCATCACCTTCAAGGAATGCATACTCGAGATGAGGAGGTAAGTCCTTAAGCTCAACCTCAGGAAATTCTTCAGTTTTCTCAACTGAATTGACTTCCTCGTTATGAAGTTTGATGGGAGGGAGAGGAAGAGAAGTATCCAGATTTGACAATTTCTCAAGAAGAATATCTCCCTCCAGATTAATCTCATTTTGATTAATCTCAACTGGGATTGAATCACTGGAATGAGGGGTTGATGATGGATCATCATTGAGCAACTTCTCAATAAGAAGTATGTCCCCCTCAATATCAATTGGAGCGTGATCAATTTCCCAAGGTACAGAATCACTAGCCAAATATGCTTCAATCTCATCTAAGATGAAGTCGCTTCCCTCAAACGGAGTGATAGAAGGAGTAGAATTGGCTATGATAGGTTGAGAAGATGTGGTGGAATCCCCACTCACAGAATTATGAGAATAACCAAGAACTTCTTGAGAGTACTCGTCAGAAGCAACATCAATGATATCTATTCGGTTGACCGATTCAGAATCATAATTTGCGGAGTATCTCGAAGTTTGGTCAAGATGAGGCTACCACACGCAATGTGATTTCTTGCTCAAATACATCTATGAGAGCACGGCCCGTTCTCAGGAATCCTCGACCAACAATGAGAGGAACCCGATGATCGGCATCAAAATCAACAACCACGAAGTCAGCTGGGAAATGGAACTTTCCTACTTTCACAAATACGTCCTCAGCAATGCCAAGAGGACGGGATATGGATCGATCAGCAAGCTCGAGAGTCATGCATGTAGGAGTGAGTTCCGGAAGAGAGAGTTTCTTCCACACTGAATATGGCATAAGATTTATGCTTGCACCAAGATCTGCTAGAGCAAAGCATTCAACCATTCCTGGGAATACACAAGGTAAGAGAAATTTCCCAGGATCTCCAAGCTTTTCAGGAAGCTTCTTCAGAATAACTGCTGAGCAGTTCTCGTTAAGAGGAGTCTTAGCCATTTCAAACAGCTTTTCCTTATTGCTTAACATGTGCTTGAGAGTTGATGCAAACTTGGGCATCAGCATGATAGCATCCGCAAAGCTTATGTCAAAGTGTAATTCTTGGAAAATTTGGAAAAATTTATCCATTTGATGACTAGCTTTCTCGCGGAGCTTTTGCTCATTCAAGCGCGATGGGTAAGGAATAGAAGATTTGGATTTCTGTTTCTCAATAGGAGCTACAGGAGGTTCAAAAACAACTCCTTGATTAGACTGGGGTTTCTGGACCACTTGAGGTTGGACTACCGAAGGTAGGACGTGTGCGGTACTTCGTGGGCTTGAATTATGCACTTTGTCCGTAGTTTCCTTGGTAACTTGACTCATTGGCACTGGTGGAGGTGGCATTGGAGTCGTAGGTCCATTATGTTTTGGAGGCTCACTGTCCACTACCTTTGGAAGAGAAGAAGAAGAAGAGGTAGTAGGAACAGCAGGTCCAGGGTATGAAACACCACTTCGGGTTGTGATCGCCTTGGCATCGCCCCTCGGGTTAGCGATCGTGTTGCTCGGTAAAGTACCTGAGCCCGAGGGTCGATCATTTAAAGACTTCTTCAGATCAGCAATCTGACTGACCAACAACCTGTTCATTTCATCTTGGGATTTCATGAACTGCTTCAGTAACTCATCAGATGATGGTCCTGGAGGAGTAATGACGGGAGGAGCTGGAGGAATAATTTGAGGCCGTATGTTTTGATTATGACCAAAATTCCCTTGATTAGGATTCATATTCCCATGAAATTGATTCCCTCGATTGAAATTGTTTTGATTGGGGTTTCCTTGATGATGGAAACCCTGATTGGGTCCAGGATAGAAATTACCTTGGTTTTGATAACCTTGGTTCATTCTTGGTTGGTTCTGATTCCGGTTTTGCATGTTGTGATTTGGATTGAAACCGGGTGGTGCCTGATTAGTGTTAGCACGGTAGTGTGGTTCATTTTGAGGACGGTATTGATTACCTCCTTGCTGTGAACTACCGGCTAAAGCATTGGCCTCAAAAGGACTACCATCGGTGGCAGTACAATTGTAGTAAGCATGAGGACCACCACAAGTGACACAAACTTCAACTTTCTTCACTTCAGCATGTGTTGGTGGCTGAGTGAAGGAGACTTTCTTCTGGTTAGCTAGAACCAAAGCCTGAACAATGTCTGTGAGTTTATCAATCTTAGCATCGGTGCTAGATGTACTCACGGGGGATGAAGAAGAAGAAGGTCCAGCATTAGACTGATATGTCTTAGCTCTGAAAGGACGGACCTGAGATTTGTTCTCAATGATCTGCAAGGCCTCTTTGGTGGTCTTGCTCAGGAAATTACCTCCCGCGGAGGCATTCAAAGAATCTTGATTGGCCTGATTGAGACCATTGTAGAAAGTATCCATTTGCATTAACTCGGTAAAACCGTGATGCGGACACTTGCGAAGCAACTCTTTATAACGATCCCATGCCTCCCCGAATGATTCATCAAATCTCTGAGAAAATTTCATTATCTCATTCTTAAGACTTGTGGTTCGGGATGGAGGATAGAACTCGTTAACGAACTTGGTGACAAGATCTTCCCATGTCTCTATAGAACGAGGGGGTTGTTTCTCAAGCCAATTCCGGGCTTGTCCCTCTAGAGAAAATGGGAACAGAAGAAGCTTGATAGCTTCGGATGGGACATTCTTGTACTTGATGGTAGATGCTATCTTGTTAAACCATCGAATGTGTGCATGAGGATCATCCCGCTCAAAACCATAGAATTGACTTTGGGTTACTAGATTGAGCAACCCGGTTTTGAGCTCGAAAGTGTCAGCCACGATGGCTGGAACAACAATGGCATCTCCGTAACCCTCGATGGGTGCTTGGAGAAGCTCATTCATGGGTTTGTCTTCTGCCATTTCGACAGGAGGTGGTGGTGGTAGACGTTCCTCAGTCACGGCTGAAGGAGCTGAACGTCCTCTACGTCTGCGAGGAATGTTTCCAAGTTCGGAAAGTGGACTTGTAGAACTGGAAGAACGAGTGCGCATGCACTATGTATAAAACCAATTTTCAAAACAAATGAGGCAAAACACAAGTGAACTTAACCAATAATCACAAATGAAATGGCTTCTTTGAAAAAGGTACACCAAATCACAAGTGACACAAAGGCAAGTTTTAAATCTGATGTTCGGGAACTTATTAATGGTCGCACCCCCAGTTAGGTAGTGCACTGCCTTGATTTGCGGTGGTTGATTTTTATGTATATTTTAAGTACCACTGAAAAGACGTAGGTTAGATTCGTGCAGATGGGTTCAAAAACTTTTGGACAATATTTTTGTTATCGTCCCGTTTAACCAAATCGTATCTTTTTAAGAATCACCTTAAAAGAGAATACAAAATAGAAAACGTTCCGATTGTTTTGTTGTTTTATATTTTTTTGGTGTTTTAACACTTTAGGAAAAGTGTTAATGACTTTTTTTGATTTTATATAACTTTACAAAAACTTTTTACAAATGGTGGGTATGTGCAACAATGGATCTGAAAATGGCTAGACACACGCTAAAGCCTCCCCGGCAGCGGCGCCAAAATTTTGATCTGTGCTAAACAGTCAAGTCAAAAAGACTTAAAACAGCTCAGACACAAATACAATTAAGATCAGAGAATACAGGGGATTCCCGGGTCGTTTAGTCCCAAGGAGACTCAATGGTGTGTTAAACAAACTCAGAAGATGGAATGATCACTAAGGATAGTGATCTGTAAAGGTTTTGATTAGAATTATTACACTACTGATTGGTTGGAAAGGAATTGGACACAGAATTGGAAAGCACAACAACCAGATCAAAGAAACGTAAACGTAAGATTTGGAAACTACGTATACGCACAAAATAAAAAGTGAAAACTAAAAAGTAAAAGACCTAAAAATATAAAAATGACATTTTTGGAATCCTAAAAATAAAAGAAAATTATTAGAAAAATAAAATTATTTTTAACACTATTTAATTAATTCTTATTAATTAAAAACTATTTTAACTATTTAATAAATACTCTAAAATAAAAGAAAATACAAAATAAGGCTAGAAAAATAAAATTATGATTCTGAAAAATCTAAAATACTATAAAACTAATTTTAAAACTAAAAATATATTTTTCACACTTTTATTCTAATTATTATTATTTAATAACTATTTAAAATACACTTAAATACTAGAAAATAGAAAATAAACTTGGAAAAATAAAATTTTAACTTTGAAAAATCTAAAATATGATAAAAGTAATTTTAAAACAGAAAAGATATTTTTTAGACTTTTTAATTATTATTACTAATTATTTATTATTTATTAACTATTTATAATTATAATAAATACTAAAAAGAAAGAGAAAAATCTGAAACTTTTTCTAAAAATCCTATAAGATGACAGAAACCTAAGAAAAAGAGAAAAACAAGATTTGCTTATTAATAAGTTGAAAAGAAAAATCAAAAAGCTAAAAAATCTTAAATAAACGCTATCACTATTTTTATATTGATGTTTTTGTGATTTTTATTTTTGGAAACTACTTATATACTAATAATAAGAAACTTTAATAAAGACAAAAAATTTATAAAACACAAATAAGCTAATTTGATGAGCTTATTATCCAACAGTAGGCTTTAATAGCTTATTAGGATGAGATAAGCTCAAACAGGCTCACAAACTAAAACAGAAGCTCAAATAAGATATGAATAAGCTACAGATACTCAAATGAAGCTAATAAGAACAAATAAGCAAACTGAAAAGCTCAAATAAGCAATAAGCACTTAAGCCAAATCATTAATCCAAACAATCCTGAGGACTTTTTCAAAACCAATTTAAGCTAAGTGAATAGGCTCACAAGCTCAAAACAAAGACTGATTTAACAAGTTGACTTGGTTGGCTTTCCAAAAAGATAAATATCACAAGCTAAGGTGCACTGATAAGCTTTTGGTGAGCTTATGAAAGTGGTGGGAAAACTGTGATCAGCATAAGCTGATACAGTTGATGCTGAGTGTTGGGACAGAAAAGAGATTAAAAGCAGCCCTAGCTAATAAGCTAGAAAATGGAAAAGTGAACTTAGGACCTCAAGATAGCTAGGTTGGCTAACCAAAGAACCAAAGATCACTAGATTTTAAGCACTAATAAGCTCTCTATGAGCTTATCAATTTGGACCCAAGTACTGTGCACAGGGCAGTTTATCAAAACAGGTACCCAAAATAAGCAGTTAAATAAGCACCAAAAAAGCTGATAATCAGAGAACTAATATTTTTGTATTTTTCTTTACCAACTAGACTACAAATCCCCAAGAGCTTATAAACTGAAACTCACTAATGAACCCACAGTGAAATTCCAAGTTTTATTAAAAAACGACCCCTTGAAGATTTTGACTTTTTTACAAAAACTAAAAGTTGACCAAAGTGACTTTTGATTTAACTTTAAGCACTTAATATGATGTATTAAGGTAGAATAAGACTAACTAGAGCTTAATTAACAACTTTTGAACACAAAATCAAGATCCAACTTTTTGAAAAATCCAACAGTGAGCACTTATATGTGATTACTTGAAATTTTGACTTTCTGCTATCAAGGACTTTATTTCTTGACTTGTATAAGTTGTTTGAACCAAGTTAAACAGGTTTCCAATAAGTCCAATGACCAAAGTACCTTGAAACACAATAAACCAAACACACCTTTATGTTGACTGATTTGATGTTTTTCAAACCAAATCACAATTAAAACCCATAAGCTTAATTGCAGACCTTGTATAATCACTTATTATGACTAATGAAGCCTAAAACAACAATCAAAACAACCTCAAACTCAGAATTGATGATTATCCCATTTTAACTGTTTAAAACCAAGTTTTTGCAAAATATGAAATGAAAAGAACAAGCTAATGATTTAAAGGCCTAAACACACTAAAATATGACAAGTGAACACAAAGAAACAAAAATATAAGCTACTTAATTACTATAACAGTAAAATGCCAATTTTATCAAAAAGCTTACAAATGCTTCCAAGCTTTAAACTGAGAACCAAGACCAAGTAGAACTTCCTATAGAACCCCCACAGGTTCACTAACCCAAGGCCATCCAAGATAAACCTTGCTCCAGCTTTTCTTGTACCTTTCAAGTGATTTTTGATTTTTGACTATTTTCTTGAGATTTTTGTGATTTTTTCTGTTTTTGAAACTAAACTGAATTTTAGAGTTGCTAAAAGCTTGCTTAAGCTTTCTTGGAGCTTACATGAGTTATTCTAGTCCATACAAACAACAAACAACATCATTTGAAACATTTGAGATTTCTTGAAGAAAAATTGCATAAACTGATGTAAACTGTAAAACATGGAATTTATACTTGAAAAAGGTTTCTAATACAATAATAACTTGAGATACAAAGCTTGTAAACTAAAAAGTACACTAAAAATTCAAGTTAAGCTAAAAACGACATGAAAATTTAAAGACTATATTAGATAACTTTTCTCCATTGCATCTTTCTCCACTTTATAGACTTATCAGCAATCCCACATGACTTCTGAATCTTTCCCACCAAACTTGAGCCCTTGGATCACTCAAATTAATCATAACCGTCCAAGTTGCTTTTTTGGCGCCAATTATTTCAATGAGCAGGTTTTGAGCTTTAATGAATTTGGTTAAGTTAATTAAAGCTTTTGGAGTGTAGAGGGGTTGGAGGGGACATGGTATGGGAGGGGGAGTTGAAAAATGGTGAAAACCATGACTGGTTTTGAGGTTTCTGTGTTGGGAGAGACATAGCTACAGTGTGAGTGGTATTTGGGCGCGAGGGAGTGGTTTTTGACTTTGGTTGACCACAGGTTTAATAATACCAAGGGGGGTCAAAAGGGGTATTGGCTGGGGTCAAAAACAGTTGTGACCTGGGGGGTCAAGGTCCAAGGGTCAAAGGCAGAAATGGGTTTGGGCTAGCAGTTGGGTTGGATTTGGATTTTGGGCCTAGTATATTGGATTGTCCGTTTGGTTTTAGATATTAAACAAGGACCAAAAATGTAATTTCACCAATCTTGAAGGACTGAACTTGAATTTTTTCCAATGCTCTCACAAGGACCAAACTTGACTAACTTTGATAAAACAAGGACCCTTTTTGCATAAAATCTATTTTTAAAGGTCCAAGGACTAAATTTGCAAATTTCTAAAGTTTGAGGACCTTTCATGCCAATTGACCAAAGAATCATTCAAGGATCATTTTAAACAATTTAGAATACTTCAGGGACCTTGAATGATAAATTTCCACATTTTTGAATTTCCAGGGACTAGATTTGACAACTTTTAAAACTTGGGGGACTAAAACTGCCAATTTTGCAAACTTTTTACATTTTTCATCTGATTTTGATATTTTTGCATTTAAAACACATAAAACACTGATTTGTGATAATTTGATCATTTTGATGTGTTTTTGAGTGTTTTCAGATGATTTTGCAGTTTAGATTATGTAAAAATGATGAGTATTTGGACACTCATCATTAACCATTTCATCACTATAGAAGAGGGCCAAGAACCAGTCACACATTGCTTGTAATTCTTATAAATTTGGATAGAAATTGAAAAACAAGTTGCATTTGATTCCTTTTACATGGAAGTATGTGATGAGTATTTAGACACTCATCAATCCCCCACACTGAGATATTGCTAGTCCCTAGCAATGATTTGAGAAAACATAATGGATTTTAATCTCTTTACCAAAAGCCATTACTTCTGGAGTAGCCAAATGTTTCAGTTCAAGTAAGAACCATGGTACACCGATAACCATGTGATTTTGAGCAAACCACCAGCTTTCAACGGATTTGATTTTGTCTTTACCAGAAGCCGTACCCTTCTGGACTAGCCAACTCTTAGATAAATTATCAAGATTATCTTTGGTGAGCTGATTACCAATTATGGATTTTCCACTGCCTTTACCACAAGCCATAAACTTGCGGGCTAGCCAACTCATTATCTTTTGAGGATGATGGGGAGCTGAAGAACCATACAATTTTGGGCAAATTGCAAGCCATATAAACGGATTTGATATATCTTTACCAAGAGCCGTTTGCTCCTGGATTAGCCAGTCCTTTAGTCTTACAGATATGGCGGACTGATAACCAAATGAGTAAGTGTAAAACACTTACTCCAAAAAAATTTTGGCCAAAAACGGGGGAATTGGTATAATTATATGATAAAATTCGTGAGAATTCCCCCCCACACTTAGAAATGAATATTGCCCTCAATATTCAAAGTACCGGCGGTTATGCCGAAACAAAGAACGTAAAAGGGGAATATTACGGCCATTATTTAGAAAGGATTTTTTTTTTTTTTTTTTTTTTTTTTAGATAATATATAGATATATAACATGTGGGGTAACTCCCCCACACTTAGGTGGTACACACGGGTGAAAACCCATGTTTAGCTACTGTTTTTGATTACCGAGTCGCTAGCTTGACTCGACCCCGAATTCATTGGTTCATGGGGAAGCAAAGTGGAAGAAACAATCTCCATCGGACTTTCATTCAAGATGTTTGGACAAACATTTGA
Source organism: Chrysanthemum seticuspe (assembly GCA_019973895.1). NCBI lineage: Eukaryota > Viridiplantae > Streptophyta > Magnoliopsida > Asterales > Asteraceae > Chrysanthemum > Chrysanthemum seticuspe. The sequence goes on from BPTQ01000003.1 coordinate 170,250,652, forward strand.
AGCACGTGAAAGTTCCACACCGATGAGATATAGAGAAACATAGACAGACCCGGCTCACAGATGGTACATGAAAATGCCGGGGTCAAAGATAGTGTCCTCACTCCCAAAGGAGTGAAGAAGAGAGGAAGTCACCGAGTAGGTGAAGAAAAGAAGGAAGATCATGATAACAATCATAACTAGATCTTCTTCCTCGGGATTAAGTGCAATTGCACTTATTTGGATTTTATTGGTTGAGCTCTTAGGGTTGGAAGGCATCTCGGTTGGGAGGGTGGGAAGATTTGTCATAACTATGCAAATTGAGATTCTCTCCCCCCGATCATGATTTTTGCCATCCAAACAATCATACTCCAGCGGAGATATGATATGAGAGAGTTCACCGGAGAACTCCTCATGAAGAGAATTATTCACATGATGTGAATTTGTGAACTCTTGTTCCATTGTGGGCTCATCACTATCCTCAGTCTGAGTATCAACGAGTGGATTCTCATAAATTGAAGTGAATTCAGAGTCGAATTCAAATAGAGGATTGGTGAAAGTAGCTTTGAATGTTTCGGGAACAACGTGATCAACATTCTCAATTGGACTGTTGGAGTAAGAAGTGAGTGAATGATCATTATCAATGAGACTTTCAGTCTCTCCCAGATCGGCTTCGAAATCAAAGAGTGGATTGATGTGAGTGAGTTCACCGGAGAACTCCTCAAGAAGGGGATCAGCATCAGATTGTGGAAATGATGCCTCAACGTACTCGATGTCTCCATAGGAAGCACAATCGTCGCTAAGATCAGAGAAAGTTTCAAAATGATCTTGAGAACACTCAAGAGGGAAAGGGATATCACACAGATGATCAGAAATTCCCTGTGACTCTCTCGGGATTGGGATAAGGTCCTCAACACTAGACGATTCCATTTCTGGAATAGTGCTAAGAAGCTCATCCCCCATGTTTAGAGAGTGAGTGGGAATATCAGGTGTGATAACAACAGACTGAGGGAGATTAGATGGACTAGCATACATATGTTTTATACTTAACATTTGTTCTTCTGCTAGTAATTCCATCATAGTCTTTTCTCCCTGATTCTTCATGGAAGGAGTTTCAACTGATGAACTTGATGAACCGTTATAAAATTGTAGGATATCAAGGATATCTTCATCATCATCGTCATCAGGAATGAAACGGAATCGAGAGCTAGATCTGGCTGATTTTTCTTTTGCAATTGATTCCCTAATAGATTGTTCAAAGGCAATTTGGGATTCTAATTTAGCGGCCCGCTCTTCGGCTAACAACACTTCCATGGATTTTTCATTTGGATTATCATGGGAGTGTTTAGATTCCTTCAAATCTTTCACTAAATCCAAAAGATCAAGGAGAAGATTTTGAGGAAGTGAATCAGGCTGGTACTGTAGAGGTTGGTCATGATATGAAGAGCCGTAATCGTTACAAGGAAATGGGTTCCCTGTTTGACAATCCGAGCTAGAGTGAGGACCTCCACAATACTCACAACAGTAAAACTGATGTGGCTGTGAGTGGTATGTGTTGTAGTCATAATTGTTATCAGGAACCTGCTCATAGACAAGCGTGTTTCCCGATTGACAATCAGAACTGGAGTGTGAACCACCACAATACTCACAAAAGTAAAACTGCTGAGTATCACAGTGTGGTAGCTGATGGAATAAATCAGTCGTGTTATGGTAGGAATAGGGATCTTGGTTATAGACAGACCCGTTTCCTGATTCCACCATGCAACAACTGGGGCAATTGCCACCATTATAAGGACCACCACACCATTGACAACCAAGAGGGTGAGGATAAGACATAGAATCAAAGGTTATCAGAGGGTAAGAAATGAAGAATCAAAAAGGTAAGAGGGTAAAGAAGAATATTTTTGGCGTTTTTGAAAAACATTGCGATAAAAACAAAGAATGAAAATATTTTTGGCGTTTTTAACACTTTAGGAAAAGTGTTAATGAACTTTTTGAGATTTTTGAAAACTTTACAAAAAACTTTTTACAAAAGATGGAATATGTGCAAGAATGGGTCTGAAAAAGGCTAAACACACGCTAAAGCCTCCCCGGCAGCGGCGCCAAAATTTGATCCGCGCTGAACAGTCAAGTCTAAACAGACTTAAAACTGCTCAAACACAAATGCAATGAAGTCCTGGAGAATACAGGGGATTCCCGGGTCGTTATGTCCCAAGGAGACTCAATGGTGTGCAAACACTGATTCAGACGATAGAATGATCACTAATGATAGCGATCAGAAAGGATTAGGATGAATAACTACACTACTGAAAAAGTTTTATAAATTAAAGCGACTTAAATGCAAATTAAGAAAATTAAAAAGATAAAAGATATTAAATAAACGCTATCACTATATTTAAAGTGATGAACGTTTAAAACTAAAAACTTAAAACTTACGTTTAAATAAAAATAACGTAAACGTACAAAAATAAAAAGTGAAACTTATACAATATAAATCCTAAAAATATGAAAAATACATTTTTACAAACCTAATGATAAAAGAAAATTTTAAGAAAAAGAAAATTAATTTTACAACTATTTATGTAATTATTATTAATTAAAAACTAATTATTAAGTATTTAAAATGCACTAAAATAGAAGAAAATACAAAATTAACCTAGAAAAATGAAATTATAACTTAGAAAAATCTAAAATATGATAAAACTAATTTTAAAACAGAAAATATATTTTTTAGACTTTTTATGTATTTATTATTAATTTAAAACTATTTAAAACTAATTAAATTATTTAGAAATACAAATTTAACTAAGAAAAATATGGAAAAATAATTTTTTGGCTTTTTATATTTATCTTAACTTAATAAAAATGAAAAATTATTTTTTAGAACCTTTTCTTAATTATTTGTATTTAAAGCTATTTAAAAATACTTAAAAACTAGTTTAAATTAAGAAAAATAGCAAATAAGCTTAGAAAAATATGAAAATTTCAGGAAAACTATAAAATAATATTAGAAAGCTGGAAAAAATAGAAAAACAGGGGCTTGTGTGGAAGGATTTGAAACTGATGTGGAATGAGCTTAAAAATAAGCACTTCCAATAAGCAAATGAGGTCCAAAAGCTACCAAACCAAAACAGAAGGTCTAATATGCTAAATTAACCAAAATGCAAAACAAATCAACAAGCTTAAACCTCTGGGTTACAAGATGCAATGATTAGATGATAAGAGCTTATGGCAGAAATCAGTGACTGGGGTACCAAGTTTGAGCTAATGCACAAGCTTCAATATAAGCTAAAACTGAAAAATACCAATTGGAACCTCAAGACAACCTGGCTAAGAACATTTAAACCAAAAATAAGACCCAGAGGAGCTCAAGTGAGCCCTGTGCAAGGTCTGCAAAACCTGCACAAACCTGTGCAGGTAACAGTACCCTGCACAGGGAATTTAGCTCCATAATCACAAGCTCTTTTGAGCTTTTAGAAAAAATCACAAAAATACATAAAAATCATAACTATAAACTAGACCAAGGGAAGTTTTAAAAACAACTAGAATCACTGAAATTGGCTTGGAAATGAGCAAATTAAAATTCCTTCTTAGTGGGTTCAAAACAAGGTTTTGCCAAATTGACTTTTGAAGTAAAACTGAAAGTTTGACTTTTGTGAAGTTTGATCCTAATTTATGAGATGATTATGATGTTATATGATGTATTAAGACTACTGCAAGCTAGATTAATGATTCTTGAACTCAAAATAAGATTTTACTAAGTAAAAACCTTAACAGTGAACCTGTTAAGAAAATGATATGGGATTATTGACTTTCAGTGGTTACAAGAACAAAAGTAAGACAGAATGGAGTACAAGACAACTAAACAAACATAGAGCAACAAATATAAACCACTGATCAAGCCTCTAAAACTGTTTAACTTACTAATCCAAACACCACTTGAAAACTACTGATTTGTAATTAAAATGAACTAAACACCAAACCAACTTGTATGAATGATCAACTGAGATTATAAGACCTAAATGAAACTATATAAACAGGTTTTAGCAGTTTAAGACCACAGATACACTAACAACCATAAAATGCAAATTAGCTTGAAAATAAAAAAATGAAACAGACACTCACAAGTTTCCTGCAGTTTGCAGGCTAAGACCAAAACCCAAAACCACTACCTAAGCCATTTCCAACCAAATACCACTGCTGCATCTACCATTATCCATTTCCAAATCCAATAGAGCTCATAGTTGACTTTTGTTGACTAATTCACAAAATGTTTGAAACTTAAACTTAAGCTCACAACAAGCTATGAGGAGCTTGTATAAGCTATAATGAACTTGAAAAGAAGCTATATGAAGCTTGAGTTTATGAGATGGAAACCAAAATTTTCAACAGTTAACTTGGAACTTGAAAATTAAAATAGAACTTGGATTAACACTTGAAAAGGTTCTTAATACACTATAACAACTTACATTAATACAATTTATCTTGAAATTACAACATCTAACTTAAACTAAAACATTTAAAAAAAAAACGACATTAAAGGAAAAACAATAAAACTAGCTACTCCCTAAACTGCTTCTCTCCTCATTTCTTTTATACCAATTTGCTTCTCACTAGACTTCTGAATAGTTCCCACTTGGTTTTGAGCCATTGGATCTTCAAAATTGCCATATGTCGTTTTTGGCGCCAAAATGGACTTTTGCAGTTTTTGGTTGAGTGAAATGGGGAGGGGTGCAATAAATGGTTTTTGTAGTTGTGTTGAGGTGGGGGGACAAGGAAAGTGATATGGAGAGGAGGGGGGTTGAGGTGTGTGGAGTGAGCAGGGGAAGCAGTTGGAGAGGGATGACTTTAGGCGCCAACAAGGGTGTTTGGGTTTGACTGCCATTTGACCAAGGCAGTGTATTAATAAAATGGGGGGGGTCAAAACTCATTATGACAGGGGGCCAAAATGTGTCAAGGGTCCAAAATTGGTTGAAAGGCTTTATTAATACAAGGACTTAATATGTAATTCTGAAAATTTGAGGGACCACTGCTGCCAAATCATCAAAGATGTTCCAAGGACTAATACTGACAAGCTTCAAAAGTACAGGGACCAAATCTGTCATTTTCCAATTTTTCAGGGGCCATTTCTGCCAAATTTGAAACTTGAAGGACTAATTTGTAATTTTCTCAAAACTTTTTACATTTTTCACCAAAGGACTAAATTTGACAACTTTTGATTTTAAAAGGACCTTTGGTGACTTTACTTTTGAAATTATGTGCTCAGGGACTGTTTTTGACAATTTTTGAAACTTGGGGGACTAAAACTGCAATTTTTGCAAATTTGATATGTTTTTCATCTGATTTTGATATTTTTGCATTTAAAACACATAAAACACTGATTTGTGATATTTTGATCATTTTGATGTGTTTCTGAGTGTTTTCAGATGATTTTGCAGTTTATATAGTACAAAAATGATGAGTATTTAGACACTCATCAGTATGCTAAAAGGGATGATAATTGATATTATGCAAGGACCATGACCGAGTCAATGAGCCAAGTCTTAAAAATATGTCTTGATCAATAAAGTGGGTTCATTTATTTGGCATACAAGACTTACTTTAAGATTATAGTAGCATTACTATAAATACTATTACCCACATGAAACGACAGTGTTTCATGTGGGGCTTCAAAATAACTCAGCCCAACATCCATATTAGCATATTCAAAACGTTGTTATGTGTTTGTTTCATTTAATAAAAGAAATATTCACAAAACAACCCTTCAAACTATAGTACGAGTTATGGAAATTATCCTGAACTTTTTACTATTTACGACCTTTTTATATATCTTTATTTATTAATCAAATACTCCCTCCGTCCCATTTTTATTGTTCACTTTGACTTTGACCACTCTTTCTTATTCAACTTTGACCTTAATATATTTATTTGTGTACTTGATGAATTTTATACCAATGAAAATACATTTAAAACCCAATACATTCATATATTTTTCATCAAGTATTATATAACACAAACAAAAAAGTCAATAGTGGACAATAATTTTGAGACGGATAGAATATAACAAATATTTAGTGATTCTCTAATAAAAAGTATACTAAATGAAAAGCCTCTGGATTATGAATAAAACGAGCTAAATATTAATATTCTGTAGACGGACATACGATTTTATATAAAATATTGAAGTTTAATCTAAATTTTTGAAATAAATAAATAAACTTTTAAAACACACCCCTAGTCTACCTAATATTTACAATAAATAAATAAATAAAAAGTTATATTTAAGAATAGATTTAATAAAAAAAATACGACAACCACCTTTTACTTTTAGCTTTTTACGGTGTAAAAAAAATTAAAAAAATAAAAAATAAATAACCTTTATTTATCATGTATCTAATGAATATCTGCCAATTTCTTTATAACAAAATATGTTGTTGAAAAGACATTCTAGCAATACTTTTGATTTACATAAGATTTCATAATAATTTGTTAAAAAAAATAAAAAATAAATAAATAAAAAATTGACATCGCGGGGGTGCTTACCTACTTGTTAAAGTCTATAGATATCCTATTCGTATTTTTGGATTATGCTAATTAAGTTGAGACGTGTTATATGAGGGGACAAATATATCGTTTAGGTTGGACACAATCGTGACTCGGGTCATTCCTTGCCACATCAGCTTTCTCTCTCCGATGAACAGACACGATCAATTTGCCACAGTCGGTGACCAAGTTAATAATAATAATAATAATAATAATAATAATAATAATAATAATAATAATAATAATAATAATAATAATAATAATAATAATAATAATTAATGTGTGTGTAATAATCGGTTGAATTTTAGACCGATTGTTTTTTTTTCAGCCCTCGACCGATATTTGACCAAAACCCCAAAGTGGGGGTGACCGACTTCAAATTCGGTCGAGCTAAGCTCAAGACCGACTTTTTCCTTCCCACTGCTACCAGCCTTACAATGGGTTAAGGCTGAATGTAGGAGAAAATTTGGTAAGCCAAAAGTCTTGGTGGAAAAAATCATAATAGTGATGGAAACTTCTATGTTTTTTGCCAGAGAATTTGGGGCAAGTTGAGTTTGTGAAAGCTTGTTGAATGTTAATCACATAAAACTTCAGGTCCCATCGTTAAGCCCCGCGGTACCTAAAAGATTTACTGTCATAAACACATAGAGGTTGAACATTTGTGCACTCATTTATATCAAGTGATAAGAGTTCAAAAAACACAAGTGATAACTAAGTTGGGTAGTTCTTAAACCACTTATGTTGGAATTTTGAGATGAATATCGTTTTCGTTTTCTCTTTTGTTCTCTCTTATCTACCTCTCATTCATTCATCCATACCCACCTGCCCAGAAAATTTCATTTGGCCAAATATGGTTCCATTCAAGTACCCTTATTACAATGGCACTGTCACACAATGCGGGTTGATCAAAGTCACTTGTAGTTCGAATGATACAAAAATGCAACTTGGATGATAGTAATATAAGATATCCAAGGTTGATTATGATTCTTCTGTCATCATTCATAACAATACATTTGAAAAACTTGTGAACAATTCAAGCTGTGAGGCGCTTATGAATAATTTCACTACTCCAAGCCCTCTTCTGTATTCCATTTTAATAGCCTCATTCATCACTCTTTGCAAATGCACAAATAGTCACAGTTATTCTCAGCAATATTTGGATGCTTATTTTGACAAGCAAATGAGCTATAGGAGATACAAATGCGATGATCACAGTTTCTATTATAAGTATCTGATTAATAATGTAAAAGTTACAAGCGATCTACCATATACATGTCAAGTAATACATATGCCGTTATCTTACTCACAAGTTTCTAATGTAACCGACATATTTTCGCTTCTCTCTTCTAGATTCACTATTTCATTAACGTTGTCACCTTCTTGTGATGCGTGTAAGAAAAAAAGGCGGCAAGTGTTATGCTGAAAAAGGATATTTTCAAAGTTCAGATGCTAAAAACGGTATTTACAGCTTTTTTCCTTCCTTTTCTCATTGATCTTGGTACACCAGAACTCATATTCTAAAACAAATTTCCGGATTTATCTTCGTGTCCTTTGCTCTATAACTTATCTTTTGTTGTTTAGTTACTGCAGGAAAACCAACAAGAAAACTAATATTGATCGTAGGTGATACACCTATTCGATCCCACACACTACACACACATACACACACACATATAAAAGCACACCTCTACACAGGGTTAGAAACTATTATTCATAAGTTAATTGAGTAAATCGTATGCAACGATTACTCACTATCAACCAATTGTTACTATTAGCATTGGTATTTGGCAATTAACTACTCTAAAAAGTAAATATTTTTCACCAAACCATTTAATTGCTCTATATAAGAATTCAAATTTCTCGTGTTTGTGGTAATACCTTTTAAGACCATATATGCTTAGTTAGTATATTAGTGATTGATCTTCTGAGGCCTATATCCAATGTAGCATGAATTTGGATATGAATATTATTGATTGTGATTGATTCGCTTTACACAATACATCAACATATATAAATACAATAACTGAATATTCTAGAGAGTGGGCTAGAGCCCATTACAAATTGATCGGGCTAATACGCCCCCGTAGTCGGAGCGGGAGGACACTGGACGCTGATACTGGAACGAAACTCCTCGAACAGAGCCGATGGTAAACCCTTTGTGAAAATATCTGTATACTGATAGCGAGACGGTACATGATGAACCCAAACCTGACCAGTAGCAACCAAGTCTCTGACAAAATGAATATCTATCTCGATGTGTTTCGTACGCTGATGATGAACTGGATTACAGGATAGGTAGACAACACTAACATTGTCACATTATACAAGTGTAGCAAAAGACAATGGAGTATGAAGCTCTCTTAGTAAATTCTGCAACCAACATGTCTCAGCAACAACATTTGCAACACTACGGTACTTAGCCTCTACACTGGAATGAGAAAGCGTCGGTTGAAGCTTAGAGGACCAAGAGAGGAGATTGTTGCCGAGAAATACACAATAACCTGAAGTGGACCGCCATGTAGTGGGACAACCTGCCCAATCCACATCAGAATAAGCAATAAACTCTGTAGTAGATGAAGAATACAATTGCAGGCCATGATCCAGTGTACCCTGAACATATCACAATATCCTCTAAGCAAAGAAATGTGGCTCCCTAAGATCATGCATGAAGAGACAAACCTGCTGAAAAATATACGATATATCCGGTCTAGTGAATGTAAGGTACTGTAGAGAGTCAGCAAGGCTCTTATATAAAGTTGGATCAGAGACCGGATCACCCTCAGCCCCAGTTTAGACTCAGTATCAACGGGAGTCCGACAAGGGTTACAAGTAAGCATATGTGCTCTCTCCAAAACCTCAATAGCATATTTCTTCTGAGATAAAAACAACCCAGAAGAATCCGGTGTAACTGAAATGCCTAAAAAATAATTAAGTGGCCCTAAGCCTGTCATGGTAAATTCCCGATGCAAGGAATGTATAATCTGCTGTAACAGTTTCTTTAAGGAAGCAGTGAGAACGATATCATCAACGTTTTAGAAACAGATATGCAGTATTCGTCCCATGTCTGTATATAAATAAGGATGAATCACATCGACTATGACAAAGCCCAACCCAAGTGACATAAGATGCAAACCGCTGAAACCATGCTCTAGGGGCCTGCTTGAGCCCATAAAGATATTGTTGCAGTAAACACACATAACAGGATGCTCAGGATACCGAAACCCCGGAGGCTGATGCATATAAAATGTCTCAGATAAATCCCCATGCAAAAATGCATTCTTGACATCAAGCTGATGAATCGGCTAATGTCGAGAAGCAGCTAAACTCAGGACGGTCTAGATAGTACCCGGTTTTACTATCAAAATAAAGGTCTCATCAACATCAATCCCCTCTAATTGATTGCTGCTATTCGTCACAAGGAAAGCCTTGTAGCGACTAAGTGTACCATGAGCTAAATACGTTGAAAAAGCCACATGCAACGTATAATGTTGGTGTCCTTGGGTCGGGTATAAGAGTCCAAGTTTTGTTCTTAATAAGTGTAGTGAATTTATCACTCATAGAAATTTGCCAATTTTGATCATTAAACGCATCACGATATGATTTTGGTAAAGGAGACACCGACGAGACATGCATGTTGATACGCTGAGTGGGACTGTTAGTCCTGACACGATATCGTGTGACCATGGAATGAGTTGAGAGAGGGTTTGGGTTATGAGGTGGATCAGGAATAATAAGTGGGTGTTGGTTGTGGGTAGGTGTTACATTAGGTGTATGTTGTGGAGTGGGTGGTGAGGGAGGCGTATCGTGGGCTGGCTCAGGTTGTAGTGTATTGTTGGGAGTAGGTGTAAGAGGATCGTTTGTCGGTGGAGTCACAGTGGGTTGTATATTGGGGTTTGATGGGATAAATGGGGGATTTATGTCAGGTGAGTCATCTAGGAAAGTGTATGTAGGTGCTAATGTAGGTTTAGAGGTACCATATGGGAAGACTGTCTCATCAAAGGTTACGTGGCGAGAGATAATGATTTTTTTGGTGTTTAATTCAAGGCAGCGATATCCAAGGTGGTTTGATGCTTGGCCCAAGTAAATGGAAGGTGTAGCACAAGGTTCAAGTTTGTGATTTGGAAATAAGTGTGGGTAACATAAACAGCCAAAAGTGCGTAAGAGGTTGTACTTTGGGTTTTGGCCAAACAGTCGGGTATACGGGAGTTCGTTGTTAATGGCGGTTGCGAGTAAGATATTGAGTAAGTTGACGGCCATATTGAGGGCTTCAACCCAAAACGTTGGTGGGAGTTTGGCTTGAAAAATTAAGGTTCGAATGAGGTTATTGATGGTGCGAACCATTCGTTCAGACTTGTCGTTTTGTTGTGATGTTTTTGGGCAAGAAAAACGAAATTGTATGCCATTTTCGGCAAAAAGTTTATGTAAGGTTCGGTTGTCAAATTCTCCTCCATGATCACATTGAAAACATCTGATTTCACACTTAAACTGAGTGTGAACATATTTACGAAACAATGAAAATTTTGAAAAAACATCAAATTTGTTAATTAAAGGATAAACCCAAACAAAATGCATATAATGATCCAAGAACAGTACATGATACTTAAAACCCGAAAGACTAGGAATAAGTGAAGTCCATACATTAGAGTGAATAATATCAAAACATGCATTAACGATAGTATCAGAACTAGCAAATGGAAGTCTAACGTGTTTGCCAAGCTAGCAAGCATGACAAAGCACGGGAGGCTTTTCTTTATTACACGAAATAAAGTTTTTGGGAACAAGGCGACGTAGCACTTTGCTTCCTAGATGTCCAAGGCGCTGATGCCACGTATGCTGACTAACAAGAAGAGCCTGAGGAATAGGGGACGGGACCCTGACGAGATAGAGGTCGCCCAAGCTATCACATAGGAGAAGCACCCGACGCGTCATGAAATCCTTAATATAAAAACCAAAAGGATCAAATTAAACAGTACAATTATTATCGCGTACAAATTGATGAACATAAATTAAATTTTTAACAATGTGTGGGGTAATAAGTGCATTATTAAGGTGAAAGGGTAAAAAAGGAGTTGGCAAAATGTTATGACCCGTATTGGTGACAGGAATAGAGTACCCGTCACCAACCTATATGGACGGATACATATACGTATTAAAAGCAGTACGAGGAAGAATTGCATTGTGCAAAGGTTGGATTCATGTATCCGAAGAAATACAAGTCATCTGGGTCTAGTTCATTCAACCCAGAGACTAGGATGCTAGTATTAACCTGAATGATGATGTTCGAGAAAACGAGGAAGATGAGGTACAAGAAGTTCGATGATCAACAAGCAGGGACACAACAAAAACTTTGAAGAAGAAAAGTGTGCGGTTGTCGGCAACTATGAATGACGAGTCATTAACTAAGATGATGATATCGAAGTTGGTATAGTAGACTGAATGTGCAATGGAATTGAAGGTGAAAGAATAAGCTGAATTGATGGCGATCAAAAAGAAGGAGGTGGAAGTGTAGGAATATAAAGCAAGGCAAAAGACTTAATGTTCTATATGCACCCATATGAACACTTGAATGGGGAAGCACGTAGAGCCATGGACGAGGTTAGGGCGGGGCTCAAAGCGAAGTTGGGTTTCAACTTTTAGCTTTAATTTCGAAGTTTATGTAATGTTTTACTTTCTTATGTTTGCGTTTTAATATTCGTAGTTTATATATAGTTCTAATATTCAGTTTATGTACTATTTTTAATATTTGAGTTTATGTATTGTTTTAATTTTGTACGTGGGTTTTTATTTTCTTTTATTTATGTTTTAATATATGTAAGTATTAAAAAATTGGGAGTTAATGCCTTTCTAAAAAAAATGAGAGTTAAGGTGACATTGTCCACAAAAAAGTGAGTGGGAGTGAAGGGAAGTGAGAGGATAAAGAAAGTTGAGGTGACGCTGAGGTGTAAGACTATCCGTTGTGGAAAACTAGAGGGGGGGTTGAATAGTTTTACCAATTAAAACTTGTTTTAAACTATTTAGATCGACTTATGTCAATCTATTTGGATGTGTGTTGGATGTTGATAAACAAACATATAGAAATATAAATATGTAATGAAAAGATAAAGAGTAAGAAGCACAAACCACAACGCGAGTATTTATAATGGTTCGGCTACAAGGACACCTTCCTTGCCCTACTCCACTCCCCGAGTCACCTACTCGAGAGTTCATAATAACTACACAACACCGACTCCTTATGGTGGAGAAACCTTCACAACGTCGCCTACACTTTATCCGGTACAAGGCTAGATACCGGGTCCTTTTCACAAAGGAGAACCAATCCTATCACAACGTTGTCTACCCTTTATTCGGTACTAGGCTAGATACCAAGTTCTATTACAATGGAGGAACTACTACCCAACACTACACCAATCACATAACCCCAAAGGAGATCTACTCCTTATAACAACATCAACAAGGATATCAATATCCTTTGACCCAATACTAATCTATCTTGTACATCGAATCACACCATATCGAATTTACACCTTAGGCACCTTTTACTAATTCCTTTGACTCGATCTTCAAGACACCCTTCACTAATGTCTTGTGTCCTGACTTCTAGGCACCCTTCACTAATGCCTTTAGTCTTGACTTCTAAGCACCCTCCACAAGTGCTTACGATACGGACAATAGATACCCTTCACTAATATCTTCGTCTAGACACTTGAGACACCTTTCACAAATGTCTTCAACACTACCACTTCTTAGGAGAAAGAAAAAAATCATCAACAAGAGGACTTCAGTAGTCTTGATGATGAGTTTGCATGGCAACTCATGGACTTGAGCTTGCTTGACTTCAAAGGTGGTGATCTCGCCTTTAAGAGGAACCTAGAGGATCACACAAAAGCAAAACCACATAGATCACTTGGATCTGGGGTTAGTGAGTTTTTAACTCAAAGGGAAATTGTGAGAGAAAGGGGTAAGAAACAATGAAGAAGTGGCTCACTATTTATAGTGGAAAAACTACTACTGTTCCACGGATCCCACGGATCCCTCCCTCAAGGGATCCGTCTAGTGTAAAACTAGGGATCCGTGGGACGCTCCTCTTTGCCCATGGGTATTTTGGTTGTGGGTCATGGGTTATGGGTTGATCCATGGGTATTTCTTTAGATACAATGTATCTAATGAGTGCAATGTACCTAGTCAAATGGGTATGGGTCAATACCATGGGTTGTAGTTTTTACCTATTTATAATACATACTAGTTATGTATATATTTGCCCAATATGTAAACACTAGTTGTTGTACATATGTATTACTTAAATCATAAAATCACTTATACTTGTTTTTGTGTTTTATGTGAAAACGTAAGTGTGTTAGAAAACTATTGGCTCAAAACATTTACATATTTTATTTGTTTCGTTAAAATAATTTTACGTTTGTTATCGACAAAATATTAGAAGATCGTAAAATATAAATAAACGTTTTTATGGTTTATTTGTATTAACAATCTCCCCCTTTTTGTCGATGACAAAACATAAAATTATTTTAAGGAAAAACTAAAATTCGTAAAAGTTTGAATTTGTAGTTTTTACTTTCTTCTCCCCCTTTTTGTCGAAACAAAAAAAGCTTCGAAGGTAAACTAACACATTGTTTTAAGAAAAAAAATGTGAGAAAAATAAATAATAGAGAGCAAATAACGGGAAAAGATCTCGTCTTAACTCCCCCTTGACGAGTCCATCCCTATGTGAGGGCGTCAAGAAAATTAATACTAAGCTAATTCATTTGCAACTAAGTTTGCAAAAGATTTCGTCTATGTGACGAATATGCTCCCCCTTGATGATTGCAACTTTGCAAAGGGATGTCATGAAATGTAATCCTAATATTGCAAGTGATTTTGCAATGTCTTGCTTTGACACAAGGCACCCCTAGCTTTATGGTGTCAAAGTCTTCATGCGTAAGTTGAATAACTACAAAACAAAAGTTAGAAAGCATGTATAATGAATAATTTCCTGCAAATATGATTCAAGTTAGTAGAAAAATAGTTTTCTGTTGTACGAATCCCACGGTTCCCTCCTTGGGGGGATCCGTCTAGGCAAATATCAGGGATCCGTCTGGCTGATAACTAAATTCAGGAATGGTGATATAACATATAATGTTAACATCAAAGTGACATATGTATTATACAACATAATCATATACTCAGAAAAATAGCAAGTATCATGTAATTTCATTTAATAAAAATAGAGATATGATATACATGACTCTAAAAACTAAGAAAATGAACGATACATGACTTGGAATTACTAAACTTATCTAAGTAACGCTTGATACTAGGACATCACTAAAATCCTCTAGCTCAAGTTTGTTTAGGTTTAATCTCGTCGAAACGTTCGAGGAAGTGATAGAACATGAAACGTTGATCTTCCCATACTTCATGTATCAAACTTTCAACATGTTGACAATGATAACAATCTTTGTCATGGCTAGGTAGTGGTGGTGGAAGAAAAGAAATTGCTTGATGCGAAGGATCAAGTGAAGCGGGTTGAGGAGCCTTAAACAATGGAGGGATTGGTGGAGGCGCATTTGAAGATGGCTCGACCAAGAATGATGGTGGTGGTAGAAAAGTGTTAACTTCCATATCGTCGGGTGGTTGACTTTGATAATTTCTCATAATCCAAATGGGATTAATTGATGGTGATGACGAAAAGGAAGCCGAAGCTAGTGTTGACTCAATACCTTGATTTTGTACCATTATTCCTCCTAATGAGGAGAATGTTGCCGGTGGAGGAGGATGAGACGGCCTAGGAGGCAAATCCTCTAAATTGTAGAGGTGTGGTGATGATAGGGGAGTTGTGAATGAGATAGCTCTAGGAACCAATGGTGATGGTTTAGTGGAGATGGGATTGTTTG
Organism: Chrysanthemum seticuspe; assembly: GCA_019973895.1. Lineage (NCBI taxonomy): Eukaryota > Viridiplantae > Streptophyta > Magnoliopsida > Asterales > Asteraceae > Chrysanthemum > Chrysanthemum seticuspe. The sequence continues at coordinate 170,266,062 of BPTQ01000003.1, forward strand.
GCTTAGGAGGTACGGTGGTGCTTGGCATAGGTAGTTTTATAGGAACTATCCTTTTAGGGAATGATTTGATTTGTTGATTTGGTGGAGGGGAAATCCTTGCATTTGTGGACTTGACCGGAGATGATTCGGTTGAAGAGATTTCATGTACAACACGAGCAATTTTCTTGGGTGGTTCTTTGGTGGATGAGTTACTACTTGGAGCTTTCCTCATGATGAGAAGATTTTAAGAGGTTTGAAAAGATTTCTAAGTGCTGAAAATAGGATGAGGATGATGACTTTAGGAGTCCTAACAATGTGGTTTATAAAGCAAGAGTGACTTTAGGAGTCCTAACAATGTGGTTTATAAAGCAAGAGATTTGGCAAGTGCATTCAAGATTTAAGCCACTAAGATTCATTGGAATGTGATGATTAACATGCACAAGAGTCAACTTCAGAGTTGTACTGATATAGGAACTCATTTAAGATGAGATGGAGTGTTTAAGTTAGCAAGGTGAGCTTGAAGTGATTGTTTTAGCTAGAGTTGACATAAATCTGTCATACGGATCCCACGGTTCCCTCCAATGAGGGATCCGCCTAGGCTAATCCTAGGGATCCGTCTCTCAGCAGCTAAGAAAAGATAGCAAATGATGTTTGTAAGGTCTAATGCCTATTTCTTCTTGACTTTTTCAGTTCATCTAAGTGTATTAAATGAAGAGGTGCTTAAATACTTAAGGGTAATGAGTGATGTAGCTAATGATTGCCTTTTATGGAAGAAATTGGAACTTTCATGAGTACCAATGAATGAACAAAGATGACACTAAAGATTATGAGAGTGTCACATGGGGTTAAATGATCCTAGAGATCAGATAATGACTTAGGATAATGTTTTGGAGAATATCATAAAGGCTTTAAGATGAAAAAACTAGAATTTGATCAATTTCGATCAATCTTGAGGTAAGGATGATTATGATCAATTTTGCCATAATTGGAAGATTTCCAAAGTTAGATGTAAGGGATCATATGAGTAATGATGAGTGAGCTTGAGAGCGGAAGAGTAAGAGTTTAAGTAAAACGATATATCTACAAGCTTCTTGAGTGTGATCTAAGTGAGTTATGTGTGAGTATGATTTTACTCAAATTTGAAAAAGGACTCAATTTGTCTTAAGGCACTATGTTTAGCTTAGTGTGAAGTGATCTAAGGTATGTTTTGAAATACAATTATTGCAATTGCATTTTCTGTTCGCCGGATCCCACGGTTCCCTAAGAGTAGGGATCCGTCTAACACAAACTTTGGGATTCGTCTATCTGCTAAGCAGAACCTTTACTAAAGGTATGTTGTGATTTTGACAATGCATTATATTTAAAGGTTAGTTTAAGAGGTTCTAACACTAAGATATCAAATGTAAGAAGTTTTATTTCATGAAAGAAATGAGTTACATTGATAAAACATGGATACTAAGGTTTGATCCTATTTTGAAAGATAGCTAAATTCCTTGAGCATTTTCGCTAGAGGGGTCATCAAATGGTTGATGAGTGTTTGTTGATTCAGGAATGAAGAAAGTCTTCATGAGAGATGCGTTTAGAGGTTCCATCATCTTGTTCACAAGTACGTACAACGGACTTTGAGATTGAGGATGAAAGTACATGATGTTATAATAAAGGCGTGTCAAGAACATTCCATAAGGGATGAGTTTATTCTTGGAGCCTTGAAGATTTACAATTCGCCTTGCGAAGAAGTAGGCGAGATTGTTTGGTTGTTGTGTTAGCAAACAATACATTACGTGAGCACAACAAGCGGGAAGAATTTCTCGATTTCCCCTAAGGCTCCAAACATTTTCACGTAGGATGAGTGCAAGAGGCTTGTACTCTTCTCGGATGTCCCGTGTAAAGATAATGTTTGGATCGGAGTAATATGGTCGAGGTTCACATATTATGCGAGTCAAATCTTCCGGGGAGGGTATGTGTGAACAATATGGACTATTTTCTTCATGAAAGTTAAAGAGAGAATCAAGAGACCAATCTTCAGTGAAGGCACATTGTCCATGATTTGGAATTCGGAGTATGTGAGCAAATTGCCCAAGGGTTAAAACAAACTTTTGGTTTTTGATCCAAAACCAAAGAGATAGAGAGCTATCCTCGTTACGAACGAGCTCAACTTGACGAAAGAATTCCAATATAAACCTTGGACATATTTTCTCGTTGATTTCGAGAAGAAATTCTAGTCCAATGGCTCGGAAGGAAGTATTGATACCTTCTTCGAATTGTAGAGGGGTGTCGACAATACGTCATTTATGGAAGTGACGGGTTTCGAGATTATTGAACCCATGGACATGATTGCCAGGCATGTTGGGCTCAAGGGAGATGTTAGGAGTGTAGACGCTAGTGAGTGAAAAATCAAACTCATATTCATGCGACATAGCGAAACCTATAGGAAAGAGGATTTATTAGGAAGTGACGTATTACGGGTAAAACAATGATTACCTAACGTTTTTACTCGATTTTTATTAACAATGATAATTAACTCACTTAATGTTTGACATTCTAGTGGAATATTACTTTTAGAAAGAAGGTGGTTTTTATTTTGCATGAAAAACCTGTTATCCAGGAGGACGGTTCCCTTTCATAAGGGATCCGGCTGGTATATCTTCCGGGATCCGTGGATCTGTAGTAACAGAAGCAGATTTCTTGATAAAAACATAGGTTTTTTAGATCTTATAGTTTTATACCAAGATATGTGTTTTAGCCTACATTTTCTTTTAGTATGCATACATGGCTTCTAATGTATCACGAGAGAATGAAATAAATTAAAAGAAATGGCAAACACATTATGATAATAATAACCTAGATAAACTAGACTATTAGTAATATTTCATTTCAATGCTAAGAATGATACAAAGGATTGGGTATATAACCCCAATGTAGATTAACAAAACAAAGTAAATGTCTCCGTATGAGAACTTCGTCATAGGGAATACAAGAGCGATGAGTGTTAAGGCAATGAGCACGAGAGCGATGTAAGCCATGTTGATGACGAACCTTCTTGGTTTTGGTTTGAGATGAGATGAGATGAAGAGGAAGATGAAGTTTTGAATGAGAGTTAATTCTTGAAAGTGGAAGATTTGAAAAAGTGGGGATTTGATAGAGTGGACGACAGATGGTTTATTTATGGGGAAGGAGGAATTTTTGAGATTTGTGTTTTGTTTTATTATTAGAAAGATATGATTTTTGGATTAAGTGAAATAAAACACAAGTTTTATATACCATGACTTTAGACGAAAAAGTAACACTACGTATGTGAGAAAAAGTTTCCTAATGAAGCTACATGTAATACATTTATATGCACAAAAGATAATCATATAAATACCTATGTAGGCATACTTATTTATCAAGCTAATGTCGTTTAGAGATAAGTAGAAAGTCATACCTTTAATGCACTTAGGAATGTATTTACAAATGACACAACAAATGTCAGAAGACAATTCCGGCTTCTTTGTGCTTAAGATACCTTCTTAGGGAAGGTATTCTTGTAACCAAGTGATTCCTATGACTTGGTAGGTATGAGCTTAAACTAAGCAACATGACAAAGAAGATTAGTGCAATTAAATGAATAATAAATAATAAGAAAAATGTTGTCATCTAATCAACATCCAAACAAAGAGTTTTAAAAGACATGGTGTTTGTTTTTATGAAAAACCTTCTTTGTAGTTTTCAATTTAACCATGGATCGTATCAAGTTTTTAAAGTACAATATACTTTAATAAACTTGGTAACGAAGCTCTGATGCCAATTGTGGAAAACTAGAAGGGGGGGGGGTTGAATAGTTTTACCAATTAAAACTTGTTTTAAACTATTTAGATCGACTTATGTCAATCTATTTGGATGTGTGTTGGATGTTGATAAACAAACATATAGAAATATAAATATGTAATGAAAAGATAAAGAGTAAGAAGCACAAAACCACAACGCGAGTATTTATAGTGGTTCGGCTACAAGGACGCCTTCCTTGCCCTACTCCACTCCCCGAGTCACCTACTCGAGAGTTCGTAATCACTACACAACACCGACTCCTTATGGTGGAGAAACCTTCACAACGTCGCCTATACTTTATCCGGTACAAGGCTAGATACCGGGTCCTTTTCACCAAGGAGAACCAATCCTATCACAACGTTGCCTACCCTTTATCCGGTACTAGGCTAGATACCGAGTTCAATTACAATGGAGGAACTACTACCCAACACTACACCAATCACCTAACCCCAAAGGAGATCTACTCCTTATAACAACATCAACAAGGATATCAATATCCTTTGACCCAATACTAATCTATCTTGTACATCGAATCACACCATATCGAATGTACACCTTAGGCACCTTTTACTAATGCCTTTGACTCGATCTTCAAGACACCCTTCGCTAATGTCTTGTGTCTTGACTTCTAGGCACCCTTCACTAATACCTTTAGTATTGACTTCTAAGCACCCTCCACAAGTGCTTACGATACGGACGATAGATACCCTTCACTAATATCTTCGTCTTGACACTTGAGACACCTTTCACAAATGTCTTCAACACTATACTTCTTAGGAGAAAGAAAACAATCATCAACAAGAGGACTTCAGTAGTCTTGATGATGAGTTTCCATAGCAACTCATGGACTTGAGCTTGCTTGACTTCAAAGGTGGTGATCTCGCCTTTAAGAGGAACCTAGAGGATCACACAAAAACAAAACTACATACATAGATCACTTGGATCTGGGGTTAGTGAGTTTTTAACTCAAAGGGAAATTGTGAGAGAAAGGGGTAAGAAACAATGAAGAAATGGCTCACTATTTATAGAGGAAAAACTACTACTGTTCCACGGATCCCTCCCTCAAGAGATCCGTCTAGTGTAAAACTAGGGATCCGTGGGACGCTCCTCTTTGCCCATGGGTATTTTGGTTGTGGGTCATGGGTTATGGGTCGATCCATGGGTATTTTTTTAGATACAATGTATCTAATGAGTGCAATGTACCTAGTCAAATGGGTATGGGTCAATACCATGGGTTGTAGTTTTTACCCATTTATAATACATACTAGTTATGTATATATTTGCCCAATATGTAAACACTAGTTGTTGTACATATGTATTATTTAAATCATAAAATCACTTATACTTATTTTAGTGTTTTATGTGAAAACGTAAGTGTGTTAGAAAATTATTGGCTCAAAACATTTACGTATTTTATTTGTTTCGTTAAAATGATTTTACGTTTGTTATCGACAAAACATTAGAAGATCGTAAAATATAAATAAACGTTTTTATGGTTTATTTGTATTAACAATCTGTATCAATGGTGAGTGAGCAAAAGTGAGTGTGTAACTCACCCGTGAGCCCCACTACACCCATGCAAACTCACGGGCCACAAATGCAAAAAACAACTCACAAAGGTAAGTCAACGAATTTTCGATTTATGTAAAAATGTTGGGCCTCAAGTGTAAGTTAATATTATTATTTATTTTGTTTGCGAGTGTGTATGAGTTATTTAGTGGAGTATAGGGTATTTAATTGATCGATGACGGTGGTGTGATTAATAAGAGTGAATGGTGAGTGAGAGCGTGAGCAAAAAGTTGGAGAGAGAAAGTTAATATTACGCTAAGAGCCTAAGGTATGATGACCTTAGGTTAAAGTTTAACATTTGTCACGTCAGCGCCTTATCAGCTTTAACATTTCACCTTAACTCAACAAAAAAACACCCCTTGTTATAACATTCCCAAGTTAAACCTTAATTAAATATTTTCTAATTCAACCCCAAAACTAAACAAACACTTCATTTATTAAAAAAAATATCATTAATTCGAAAACATATTACAATACAAAATTAAAAAAAAAAGTTACAACGAAAAAAAATACGAAATAAAAAACACACTGCAAATTAAACTACAACATAAAGGAAATGACGAAAATACAATCTAGTGACGAGGTTGCAAGTTATATTTTTTGATGATTCGGTCTTTTTCTTCATTGATCCAAGCCACGACATTTGGATCTTTGCCATAAGTGTCAATCATCAAATGTTTCCATCTCTTCCAACCTTGTTATCGTTTCATCTTTTACTTGGGCTGCCCGATACGTCGCTTGGGCGGTTTCACGTTTGATACGATACTCGTTTGTCATAGTTTCGGTGAATTGGCTTGACGAGCTCGTTCCTCCGGTGCTCGCTCCCCCAGTACTTGTCGTGCTCTCGGATATTGCTTTCTTGGAAGCACGTTTTTTTCCCATGTGGCGTGGTTGTTCATCATGACCAAACAAAGCCTCGTTTGTTTGGCTTGGGATATCGCCGGTTAAATCAACCGGATCCGGCGAGTCCCATTTCTTATGCTTACGCAAAACCTCCCAAGCCTTCTCGAGAGCAAATGACGCGGATTTGTGCTCGTCACAATACATTTGTTTCGCCCGTTTGAGGACATCAATCTCACTTTCCCCACTTCTCTGTTCCCGTTGCGCACATTTGAAATACGCGTTGAACTTTGTGCAATCACGGTTCAACGTTTTCCACTTGCTTGTTATCATATCCTTGGTGCGTCATTGAAAATTGAGTCTATTGAACTCATTTATGACCCGATGCCAAAACGTATCACGATCTTGTGCACGCCCGACAATCGGGTCCTCCGTGACAGCTACATAACACGTGGCAAGTAATTCTTCCTCTTTTGGTTACCAACGTCCAGAGGCGCAGTTGAGATTTTCGTCATCCTCATCGATTGGTTCGGGGTCTTTGTATTCTTTGGACTTTCGTTTAACACGACTTTTGGGCTTTGGAGGAGACGTGGGTGTTTCGGGAATATCATGTGTTTCAGTTTGTGAATATTGTGAGTGTTGTGAGAATTGTAGATTTTGAAAATTGGTGTTTAGTGTTTTGATGCGCGTATAACGCGTTCGGGGTCAAAGGAAACTTCCTTTTCTTCGAGCAAGTTTTTCAACACCCTAGGCAGTGAACCTAATCGTTGTAGTGTAGTATTGGGTAAGCCTAAGGTATTGATATCGTTCTCTAGGGGAATAGGAATGCTAGTGAGAGATGTACTACGCTAAGGTTTGAGGTTGAGGAAGATTATTTTTTATCTTTTTATATTTTTTTTAAAGCTAAGGGTAAAATCTCGGGGTTTGGATTTGGGGGTTTGGTACTTCTATCGATTACTCTACTTATCTATATATCTAAACTAAGGGGTAGTCTATGTATATTGATGTGTGCTCGTATGATGATTAAAAATGTGTCTACCTAGATACTATTGCTCCCTAGTTATCTTTTATTGGTGGTTGAATTGTCACGTCCTTATTCTTAACGCGTTGTGTTTTCTAAGGTAGTAGAGTATGCTTTTATCCCTAACTTTTTGAGACTACCTTAAGGTTATTGCCTACAAAATCTTTAGGATTCATAAACTAACTCTAAGGTTATCTTTGGAAGTTTAGTCCACAATTACGCTAGGTGGTCATAAACTAAGGTTCACAAAGATCACTTAAGCATTAAAAACACAACGATGGCATATTGCACTCCTAAGCTAATTACAATTAAGATAAGAGACAATCAATCAATAATTAATAACTAGGTTTCATAGATCTAAGCAAACACACTAGAAATTTAGTCGGACATGTTAAACATGCAAGCATACACACATACAATCAAAGACATAATGAAATTAATGAAGTAAACTACTTATCTTGATGTAAAATAGGGTATGATAACCCTAAGATACTGTCCAAACTGGACCAAAATCGTTTTACGTTTTTACTCCACAAGTCTACCTCTCAAAATTCTGAAAATTCGATTTCTATATATAATTTTACAACTGCGACAGCGTCACCTTATAGTTGGGACGCCGTCAGATCGCCGTCATTAGGGTTTCGTCTTGGCCAAGTCATCATTGGGACGGCGTCACGTTGTGGTTGCGGCGCCGTCAGTCTTCAGCAGTGACGTCGTCTGAATCTGGATCTAGGCCGTCTGAGAAGAAAAGTCTTTGTGACGCCCTTACTCTTCAAAGCCTGACGCCGTCATGTGTAAAATAGCAAATTCGCTACTGAGTCGTCACAAATTCAATTACACAAAGAGGGATGGCGTCGCCCTCTGTTTGGGACGCCGTCAGGTGTAATTTCAGCAGCTTGAGTGTCTTGATCTTGACTTGGCCATTTTCTTCACATATTCACTCCTTTTCGTCCAAAAACGCATCATTCCAGCATTTTGCTTCCAAGAGACCTAAAAAGTGAAAATGAACGAAATTAAGCAGTAACGGATATAAAAGTGGGCGATTAAAGGCTTAAATGACCACTTAAAAGTGTACGTTTTAAATCCTTATCATGTGTTTTGTTGACTTTGTTGCCAAAACATAAATTGTTGATGTTGTAGGAAAAGATTTTGGCTCGACAAGCCTAGTGGGTTGGGAAAAGAGACGTTGGGTGATGATGAACCCGGGTTTGAAGTATTCCACCTACCGAGAAGATTCATGAATGTATCATCGTTGTTGTTGCCTCCCGACATTTTATTTTTAGTAATTGGAAGTATAAGATTGAGTGGATTAAGTAGTGAAATTGTGAAAAAAAATGGTGTTTTATTTGGGTATTTATATTGGTAAAAAAATGGTTTTGATTTTTTTTTATTTATTCAAACTAGCCGTTTGAAACGGGGGGAGGGGGGGGGGGGTTATAAAATGATTTTTTTTTTTAAAACCCCAACGGCTAGTAGTTATTGGGGGGGGTAAAATGATTTTTTTTATTTTGCCTACATACCCTAAACCTAGTGTTATGCTGCTAACGTCCCAGCGTTAACGTGGCTTTAACGCCACCTCCGGTGTGGGTAACGGGGTTTAACGCCCCAGCGTTGAGGTTTAACGCGAGAATCGCGTTACTATACTGTCTGCTTTAAGGTGAAAGGTGAATGAGTCCGTTTTCTGATGACGGATAAAGGTAGTCTAAGATGAGAATGTAGGTGACTTGCCCTTTGGTCATAGTTAAAAAGAAAAAAATTGACGTAACATGAGGTGACGGTTATAATTAGAGTCACTATTACTACTGGTCTAAAAGTCATTCTCATCACAATAAACGATCACCCCTAAATATAAGGGCCTATCTTAAAATTATATACCCACAAGGACTATAAGTATAAAATAAAAATAATCTCACCATTAACGTTCACATTTCCCCACAGCATACAGTACTCCATTCCACACTACTACTTCACTCTCCCCAGCTCCACTCCCAAACACACAAACAACAATGTCACCACCACCACCACCACATTCCCTTCTCCTCCTCTTCCTCCTTTTCCACGTCAGCATCCTCCACGCATACGACGACCACCCAGACCTCCAACCTCTACTCTCCTTCAAATCCACATCAGACATATCAAACCACCTAACCACATGGAACAACACTTCAAACCCATGCACTTCATTCCAATACATAACCTGTCTCCACAACCGAGTCACCAAACTCGTTCTCGAAAACCTAAACCTACAAGGCCGATTCGACTCACTCAACTCGCTAACTCACCTCCGTATCCTCTCTCTAAAAAACAACCGCCTCACTGGCCCTGTACCTGATCTCTCCAACTTAACTTCACTCAAACTCCTCTTCCTTTCCAACAACGCCATTTCCGGCGAGTTTCCACCGTCGCTACCTTCGTTGTTCGGGCTCTACCGTCTTGATCTGTCGTTCAACAACTTCTCCGGCGAGATTCCGGTCACTGTTAACACAATGATACATTTGTTGACATTGCGTCTTGAGAATAATCGGTTTTCCGGTGATGTCACTGTTTTGAAACTGAATATCTCAAATAATCGGTTTTCCTATTTCAACCCGAGCTCATTAAGAAACATTACCCATTTTGAACTTGTGTGTTTTTGCAGGAAAAATCGATATGCATAAGGATCGGAAGCGTATAGCTTTTGATGGCAGGGAGTTGGTGTTTGCTATTCGGTCTTAATGGCAGTCCAAGTTACTCTTGACACCCTCCGTAAGTCAAACTCAAACAGTTCCATGTTTCAACAAAGCACATATCTCCTGCACATTTTTGAGGTCTCCAAGTTTCTTTTAGACTTTTATCATAACCTCACAAATCCTTATAAAAAGAGGTTGCAGTATTTCCTTGGAATTTCATTAAGTTACATTGATATTGTGTTTCCATTAGACTGGCGGAAATCAGTCGATGAGGACTTGGTTTCCCTAAAGGAGACTGATCTGTCGGTGAACTTACTCGAGGAGATTATTCTTCAAACTGTTGACATCAAAGCTCTCGAGAGTGTGATTATTATATGTCTATGTTCAAGAGTATCAGCAGCAATTTACGAGAATCTCATTAATAAGCTCAAAACTAAACGTCAATTTAAATCATTTGTTGAGAAATTTAGGGCTGGTGGATTGACACTGATGAAATCGGAGGGATATTTTGTCTTTTTTTTTTCCTCTTTTTTTGGTATTCCAGAAAAAAAAATATGAACTTTGATTCCATGGTTAGCACTTTATGACATAGGATATGTTATTTTGTAGGTATGAAACTCATGGTTATGCATGTACGAGTTCTGGTAGGCCTATTAAAAACAGTTATGATCAATCATCAAGACAACTTGCTAACTAATGGGTTCACTGAATCAGAGTGCAATCTTTTTGAAAGGAGGGGGCTGTTTGATAAAACTAAATGATTTAGTGGTTTGAAGGCTCTGAATGATTTGAAGACTGAATCAAACTGATTCTGAATGAAAACATGTTGTTTGGCAAGCATTCTGAATAAATATACCCGACTATAATTAACGTTGTAATTTATGTGATTAATTACATTTTTCACTTATTAGTTTTTATAAGATATATTATAAGATAGATTATTTGTTATAATGTTTATTATTTTTGTTAGATTGGTTAATAATTAGCTTTCTTAATAATATTAGCTCATATAGTAAGAAATATGATTGTGCTTATGTTACATAAATCAACAAATTTTGAATAGCATAAATCATGAGATAAAAATGTTACGCTAGAAGCAAATTAAAAAATCAAGATGATAAATATAGATTGGTATAAAAAGAATACACGAGTGCAAGTGAGATTGGTATATATATTTTATTGTAACCAAATAAAATATATGAGCATAGAATTATAAAGGTGGGGCAACTGATTGTACGATTATTGTTCTCCAAATAAAATATTTTATTGTAACAAATAAAATATATGATTGTACTGAATGATTTAGGAAGGCATTTATCCTTAGCCATTCAACGCCAAATAGGATGATTCAGTGGAAGGGTTGAGTTTGTCAAACAACTTTGGTACTGACCGACTAGGAGTTTAACACTGAGTGGAACTCATTAAGTGGCTATCAAACAACCCCGAAGCTTAGCATGGATGTGAAACCACAACTCAAAAAATGAAAATTTTGAACATACTTGACTTTACATCATAATCTGTGTCCTGATATTAACCCTTAATGGCGAAAAATACAACAAATATAGAGAACCGATGTGTGTCTGCCAAGAAACACCTTGAATCCAAATAAACGACAAGTACACCATACTTCATTTGTTTTTTTTTTGACAGGTAACTTTCCAACTTAGGTTTTACCACCCCTCAAATCAAGGGGCCCTAACCACCACATCGACCAGACTATGTTGTCTTAACCGGGTCCACGCTGGTACAATGTATGGCTCGCGGTGCCGCGAGGAAACCGTACCGCCTCCACACAAGTTTCCTTGCTGGAGTAACGTCCGGATGAAAACCCCGACCTTGCTCAGATTTGAACCCCCAGCGGCTTGGTCTAAAGGGCTCAAATCCTCATTGCAAATATCAACAGAGCATGTGGACCACAAGTGAGGACTTCCCGGTAGGTCACCCACCCGGTACTACTCTCACTTGTGGCTCGCTTAACAACCTAAGCTTTGACCATACTTCATTTGTTAACTCATTATAAGATACATTGGAACCCAAATACTAACGGAGTGTGAGAGTTTCATGTTTAAATCTTACTTGGCGCTAACAACCCTATGTAAGAAATGTGACATGATTATGTCATGGTCTTGTTTTTTACATCTCATAATGATTTGTTGGTTACCAATCGTTTAATGTGTAATCAATCAAATCTCATAATGATTTGTCACTACAACAATCGGATGGACGGGCGAGGAGGCTTTCGCCGGGGACACAAAGTCCCCGGAGAAAGTCGCAAAACGAAAAAATAAAATCTGACGTGGCACATGAATTCGCTGACTTGTTATAAAATTTTCAATGCAATCTTTCCGCGGGGACAGGTCCCCGGGGAAAGGGACTTTGATTTTTATAAAACTTTGACCGGATAGTCAAAATTCAACGCAGGGGTTCTCCGGGGACATGTCCCCGCAGAAAGTATTTTCATCTTTCACCAATAATTGGCCAAAGTAAAAATCGTGTTAATTGTTCGCGGGAAAATTCCCGCCAAACCTTTTGCCGGGGACATGTCCTCGGCAAAACCTTTATCCAGAGTAATTACACTTTATATACCATATCTTATCCTCAAATTTCTTATCTTCACATATCCTCAAAACCACCATATCTTATCTTCACAAATTTCTACCATATCTGATCTTCACACAAATTTCAAAACATGAGATTGAGCAATTTAATCCTTTTATGTGTTCTTGTGGAGCAGGAAATATAAAATTAAGAACATCACATAAAAATTATTCATCTGGACGGCAATATTATTCATGTCCTCTGTCAAAGGTGAACAATCATACATTTCCTATTTATGTAAATATACAAATAATTGGGTTGTAATATCTTAAAATTTTCTTATTATGTAACAGCCCAGAAAAGATAATGGATGCGGATATTTTATGTGGAAGGATGCATTTGACGAGTACTTAAGAACAATCTCTGCACCAACAGAGTGCTCGAGCTGCCATGAAAAAGATCTTATGATAAGCTTGCTGGAAACACAAAAACATGTGCTAGAGACAAGAATAAGGGTGCTTGAGGCCAAACTTGAAATGGCAACGATTCCTGACGACCACGCATGTCAGTCGGATGCATTACTTCGTGAGCTGTTAGGTGACATGGAAAATCTTCGTATGTAGTAATAGTAGTAGTAGTAGTAGTTGTTGTTGTTGTTGTTGTTGTTGTTGTTGTTGTTGTTGTTGTTGTTCTTGTTGTTGTTCTTGTTGTTGCTAATCAAAGTAGTAGTTGTTCTTGTAGTTGCTGTTGTTGTTGTTGTTGTTCTTGTTGTTGCTATACTTGGTCGTTTAACATGATACGTATACCAATGCACCTATACTTGGTCGTTTAACATGATACGTATACCAATAACACATATACTCGCTCGTTTAACATGATACGTATGCCAATGCACCTATACTTGGTCGTTTAACATGATACGTATACCAGTAGCACATATACTCGCTCGTTTAACATGATACGTATACCATAGCACCTATACTCGGTCGTTTAACATGATACGTATACCATAGCACCGGCGCTTGGTCGTTTAACATGATACGTATACCAATGCACCTATACATGGCCGTTTAACATGATACGTATACCAATAACACATATACTCGCTCGTTTAACATGATACATATGCCAATGCACCTATACTTGGTCGTTTAACATGATACGTATACCAGTAGCACATATACTCGCTCGTTTAACATGATACGTATACCATAGCACCTATACTCGGTCGTTTAACATGATACGTATACCATAGCACCGGCGCTTGGTCGTTTAACATGATACGTATACCAATGCACCTATACTTGGTCGTTTAACATGATACGTATACCAATAACACATATACTCGCTCGTTTAACATGATACGTATGCCAATGCACCTATACTTGGTCGTTTAACATGATACGTATACCAGTAGCACATATACTCGCTCGTTTAACATGATACGTATACCATAGCACCTATACTCGGTCGTTTAACATGATACGTATACCATAGCACCGGCGCTTGGTCGTTTAACATGATACGTATACCAATGCACCTATACTTGGTCGTTTAACATGATACGTATACCAATAACACATATACTCGCTCGTTTAACATGATACGTATGCCAATGCACCTATACTTGGTCGTTTAACATGATACGTATACCAGTAGCACATATACTCGCTCGTTTAACATGATACGTATACCATAGCACCTATATTCGGTCGTTTAACATGATACGTATACCATAGCACCGGCGCTTGGTCGTTTAACATGATACGTATACCAATGCACCTATACTTGGTCGTTTAACATGATACGTATACCAATAACACATATACTCGCTCGTTTAACATGATACGTATGCCAATGCACCTATACTTGGTCGTTTAACATGATACGTATACCAGTAGCACATATACTCGCTCGTTTAACATGATACGTATACCATAGCACTATACTCGGTCGTTTAACATGATACGTATACCATAGCACCGGCGCTTGGTCGTTTAACATGATACGTATACCAATGCACCTATACTTGGTCGTTTAACATGATACGTATACCAATACCACATATACTCGCTCGTTTAACATGATACGTATGCCAATGCACCTATACTTGGTCGTTTAACATGATACGTATACCAGTAGCACATATACTCGCTCGTTTAACATGATACGTATACCATAGCACCTATACTCGGTCGTTTAACATGATACGTATACCATAGCACCGGCGCTTGTTCGTTTAACATGATATGTATACCAATGCACCTATACTTGGTCGTTTAACATGATACGTATACCAGTAGCACATATACTCGCTCGTTTAACATGATACGTATACCAATGCACCTATACTTGGTCGTTTAACATGATACGTATACCAGTAGCACATAAGTTAAAAGTAATTAGATTAGCTTTAATTTTATAATTAAACCTTTTCCCGGGTTATTAATGAGATATCAACACAAATAATTTTGTAAGGCAACATTCACGCTACATTTATTTCATTCCGATTTACACGTTCTTAATTAGGGTTGTTTTTCTTTTTGTTACTGTCAATATTAAGGAAGTATAGACGCCACCAAATCACAATATCGATCATGAGGTCCCCTACATCCCACAAATTACAGTTTCGACCTCTTATCCTAATTATTTTCTTTGCTAGTTGCTTGATGCATTCGACAACGACGGGTGGTGGTTCGGGAAGATTAGGGCGAAAATCGGGTCGAAGTACTTGGTTTATTTTGAAGGCTCTGAGGAAGAGAATGCTTACCACTACAACAATCGAACGGACGGGCGAGGAGAAATGATAGTTTTAATTATATAAATAAACCTTTTCCCGGGGACATGTCCCCTGGGAAAGTTTTGGAAATAAATTTTCATTTTCCCTCCGCACTTTTGCTTTATCCCGCCATAAGTTTCCCCGGGGACCTGTCCCCTAAAAAAGTTTCGCTAGAAGACAAATAAAACTTTCTCCGGGGAGTTGTCCCCGTCAAAAGGTGAAAAGAAATATTAACCTCAATTATTAGCAGATCTGGTCTCACTCGGGGAAAAAAAAAAAAAAACCAAAAACCCTTCTTCTTCCTCCTCTCAACTCACCACCACCAGCACCCTGCTACTCTCACACCACCACCACCACCACTGCTACTCTTCCCCATACTCGCACCACTGTGCACCACCTCCATTGCTACTCTCAACCCTCGAATTGTTTAATTCTTTTCTCAAACCCTCTCATTGTTTAATTCTTTCTCTTCCCCTATACTCTCACAACATCCGAGACCAGGTACACATTTTTTTTAATTTTGCTAATTTTTAATTTTGCTAGTTTTTTTATTTTCGTTTTTTTTATTTTTCTTATAATTGTTGTTATTTGTTAATTGTTAATTGCTAATTTTTTTTTGTTAATTTATAATTTTTTTGTTAATTTTTTTTGGTACAGTAGTTGTGGTGTGACCAACAATAACTGTGAGCCGAGACCGAGCCGAGACCAAAAGGTATGTTTATTATTTTTTTTGTTTATTTTTTTTTAGCGGGGACATGTCACCGGCGAAAGTTTATAGCTCCCTATTTTTGAATATATATGTATTTTTTTAGCTTCCTGTTAATATGAGTAGGGTATGCAAAATTTATAGTTATTGCTGTTAAATGACAAATTTGCCCTTTAAAAGAACTTGCTGAGTAAACTGTGGTACATACTTAAACTGTAACACAGCCCCAACTATTCGTTGTCTAGCTTAGTAATATATAAACATACTCAAATTAAATAAACGAGTTGAAGTGTGCTTAGCATAACACTCTGTTTCCATTTCTGGAGCTTGTGAAATTTGGCACAAGGGTAATCGAGTTCCAGCTAAAAAGTATAAGGCTTCACTGCAACGCAGCCACCCAAAGGGGTGTTTGTCTGCTGTAACACAACCCCAACAGGGGTGTTTTTCTGCTGCAATACATCCCCTAAAGGGGTGCGTTTTGCTTGTTTATTTCCTGCACCAAGAGTGCGTTTGTAGCTGCTGAATTCAGCCTCTAAAGGGGTCGTTTGCCCGCTGAATTTCCAGGTTATAAAGGGGCTGTTTGCCCGCTGATTCTCAGGTCATAAAGGGGCCGTTTGGCCGCTAAAGCTGGTTTGGTTATATGGTTATTGCTGTGTTGATGGAATCGAACTTATTTGGTTCTGGTTTGTTTCAAATTGTTCTCTTTACCTCTATAACTACTTAAGTTATTGCAATTATGATGGTATATGTGTTGATAGTTGATAATAAAAGGTGTATGTAGTTAACAGTGCTCCATTTATATGTGTCACTTTAAGATATTGATTGGGCATATGTAGGATTGTAGGCTACCTGTTTATGTTGTATGCGTTTTTTTACTAGTATACTAGTATTGTTATCACTTTTATTCTAAGAACTCTCTTGTGCAACTCTTCCAGGTGAAAATTGATATGGTTTAATAAAAAGAAAGAAAAAAGACCAGCCCGGCATTGTTTGTTTGTTTATTTATTTATTTAAGTATTTATTTAATTATATATATGTTTCTTCACTAATTTCTATGTTCGTTTAACAGATGGCAGCTGTTGTAGCTAGGTCTCACGGTGGCGACGGAGGTAATTCGCCACCTCGTGGTCCCTCGAGGAGGATAGGCAGCAATTGCCAGCGTAAGAATTTCTGAATTATTTTTCACTAAACTGTATTTGATTACATGTTATTTTAAATTGATAAAATATTATTTTATGTCATCATCACTTGAATTTGATTACTTGTAGGCTCTAAATCAAAAGCTGCAAACCCAAACGCCAAAATTGGGAAAGGCGGTAAGGTGGTGCGTGGTCCCACGAAGAACACGACACTGAAGGCGAAGAGGGCACTGGATGGTCGTCCTGTGTCGATCGAATTTCGGCCTAACCCGGAGGGGTTTTGGACACACGTAGGCCCTCACTCTTCTTGGTTCGCCAACTATGTTGGGGAGGTGTTACGGGACTCGATTCCTATGTATTGCGATTCATGGGCTAAGGTTCCCGAAACGGTCAAGGCCCACATCCATGAGTATCTACACGTAAGTTTTTTTTAACCTTTATTTAAATTTGTATATTTATTCAAACTTGTTTGTTTATTTAAAACTTGTATATTTTTTTATTTATATTTTATTGCAGCACTACTTTGATCTCGACACACACCTTGCTGGCCCGAATGGAGATAAGATTGTTGACAGTATCGAGTATTATCTCCAAAAACGATACGACGACAACAAATATCGGTACAAAAAATATAACTTTACGGCAGCAGGTGGGCTGGAGAAAATTGAGGAGATCAAAAGAAAGCGTCCAGAGAACAAGACGCCAGAGGATTGGGATGCGTTGGTAAATTTCTGGATCGACACTTTATAATAATAATAATAATTCATTTATATAATAGTTTTTATAATTTAAAATACGCAGGTTAAGCTTTGGACAGACCCCAAGAAGCAGAAGATCTCAGAGGTGAATCGACAAAACCGAATGGCGAACACGAGCTCTAGCCTTCACGGATCTCAGTCGTATGCTGCTATTCGCCACAACTTTGTAAGAAACTATTTAATCATTTTATTTATATATATACATGGTGTTTGGTGTGTCGTTATTGATTTTATTTCTAAACAGTTGACCAGCGAGGATGACGCGGCGGTCGGAGAAGACTTGATAGAGCTTTACCATCTGAACCATACGAGGGGCGATGTCTTTGAGTCCTCGTTATTTGAGGCTAGATATGTAAGTATAATTTATTTTCAAAGTCACCCATTTTGATGATATATAATGCATCACGACTTATATATTACTTTTCTTGTTTTTTTGTAACTAAACAGAACGAGATGTTGCGGATGCGGGAAGAGAGCACCTTCGATGGGACTCGCATGACTGACCGTCAGATTTTGCGTACCGTGATTGGTGGTAAGCAGCGCGGTCATATTCCTGGTGTAGGTCAGGTCTTACCCGACGGTGGAGTGAAGAAGACCTTTAGCACCTCCCGACCTCGTGATGCAGCGGATGTGTCCTCACTGCGGGAAACAGTGCAGAAACAGACCGAGGAGCTGGCTACACAGAGGACTCAGATGGAGCAGGTCATGGATTTTGTGAGGTCATTCCCGGCTTGGCAGGAGCGAATACAGTCCACCCCGGGATCAAGTGCTACTCCACCAGGTGGGTCAAGTGCTACTCCACCAGGTGGGTCGGGATCTGGAGAGGGTGGGTCGGGATATGGTGCTACTCCATCCGGCGAGTCTAGAGATACCGGGGACGGTAATGGGGGTAGTGGGGTTTAAGATGCCGATTTATGTTACTTTAACACATTTTGGATACGTTTGTACAGAATAACATGGATTATTATGTCGTTTATGTGCATTATGTGCTAGGATTCCCGTAAATGGATTATACGTATAGTTTTGGACCATTTGCGGATAGGTAGTTTTGGATAGTTTTGTAGATGATCATGCGTTAACGGTTTAGGAACCGTTTTGGCGATTTTGGAAAAGGATAACTATGTTAGCGATTGATGGGTATATATGATATTATGTTTAGCGAATTTGTGTTATGATTGGCAAGATTTTGGAAAAGGATAACTATGTTAGCAAATAGGTTGTAGATTTTTTTCGGAAAATTTCCGGAAAAAATCTGGAAATTACCCATTTTGCTGCATTTTTCTGAATATTGGGTCAGTTAGTTTTGCCGGGGACATGTCCCCGGGAAAAACATGAACTAATGACGTAATTAGGATACTGTAATTAAAGTTTAAAAATAGTTTCCCCGGGGACTGGTCTCCGGGAAAAATGAACTAATGACGTAATTAGGATACTTCAAGTAAAGTGTAAAAATAGTTTCCCCGGGGACTCGTCCCCCCCGAAAATGGATGCCACGTCGGACAAATTTGACCGGCGACAATCGACTGGGGGTCCCACATGTCCCCGATAAAAGTAACAAACAGTCCCCGGGGAAAGTATTCCCGAGAAGGTATTGCCGGGGTCTTTTTGCCGGGGACATGTCCCCAAGAAAAGGTTTTGTAGGGGACATGTCCCCGGCGATAGCGCTGAAACGTCGCCTGCGAAAGCGACGAATGTTGTAGTGTGTTGGTTACCAATCGTTTAATGTGTAATCAATCAAATTCAATATTATGATGATCATATTCTTAATGGTTCATTATATCTTGACCGTTATACTTGTTAGCATTGATGGACATGCTAACCTAAAAGCCTATATAAACTAGTCCTTTCCCTATACTAACACACACACACAAGTAGAATCATTTAGTTATCCATCAAGCTCTCTACACTTAAGTGAGTCAAGGGAGAGAAACTAGTTTGTGCTTGAAGTGTTCACTACATCATGACGACATCCGCTATGGCCTCCGGTATGTTGTACTCGTTCATCTTATCTATGTGGTTATTATCGTATTCTAAGATCGTTGTGGCATAATAGTTTAATGTGTTCATCATGTATATTTGATGCTAATGTTTACACATTTAATAGCTTACATGTGGTATCTAGAGCCATCGTTTTTGAATAAGATGATAATCCTTAGCTTATTGATTATAACCCTTTTAAAAATCTTAGAACTGTTATTTTTCTTTATTCGATCATGAAGAACGCTTTTGGCTTATGCTTCTGTTTGCAAAAATTTTAATTATATGCAATAGATAATAGATAATATGCTTATATGGGTTAGTGATTCTAAAAGAAAATGTATGTTATTTTATGTTGACGAAATTAGGAAAAGTGAAAGGACATATGTATTCGTTTGTTTGATCTAACGCAATTCATTGACGTGACCATTCAAAGATTCATATGTCTTATTTACGAGTTATTTTAAAACAATGAATATTGATTCTAAGGCTATGCGCAGTGGCTTCGGTGAAGCTCGGTTGGCAAGGTCGGTCGAGGTCGGTCCTCCCTTTGTGGAGGTGTCGGTCGTGTTCGGTTGGGGAGAAAAGAAACCCAAACTCGGTTGGCCTCACAACCGAGTATAAGCTCATACTTTACCACTTTTTTTTCCATACTTTACCTCTTTTCTTTTCTTAATTCGTTTAAAAAAAAAGAGAAAAAAAAAAGAAAGAAGAAGTTTGTTTGTGAGATGCAGGAGGACATAGTGGAGAAGAAGACTTTGTCTTCTTTTTTTTCTAATTCGTTTTTTTATTTTATTTTTATAAATAATAAATTTACATTCTAAACCCTTGAAGTTTGATCTTATTATCATTTTTATCTTACACTTTTAATTTTCTTACATTTTAACATAGAGAATGTATAAAAATTAGTAATTTATATGTAACGTCTACGTTTTATTAGTTTAAGTTTTTAATTATTGTTGTAATGTTAAGTATTTTTATTAATGAAGTTTAATTTTGTTTTTAAAAATATTTGAATTAAAAAAAAAATAAAAAAAAATAAAAAAAATCTCAGGTCACCACTGTGGCAACTAGGTCGTCGTCAGGTCGTCGGAGAGAGAAAGCTGATGTGGCACCGACGAACTAGGTCACCATTGTGCATAGCCTAATTATATTTTTGTGTCTTGAACATTTTTTTTATACACATAAATTGAAATCTTTGATTACGGTTTTCGCTTCTGCTCAATGTCATTTGAATGTTGCATGATATTCAGTTATATATATATTATTATTTATATTTATTCCTTGCGGTAAATCTTGAAACATGGCAACAAATTTGTTTATTTTCTTGTCAATTGCAAGATATATCATGAAATTGTGTGTATTGTTGTTCTTTATGTTTCATTTGATTTTAGTAAATTTGGAACAAATTTAATAATAAGTTATGTTTGAAACATGAAGGGTATTTTCTAAAATGCATTTATGATGTACTTAAATGTGGTGATTAACGATATGTTACATTATCATGTATTTAAATGAGTTAACTATTATGATTATGATAATATTAAGAAAGTTTGATGTTACAAAATTTGTAATTTATATGTATTGTAACGTGCGTGTGTTTTAAATGTAAATTGATTACCTTTAAAGCTATTTATTTTATATGACATTAAGTGAGATTAGTTTGTTAGTTACCAAAGTTGCCAAGTTAATTTCAAATTTGTAGTCATATAATTTATGTTGTTCTAAATAATGCTATTATACATCTTTTATTAGTTGATATAAATTATGAATTTTTCCCAAAGGAATTTTTTTTCTTCTACAACTAATAAATTTAAAGATGAAAATTAATATACTTTGTCATATGTATATAGTTATCCAAAGATGTGTATATATATGACGAAGTCTATTTTATTTTTTCATAAAGTTTCATTGCATTCAAATAACTCTTTAAAGCTATTTATTAAATTATTATATGACATTAAATGAAATTAATTTGTGAGTCACCAAAGTGATCAAGTTAATTTCAAATTTCAAATTTCAAATTTGTAGTCATATAATGTTTATGTTTTATTAAAGAATGCTATTATGATTTTTTTTTTAATTAATTAATAGAAATTATGAATTTTGCCCAAAGGAAAAATTGTTCTTCTATAACTAGTAAATTTAAAGATGAAAAAATAGTGTACTTTTGTCTTATGTATATAGTTATCTAAAGATGCTTATATATTTGACGAAGTATATTTTACTTTCTTGTAAAGTTTTGTTGCATTCTAATAATAATGAAGATATATTGTTGTGTTTACCCAAAGGAAACCAATAATATATGTTTCATTTATTTATCTCGTACGAATTTTTAATTAGTAAGCATATACATTTTTTTGCAGCAATTAACCTTCACTCCCAAGCTTCTTCTGTTACCTTATTTACCGGTGTGAATTTCTCCGAATAGAGCGAACAAGTCACTTTCCATTTAGGAGCTTTGGATCTTGACTTGGCGCTACTGGAGGATAGGCCTACTGACCTTACTGATGATAGTACAGAGGCTCAAAAATCACACCATAAGGCATGGACAAGGTCTAACAGACTATGCTTGAACTTTATGCGGATGACAATTGCCAACAACATTAAGTCTTCTCTTCCCAGCATTGAAAATCAGAATGCTAAAGATTTTCTTAAGCTTGTGGAAGAGAAATTTCGTTCTGCTGATAAGGCATTAGCAGGGACACTTATGGCTGAACTCACCACCATGAAATTTGATGGTACAAAGAGTATGCAGCAACATGTCCTTGACATGACCAATACTGCAGCAAGACTTAAGACAATGGGTATGAATGTGGATGACTCTTTCTTGGTGCAATTCATAATGAATTCACTTCCTTCCGAATATGGACTGTTTCACATCAATTATAACACATTAAAGGATAAGTGGAATATTGATGAATTGTCCAGTAAGCTTATTCAAGAGAAAGCAAGACTAAAGAAACAAAGAGTTCACTCCGTTAACCTGGTGAATCAAGGAGTTGACAAGAAGCTCAAACCAAAAGCCAAGAAATTTAAGAAGAAACAACATGCTACAACCCCAAAGGTTGCTAATGGTGAAAAGAAGGAACAAAGGGACAACAAATGCAATTTTTGTAGGAAAGAGGGACATTTCCAAAAGGACTGTCCTAAGCGTAAGGCTTTGTTAGAAAACAAAAGCTATACATTATGTTTCTGTATGCTTTAAATCAAACTTGTTTGAAGTTCCTTCTAATACTTGATGGTTTGATTCTGGTGCTACTACTCATGTTTCCAATATTATGCAGGGATTTCTTACAATCCAAACCACAAGCCCAACTAATAACTTTCTCTTTATGGGGTACCGAATGAAGGCTCCCATTGAAGGCATAGGGACTTACAGATTGAAGTTAGATACAGGGTTTCACTTGGATCTAATGAATACTCTCTATGTACCTTCAATTTCTAGAAATTTAATTTCTGTTCCAAGACTTGATATTAGTGGGTACACTTTTTGTGGTGGAAATGGTTGTTTTAATTTATATAAGAATAAATCCTTTATTGGTTATGGTATTCTTATTGATAATTTATATAAATTGAAACTTGATGATGTTTTCTCTGAATCACTATTTACTGTTGATCATAATCTTGGAATGAAACGTAGCATGGTGAACGAAAATTCCGCCTTCTTGTGGCATAAACGTTTGGGTCATATATCCAAAGAAAGATTACAAAGATTGGTGAAGAACGAGATTCTACCGAATCTTGACTTTACTGATTTTGTGATAAGGATTTAAAACGTACACTTTTAAGGGGTCATTTAAGCCCTTAATCGCCCACTTTTATATTCGTTACTGCTTAATTTCGTTCATTTTCACTTTTTAGGTCTCTTGGAAGCAAAATACTGGAATGATGCATTTTTGGAGGAAAATGAGGGAATATGTGAAGAAAATGGCTAAGTTAAGATCAAGACACTCAAGCTGCTGAAATAACACCTGACGGCGTCCCAAACAGAGGGCGACGCCGTCCCTATTTTGTGACGACTCAAGAGCGAATTTGCTATTTTACACCTGACGGCGTCAGGCTTTGAAGAGTAAGGGCGTCACGAAGACTTTTCTTCTCAGACGGCCTAGATCCAGATTCAGACGATGTCACTGCTGAAGACTGATGGCGTCACAACCACAACGTGACGCCGTCCCAGTGATGACTTGGCCAAGACGAAACCCTAATGGCGGCGATCTGACGACGTCCCACCTATAAGGCGACGCCGTCGCAGTTGTAAAATTATATATATAAATCGATTTTTTAGACTTTTGAGAGGTAGACTTGTGGAGTAAAAACCTAAAACCATCGTAGTCCGGTTTGGACAGTATTTTAGGGTTCTCATACCCTATTTTACATCGAGATAAGTTATTTATTCCCTTGATTTCATTATGTCTTCGATTGAATGTGTGTATGCTTGCATGTTTAACATGTCCGACTAATTTACTTGTGTGTTTGCTTAGATTTATGAAACCTAGTTATTAATTATTGATTGGTTGTCTCTTATCTTAATTGTAATTGGCTTAGGAGTGCTTAAAGCCATCGTTGTGTTTTTAATGCTTGATTAATCTTTGTGAACATTGGTTTATAATTACTAGTGGAATTGTAGGCTAAACATCTGAAGATAACCTTAATGTTAAGTTTATGAATCCTAGAGATTTCGTAGTCATTAACCTTAAGGTAGCTTCAGAGAGTTAGGGATAAAAGCACACCCTACGACCTTATAAAACACAACGCGTTAAGAATAAGGACGTGACAATTCAACCACCAATAAAAGATAACTAGGGAGTAATAGTATCTAGGTAGACATATCTTTAATCATCATACGAGCACACTTCAAAAAGACATAGACTACCCTTAGTTTAGATAATTATATAGTAGAGTAATCAGTAGACGTACCAAACCCCCAAATCCAAACCCCGAGATTTAACCCTTAGCTTTATAAAAAAATATAAAAAGATAAAAAATAATCTTCCTCAACCTCAACCTTAGCGTAGTAATTTCTCACTAGCATTCCTATTCCCCTAGAGAACGATATCAATACCCGAGGCTTACCCAATACTACACTACAACGCTTAGGTTCACTGCCTAGGGTGTTGAAAAACTTCCTTGACGAAAAGGAAGTTTCCTTTGACCCCGAACGCGCCTTGTACGCGCATGAAGTTTTTGGCGCCGCTACCGGGGAATAGAATAGCTAGTTAGGATTCTATCTCGTTTAGGTTCCCTTGCTTGATTCCTATTGAGTAAGATTTTTTCTCAATTTTAGCTTCCTTATAGTCTATCCCCCTTCTTCGTGAATTTGTTAGTAAATCCCATCACTTTTCATCATGGAAGGTGATAACCCACCAGACAACAACCAACCATTTCCCCCCACCAACCCTCTTAGACAGCTTAGGACCCGTAGTACCACCAAAACCCTTCTTGAGCCCTTTGTCGAACCCGATAGAGAGCTATTCAAGCGAAGAAGAGCTCTCCATGAGTCGGGACCTCAAGGCACCACCATCGATTTTGATGAAGCCGTTACTGATGAAGAGTCCATACATTCCCCCAAGTCTCCTGAGACTATCAACAATGAAAATCTGAGCCAACATAGCGAGGAAATCCCCGTTACTCATGTCGATGAACCCATCAATGAACCAAAGGCAAAAGTCCTCAGACATTACTCCTCTCCTACCTCATCTGGATTTACCAGCGCCATCGTCTACCCTTCCGAATAGATCAATGAAGTGTTGCATGCCTCATACATTTGGCTTATCCAGAATGCGTGTCAATTTCATGGATCCCACATCGAAAACCCAATTCATCACAACAAACAATTTTTAAAAATTGTGGATACTATCTATGCTCATGGGGCATCCAAGGAGACATCTAGACTCCGGTTTTTCCCATTTCCTCTTCAAGGGAAGGCCAAAGAGTGGCTCGATAAGTTACCTCCAAGGACCATCTTTACTTGGGAACAACTCACTACCAAGTTTACCAAAAAGTTCTTTCCTCCTGGGAGAACTGCATCCATCAGGAGCGAAATCCTTCATTTCCATCAAATAGATGGAGAATCTATCGTCGACTCTCGGACTCGTTACAAAGATCTCATTCAACAAGCCCCACACCATGGTATCAACCTTTGGTTGCTTGTTCAAATCTTTTACGACAATGTCTCCCGAAATGATCAAAAAGGGATTGACTTCTCGACTGGCCGAAAAATTTCCAATCTCAGTGCAGAAGAAGGATGGGACCGCATTGAGGAGGATGTCCAGGACCAAGACAATACTTGGAACGAGCCAGTAACTGTAATGAGTATCTCTGCTACCTCGAATAGTGGCCCATTATCCCTCGATGATCGGATGAATAGGGCGCAAGAGAAGCTCGCATACCTCACGAAGTCACAAGAACCTAAGAGGTTGTTTAACCCATACCTTATATGCGACATTTGTGGAGGGTCACACGAGAGCGATGAGTGTGACGATAACACACGCCAAGAGCACGCCCTCTTTTCCAGCCATGACATTTATGATGACCCTTCCCTCCTCGTATTCTATCAATACGATGAATACACTCCTTGGGGTAATCTAAAATGGAAGACTAAGGGAGAAGAGGTTTCCGAATACACCATCTGTGATGCATTTGAAAAAGAACTCGGGCTATTCGGCATGGAAAGGGGAATGCTCTTAAAGGGTATCGAAGGATTCATTCAAGAGCAACAAGCTGAATTAGAAAGCCAGTTCGCCGAACTCCACAAAAGAGTAAGTGAAGAATTAGAAAGCCAGTTCGCCGAACTCCACAAAAGAGTAAGTGAACCTGGTCCAACCCAGCATGATCCAACTTGTGCCATTACTACTCGATCAGGGACCACTACCAAGGATCCACCATACTCTGTTCAAAATCCCACCACTAGGGAGCCTGAGTTGGATAAGGGAAAAGTACCAAACCCCCTCCGACCCCTCACAACCCTCCTCCACAAGAATCAACTCCCGTCCAACGTTCGACTCTCACCCGGATTCCTTATCCCTCGTGTTTAAAGAATCAAAAGGCTGAAAAAGACAATGAGAGGTTGTTGTCTTACTTAAAAAGGGCCGTCGTCAACATACCACTTCTCAATGTATTTTATCATATCCCTAAACATAGCAAATAATTCAAGAGGTTGATCTGAATCGGAAGAAGCTTGAAGGGTTGATATCATTAGGAGAAGAATGTTCGGCTATCATCCAAAAAAGCCTACCCAAGAAGAAAGAAGATCCTGGTAGCTTCACCATCCCTTGCTCTATAGGGGTGCTCTCTATGAAAAATGCCTTGGCAGATCTTGGGGCAAGCATTAACTTGATGCCTCATTCCTTATTCCTCAAACTCGGATATTCAGGGCTGAAACCAACCAGAATGAGTATTCAATTAGCTGATCGAACAATCAAATATCCCATTGGAGTTTGTAAAAATGTTCTTGTGAGGGTAGGGGAGTTCAATTTTCCGGTTGATTTCGTGATTTTAGAAATGGAGAAGATAACTCAGTCCCGATAATCCTTGGAAGACCATTCTTGGCTACAGCTCGTGCCATAATCAATGTTCATGATGGTAAACTCACTTTACGAGTGGGATCCGAGAGCTTAACCTTTGACATCAATGATTCTATGGGTCGTCCCTCCTCTTACGATCATCCTATTTATTTTGTTGAAGAAGTTGATGAGTTTGTTGATGATATAGATAGCTGTATTGATGAATATCTAGTAAACGAATTCATGAATGATGACAACAACATGATATACGATGATGAAGAGATTGAGATGGTTGGAGCTGTTTCATTTTACCCACGTAGGGAAGAAATTGAACCTCTTGAACTTCAAAGGCCGGAAAACAAGCTAAAACCATCGATCAAGGAACCTCCAACCTTAGAATTGAAAGATCTCCCGAGCCATTTGGAATATGCCTTCCTTCAAGGAGAGGATCAACTCCCTGTTATCATAAGCTCCTCACTGACCACTAAACAGAAAGGGAAACTCTTAGAAGTTTTGAGAGAATACAAAGGAGTGATCGCATGGAGTGTTGCTGATATTAAAGGAATTGACTCTAATTTTTGCACTCATAATGTCCTTATGGAGGAGGGTTACAAACCCACCGTTCAACCTCAGAGGAGAGTTAACCCTAATATCAAGGAGGTAGTAAAGAAGGAGGTCGTCAAGCTTCTCGATGCCGGCCTAATCTACCCCATTTCGGATAGTCCTTGGGTCAGCGCAGTCCAAGTAGTTCCAAAAAAGGGAGGAATGACTGTTGTGAAGAATGAGATAGGTGATTTAGTGCCGCAGAGAACGGTCACTGGCTAGCGTGTTTGTATTGACTACAGGAAATTAAATGATGCCACACG
Organism: Chrysanthemum seticuspe; assembly: GCA_019973895.1. Taxonomy (NCBI): domain Eukaryota; kingdom Viridiplantae; phylum Streptophyta; class Magnoliopsida; order Asterales; family Asteraceae; genus Chrysanthemum; species Chrysanthemum seticuspe. The sequence goes on from BPTQ01000003.1 coordinate 170,294,215, forward strand.
GAAAGATTATTTTCCTTTACCATTCATTGATCAAATGCTCGAAAGGTTAGCCGGGCATGAGTACTACTTTTTTCTTGACGGTTTCTTAGGATACTTCCAAATCCCCATTGCTCCTGAAGATCAAGAAAAAACTACGTTCACGTACCCCTACGGGACTTTTGCATATAAGTGAATGCCCTTCGGGTTATGCAACGCCCCCGCTACCTTTCAACGATGTATGATGGCCATATTCCATGAATTGATTGAAGATAGCATGGAAGTCTTCATGGATGATTTTTCGGTATTTGGAAACTCCTTCGACCTTTGCTTATCTAACCTTAGGAAGATGCTGAAACGGTGTGAAGAAACCATTTTAGTCCTGAATTGGGAAAAATGCCATTTCATGGTAAGAGAAGGAATTGTCTTGGGACATAAAGTCTCCGGAAATGGAATCGAGGTCGATAGGGCTAAAATCGAAGCAATATCTAAACTACCCTATCCTACTACCGTTAAGGCCATTTGAAGCTTTCTTGGTCATGCGGGCTTTTATAGAAGGTTTATTAAGGACTTCTCAAAACTTGCCCGGACTAATGACAAAGCTTCTAGTCAAGGATGCTCCTTTTGACTTTTCGGAAGAATGTAAGGAAGCATTCAATCGCTTGAAGAAAGATCTCACTCAAGCTCCTATAATGGTTACTCCTAATTGGTCCCAACCATTCGAGATCATGTGCGATGCTAGTGATTATGTTGTAGGCGTCGTGCTAGGCCAAAGAAAGGAGAAGCATTTTCAACCAATTTACTATGCTAGCAAAACCATGAATGTGGCGCAAGAGAATTATACAACCACCGAAAAAGAGCTTTTGGCTGTGGTTTTTACCTTCGATAAATTCAGGCAATATCTTGTCCTTTCCAAAACTGTCGTCTTCACCGATCACTCCGCCTTATGATACTTGTTCTCCAAACAAGATGCAAAACCCCGACTTATTAGGTGGATTTTATTGCTTCAAGAATTCGACATTGAAATTCAAGATAAAAAGGGAGCTGAAAATCTTGATGCTGATCATCTATCACGATTGGAAAATCCAGACTTAGAGAAATTAAACCATAACGAAATTCGTGACTCTTTTCCTGAGGAACGGCTAATAGCCATTAAGGATATTGAGCCATGGTATGCGGATTATGCTAACTATCTATCCAGTAGGGTCTCACCAAATTACATGACTAGGAAAGATAAAAATAAATTCTTCACCGCGCTAAAAGACTATTTTTGGGACGAGCCCTTCTTATTCCGTATATGCCCCGATCAGATCATTCGACGTTGTGTTGCTGGAAGGGAGATTGATCGGATTATGAGAGAGTGTCATGCGAGACCATCTGGGTGCATCACGGTATAAATGTCATGGCACGAAAAGTTTTCGATGCCGAATTCTATTGGCCTACTATCTTCCGCGACGTTAAGAGGTTAGTTCAAATGCGCGATGCATGCCAACGATCGGGAAACATCTCGAGGAGGGATGAAGCACCTCAGAACTATATCAAAGTCTGCGAAATATTCGATGTTTGGGGTATCGATTTCATGGGACCTTTTCCATCATCCAGAGGAAATGAATACAATCTAGTTGCCATTGATTATGTGTCCAAATGGGTAGAGGTACAAGCCCTTAGGACTAACGATGCAAGGGTAGTCATTCATTTTCTTAAAAAGCTCTTTGCGCGATTTGGGATTCCCAAGGCACTAATTAGTGATAGAGAAACCCACTTTTGTAATGCTCAAATGGAGAAGATAATGAAGAAGTATGGTGTTCCACATAGGTTCTCTACGGCATATCACCCCAAACTAATGGGCAAGTAGAGAACACAAATAGAGCATTAAAGTGGATACTTGAAAAAACTGTCCACCAGAACAGAAAAGATTGGGCATTCAAACTGGATGAGGCACTCTGGGCATTCAGAACGGCTTATAAAATACCAATCGGAACAACCCCTTTTCGCTTGGTATACGGGAAAGCCTGCCACCTCCCTATTGAGCTTGAGCAAAAGGCATACATGGAACTTAAGGCTTGTAATATGGATTATTCTGAGGCAGGGTCAAATAGGTTTTTACAGCTTCAAGAGCTAGATGAACTAAGACTTGAAGCTTATGAATAGTCGATCACATATAAAGAAAGGGCGAAAAAATGGCATGATCAATGAATAAAGAATCCTAAAGAGTTTTTGGAAGGAGATAAGGTGCTCTTGTATAATTCAAGGTTGAGATTATTTTCGGGAAAACTCAAATCAAGATGGTATGGGCCCTTTTCAGTAAAAAGAAAGATGAGCAACAAAGCCGTGGTGCTATTAGACCATGATGGAAGGGAATTTACTGTGAATGGACAACGTGTGAAACATTATCAGTTGGACAATAATTAAATAGTCAACGATGAAGATATTGTTTTGGAAGAAGGTGACGGTAATGAAGTCACGTAGGGGCACGACTTCGAGTCTAGCTACAAGACTTATAAATAAAGAAAAGCGCTTCGTGGGAGGCAACCCATGCTTAATTGTTTGCTTGTTTTTGTGTCATATATCTTTTCATTGATTTTTTATTCTCATGTTTGAATTTGTGAAAATGCTTTATTTTGTCTTTAACCTCGTCTTAATTACATATAAAGGTATTTTACAAAAAGGATAAGTGTAAGGAGAATTACACACGTTTTTAAAAGAACGTGAACATGAGAATTACGAATATTGAAAATGATATATGTGTGTGTTTGCTAGAGTCAAATGCTGGTATCGAGTCATAATGGATGTTTTGCAGGAATTTTTCCAGATTTTAAAGGTGTAATTTTTTCAGAATTTTTCCAGAAAAACGCAGCAGACCAGTTTCTGTCAGGATAACCTGACGGCGTCAGGATCGCAACCTGACGACGTCAGGAGGAGCAGAAACAACTTATCTAACTTTCTCTCGTTTTCTGTGCTACTTATAAATTTTTGGAATTTCTCAGGTCTTAATTTTCCAGAAAACCTGCAAACATCAATTCCACAAGCATTATATTCTAGTGTAGTAGAGTCATATATAATTTTACCACCGATTTTACGCGAAGGTTTCGTCTATTTTCTTAAAGTGTGCAGGTTTTATTTATCAAGAAGAAGAAACATAAGATTGGATGGAGCTTTTCACGCATACATTCTTCTTGGAAAGAATTTAACCACTACTTCACACGGATCCTACCGAGCTAATCAGGGGAGTATTAGTTTCTTTCTCTTTTAATTACCTTCCGTTATCATAACTTTGATACTTTCGGGGAACATTGGAGACAATGTTCAGTTTAAGTGTAGGGAGGGAGAATAAAACGGGAACTTTGAAACTATGCTTATCCTTGATCATTTGTCTTGTCCTATTTCATTTGTGCAATGAACCATGAGAAATATCAGTTAGGTTAATTTTAGCACCAAATTTAAAACTTTTCATGACTTGTACGAGTGGGTCTTTAGTCTTAATAAAGCGTCTCATGGATAGAAAGTTATATGACTAGCACAAAAACCCTTTACCACTCAAATTCCACCCCAAAAATGTGAGGTTCGCCCCTAGATTTATAGGAATTAAAGCATTCATCTTTAATGCTTCAAGAGTGTACCGGTAGTATAATAGATTCTAGAACTTGTTTTGTGATGCATCCCGAGATCGCTAGTGAGACTACACTTGTGTAGTTAGGAATAACTAAATGATAAGAGGCATTAGGATAACCCTTGTTTAATACCCGTATTATAATTACTTCTTCCACATCGGTTGAGTAATTCCCCCACACCCTTGCGTTGTACTCATCTTTAGTACATGATACCCCTAGTTAACCCCTCAGAGCCTATCCTTTTCGTGGATCTCGTGATGTTTCGGTTTTCCGGAATATCAATGAAGAGAATTGTTTACAATCCACCCCCAAATGTACACCCAAATCGCCTTAGCCTACCTTGTATGCACTCACTTTTAGTGCATTCTTGTTATCATACTAAACCCTTAGTTCAATTATCTAGTTACGTGCATGGTTGCTAAGTCGAGTCATATCGTTTGTACACAGTTTTGGGATGATTGGGACTTATGGGTAAAGTTAAATTTTATGGAGTGACGGGAAAGAACGTTAAATTCAAATTCCCTTTATTTACGTAATAATGTACTCCAAGTGTTTTGATCTTTTCAATTCAGGTCATATTAGTGTTAGAGTAATAAAAACTCAAATGTAGGGATGTGCCTATAAATCCCTTATATTTTGATGTTATCGTAGAGGATGGTAGAGTAAAAGTGTATGCAAAAAAAAAAAGTTCGAAAAAAAAGAGTGTAAAAAAATGAAAAACCCATACGGGCTACCATCCTACATCTATCTTTATATTTAAGTTTATTTGTTTCAAAGTTATCTAGAGTTTAGAGAGTCGAGTCTTGGCCTAGCAACGCCATTCTTCTCATGCTTGTAACATAAAGATTTTTGACTTGCCACCACTAAATCGCCCATCCAACCAAACCCTTTGTTTCCCTAACCGTAAGCCTAATATTAAAACCCTTTAAAGACCTCTTAGATAGTTGTTCCTAGGTGCTTACGCCAAAGCGGTGGAGGTTTGATCTAGTCTCAAGCCTATGGTAATCTATGTACTATGACAGGTTAATGAGTGTTTATCTTCCATTTCCATTTGATATACTTCATATACACCCGAGAGATAAGATTATCCAAACACCACTTGTGAGGTGCTAGTATATAATTTCCGTGCTTGTTATGACTATTGCGGGGCTTATACTTGTTATGAATGATGTTAAACCATTGCTTTATGCCCCCTAACTTTTAAATTGATTGGCCAAAAGCACATTTGCTTGAGGACAAGCAAATATCAAGTGTAGGGATATTTGATAAATATTTAAAACGTACACTTTTAAAGGGTCATTTAAGCCCTTAATCGCCCACTTTTATATTTGTTACTGCTTAATTTCGTTCATTTTCACTATTTAGGTCTCTTGGAAGCAAAATGCTGGAATGATGCATTTTTGGATAAAAAGGAGGGAATATGTGAAGAAAATGGCTAAGTTAAGATCAAGACACTCAAGCTGCTGAAATAACACCTGACGGCGTCCCAAACAGAGGGCGACGCCGTCCCTATTTTGTGACAACTTAGGAGCGAATTTGCTATTTTACACCTGACGGCGTCAGCCTTTGAAGAGTAAGGGCGTCACGAAGACTTTTCTTCTCAGACGGCCTAGATCCAGATTCAGACGACGTCACTGCTGAAGACTGACGGCTTCACAACCACAACATGACGCCGTCCCAGTGATGACTTGGCCAAGACGAAACCCTAATGGCGGCGATCTGACGGCGTCCCACCTATAAGGCGACGTCGTCACAGTTGTAAAATTATATATAGAAATTGAATTTTCAGACTTTTGAGAGGTAGACTTGTGGAGTAAAAACCTAAAACGATTGTAGTCCGGTTTGGACAGTATGTTAGGGTTCTCATACCCTATTTTACATCGAGATAAGTTATTTATTCTCTTGATTTCATTATGTCTTCGATTGAATGTGTGTATGCTTGCATGTTTAACATGTCCGGCTAATTTACTTGTGTGTTTGCTTAGATCTATGAAACCTAGTTATTAATTATTGATTGGTTGTCTCTTATCTTAATTGTAATTGGCTTAGGAGTGCTTAAAGCCATCGTTGTGTTTTTAATGCTTGATTAATCTTTGTGAACATTAGTTTATAATTACTTATGGAATTGTAGGCTAAACATCCAAAGATAACCTTACTGTTAAGTTTATAATCCTAGAGATTTCGTAGTCATTAACCTTAAGGTAGCTTCAAAGAGTTAGGGATAAAAGCACACCCTACGACCTTATAAAACACAACGCGTTAAGAATAAGGACGTGACAATTCAACCACCAATAAAAGATAACTAGGGAGTAATAGTATCTAGGTAGACACATCTTTAATCATCATACGAGCACACTTCAAAAATACATAGACTACCCTTAGTTTAGATAATTAGATAGTAGAGTAATCGGTAGAAGTACCAAACCCCAAATCCAAACCCCGAGATTTTACCCTTAGCTTTATAAAAAAATATAAAAAGATAAAAATTAATCTTCCTCAACCTCAACCTTAGCGTAGTAATTTCTCACTAGCATTCCTATTCCCCTAGAGAACGATATCAATACCCGAGGCTTACCCAATACTACACTACAACGATTAGGTTCACTGCCTAGGGTCTTAAAAAACTTGTTCGACAAAAAGGAAGTTTCCTTTGACCCCGAACGCGCCTTTTACGCGTATCATTTTGTCTTATGTGTGGAATGCATTAAGGGTAAGCAAACCAAACATAGCAAGAAAGGTGCCACAAGAAGCAGTAATCTCCTTGAAATTATGCACACCGATATTTGTGGACCATTTGATACTCCATCTTTCACTGGAGAAAAATATTTTATCACCTTTATAGATGATTTTTTACGTTATGGGTACGTCTATTTGCTGCATGAAAAATTTCAAGCTATAAATGCCCTTGAGGTATTTGTAAATGAGGTTGAAAGGCAACTTGACAGAAAAGTGAAAATCGTAAGATCTGATTGAGGTGGTGAATAATATGGAAAGTATGATGAATCTGGACAATGTCCTGGTCCCTTTGCAAATTTCCTCGAAAATCGCGGCATATGTGCTCAATATACTATGTCGGGCACGCCACATCAAATTGGCGTGGCAGAAAGGCGAAACAGAACATTAATGGAGATGGTTAGGAGCATGACAAGTAAATCCTCTTTACCCAAACGTTTGCAGATGTATGCACTTAGAACCGCAATGTATCTATTAAATAGGGTTCCTAGTAAGTCAGTTCCAAAAACTCCTTTTGAATTATGGACTGGAAGAAAACCTAGTCTGAGACACCTGCATGTTTGGGGTTGTCCAGCAGAAGCACGGGTTTATAATCCACAAGAAAAGAAATTGGATTCTCGAACCATTAGCGGTTACTTTATTGGTTACCCAGAGACGTCTAAAGGGTATAGGTTTTATTGTCCAAACCACAGTTCTAGAATTGTTGAAACAGGCAATGCAAAATTTCTGGAAAATGGTGAAGTTAGTGGGAGTGTTGAAAATCAAGTTGTGGATATTAACGAAATAAGGGATGATGATCCATCTCCCATGAATGTTCATAAATCCACAACTACAACGAATGTTGTTCCTGTATTACAAAATCAAGAACAACATTTGAATAATGAACATACACCTCATGAAGAAAGTAACTTACCAAATCAAATAAGTGAACCTGTTGGAATAGTATTAAACAAACTTGCAAGGGTTATAAAGTCAGCTATTCCTGATTGATTATATAGTTTACTTGTAAGAGACAGATTTTGATATTGGCATTGATAATGATCCTGTAACCTTTTCACTAGCCATAGAAAGTGATAAGTCTGAAATGTGGATTAATGCTATGAAGAAGAGTTGAAATCAATGGCTCAAAATAAAGTCTGGGATCTCGTAAACTTGCCGGAAGGTTTTAAATTAGTTGGTTGTAAATGGGTCTTTAAGACCAAACGTGACTCTAAAGGCAATGTTGAAAGATATAAAGCTAGACTTGTAGCCAAAGGTTATACTCAGAAAGACGGCATTGATTACAATGAGACTTTTTCACCCGTCTCAAAGAAGGATTCGTTGAGAATAATATTGGCATTAGTAGCTCATTTTGACTTAGAGCTACATCAAATGGATGTGAAAACCACCTTTCTAAATGGAAATCTTGAGGAGGAAGTTTATATGAAACAACATGAAGGGTTTTTCATTGAGGGTAAAGAAAAGATGGTGTGTAAATTGAAGAAATCAATATATGGACTTAAACAAGCTTCTAGGCAATGGTATATTAAGTTCAATGATACCATTAAATCTTTCGGTTTTGAAGAAATCATCGTTGATCGATGTATATACCGCAAGATCAGTGGGAGCAAGTTTATAATTTTGGTTCTATATGTTGATGATATTTTACTTGCGACTAATGACTTTGGTTTATTGAATAAGACTAAAGAATATCTCTCTAAGAATTTTGAAATGAAAGATATAGGTGAGGCATCTTATGTGATCGGAATTTCAATATTCCGTGACAGATCTGAAGGGCTATTAGGACTGTCTCAAAAAGCCTATATTGATAAGATTCTTGAGAGATTCAATATGAGCAAGTGCTCGGATGGTATAGTCCCTATTCAAAAGGGAGATACATTTAGTCTTAAACAATGTCCAAAGAATGACGTGGAATGAAAGGAAATGGAAAACATTCCATATGCTTCAGTTGTGGGCAGTTTAATGTATCTACAAACTTGCACTAGACCCGACATCAGTTTTGCGATCGGGATGCTCAGTAGATATCAAAGTAATCCTGGTATTCATCACTGGAAAGCTGCAAAGAAAGTATTGAGATATCTTCAAGGAACAAAGGATTACATGCTTACTTATAAAAGGTCTAATAACTTAGAAGTGGTTGGATATGCTGATTCTGATTATGCTGGATGCAATGATACTGGAAAGTCAACGTTTGGCTATGTGTTTCAATTGGCTGAAGGAGCTATTTCCTGGAAAAGTGCCAAACAATCTATCATTGTTGCATCAATCATGGAAGCAGAATTTGTAGCTTGTTATGAGGCTACCATTTATGCATTATGGTTGCAGAACTTTATTTCAAGGCTTGGGGTTGTCGACACTATAAGCAAGCCGCTGAAAATTTATTGTGACAATACCGCAACATTTTTCTTCTCTAAGAACGATAAGTACTCTAAAGGTGCAAAGCACATGGATATAAAGTTCTTTATCTTGAAAGAGGAAATTCATAAACAAAGAGTGTATCTAGAACACATTACTACATATATCATGATTGCTGATCCTCTAACCAAGGGTTTACCACCAAAGACGTTTACGCAACATGTTCCTAGGTTGGGTCTTGGTTGTATTGATAACTAATTATGATGTTCTAAACACTCTTGAGCTCAATAAAATGTTTCTGATTTTATTTCTTATTCTTTATGTTATTATGCATGCATTTGTGTTTGAATAATAAATTTGTATGTATTATCATAACAAGTATGTGGACTGTATGGTGTTTATATAACTTATGAATCTAGCATGATGAGCCCATAATGTTGTGACATATGTAAGGGAGTATACGAGTATACTATGTATAACCGCCATAATCCTCACTATGTAGATTGTTGTGTCAAGATACTTATGATGTCAACGGTTAATAAGATTTAATTTGCTAGCCTTATGTTATACCATTAAGAAATATCATGTCAAGTGGAAGAATGTAAGAAATGTGACATGATTATGTCATGGTCTTTTTTTTAAACGTCTCATAATGATTTGTTGGTTACCAATCCTTTAATGTGTAATCAATCAAATTCAATATTATGATGAATATTCTTAATGGTTCATTATATCTTGACCGTTATACTTGTTAGCATTGATGGACATGCTAACCTAAAAGCCTATATAAACTAGTCATTTCCCTACCGTAACACACACACAAGTAGAATCATTTAGCTATCCATCAAGCTCTCTACACTTAAGTGGGTCAAGGGAGAGAAACTAGTTCGTGCTTGAAGTGTTCACTACATCATGACGACATCCGCTACGGCCTCCGGTATGTTATACTCGTTCATCTTATCTATGTGGTTATTATCGTATTCTAATATCGTTGTGGCATAATAGTTTAATGTGTTCATCATGTATATTTGATGCTAATGTTTACACATCTAATAGCTTACACCCTAATGTGGCCACACCAACCTTCCCAAAAAAAGGGAGGGCTTTACTCGGTTATAGGCATTAGAGCTTTATAAATGAGACCTGACAGACAATATTATAGGTAAACTAAAGTTAAGTGATCAATCCTGACTAAAATCAGTTAACTATCATCATAATTTATTGCATTAGCAATTCTTATCCAGACTTTGACCATAATGAGTGATGCAAAACTGATACGTATAACATGGGATTAGAATGGGGGACCATATTAAGTCTCCTCATTTGGCATTTTAAATGGGTTATAAGCCAATGAATGGAGGAGAACAGTCAATGAAGTCAAAGTCTTGATGGTTTTAGTCAATAAGAAGAAAAATTACAAAAGTGACAGAATTGTCTATGTCTTTGGCTTACATACGCATAGAGGTGAAAGATGTGTATTATATAGTCTTAAAAACACAGGTGATAAATTGGCTAGCTAGTTCTATAACCTGTTGTGTTGGATAATATTGAAATGATTTTTGTCTTTGTTTTCGTGTCTTTTTTTCTCTCTTGTCTACCTGTCCTTCACTCTGCTACAGAAAGTAACATGTCTACGCCTACCTGTCCGGAAAGTTTTAGTTGTCCAGGTTTTGCCCCGTTCAAGTACCCGTTTTACAATGACACTGACGGACGGTGTGGGTTGATCAAGGTCAAATGTAATTCAAAAGGTGGGGAAATTCAAATTGGGCAAACGAAATATGAAATTTTTGGCAGGTTTGATTATAGTAGTTCTTCCGTTGCAATCCGTAACACAACATTTGAAAAACTTGTGAACAATACAAGCTGTGAAGCGCTTATGGATAATTTTACTTCTCCAAACCCTCTTTTGTATTCTGTTTCAATAACTCCCTTCCTCACACTCTTCAAATGCACAAAAAATACCAGTTATGCTGAAGGAACGCATGCTTATTTTAACCAACCAAATTACAATAGCTACAACACATGCAAAGATCACATGTTCTACTATGAGGATTCAATCAGCAATGCAACAGTTCCAAGTGATCTCCCGCGTCCATGTGAAGTAATACAGTTGCCAGTGAAAAGTTGGGAAGATAAAGAACATAATACAACCACCATAATTAAAACCAACATATTTTCCCTTCTCTCGCATAGGTTCCTTATTTCAATTTCATTGACACGTTCCTGTGAAAAGTGTCACAACAAGGGCGGCCGCTGTCTTGCGAACGAAGGACAGTTTCTCTGTTTAGATGCCAAAAAAGGTATTTACTTCTGGACTGTATATTATGTTTAGTGCTGAATTCAATTTCATGGACACACACATGTATGAAAAGCATGGCTCTACACAGGGTTAGAAACTACTATTCACAAGTTAATTGAGTAAATCGTATGCAACAATTACTCACTATCAACCAACTACTACTATTACTTTTGGTATTTAGTTATTTACTACTCTAAAAAGTATAGATTTTTTCACCAAATCATTTAATTATTTTATATATGAGCTCATATTTCTGCTGTTTGTGGTAATACATGTTAGATTAAATACGTTTAGTTAGTATATTAGTGTTTGATCTTTTGAGGCCTATATCCAATTTAGCATGAAGCAAGACTTGTAAGGTACGATCCCCTTCAATGTACTAGTCTAAATTAGTTTCTACATGATTGTCTTCGCTGATTGGAAGGGGGCTTTCTTTCCAGGATTATGGACTTATTTGAATTTAGATAAATTCATTAGCTGCTTTTTTTTTCCTTTCTTTCTTTCTTTTTATAAGCTTATTATGGATTATTTAAGTCTATAAGCTTACTTTCATAAACTCATGAGCTTTTCCTAATTCAAATAAGCCCATAAGCCCATAAAATAAGCTAATCCAAACACCCCTAAGTCACAAACAGTCTGTAATTATTTGGGCAGGTGTGGGATGAGCAACGGCACAGGGCCTCTAATTTTTAAGGGCCCAAAATTTTAATACATAGGATTAAGTAAAAAAAATTATGGATAATTTAATCCTGTTAACAGATGATTTTAAATAGAGAATATGAGAATCTTTTCGACAGAAGAAAAAAGATATCAACCTGCGTGTTAATGGTTAATGGAAAAAAATGTAAATGAACATAAAAGTTGATTTCTTGGTTGCCTGATGTGTAAGATGATAATTTTTATTTTTTAATAAGTATAAAAGAACATGAAAGCTAATTGCTTATTCTTTGTATATGCAGAAGAAAAAAGGAAACCAGTAGCTTTCGTCACGGGTAATATATCATACTCAACTTTTTACGAGTCAAATTACCACTTCAACTTCAATATCAATAGTAGCTAATTCAAGAATGTTTGATGCAGCACTTACTGCAGGAAGTGTGACTATATTGGTTGTTCTAATCTTATGCATCATAAGGAAACTGAAACAGAGAAAAAGGACAAAGAATCACCCCAACGTCGAGAATTTTATAAAGAATCATCAATTCTTGGATCCAAAAAGGTACTCTTATTCACAAGTCAAAAAGATGACAAACTCCTTTAAAGTCAAACTAGGCCAAGGTGGCTTTGGTTCTGTGTATAAAGGGACGCTAACCAATGGAAGCCTAGTGGCAGTAAAGGTTTTAAGCGCATTGAAAGGTAACGGGGAAGATTTTATTAATGAAGTTGCGACTGTTGGCAGGACTTCCCATGTTAATATTGTCAACCTTGTAGGATTTTGTTTAGAGGGCCATCAAAGAGCTTTAATATACGAATTCATGCCTAACGGATCCCTTGAGAAGTTCATATGTAGTATGGAATCCCCAAGTAATGGCCAACTTGGGTGGGAAAAGTTAAACCAAATTGCTATTGGGATTGCTCGAGGCTTAGAATACCTGCATAGTGGTTGTAACACTCGTATCTTGCATTTTGACATAAAGCCCCATAATATCCTTTTGGATAAAGATTTATGTCCTAAGATATCCGACTTTGGGCTTGCTAAGCTGTTTCCAAATGAGAGAAGCAAGATATCCATGTCCCATATGAGAGGGACACCCGGTTATATTGCTCCAGAACTATTCTCTAGAAATTTTGGACAGGTATCTAATAAATCAGATGTTTATAGTTACGGAATGATGATTCTTGAGATGTTTGCAGGGCGAAAAGATATAGACGTTGAAGTTGATCATTCAAGTGAAATGTATTTTCCTCATTGGATATACAAGAGGGTTGAATTTAACGAAGAACAACTTGGACTGCACAGGATTGTGAGCGATGAAGAAAATAATATGTTAAGGAAGACGATCATCGTGGGGTTGTGGTGCATCCAGACTAATCCCTTGAACCGCCCCACAATCACAAGAGTGTTGGAAATGTTAGAAGGAGACACAGAGCTATTGGAAATCCCTCCAAAACCATATATGTCTTATCCATCAAGGCCAGTCAGCCCTTGCTCCCCATCAACAAGCTTCCTATCGACAAAGTAATGGCATTATAAATTGTGTATGCATGTAGCTGTTTATGTACATTCGACTTATGGAGTCCATGAGTACATAATGTGTAGTACTATACCATATCGAAATGAAATTAGTATCAAGTGATGCAGGACGAGGAAACGAATTTTGTTAACCCTAATCCAGGGTTGTTAATGAGGTTAAAACCTCCACGGACCCTGATAAGAGATAAAACGTAAACACAATTTTATTAATAAATGAGGCATTCAGACTCGTGCGTTGCACCGTTTTTTCCCCGATAAACTATTGAACTCTTGCTTATATCTTATTTTCGATAAAAAAATTGAACTTTTACTTATGTCTTGAGCTTAACTTTTATAGACAACCAATACTTCCTCGTGCAAACGGCAAATCGTTAAGCGATAAAAAATACACCATCGCGAGATTTTAATTTTTTTTATTTTCCAGTAGACGGGCGCTTTAACATACTTTCGTGAAACTTTTTTTTTCCGAGTTTTGTTTAGTGTTCAAATTTGCGTCTGAAAAAATCACATGCGATTTGTATATGTTAGGAATCCCGTCTGATTTTTAAATAACAAATCACATGTGATTTTTAAATAACAAATCACATGTGATTTTTCCAGACGTAAAATTTCAAAAGTTCGTCGAAAGTATATAGAAGTGCCCCTCTATAGAAAGATAATTTAATTCTCGTCGTAAATGTATGATTTTTTTCGCGTAACGATTAACGGTTTGTGAGATATTTAATTTTTAGAAAAAATGATAGAAAGTGGGTTTTTTTGGATGAAAAATGAATGGACAAATTAGGGAGTAGTTCATTGGGTCTTTAGAGAACTTGGGGTATAAATTTAACTTTTCTCACGCTTAACTCAGTTATCATTTGCGATGAGTTAAAAAATTTAATACTATTTTTAATTAATATTGTTATTGTGCTCATGAGTGATAGAGTGATTGTTTATTGTTAGAACACAGATGTGTGAAATCGCCATGATAACTGTATGATGTTGTTCTACATGTAGATTCAAACTTAAACTCAATGACTACTGTTAACAAAAAACGAACTATTCTTGTCAAGAAAAAACGAGTGATTTTTGTTACAGGTATATTATGATACACAAATATTCTTCTCCACTTAAGTTTCCACAACAATTTGTATGTTTGAGTAGATTAACTTATGTGAAGATATTTATTTTCTCGTGTATTTTATTTGTATCAACTTATTAGCAGATATACTTAGGGCATCCACTATGGTTAAAATTGATAAAGCTTTATAAATGTTCCATATCATCACATATCAATAAATTATAAACCTTTTGAGTTTATAAACCTTTTCTCACTATGATTAAAATTGTGTTACAACTTTATATATGCTCCACATTACACATACATTAATTGTGTTGAATTTATGAAGAGGTCTAAGAACTAGGACCTTTTAATGCCACCTAGATTTCTCACTATGGTTGAAACAAGATATAAACCTTTTCAAGTTTCTTAAACCTATTCATAGACCTCTTATAGTGGATGCTCTTAAACTATCTTTGATTCAAGGTTAAAAGAAGGTTGAGAAAGAGTCGGAAAGTTTTATTGCATTAAAGAATGTATTAGCTGAGAAATGGGTACCTCAGTTTTGGCCTATGTATAAATAGTAGATCGTAAAAAAGTTCAAGTGATCTTTCGATGAAATTGCAGACACATTGTTTAAAACTTCAAAAGCGTAGGTGGAAGTCCTTTGATTTGGATAAAATTTCCACCGCTATTTAAATGGAAATTTTGTCAAACTATATGGAGGATTTTTGCAATTCACCTAATATGAAAGAGGGAATTTCATATATACTCCAAGTAAACTTCAAAAATTACATATTTTTTCAAAATACAAGTTATTAATGCATGATGTACAATATTATTAAAGCATGTTTTGAGGAAATATGTAATTATTGAAGTTTGATTAGGGATGTATGTAAATGCCCCAATATAAAAGGCTCAAAAGTTTTATTATTATTATTATTATTATTATTATTATTATTATTATTATTATTATAAAAACAACACTTTTATTAAAAACTCATAGGATTACAAAAAATTAGTGGGAAGCCTCGAGACCAACTGGGCACCCACACCTCTAGCAATGGCAAACCAATCCTATTAAAAATATGAACTGCTGCACGCGCTCCAATGTCCTGAGTCATAGAGAATCGTCGAATACGCTTAAGTAAGGTAACTGCATCTTTCTCAAGTTCTCCAAAAGAAGAAAAAGAAAAGGGGAGAAACCCATATCCAATATCCGCACATTTCGCATCGTACTTGACACGTTTACGGTGCGCAGCATCAATGATCGCACGCCCTGGCATAAAATCAGTCATCCCAGATTGCGTCAAGGGGGACGATCCCGTAAGATCAATACATACATCACGCCCACTATCCCACGAGTAAAGTAAAATATCAGCCGGTCGCAAGGATCTGTCCCCATCTCCAGAAAGGCCAATATACACCTCCTTACGAGCAGAAATTCCGGACCGGGAGCATATATCAACAAGACCATCACGCACAAGGTTATGCCGATGTTTAATGCCAACAATACCCGCACACGAAACGGCATGATCCCCGTAAATATCTCCAGAAAATACCTTAGAACAAGCTGAACACGGTACCTGAACAGTGAAAAGAGGAACACCCAAACGATAGCATAGCACACAACGATAAGCCCCGGCATTCATAGTTTGTCCCAGTCCAGATATCGGAGCCACCCTAAGCCAATCCGAAGTATGATCCTCCTTTAGTGAACTCCATAACGCCATCTGTCGAGGAGAAAGATGGAATGTAGACTCAACAGTTTGGGTAACCCGATCGAAATATATATCTGCCAATTTCTTCATAAGTTTGGGGGCAGCGACCTCGCTAGGGTTACTCAAAAGGTCAATATCCATATTTACATTAAAAGTACGTAGGGCATCATCAAAAGAGGGACCAGCAGTAACAATACCATAACTAAGGAGAAGCTTAGACTGTAAGCTAGCAGATTGAAGTCTAGAAGCAAGGAAGGCATAATTCAAGACGTCACCTGCAGAATATAACCCAAGCCCCCCAAACGCAAAGGGTAAGGTGGCGAGTCTCCACTGCCAATCACCAAAACCGGGCCCAGAAGCAGTGACAATACGCTCCAAGGAAGAACGAAGTGCCGCATCAAAAGAAACCTGAGCACACTCAAAGACCCGAGGAGAACATGTGCGCATAGAAAAATATAACTTAGAAATACCAGCACATGTACGGAGAAGCAACAACTCGCATTGAGGGTCATTGAGTTTGGCAACTGCCTCCATAAGTTCAATAGTTTTAGCAACCCTTTTCAGGACCAACTTACTACCAAACTCAAAATCCACACTAACAAAAACAAGATTTTAGACCCATTTATTTAGATCCTTTAAAAAAACGCAGGTCTAAATGTGGATTTTCTCCCACCAAAAGGTATTTAGACCAGTGCAAATAGGAGACACGGTCCATATGTAATTTTCTCATTTAGACCGGTTCGTTTAATATACATCGGTCTAAATAAACCGAACAATTTAGACCGGTTCCTTTCATATGCACCGGTCTAAATAATATTTGAAAAAAATGTGCCCACCGGCTACAAAACAGATCTCCTATTTAATACCACAACACAACTTCAACTTGCATTTAATACACTCGAAAAATGTCATTAATTTTCTCATAATTACTATACTTTTCCACATTAACTACAATTAAAAGGTATGTATCACTTCTTATACATTCATATTAATACCACCAAGTTTTTTTGTGATTATTTATGTAAACTTTTCCATAAAAAATGTAATACTTATAAAAATCACTAATTGCGTGTTTATGTATATAAATTTGTTATTGTGTATAAATGAAAGCTAACATGAATATTTTTTCTATATTTATAGGAATGTTTGCGTAAATCGTCTTTATATGATATCCGAAATGTAGGTTCGTTGACCCGTGGAAGTAAGGTATGTTCTAAAAGAATTACGAAAACAATTATTTTATGCAACATTCCCATTATTAGTTTAATTCCCGTCCGAAAACAATCGTTCTTAATGCAACTCATGAACCGTTAGTTTAATTCCCGCCCGAAAATAACTTAATAGAGGTTAATTTCGGATTGTCCCCATTTAAAACTGCTTTTTGAATACTTTGTCTCATTTAGCATGTGACTGTGTATTATCGTATTGAGTGTAATTTAAGATGGATCGTAGTATATGGATGTACGAGATAGAACTGTTAGCATCGAATACTTGGAGCATTTGTCTCATTTCCTAAAAGTTTCCGAAGATGATCGGGTGAAGAAAGGAAAATCAAGAATTCATTGTCCTTGTAGAAATTGGTTTAAATTGGGAGTGTTTTGCCGATTTGAAAACTATTAAAAGCCATCTTATAGAAAAAGGGTTTATGCAAAGGTATACTTGTTGGGATTTTCATGGAGAAGTCAAAGCTAAAAGTAATACGTCTGTTTCCAATTGTAATGTCGAACATAACAACGAGTCATACAATAATGATCGTTTAAATGAGATGTTACATAATTTGGAGGATAATGTTACTGAAAATAATCAAAAACAATTTCAACAATTGCTTGTCGACTCAGAAACACCGTTGTATGAAGGTTGTGAGGATTTTACCAAACTATCTGCTGTTTATAGACTCATGAACATTAAAGCGGTTACTGGTTTGAGTGACACAGGTTTCACAACTCTACTAGAAGCGTTACATGAAATGTTCCCAAAAGCCAAGTTGCCTGTTTCAATATACCAAGCAAAAAAATTGATGTGCCCAATGGGAATGGAAATCGAAAAAATAGATGCATGTCCAAAAGATTGTATGTTGTATAGAGATAAGGACAAGGACCTACATGCATGTTGGATTTGTGGTAAATCAAGGTACAAACGAAAAAAGATACACCACTTAACCCCGACGTGACTAAGAATGCCCACCTGCTAAAATATTGTGGTATTTTCCTGTAAAACCCAGATTGGAACGATTATTTTCAAATGAAGAGGATGCTAAGTTGTTACGTTGGCATGCCGAAGAGCGTAAAAGAGATGGAAAATGAGACACGTAGCTGATTCCTTTCAATGGAGGAACATCGATAATGAGTTTAAAGAGGAATTTGGATATGAGATTAGAAATATACGCATTAGACTTAGCTCAGATGGAATCAATCCTTTCGGAAACATGAGTAGTCGTCATAGCACTTGGCCGGTTCTTTTATGCATATATAATCTTCCACCATGGCTATGTATGAAACGAAAATACATCATGATGTCATTGCTAATACAAGGTCCTAAACAACCAGGCAACGATATTGACATTTATTTGAGACCGTTAATTAATGACATGAAAGACCTATGGAGTGAGGGCATAGAAGTGTATGATGCGTACAAGAAAGAGACTTTCTAATTGCGAGCCATGATTTTTTGCACTATTAGTGATTTTCCTGCTTATGGAAATTTGTCGGGATACAAAACAAAAGGGAAAATGGCATGTCCTGTGTGTCAAGATCACACTCACTCAATTTGGTTGTCTAATTGTAAGAAAACAATATATATGGGGCATCGAAGATCACTTCAAGAGGATCACCCATACCGTAAAAAGAGAAAGTTGTTTGATAATAGCGTTGAAGATAAAAAGCTACCACCACCATTAAATGGGGAGGCTACATTTTCCCAAGTGGAAGATATCTATGTTGTGTTTGGGAAAGGGAAAGAAGGCACTTCAACTTCAAAAGAGAGTATTTGGAAAAAGAAATCTGTATTTTGGGAATTACCGTATTGGGAGCGCTTGCAAGTTCGACATTGCCTTGATGTATGCATATCGAGAAAAACGTGTGTGAAAGCTTGATAGGATTATTGTTGAACATTCTCGGGAAGACAAAAGATGGTATTAAGGTTCGAAAGGACATGGAAGCTATGCAAATAAGACCAGAGCTTGCTCCTAAAGAGATTGTTGGGAAGACTAGTACATATCTGCCACCAGCTTGTTATACCATGTCTAAGGCCGAGAAAACCAAATTTTGCCAATGTTTGAGTGGAGTTAAGGTTCCATCTGGGTATTCGGCTAACATAAAAAAGTTGGTGTCAATGCAAGACTTGAAGTTGTTTGGTATGAAGTCTCATGATTGCCATGTCTTAATGACGCAGATGATTCCCATCGCAATTCGTGGAATACTACCAAATCGCATCCGACACACAATAACAAAGTTGTGTTTGTTTTTTAACATGATTCATTCGAAGGTGATTGATCCCGAATTGTTAGATCAATGGCAGCGTGATATTATGTTGATTTTTAGTTTTAGGAGTACAAGAGATGGAATACTAAGACCCTAGGCCTTGTATATATACCCAAGATAACTTGGAGTTCTTGATCTCTAATTTCACATCTAGTCCTTCCATTTAACATTTAACGATTGTTAGTCCATTACGTTTAATTAACTTAACGTTCGTTACATTTTTCGTGTAAATAATAAATAAATACAACATTTTATATTTAATTATTAACTTTAATTCTCATACGCAAAGTGTGCAATCCCGTGGTCTCGAGTTCGATCCTAACTTGCGTCTACTAATTTATATCCATAAAACCAACAACTCCCACTTGGATATATTTTAATAGCGTGATCACATCGGTTAGCGTCTAGCAACACTTCGATGCCTCTAGCACGACTCGAGTAAGGCTCCTGGAAAAACCTTTTAATTATTTCTCATTATTATTATCCTTTTGTTTCTAATACCACGTTAAATAAAGATATGGAATTAAGTCATTCTTTATTCAACCATTATGTTTCTCGTTTTAAGTGATCGAGCAAGATTACCAAATCTTCTGAACATATTCAGGGGAGATCTTGGGTGCGGCCGCACAAACATCTTGTCAGCCCTACGAGGGGCCCAGCAGTATTAAACTCCAAAAAAATTTCAAGGAACAAATTCTATCTTCACTACAAGAATAACCCACAAACTTTGTAACACTTCTGGAAAAAACCCTTATGACTACCAGTTACGTATAGCGTTAAGTTGTTCCACAGAAATGCACTACATTTATGACACTTATCTGGTATCTCAAGTCTGAGGATAACTATTCACGATTTACTTAACAACAATATCCATAAAGTAAAATCATGTAGTTGGGATAAGTCCTATATTTAATTCATTGAATATCATCTGAAATTGGTATGCTTTCTCATCAATATACTTTCAAGTATATTCTACCACATCTCTCAGATTTGTCTTAGTTTAATGCTATTCCCATATCATTAACTGACAACGAACAATTTAAAATAACTTAGTTACTCATGGATTAAACATGCAAATATAGGACAACAATATTATAAATGAAAATAAACATAATCAAAATTTTATTTCATCAAAATAATAAATGTTTACAATATCCTTTATCCAAATACTAATCACATTTATGCATGAAACTATTAGCCAAACGAAGTCCAATGCCATTAGCGAGTCCAATAAGCTTTTCTCTAAGTAAAGCCTTAGTGAAAGGATCAACTAAGTTGTCATCCGTGTGAACTTTCAATAGATTAATTTCACCTTCGCGGACTTGTTCCCGAACATAGTGATACTTCCGTAGAAATGTCCGGTGCCCTTCATGACTCCAGGTTCATTGGAAAATATGATCGCAGCAAAATTGTCACAATACATATCAATAGGCGATTCAATTGAAGGCATAACACCAAGCCCTGAAATGAATTTCTTAATCCAAACAGCCTCCATCGCAGCTTCCGAAGCAGCTATGTATTCGGCCTCTGTCGCAGACATCGCAATCGTGCTCTGCTTCTTGCTCTTCCAGTCTACTGCTCCTCCTTTAATGACAAAGACATAACCCATCTGAGACTTCGTATCATCTTTATCACATTGCCAGGACGCATCACATAAACCTGTAACACTGAACTCTGTATCTGGATTTCCACCATACACTAGAAACATTTCTTTCGTATTCCTAAGATACTTTAGAATATGTTTAACAGCAGTCCAGTGAAGTTCACCTGGATTCTGTTGATATCGACTGGTCATATTTTGAGCGAACGCCACATCTGGCCTTGTGCATCTCACAGCATACATAACAGACCCTACTGCCGAAGTATAAGGAACTTTCTGCATGTGTGCCACCTCTGCAGGTGTTGAAGCACACATATCGCTACATAAGCTATGCTTTACTTCCATCAGCAAATATCCTTTCTTGGAATTTTGCATATTGAATCTCTTCAATATTTTATCAATGTAAGCGTTTTGACTTAAACCAATTAACCGCTTTGATCTATCTCTGTAGATATTGAATCCCAGAATGTATGCAGCTTCCCCTAAATCCTTCATGGAAAAACACTGTCCAAGATATGCCTTAACACTTTGCAAACTTGGAATGTCTTTTCCTATAATTAATATGTGATCGACATAAAGGATAAGGAAAATTACATCACTCCCACTAACTTTGTGATATACACATGGCTCATCAAGATTTTGAATAAATCCATACCTTTTGATTTCTTCATCAAATCTCTTATTCCATTTCTTTGATGCTTGCTTCAATCCATAAATGGACCTTTGAAGTTTGCATACACAGTTTGCAAATTGTGGATTCACAAACCCCTCAGGTTGCTTCATATAGATGTCTTCATCTAAGCGACCATTCAAGAAGGCAGTTTTGACATCCATCTGCTACATCTCATAGTCATAGTATGCTGCTCCAACTATGAGAATTCTAATAGCTCTAATGTCTGCTACAGGAGAAAAAGTCTCCTCATAATCTATCCCAAAAGTTTGAGTAAAACCTTGAGCAACTAGACGAGCTTTATAGATGTGTACATTGCCATCCATGTCCGTCTTTATTTTATAGAGCCACTTACTTCCAACTACCTTAGCATTTGGAGGTAAGTCAACCTCTTCCCAGACTTCATTATCTTTCATGGATTGCATTTCCCCGTTCATTGCAGCTTGCCATTTGTCCTTTTCAGGACTTGCCTTGGCAACTCTATAATTAGCAGACTCTCCAAGATCCCCTAATATTGTTTCCTCAACTTCTACGTTAAGACATAGACGTTCAGGTGCACGCGTAGTCCTTACAGATCTACGAATGGGAACCACTTCAACTTCTGGTGGAGGACCCAGACTATCAGGTTCTAACGGAAGTACGTTAGTGTTTTCAAAAGGTAATGTATCTTCATGATCATCTTCCAGATCATAAACTCTCCCACTGAATTCTTGATATACGAGATCCTTTTCAAGAAAATCTCCATACCTAGCAACAATTACTTTATGTTCAGTTGGATAGTAAAAGTAGTAACCAATAGTTTCCTTAGGGTATCCTACAAAGATACACTTTACAGATCTCTGTTGGAGTTTATCTGTTGAGTCACGTCTACATACGCCTCGCAACCCCAGACCTTTAAATAAGAAAAGTTAGGAGCTTAACCATGCCATATTTCATATGGTGTCTTATCAACCTTCTTTGGTGGGAACCATATATAGAATACGAACAACAGGTTCTAAAGCATAATCCCAAAAGGATAAAGGGAGAGTAGTAAGATTAAACATTGATAGCACCATGTCTAACAATGTACGATTGCTTCTCTCAGATACACCATTTTGTTGTGGAGTATATGGGGATGTGAGATTCTGGACAATTCCATTCTCAGCTAAGTAATCTTTAAACTCTTGGCTTAGATATTCACCGCCTCTATCGGATCGAAGAGCTTTAATCTTCTTTCCTAATTGCAGCTCTACTTCTTCTTTGAAAACCTTAAATGTTTCAAACACCTCATGTTTATGCTTAAGTAAATAAACATAACCATAACGGCTGAAATCATCAGTAAAGGTTAAGAAGTAGCTAGCACCTCTCTTTGACACATATCTAAGTGGTCTACACACATCAGTATGAATAAGACCAAGTAGATCAGACGCCCTCTCCATATTGCTATGAAAAGGTTTCTTTGTCATCTTCCTAGATATGCATGACTCACATTTATCAAATGATTCATCATTGATATTTTGCAAAAGCCCTTCACGTTGTAGCTTTTACATGCGAGTCTTGCCTATATGAGCTAGTCTACAATGCCAAATATAAGAAGAATTAAAGTCTAACTTCATTTTCTTATTGATGCTAAACATCGAATTATTATTGTTGGATACATTCCCAATCATATCAATCTCAAACACACCATTAACAGTAATAACATTAAAATAAAATACACCATTTAAAGAAACTGAAATTCCATTACTTGTGATAATATGAGTAAAACTAAGATCTAACAAAACAGAAAAGGAAAAAACACCTCTAATAATAGAAGGTGCATAATAACAATTGTTCAATAACAGTACTGAGCCCGAAGGCAATACTAAACTAAACACTCATATGGATTCAACAGCTGCAGGTGCCCCATTGCCCACATGCAGATATTGCTCTCCATAAGACAGCTTCCTTTCCACTCTAAACCCTTACAGTGTATTACAAATGTGAATACCACAGCCAGTATCATATACCTGAAGGAGCGGCACCCGAGGATCCAGAATGCTTCAACTTATTTTTCCACAATTCATCAAGATAGAGAGCACAGTTTCTCTTCCAATGACCAACTACTTTGTAGTAGTGTGATGTGTTACGCGTAGTGCAAGTTTTAAAAATTTATAAACACGATTTAACCGTCTAATCTATTAACACATACGAGCAAGTATACTCGTCCGTGATAGCAAAGTTTGGTAAGTCGAGATCGTCCCAAGGGATTTTGTGTTTGAAACTGTTTTGTATGAAAAGATTCCAACAAGAAAGCTTGTCAAGGCTTCCTCAAATAGTGATGCTATAGTGAAATTCAATAATAAGAAATATATATACTTGTGTGTAGTCTATAGTCAATCATAAATAGCATTCATGAAGGTTTGGTGTATACTCTTGATGTGATGCACAAATCATAAGCAAATGATCCCCAACCATGGTGTATGTTTGTAAAAATCATTCTAAGAACAAAAACATATAGGTAATCCTTTCGGTCCTTATCCTAATGATTATCCTTTAGAAATTTCATTTGTTTGCAACATGTTCTTATTAAATTTGTTCTTACGAATCTTTCGACCCTTTCGTGATGAAAATGTTCCTAGTCTTGTTTTAATAAGCAAACATGGTGGTGGTCAATCACCATATCCCCATACTAGTTTGTCACTCAACTTTTTTGGAATAAAACACAAAAGAAATCCTTTCGGTCCTTTTTCTTAAAACATGTTTTATCAACAAATCAAACCAATACTAGTATTTTTCCAACAAACTCATTTAAACAAGATCATATGTACATGCATCACATTTTGAGAACACTAATATGATTAACTACATCCCAACACACAAGTATATCCCAAAACTACTCCATGATAATAATAATAACTAAACACAAATCATAACAAAGTAATTCCAATAATTCAAGAGAATAGAATTCCATAACAAAGTTCATAGAATACCTAAACTTTTGTGATTACAAGAACTAGAATTCGTGGATTGTAGCAACCACGCGCCTCCAATCACCTAGATTCACCGTATAACTCCAAACTACCGAAACTATGGATGAGAATTGTTCCCTCCTTGCTCCTGGAAGCTTTTCAGTAAGAACTAAGCTTTTGGGCTGAATAATATGGTTGGTATTAGTTTAGATGTAAACTAATACAATTTTGGTTGTGTCACACCTAGTAAACTAGGACTAGGTTCATTATATAGCCAAATATGCTTGCTAAACTGACCAAAAACGTTTCCAACAAGTTAATATCAAGAAATGATCAGCCTACAATGATTATGGGGAGTTAAGGCAACAATAAATGCAACTTTGTGTAACTGCAGTTCATGCAACCGGATCGGTTACGATGGCAACCGGATCGGTTGCGTTTTGACCAAATGCCTAGCCGGATCCGGTTACGGGTTATGACCAAACGGCTGGGTGTTGCTGATTTGACTTTTTGTTGACTTTCTGCTTATACGCTTCATTCTTTGCTTTCGCTGATGATTTCCAAGGCAAAACTTGATCTTTCCTTGCTGTAGATACTTAGAAATCATTGTGCTTCCCAATCATTGAATCCAAAATCTTCCTAGCTCGACTTCCTTCCTCGAGAATCTTCCAAATGTGCATAAAAACTTCATTTCTTCATCATTCGTGATACCTGGCTACATATACATACACAATACGCATCTTTTGCACTTTTGCAACAGTTATGAGTAAATATAGCCGATTATCATGCACAAAACCAACAATAACGCTACTAAAAACATGTTCATTTTAGGCGTTATCAAATTCCCCCACACTTAAGTTCTACTCACCCTCGAGTAGGTCTAACATTTACAAAGATTGATTTCAATGGTCTTGACACCATGGTTCCAAAAACGAAACAATCATCCCAAATGAGATAATTATTGGTTTGCTTTTAATATGTGAAAAACTTTTAAAAATGAACCAAACACTTTAGATAACATAACTAGAACACCTCACGAATGATTTTAAAAATTCACTCAACACTCATATGTTGGTAGGTATATGTAAATCACTCAATGCCTAGTCATGATTAATGCTTTTTACCATAAGCTTGTACAAGTATCAAAACAAAGAAAATAAATTCATCAAAGAGGGCTTTTATTCGGGTTATAACATTAAGGCTAAGGGTTCATAAAGGGTATGGATAAGGCATGGGATGGTTTATGAAATTGGTGTTAAAAGAAAATAAAGTCAAGTCTAAACCTCCATGTTGCTAGCCATCATACAAACCACAATCCCGTAAATGATTATCTCACCTCTTCAAATATCGATCTCCGCAAATATGTATAACTCAATTTAGCTCATTGGCTAATCAATATCCTTCATATAGCTCATTGGCTATAACCATTTTTTTTTCTCATAACAAAATTCCCCCACACTTAGTGTAAGCATGCACCACAAAAATAATCGAGAAAGACGTCTCTTTCATCTATGATGGAGAATGGTACACACTATAAACAAAGTGTAGCTTCTTCATAATCATCAAAAAGAATCTAACATTCCAAACAACTAGCAACAAACCAATAGACATGACAAGGGTTGGCTAAAGTTTAAAGTGTAAAATCTTTTTGTATTTTTCTGGATGTAACAAATGAAAAGATTGGCTCAAAGGGTGTAACTAAGGGTATCTAGTGCTAAAGATGAGCACTAACAAATGGGTCCATATAAAGGTGATTAACTAACCGATGTGGCTAGCTAATATATCATTAGATGTAAACGGAAGGCCATTTGGGTTAAATCCTACGATGCCTCTTATCACTTGAACATATTTATATCACTCGAAAGTGATTTTAACCGTAATGCATAACTAGTACAAGTTCTAGAATCGACATAATCACCGGCACACTCATAGCAAATATAAAATAAAACATGTGTTTTATACAAAAAGAAACCTCACAAATGCGTGGAAAAAGGCTATTATGCATGCTAGAAAATGCTATCGAATCCAAAATGAATTACTTCTGTAATTTGGTTCAAATCCAAAAATTTTCAAAAACCTCATTTTACCATTGAAATTCCCAGGTTATTTTTTAATATTTATCAATAATGCGTGAAAACAACTAGACCATCAAGGGCGAATTCCTTCTAATCACTTGCATCCAAAAGTTATCTAAAAATTAAAAATGCGTATCATTTTTACTATTTTCTTCCCTCCCCCATACTTAAGTTTTGCATTGTCCTCAATGTAATAAAAATGAACTTCAAAGTAAAGAAAAAGGAAAAAAATAGTTAAAAGATACCACGGGATAGAATATGCAACACGCATATTGGGTCATAAGAAAGCATGTGAGTTATCCAACTCCAAATATTGGACCATCAATAAGCTTCCGACACATCCATCCTGCAAACAAAAACTGCAACACACAATACACAAAACAAAACAAAACAATCCAAATGCAAATGCTACTAAAAACAAGATAAAACCAAGCAAAATATGTTAATCATCCTAAAGAAATAGTTAAAAAAAATAGAAGTAAAATTGTTTAACACATCATAACCATTGTCTTTGAAACCATAAATCACGAATGATCCACGATCACTCCTCGTCCTCGCTCATATCGTCCCCTTCTTCATCATCATACTCATCATCATCATCACTTTCGGTTACATAGTTTTCGTCCACAATCTTCGAACGAACTCTCCTCTTCTTCTTCTTTCCTCCAACTCCTGATGACAATCCTCCAACATCATAGCTTGCTCCACCAACCTCAGGTAATCGACCATATGCGGGAACTGGATCAGGAAATGGTGCGTACCCAGGATATGGATACGGATAGGGTCCAGGATAAGAAGTGTAAGGGAAAGGATATGGTGGAACATTGGGTGGATTGTAGGGTGGCAACTCGTAATTGGCTTCACGAGCCATGTGTTGAAAGATAGGCATTGAATAATCATTGATGTAGTTGCTTCTCAACATCATCGAGTCTCTCCACACATCCCTACATTGAATCTCATCTAAATGTTGGTTCCACTCTCCCCAACCTGAATCAAAACTACTGGACGTACCCGTTTGCACGTTCTCCATTGGTATACTCTCCTGCTGTTGTGGTGGTTGTTGTTGTTGTTGTGGTTGAGGTTCAACCCATAACCCCAAGGTTTTCAATCTCCTATTCAACGCGTTCCCAAAACCATGTGCACTCCACATCTCACTATACTTTGGCTCTCCACACTTATCCAATTCCTCATCAACATAATACCCAAGATTCTTCGCCAACCTTGTCACAAAATGTCCCCCACAAATGTGGCTATTGCTCTTGATTCCCGGGGCCCTCCTGGACAAATACTCGGCTATCTGTCAAACTGCATTACCGTCCTTAGTTTCCTCTAGTAACATCATAACCCATAAGTCCGGTTTCTGACATTTGTCGCTGCTTCCATACCTATTAAACGGCCCGGTCACTATCAATTTGTGAAGTATCCTCATTAATGGATTCCTGATGGTCGATGCATTCCTCCTAGCGCAAGAAGGATCTCCCACTCGATTCCAATAGGTGTGAATACTAGGATAGTCTTTTTCAAACCTCCGAAGCCTCGAAAAGTGAGCTTCAAATAACCGCTGATTAACCTCATGTGGCTCATACAAACCAAGAGCCACGCCAAAAGCCGGCAAAGTATAAGCATGATCCCTTCCACAAAGCCTAAACCAAACACAAACTTCCTTCATCAAGTTCCGAACATTCACCTTTCTTTCAAAATACATGGTTGAAAAAAACTCCATACACCATTCTCGATAGACCTCTTCATCGACGCTAAATGCTCTTTCCCATGACAAATCATTGAACGAATCCCCATCCACTGGATACACATAAGATGTCCGCATCATTCTCCTCAACTCATCTTCACAATCACACTCCGCAAACAAATCCCAATCAATCACCCTCGGAACCAAACATGTCCTTCTTTGCAATTTCGATAACCTTTCCTGGAAAGCATGTTTCTCCCCGTCGGTGAGATCTTTGAACTTTAAGTTGGCATTTGCTTCCGTCTTCAAGCTATACTTGACTTTCTTCTTCTCGTTCCTTTGACAAAACTTCGTAACAAGCGGGTTCGTTGGAACTGGCTCCGAGCTTGAGCTACCTACAACAATTCTCTGTAGAAATCATAAATATAAGACAATATAAGAGTGTTATAACAAACAAGAAGGTTCATGGAACCCTCTAAGATCCACTTCAAATTTTCAAAAAATTTCAACACAGAAACTGTAACCGGATTCGGTTGCAGAGAAACCGAATCGGTTACTCCTTTGGCCAAATCCAACCGGTCGGTTGCGCTGCGCAACTGGATCGGTTATGCAATCTGCATAAGGCTTTTGCCTTTTAAATCCTTATTCACTCGAATTTTCTAAGTCCAATCCACTCCTAGA
Organism: Chrysanthemum seticuspe; assembly: GCA_019973895.1. NCBI lineage: Eukaryota > Viridiplantae > Streptophyta > Magnoliopsida > Asterales > Asteraceae > Chrysanthemum > Chrysanthemum seticuspe. The sequence continues at coordinate 170,323,265 of BPTQ01000003.1, forward strand.
TCGCATTCTAACATCCTCAATGATTTCCACATCCTTGAATTACTCTAAATTCGCTTTCCAAACCTCAAATCATCACACATTCATCATCTTAGAACTCAACTTGATAAAACCTATATTCTTCAATCATTAGTTTTAATCAATAATGTGGCGTCTATTACTCCTAAAAACACATCATCTACCATTAGGAATCACCAATTGCAACTTATCTTGATTCACTAGCACAACCTAATTAAATCCGAAAATTCAATCATCTAGTATTCATTCCATGGTGAATCAATCAATACAATTCTTTTTGCAATGCATTCCTATATCAATTACCCACTCAATCCAAGAATATTACAACTTAATTCGAATTATAACAAAAACCCCCAAATTGGTGACCTAATATGCAATTCGAATCAAATGCTCTAATTAAACCTTAATTGAGTTAATTGAATGTAGATGCTTACTTGTTTGGGTGCCATGATGTTTTCCTACAACTTAAACAATCTTCAATTAGCTTCTCTTGGACGAATTTTGCAAAACCCAGCTGGAGAATTAGTGTGTGTGTGTGTGTTTTCTGGAAAAGTGAATTTTTGGTATATATACTTGTATGCAACCGGTTCAGTCATGGACACAACCGTTTTGGTATGCATTTTGCCAAATTTTGCATTTTTTCATGTTACTTAGGCATTTACCTTCCAAGCAACAATTTTTTACTCAAAAATCCTGTTAAAGATTCACACAACATTCATCCACCATTTGGAAATTTCAACAATCATCCAATCTTAAAAACTCAAATCATCATACTAATGAACTAAACCAAACTTCAACTAAAAACTCATAGTCATAATGCATTAACCAAATAACCTCAATCATAAAAATAAAAATGAAAAACTGAAATTAGAAACAAAAATCCTAAATGCATCAAATCAAAAAGAAATAGTTCATGAAATTCAAGCAAATAATTGCTTGTTTATTATGGTCCCTTGTCTTCTCCTTAGAATTCCTCGAAATACTCTTGTCTTAGGATGTCCTCACTTTGAAATTTTCCGGTCAACTCACAGAACGTTTCAAAAGTTTTGAACTTTCTCATGAATCTTCTTCCGTCCGGACATAGTATATCGAACTTAACATGCCATTCTCCATCTCCAGTTTGCCTCTTGTAAGTCCCCGACCCCTCGGGTCTCCACTCCAAATTCTTAAGTTGCACCGGTAAAGAACCTAAAAAGTCGGTCAACTTCTTGTAAACTAGTATGTTTTTGAATGGGTTATAGAAAGCTTCCACCGCCAATGCACGTTCCATTTCGTCCTCTAAATCAAAATAAGGCGGAGCTAACGGTCCATACATTGGGTTTCCTTGGGTATCACGTCCCACTTCAAAACAAGTTAAATCCTCATCTGCTTCCATCAACTCTAACTCCTCCATAAATTCCAAAGTTGGTCCTCTTGGTTTCGGATAGTATGTTTGCCTTGAAATCCCATCATCAATAGTCATTGTGCCTCTTCCCATGTCTATAATTGCACCACAAGTTCGTAGGAATGGTCTCCCCAATAGTAGTGGTAAACTTTTGTCCACCGGAATATCTAGGACAAGAAAATCGGCCAAATACGGTTGATAGCCAATTTGCACTCTCACATTCTTCACCTCTCCCATTTCCTTCGCTTGAGAATTATCCGCCATAGTAAGCTTCGAATGATTAGGTTGCGGATTACTTAGACCTAAAGTCATAAACAATGGATAGGGCATCACATTAACACTTGACCCCGTATCGGCTAAAGCATAAACTGGTGTAGTCCCATTCACTTTTATTGGCAACACAAAATTACCCGGATCCTTCTCCTTCCGTGGCATGCCTCTAAACAAAATTCGATCTCGCTCCTCCTCCGTGAGATTCTTATCTTCCAACCTATCCCTTGCTAGCATCACCGCATCCAACTTCTTACGGTAAGCACATAATCCTGGAGTACCTCTATCACCGGTTTCTTTTCATTAAGCTCAAGAAACTTTTGTTCTAGGTTTTCTAAAATAGCTTCTTTTTGTTTGTCGGTTAAGGGTTTGAAAGTATTTGTAGTGGTAGGTGATGATGGTGTGTAATCATTTTTGTTGGTGGTGGTTGGGGTTAGTTTGTTTGATGAAGTTTTCTTCCGATTTGCCTTCCCCATTTTAACTACTTCCACCTCTTTCTCTTCCATGTTTGCACAAACTTCCACTAGCATCTCGTTCACTCCTTTTCCTTCTTCCAAATCAGTTATATTAATCCTCATTTCTCCCATTGCAAAATCAACTTGACACTTGGTCGTGACAAGAAAGTCTCGACCAAAACATACATTAGGTTCATCCGCATTCCCTTCTTCTAACACAACAAAATCCGTTTCAAAAATGTGTCCATGAATATTGACCTTAAGATTTTTGACCATCCTTCTTCCATATGCTTCATAGTCCAAACGTACATGACCAATTTCGTCAAGAACCTTCTCCAAAATGTAGTTTTCTCCATAAGCCATATTAAGTTGCGCGTCCCAAGCACTTACTCCTTCCACACTACAAGGCGTTCCAAACCTCATTAGTGGCGAATCATACACCGTTAAAGGTGCTTGTGTGAACACTACGACTCTTCCCTTCTTGGGAAGTTGAACCTTGTTTTCACCTGTTTCCTCCATATTAACTGTATCAATCCCCAAATCTTTCTTACTCTCTTCCAAGATACCTCCAATCTTTTCCAGTGAACTTCCGGTATCCTTGAACATTTCATCCAAAGTACGAAGGTATTCCGAGATTCCGCTCAAACTATCCATACTAACTAGCTAAACTTGACAAAACAAAACAAAACAAAATCCGAATTATTAGCATTAGAGTTAGTAAAAACAAGAAAAAACTATAGAAACATATACTAAACAAGTTAAGATACTTAACAAAACTAAAAACATAAGTTAAAACTCAAAATCTAAAAATGATAAAAAAAATTAACGAGAGCACCAACCGGATCGGTTGGCTCACCAACCGATTCGGTTGGTTGAAATAACTAGACCAGGAAATCGAACCGAATCAACCGATCGGTTGGATCGACAATTTTTTTTTTTTTTTTTTTAAACAGAAGTTAAATTGCAATTAAGGAATCATTAAGATGTACTAAACTCTAATTAATAAAACTCTTCATAAACCAATAATTAATAACTTAATAATAAAACCATTAAACTAAAAAGTATATTAACTACCAATTAAAATCTACCATAAAAATAATTAAACCATATAACTGAAAAATTACTATCTAATCATTAACATTAAAACTGAAATTAATCTAAAACTAATTAACTAATAAATAACAAATGTAAAGAAAATATAAATAAATCTAAGAAATCATTAAACTACAAGACATAATCTGCAAATAAAATCTAAAATGACAAGAATTACTCTAGGAACTATAGCACAAATAATTAAGTAAACTAGAACCATGAAATCGAAAATTAAAAATTCTTCTCAGAAACTCTAACCGGATTCGGTTGCAGAGCAACCGAATCGGTTAGCTTGTAACCAAAACTTTTTTTTTTTTTACTTTTCAACAAATTCAATTCCAATACTACCAATTTTACAGAAAATCAAAGAAAATCCCCGGCAGCGGCGCTAAAAACTTGATGTGTTACGCTTAGTGCAAGTTTTAAAAATTTATAAACACGATTTAACCGTCTAATCTATTAACACATACGAGCAAGTATACTCGTCCGTGATAGCAAAGTTTGGTAAGTCGAGATCGTCCCAAGGGATTCTGCGTTTGAAACTGTTTTGTACGAAAAGATTCCAACAAGAAAGCTTGTCAAGGCTTCCTCAAATAGTGATGCTATAGTGAAATTCAATAATAAGAAATATATATACTTGTGTGTAGTCTATAGTCAATCATAAATAGCATTCATGAAGGTTTGGTGTATACTCTTGATGTGATGCACAAATCATAAGCAAATGATCCCCAACCATGGTGTATGTTTGTAAAAATCATTCTAAGAACAAAAACATATAGGAAATCCTTCCGGTCCTTATCCTAATGATTATCCTTTAGAAATTCCATTTGTTTGCAACATGTTCTTATTAAATTTGTTCTTACGAATCTTTCGACCCTTTCGTGATGAAAATGTTCCTAGTCTTGTTTTAATAAGCAAACATGGTGGTTGTCAATCACCATATCCCCATACTAGTTTGTCACTCAACTTTTTGAAATAAAACACAAGAGAAATCCTTTCGGCCCTTTTTCTTAAAACATGTTTTATCAACAAATCAAACCAATACTAGTATTTTTCCAACAAACTCATTTAAACAAGATCATATGTACATGCATCACATTTTGAGAACACTAATATGATTAACTACATCCCAACACACAAGTATATCCCAAAACTACTCCATGATAATAATAATAACTAAACACAAATCATAACAAAGTAATTCCAATAATTCAAGAGAATAGAATTCCATAACAAAGTTCATAGAATACCTAAACTCTTGTGATTACAAGAACTAGAATTCGTGGATTGTAGCAACCACGCGCCTCCAATCACCTAGATTCACCGTATAACTCCAAACTACCGAAACTATGGATGAGAATTGTTCCCTCCTTGCTCCTGGACGTTTTTCAGTAAGAACTAAGCTTTTGGGCTGAATAATATGGTTGGTATTAGTTTAGATGTAAACTAATACAATTTTGGTTGTGTCACACCTAGTAAACTAGGACTAGGTTCATTATATAGCCAAGACAAAATTACACGGTTGGTCCCTGTGGTTTGCTCGTATTGCAAGTTTGGTCCCCAAGTCATTTTAATTTCCCCACAGATACCTATTTTTGAAACGTTGCACTCTTTTAGTCCCTAATTTGGATGGCCGTTAGTGCAGTCCGTTAAGTGTTTTGCGCTGTTAGTCCTTCGTTAATAAATTTTGCACCGTTAGTCCTTATTTTTTAAAATATAGTTTTCCACAGTTAGTCCCTCCGTTAATAATAGTTATCGCCCGATTTTTTACGTTTTTGTCCGTTTTCGTTCGTTTTTTATCCGTTTCCCCCGTTTTTTTACGTTTTTCGTCCGTTTTCTTTCGTTTTTTTATAGTTTTTGTCCGTTTTTCTTACGTTTTTATCGGTTTTCATCCGTTTTTGTAACATTTTACTTAAATTTTTATCCGTTTTTCTTACGTTTTGTCTGTTTTCTTTCGTTTTTGCCCGTTTTCATCCGTTTTTGTCCGTTGTTCTTACGTTTTGTCCGTTTTTCGTACGTTTTTATCGGTCTTCATCCGTTTTTGTCCGTTTTTCTTACATTTTGTCCTTTTTTATTTCGTTTTTGTACTATTTCAACATATTGAAACTTTTTTCAAAAAAGAAAAAAAAAATTGGAAAAAAAATTTCCAAAAAAAAAAATTGGAAAAAAATATTTCCGAAAAAAAAAGTGAAAAAAAATAAAAAAATTTTCAAATTTCAAAAAAAATTTTGAAATTTTTTATTCAATTTTTTTTTGAAATTTGAATTTTTTTTTTGAAATTTCTATTTTTTTCTTTTGGAATTTTTTTTTTACAATATGTCCAAATTTCGAAAAATATTGAAAAAAAAGTATTTCGACATATTGAAAATTTTGAAAAAAAAAAATTTCAAAGTATTTTTTTAAGATTTCTTTTAAAAACAAATATTTGAAAAATATTTTTTTTATTCATTTGAAATTTTTTATTCAATTTTTTTTTTTGAAATTTGAATTTTTTTTATTTTTTTCAAAATTTTTTTTCGGAAATATTTTTTTTCCAATTTTTTTTTTTGAATTTTTTTTTCCAATTTTTTTTTTCTTTTTGGAAAATTTTTCAATATGTTGAAATAGTACAAAAACGAAAGAAAAACGGACAAAAACGGATGAAAACCGATAAAAACGTACGAAAAACGGACAAAACGTAAGAACAACGGACAAAAATGGATGAAAACGGGCAAAAACGAAAGAAAACAGACAAAACGTAAGAAAAACGGATAAAAATTTAAGAAAAATGTTAGAAAAACGGACAAAAACGGATGAAAACTGATAAAAACGTAAGAAAAACGGATAAAACGTAAGAAAAACGGACAAAAACTATAAAAAAAGAAAGAAAACGGACGAAAAACGTAAAAAAACGAACGAAAACGGACAAAATCGTAAAAAATCGGGCGATAACTATTATTAACCGAGGGACTAACTGTGGAAAACTATATTTTAAAAAATAAGGACTAACGGTGCAAAATTTATTAACGAAGGACTAACAGCGCAAAATACTTAACGGACTGCACTAATGGCCATCCAAAATAGGGACTAAAAGAGTGCAACGTTTCAAAAATAGGTATCTGTGGGGTAATTAAAATGACTTAGGGACCAAACTTGCAATACGAGCAAACCACAGGGACCAACCGTGTAATTTTGTCTATAGCCAAATATGCTTGCTCAACTGACCAAAAACGTTTCCAACAAGTTAATATCAAGAAATGATCGGCCTCCAATGATTATGGGGAGTTAAGGCAACAATAAATGCAACTTTGTGTAACTGCAGTTCATGCCACCGGATCGGTTACGATGGCAACCGGATCGGTTGCGTTTTGACCAAATGCCCAGCCGGATCCGGTTACGGGTTACGACCGAACGGCTGGGTGTTGTTGATTTGACTTTTTGTTGAATTTCTGCTTATACGCTTCATTCTTTGCTTTCGCTGATGATTTCCAAGGAAAAACTTGATCTTTCCTTGTTGTAGATACTTAGAAATCATTGTGCTTCCCAATCATTGAATCCAAAAGCTTCCTAACTCGACTTCCTTCCTCGAGAATCTTCCAAATGTGCATAAAAACTTCATTTCTTCATCATTCATGATACCTGGCTACATATACATACACAATACGCATCTTTTGCCCTTTTGCAACAGTTATGAGTAAATATAGCCGATTATCATGCACAAAACCAACAATAACGCTACTAAAAAGATGTTCATTTTAGGCGTTATCTTAGTGGCAAACTTGATCCCTTTTAGGATTTTCCTTCTTCTGAGGAGGGTACTTTTTTGGTTCTGGTTGATAGGCCATAACTTGTTTACCCTTTTCAACCTTACCTTTCCTTTTACCCTTCTTGTTGTTCGCACGCGGTTTTGGCTTGTTAATCCTACCACCCTGAATAGCAAGTACCTGGGGAGTAGGGGCCTTTTGAGGTAACCCTTTTTCATAATCAATGAGCAATGCATGTAGGTCAGTAACTATCTTCCCCACGCAGTGCATATTGAAATTCCGAACAAAACCATTAAAATCCTTGTTAAGGGATCTATTGATCAAGTTCACAGTAATGTCATTTTCATAAACTTTACCTAGTGCTTGTAGTTGGTCCATGTAACCTTTCATTTCCAACACATGCGCACTTATGGGTTTACCCTCTCCCTGCTTACAGCTGTGAAGTGCATCAATCAAATCATAGATTTCAACAGCTGCAGGTTTCTCAAACATTTTCCTGAGTTCAATGAGCATGTCATATGGGAAGAAATTTTTGAATTGCTTTTGGAGAGCAGATTCCATCATTCCCAACATTAAGCAAGCCACATCATTATGACGCTTGTAATCAACCTTCCACGCAGCTTTAGCCTCGTCAGAGGCGGTAGCTTCGGGTTCAGCAGGGCAAGGCGTGTACAAATAATCCAACCTATCAGCCACTCACAGACAATTCTCAAAGAGCGATGCCAATCATTGAAATTCTTTGTGCTAGTAACATTTTCTCGTTCAAAGAAAGTTTTGAACGCAGAACCTAGTGTAGTGTTATCGTTGTTTTGAGCCATTTCTACAGAAAAAAGTTCAGTATTTTCGATAATACAATTTTCTAAGAAAATAAAAATACCCAAGGTAATATAAACATATAACCATAGAATTTTCTCGAAAACTAGGATCCAAATTATCATACGTTCATTACATCAGTTGATCTGCTAGTAATGAAAGCACATAATAAGGTAATCTGTCGAACAATAATTGGCAAACATTTTCCAATTCCTAGATCATTATGGGATTTACATTACCAACGCTATTGCAAATGTAAACATGTTTTATCCCATCTTGTGCCTTGAGTCCAGTTCTCACTTACTACTCAATTTAAGTTGTCTAACTTAAAGAACTGCAAATGTGTCCATGCAAGGTCTGACTTCACATGAAGATTTACCTTTCCATCACAATCTCGCCAAGTTCCCACATGACGTAAATTGCAACTTCAAGTGTTCCTTTAACTAGATGGCACTAACTTAATTTTAAAAGGGTACTAGTTTTGATTTATGGTGTCAAAAAAAATATGTACAAAGATGTGATGCATTCATCTTGTAGCATAAATTTTAATAAAAACTATTTTTATTAACCAATTCATAAAGATTAAATTAACAAAGTTTTGATTGAGGTATTGGTTTAGCCAATCAAGGAATTTACCTTTAATTATCGTCTATTATATCGTACTTTTGCATAAGTCTAAAGACTTAGTGTTTCGGATAATTATCACAAAAGTGGCGCATGGAATCAAAGCTAATTCGCCCTTAAGATGATTTTGTACATTTATAGCCTACTTGATAACTCCAATTTGACGCGCAAAGGAGCGGAGAATTTGGTCAGCGCGATGCAATTAACCTCCTTCTTTCGGGTCACAATTTAATGCGCTCTCCTCCTTAAACCCTTCTTATAGTTTGTCAAAATTGGATGCGCCGTTCTCACTATTTGTACCAAAACTCATCAATCAATTAAACTTAATGAAAATTTAACTCTTCAAAAAACAAATCGAATTTCACCATTGTTTAGTTCAATTTATTTTTCTATTCAAGAGATTACCCTTTGCTTAAAACTTGTCACACATAATAAACAAACAAGTAACAATAAAAAATAAATAACTAAAACAATGCATACATAACTAACAATTAATATGCGTAAACAAGTAGCCACATGCAACTTATTTGATAAAACCTATTAATAATCAATATCTAGGTTATTTAATGTATATATTAACTAGGGCTTCACTTGCACAATAGAAGTGAGCCACATACATCGATGAATCGATTGCGTAAGCCATAATTAAAAATATACCAAATTGCACATAACTGATTCATTAATATATATATTGGAGTATTCCCCAATTCAAGAATTATAAAACCATACATGTGATAAAATAACTTAACAATTAATAATTCAAGCAACCATACATGACGAACATGCATGTATCATCATTGATATAACATAACAATTATTCAAGTAAGTCACAAGATCGCATACAATTTCATGTCACATAACAACTATTCATGAATTAATTCACATAACATATATATAATTCTAGGTTTAGATATCGATTAACAAAACACTTTTATAAACTCTAAAAAATTTAAAAACAATTCGACTACAAAAATTTAGGAATCGACCTAAAAAAATTTTAGGGGTCAACTTTTATAAAAAAGTTAAACCAATTAGGGCAAAAGCCCTAACCCTAAAATTAGGGTTTACATAATCATAACCAAAACCCTAGAACAATCATATCAAACACCATACAATATCCGTTTTTTACGTGTTTAGTAATTAATTACTCATTAAACAAGACTCGTGATGCCACTGTTGGAATTATATAACATGACAATCATATATAAAACACATAAAACATCAAAGAAACATGCAGAAGTGTATAGGAACGAATAATGAATAACTAATTAACATAAACGTAAAGTATGCGTACCTTTTGATTCTAGCCCAACAAGAATCAATTCCTTAAACTAGCAGGTGAGGAACCCTAATTAGGGTTTAGATGGATTATGTGAATTACCCCTTACCGTTTTTATAATTCAATCCAAGATACTAACAATAGTGTGTTAGTACCACGTTCTTGCACACACGTACTATAACAAATTAAAGTCATGCTAGTTTTAAGAACACGAAAACTTTTGTTTTGGAAAAACAAGTGGATCGACATCCTAGAGGGATGTACGATTGGTTGGGACACAAAAACACAAAAACACTTTTTGGTTTTTAGTTTTAGGAGTACAAGAGATGGAATACTAAGACCCTATGCGTTGTATATATGCCCAAGATAACTTGGAGTCCAAGTTAGACTTGGATTGGGTTTGGAAACCCCCTTGGCTGATCGTATAGTGTAATCCCCAAGGGTTTCCGGAACCTTCTCAATTTCTAATTTCACATCTAGTCCTTCCATTTAACATTTAACGATTGTTAGTCCATTATGTTTAATTAACTTAATGTTCGTTACCTTTTTCATGTAAATAATAAGTAAATACAACATTTTATATTTAATTAGTAACTTTAATTCTCATACGCAAAGTGTGCAATCCCGTGGTCTCGAGTTCGATCATAACTCACGTCTACTAATTTATATCCATAAAACCAACAACTTCTTGGGACGTAGAAAACCATTTGTCAAAGAAAGTCATAAGAAAGTACAATAGTTGGTATAAAGTTGTGAACATTATTGAACAATGTTCCTAAAATTAGGATCGAACACATTCCAAGAATAGAAGCACTTAATGCAGTAAGTTAGTTGTGTACTTTATAATTGGATGCTTGACACGTTCCTATTACCCCACGAGGAACCACCTCGTATTATGCCTATAAAAGAGAATGTCTCAAAAGAGTAAAAGTGGTCTTTTGCAATTTATATGATACACATTCAAAAGAGCATTTACTAGTCGGAGACCATTAGGCTCATGTCAATGTGGATATACTTCTAAAAAATCATCAAATTTTAACTCCAAAAAGGTACTCTTATTCGATAGTAATGGAAATGAATAACTCCTTTAAATTCAAAGTAGACAATGAGTTTTTGGTCATGTAAAGGAGAGCTAATCAATGGAAACCTTGTGGTAGTGAAATTTTAAGTGAACTAAAAGGTAATAATGAAGATTTCATTAACGAAGTTGCGAGTGCAGGCAGGACTTGCCATGTGACTGAATAACGTTAATCTTGTGGGGTTTTGCTATGATGGCCATCAAAGAGGTTTGATCTACGAATTCATGCCTAACAGATCCCTTGAGAAATTCATATATGGCCGAGAATCCTCAATTAAGATATGCCAACTTGCGTGGAAAAATTTACACCAAATGTTGATCCCAGTTGAACTAGATCTTCTTCCTTAGCTTGTATAAAGGACTATAAATATAACACAACTAATGTTAGAAACTGTGCATGAATGTATTAAGGATTATGCGAAATATAATCTTTAATGTTTAGAAGAATTATCAATGAAACAGTAACACAATCAACAAACAAGCTTCAATATTATTAATGATAATAATATGAATACTCTTACAGTATTAGGGTTACAAAACCTTGAAGCTAAAAGACTGTGTGTTTCTGTACGTATCAAGATGTATCTAACTCTATGCCTTAGGACCTCATTTTATACACCAAGGAGTCCTACATGGCTTACAATAATTTCCTAAGTATATCAAATCTTTTCTATACTTATCTAATACATATCTTGTATCAAAAGTTATCTCATACATATCTTATAAGCAGTTGTAACATAAACGTCTAACAGTACTAACTTAAGCCAAACAGTTGTAACTTTGACTCTAGCAGCAGTAACTTCATCAGCAGTCTTAACTTTGTACTAGCAGCAATAACTTTGCACTAGCAGTCTTAACCACTTAGCATATTTTCTTTGAAGTTCCTTAGCAGAAATATCTTTGTCTGAGCAGCAGTAACACAATCACGAGCAACACTAACACAAACAACAGTAAGAAGAAGACTTTTAATCCCAACAATCCTCCCCTAAACTTGATATTCTTTTTTCAAAATCATCAAGTTTCTTTATTCAAAGCTTCATAAACACCAAAAGGCTGTTTCCAAACACTTCTTCATTTCTAAAGCTGTTGTAGGATAAACCAGAGAAGTTCATTAGTCATTTCACTATCATTTTCAGTTGAAGCTTATTCTCTAGCATCTTTGTAAGTGTAGACTTAGTGAGGGGATACTTCTTCTCCACCAACATGTAGATTATTGCAGACTGCATCATCAAGGCATGAACTCCACAAGAGTCATATAGCTTCCAGCTCAATACCTTATAGCCATGTGGTGTCTTCCATACTTCATCCTCTACATGTAGTTCAAACCTTGTCTTTAGATCACCCCACAACACATAGTCACAGTCTGCAACTGGTTGCTTCAGTGGCCTTGTTGACCTATACTTGGCTTTAACTAGTTTCCATAGAGTTTCCAAAGTTTCTCTGTCAACACTTGTGAGCATCTGACCAAAGATTGTAAACAACTAAGATTTTCCATCAGCTCTTATGATCTCCAAGTATATTTTCTTCTTGCCCTCTGTGTATATCTTCCAGTCAACAATCCCTGGAGGCTTAGTTGCCAAAGGTACAACATCAAATGGTACTTCTTTATCATCAGGAATAACTACCATAAATTGTTTAAGATATGTTGTATCTTTGTTATCATCCACCTTTTGCTTATTTTGGACCTCTTGCTCTAGTTCTGCTCCTGCTCTCTTACTACCTTCTATTAGCTCTGTATCTTAATCAATAAATGTGTTTACCCTTTTAAAAGCTCTCTCAAACATTTTTTAGATGTGTTCAAAACTCTTATTTTTCAACTAGTTGAGCTTCCATCCTTCCATGTTCTTTAGGTAAGTACACATAATCTTTCTTTGTTGAGCTTTTGTTGGAGGTTTACTTCTATTCTCTTCTGCTCTTTTTGCTGCAATGTTTTCTTCTTGTTTCCAAGAGTTGAATAAATAATTTAGCCTTTTCTTCCATAGACAACTCTTCTTGCTCTTCTACTTTCATTCTTTGAGCAATTGATAATCAGCTTCAATCTTTGCCTACACATCATCCCATGTGTTGATCAAGGCAATATTGGCTTCTTCTTGTACTGCTGCAAGCTTTTCTTTCTATGTTGCAATCCTTGCTTCTTCATCATCTGACACCCATTCATCGGTACTTGGGGCATCATTGTTCTTCCTATCTATCTTAGGCTCTTTTTTAGCTTTACTATTCTCAACAACAGGCTCATTAGCAAATTCATCTAAGCCAGTAAAAGACAAGTCAGGTGTTGTAGGAATAAACTTTCCTGTGTAGGGAGGTGAAATGCATTAAAGCCTAAACCTTTCAAGCAATTGTCAACAATCTGACTCTCTATGATCTTGTTTACACTTTTAGATGCATATTCAAGTTTATCTACATTTAGTTGAATGCCATCTTTTTCCTTTTGAACTATTTCAAGCTTCTTCCTAAACTTTCTAATAGTTATTTATCCTACATGAATTTCAAAATCTAAGCCCTAAATATTTTCTGCATAGATAGACTCATTTGTTTTATAAAATTCAAGTTTTTCTTCTATTGACTCTAATCCTTCCTTATAACCTAGAACCATCAACTCATATTTCTTAAAATATTTTAACATTTTATCATATTGAGATTTAAGAGATTCAACAGTTTCTAAGCAAGATTTTGAACAAATGGAATCATTGGATACCTCTAAGTCAGAACTTGAAGATGAAAAAGCCATGAGTGCATAGTTAGGTCCTTCCTCTGCCTGATCACTCCAAACATAACCACCAAGACCATCACATGACACCAAAGCTGTGGAATTAGATGTTTCCACCGGCACACTCCCTCTTGATCTTTCCTTGTTCTTGTAGTTTTGAGTTCTTAGAGCTCTACACTCTATAGAAAAATCTCCCCTCTTGTGGCAGTTGTAGCACTCCACTTTGGACTTATCAAAGCCAATGTTCTTATTGCCATTGACATTAAGCTTCCTTCCAGTTTTCTTCAAAAACCTTCTAGCCCTCATAGTCAACATGGCCATTTTCCATCTCAAATCCATCTCTTTTGAGTCATCTGGATGGATTTGTTGCAAGTCCTCATGTGCAAGTTGAGGACTATTTAGTTGACCAGCAAAGAATGAACAAATAACAGCATCACTCAAGTTATCAATATTAGCAGCATTAACTTGAGTGTTAGCAGTAGAAACTCTATGAGCAATATTAACTTCTCCTTTAGTACTGCTAGAGGTGTTATTTGAAGAGAACACAAAAGCCATGTTTGGTATGCTTGAACTTGAGCTAGATTTCCCTTTAACTTCTGGTTCATACACCTTAAGGTTGTTATAGAGATCATCCATGCTCATAGTATTCAAATCAGCTTTGTTCCTCCACACAAGAGCATGTGTGTTCCATTCAGGTGACAAACTTCTTAATAGCTTATGATTAACATTTTCTTGTGATAGCTTTTCACCCAAAATCTCCAACTGACTCACAAGATTTTGAAGCCTATCAAAAGTTTTCATCAACCATCTCTGAGCTTGAAGTAGTGAAGTTCTCATATTGTTGTTTTAAGAGAATCCTTTTGCTGTTTCTTGTAGCATCATTCCCACAAAATCTCTTTCAACAGCTTCAAGCAACGACTAGGCATCTTTAATAGAGTTAAACTTTAACTGATGTTCATTTGGAATGCCCATTATTAAAGTACTTCTAGCTTTCACCTCCTGTCTTCTCTAAGCCTTATCTTCAGCAGAAGTAATAGGCAAAGCTGTCTCAACACCTTCTACAACCTTTGTTTTTAACAAGGTGTTACCATTCTCTGTGACCTCCCATAGTGAATAGTCTATCATCTGGATGTACTTCTCAATTCTTATCCTCCATATCTCAAACTCACCAGGTTTGAGCATAGGAACTTTAGATGCAGCCACCATGTGTGCAGAATCTTGATCTATGTCTTCTTGCAAGATCTTGTGTATTAAGATAAATTCTTCTAGATCACAGCTTCTAGATCATCACAAGCTCTGATACCACTTGTTGATCCCAGTTGAACTAGATCTTCTTCCTTAGCTTCTATAAAGAACTAGTTACATTAGATAAATCTAAGACAACTAATGATAAAACCTGTGTATGAATGTATTAAGGATTATGCAAAATCTGATCTTTGATGTTTAAAAGAATTATCAATGAAACAGTAACACAATGAACACAAATCAACAAACAAGCTTCAATATTATTAATGATAATTATACGAATACTCTAACACTATTAGGGTTGCAAAACCTTGAAGCTAAACGACTATTTGTTTCTGTACATATCAAGATGTATGTAACTTTATGCCCTGGGACCTCCTTTTATACACCAAGGAGTCCTACACAACTTGCAATACTTTCCTAAGTATATCAAATCTTTTCTATACTTATCTAATACATATCTTGTATCAAAAGTTATCTCATACATATCTTATAAGCAGTTGTAACATAAATGTCTAACATTACTAACTTAAGCCTAACAGTTGTAACTGTGACTCTAGCAGCAGTAACTTCATCAGCAGTCTTAACTTTGTACTAGCAGCGGTAACTTTACACTGGCAGTCTTAACCACTTAGCATATTTCCTTTGAAGTTTCTTAGTAGCAATATCTTTGTCTGAGCAGCAGTAACACAATCATGAGCAACACTAACACAAACAGCAGTAAGAAGACTTTTAATCCCAACACCAAATCTTAATTGGGATTGCTCAAGGCTTAGAGTACTTGCATAGTGGTTGTAACACATGGATCTTATATTTTGACATAAAACCCCATAATATTCTCCTGGATAAATATTTTTGTCCTAAGATATATGAGTTTAAGCTTGCTAAACTATTCTTTTAGAAACGAAGCATGATATCCATGTCCCATATGATAGGAACACCGGGGTATATTGCTCCTGAATTGTTTTGTAGAAATTTTAGGCAAGTATCCCATAAATTAGATGTGTACGGTTATGGAATCATGATTTTTGAAATGGTCAGCGAGAGGAAAAATATTTAGGTTGAAGTTGAACATACAAGTGAGATATACTTTCCCCATTGGATATACAAAAAGGTTGAATTACATGAGGAGCAACTTGGACTACACAAGACTATGAGTGAAGAAGTAAACGAGATGGTAAGGAAGATAATTATAGTAGGATTGCGGTGCATACAAAAAAATCCCATGAGTCGCCCGACAATCAATAAAGTACTGGAAATGTTAGAAGACGACTTGGGATCATTGAAGACCCCTCCAAAACCATATTTTTCTTCTCCATCAAGGCCTGGTGGAAGATCCGAAGATATATATGGAGTTCAGAGGTCAAGGGTTCGATCTTCACCTCTTGTAAGGTTAGAGGTCCTTTTCTACCTTTGGTATAATCAAAAGCAGCTTCTCTACCTTAGGTAGGAGTAAGGCTGTCTACATCTCAACCTCCATCCATACACCGTGCAAGACAGTATTGGGACCCATATAGGTAGGGGTAAGGCTGTCTACATATCAACCTCCCCCATACACTGTCGAAGACAATATTAGGACACATAACACGTGCAAGACGGTATTGGGAGTTATATTGAAACTATGTAAGGCGATGTGATGTAAGATCAGATATTAGATGATCATATAATGGGTTGGTTGTAACTTTTGTTAGATATCATACTGCCCTCATCGACATTAAACAACTTTTACACTGGTTATATTGAAACTATGTAACTTTAGGTCTGTGGCCTAGTCGCTCAGCGGTATGAAAGTTGGTTTATCAACCAAGAGATTACTAGTTCAAGTCTTGTTTTAGACATTTATAAGATAGTGCAAGACAAGTGGTATACATGCGTGCAAAAAATCTTTTATATAATGAGGTAAGAAGAAAAGTCTTAAAAAGGCAACTTGGACCAATAAAATTAGAAGAATATTCGGTTTACCACATGACCAAATTAAGCCACCCATAAGCTAAATTTTTTTAAACAAATTAACTCATGTCATAACCCCGTACATAATTAGTTAACATTCTGAAACGAGTGTTGATATATATGCCTAACAAATAGACTTAAAGTTAGACCTAATGCATTATTTTCATGACAAATGTAATAGGGGCATTTACATATATCCCCACATATACACCTATATTTACATATTTACCCAAACAGTGCTTTAATAGGCTTGTACATCATGCATAAAAAACTTGTGTTTGGGGAAATATGTAAATATATGTGTGTATGTGGGGATATATGAAAATCCCCCAATGTAATATATTTATTTTCTCCCTTATACTTTTACACCAATCACTTTTTCAAATGTATGAATTATATCTTTGGATTCATATTTTATGCACACTAGACGAGTACCCGCGCCTAGCGGCAGCGGTGTCTAGTTTTCTGTAAAAATTCTTACGACCCATAAGTTTCTTTCAACAAACTGTATTTGTAGCATTAGAGAATCATTTTTGAATAACTATAATTCTGATGCGTGGTTGCATAGCAGCAGAAATATATAGTTTTTAGGAAAATTATGTGAAGTCTGTTAGGATTTAGTAAATCCAGTAGTTAAAGTGTCGGTCACCTCAAGTATATGTATTCGTTAGAAAGCTCGTATTCGTAGTCATTTAGTGTTAGTTAGTAGTTTGTTAAGTAACATCGTGGAGGACGGACTGGTCCTTACCCACTGTATGCCTGATCCACAGCCCGTAGGAGGCGTGTCTTGTAAGAACCTATAAATACCCTTTGCCTTCCAAGGCAAAGGGTTGGAGCTTTTCAATATCATTTTTCTTTGTCTCACCAAGTTCCCAAAACTCTTCCACTTTCTCTCTCTAAACCTCATTCATACGCCTCTTGTGATTGTGTATTTGTGTGTTTGTGAAAACGAATATGTAACAATTGGTATCAAGAGCCATGGTTTGATCACTCATCTTTCATGTTCTTGGATTTCTAGAGGTTTTCATAAGGTTTTTGGGTTTGAATGAGTTTAGAGTTATTAGTATCATTTGGATCATTTCTTGTGTAAAAGTTTGGATTTTGATAGTACTTTTGTGTTTAGAATCATCATAAGTGTTAAGGTTTTGATTTGGAAGGCTTAAATCATCGTGGTTGGGTTGTTTTTGGATTGAAAAGTGGTGTTTTTTGAATATTTCTTTGATGCGATTTGTGTCTCGTTAAGTGTTTCTTCTATGCGACTTGTCACTTTAACTATGCGATTTGTCTATCTTGTGACTGCTTATTGAAGCGATTTGTCACGTATTTTATGCGACTTGTCAGTTTCTGTGAAGCGATTTGTCTATTATGCGATTTGTCTATTGAGACAAAACGACAAGAAAGGACAAAGTAGTGGAAGTAGTGGGTGTACTTGTGTACTATGCGATTTGTCAGCTTATGCGATTTGTCTAAGGTGCGATTTGTCTAAGGTGCGATTTTTCTAGGGTGCGATTTGTCTGAAAGTGCGATTTGTCTGAAGAGCGATTTGTCTGGGGTGCGACTTGTCAAGTATGCGATTTGTCTTTTGAGTTTTGTCGTTTCTTCGTGTTATGTTTTACGGTTTTCTCTGGATTTAGTAAAATCCCGTGAAAGAATCTATTTCCCGGTTTAATCAAAGAGTAGTAAAATCCCGTGGAATTTGTAATCATGTCTATAATCACCTCTTCCGTTGCTGATGACGTTCAAGCTGCAGGATCAGATACTCGTCCTCCCATGCTGGATAGAACCGACTATGACTCGTGGGCTCAAAGAATCAGACTGTATTGTTTAGGAAAAGAAAATGGGGTTAACATCCTCAAGTCAATTGATGAAGGACCATATCAAATTGAAACTACCTGAGATATCCTTGAAACCGCTGTTGATGGTTCAGTTGTATTGGGATTAGATAGACCAAAGACATATGATGAGCTGGATGATAAGGAGAAGAAGAGATACGATGCAGACATCAGAGCCTCAAACATCATACTTCAGGGTTTACCTAAGGACATTTACAAGCTAATCAATCACAACACTGAGGCCAAGGCTGTTTGGGATAATGTCAAGATGCTTCTCTCTGGTTCAGAATTGACTAAAGAAGACAGGGAATCTCAGTTGTATGATGACTTTGAGAATTTTAAGATGAATCCAGGGGAAAGTGTTACTGAATATCATGTGAGATTCCACAAGCTTGTGAATGAAATGAGAAATATCAAAATGACAATGCCAAATATTCAGCTCAATTCAAAGTTTGTGAACAACATGAATCCCGAATGGCACAAATTTGTCACTGCAGTCAAGCTAAACAAACGATTGAGGAACACCAATTACGAGCAATTGTGTGCTTATCTGCTCCAAAATGAGAAGCATGCTGCATTTGAACGAATGATTCTGGAAAAGTTTAACAACAATGCTGGAAATGCAAGCTCTTCGAATGATTCAACTGCATTCTACACAAATGTTGGAATAACTACCAAAGCCTCTCAAGTCATACCTACTGGAAATGGTAATCACAAACTCGTCCCGGATCCAGGGTATAAGCCTCCAGATTTAGACACATTCATGGATCAGCTTGTCAATCAACTGGCTTTAATGGTCAAGCAGAACTTGAACTTCACCCCACACACCAACAATCACCTCAGAACTGCATCCAATCTTTACAATCATGATACGGTTAAAGACGGAAAGGTAGTAGTGCAAAATGTGCAAGGAAGACATAATGCATACCTTCCACATAATGAGCAAGGGAATGTTGGTGTTGGATATGGGAATGCAGGTGTTGGATATGGGAATGCTGGTGTTGGTGGAGGATATGTGGGTAATCATAATCGTGGAAGGAACATGGCTCAGGGTCAAGGAAAGCCAATCAAGTGCTACAACTGTGGTGGAGAAGGACACATCGCAAGGAACTGCACTCTTCCAAAACGTCCACAAAATGCAGAGTACTTCAGGGACAAGATGCTACTTGTGCAAGCTCAAGACAGTGGAGCGGTGTTAAATGAGGAAGAATTGTTGTTCCTTGCTGAGGGAAATGACAAAACGTATGATGCTGACGTGGATGAACAGCCAGTGCACGGTATGGGTCAGAACAATCCCAATGCATTTCAAGTTGCAGACTGCGATACATTTGACTCGAATGTCGATGATGAACCAACTCCCCAGACCATCTTCATGGCTTGTATCTCACCAATGGTCTCTCCAAGGGTTCCTTCACCACAACAAGCCAGTCCTTCCAAGGAATCAATCATATCAGAGGTATTAAAACTATACGATGTGGTTGATGTGCAAAAGATACATGACAAAGTACAATCAACTAAAATTATTGAATCAGATATTGAAAATATGAGTAATAGCAATGTTGTCCCATATGAAAAATATGTGAAGCAAGATGAAAGTGAAATTGTACCAAGTGATGTATCTTCTGCAGTCAATGATAAATATGTTTTTGATGAATACGCTGCATGTGCACCTAATGATTCCATAAACTCTGAACTAAATGCTTATAAGGAACAAGTTGCCATATATGAACAACGTGCTAAGTTTGAATTGACCACCCGTGAGCAGGAGATGGATAACCAAATACGTACAGTTATTAGAAAAGGTAATTTTAGAGAAGAAATGTTAAAACAAGAGTTAAACTCCTTACAAGAAAAGCTTAATAAAACTGTTAAGCAAAAGCAATAACTTCAAGAAAATGTAAAAGTGCTTAAACATGAATTTAATGCTAAGGAATCAAAACTTTTGAATGATTTTTCCAACCTAAAAACGTTGAAAAACAAACTTGAAAACAAACTGTACGTACAAAGGAACACCATTCAGACTGCTCACATGATCACTAAGCATAGAGTTTTAAGTGATAAGCATAGTATTCCCCTTATAGAGGAACCCAATCCTGAGGTTGGTAAGAAAGCAAAAGCTTCTCAAAAGGTAATCTATGACGGCAATGAGATTCTTAAGCCTAGACAAAAGCCATCATGTGAAGAGTGCACTGATGAAGATAAAGAATTAGAAGATGACTCTAGGGAGAAAATGAATAATAAACTAAAAGATCCCTGGTGCACAAAGCATAACATCGCCTTTAAAACACCGAATTATGCTAAGGAAAACTGGATTGCCTTTAATAAGTTTAGACCTCAGACCCAACTAACCCCTGAACAAGTGTTCTGGAAGAAAGATATGGATAAGCAAAAAGCAGATGATCTTGTTGAAAAGAATCCCCCTTGTAGGAAATTTCCTCCAGCTACTGTGTATCCTCCAAATATACTAATGCATTTAGTTCCTAGAACTCTTCCCACTAATAGCAAGACCTTAATCAGCCTTTATGTAGTTTACCAACTATTTGTTGATTTTGAGAAAACATGTAAGAAGAGAATCACACCTACTGGGATAACTGAAGGGGAAAGGGGTTTTGAACAAACTAAAGAATGTTATTTAACTGAGGTCATGCCTTTCTTTAAACAACTTAAAGAACAATTTGTGAGTCTTTAAAAGGGGATGGATACAGAGATTAAAGAAATGAAAAAAAAATGTTTAATGATATGGAATTCGAGGTCAGTATGAATGAACGTGAGCTTAAGAGTAATCAGATTGAGATAAAAATCTGCACATCATTAATGATAATTTGATCTCTCGATGTGTTGCTCAAGATGTGTTTTACAGTGTTACAAATTATTTTATTACTGTGTCTCAATTTCATGAATTATCTGTTGCATTAAAAGTTTCCCATGATCGTGTCATTGAGATTGAAACCACAAATTCAAAATTGCATGAGAAAACAGAACAGGATGATCATGATAACCTGGTCAAACATTTTTCTACATTGGAAGTTGAACATCTTGCTTTGCAATTAAAACATCAACATCTCAAAGAAAATGTTAAAACCTCAAATATAAAGACATCATCTGATGCTCCTGAATTTGATGCAGTTTTTTAAATTAGCAAACGTGATGAACAGATTCGAGCTCATTGTAACACGATCAAAAGATTAAAAACCCAAATTTCACAACTTAAGAGTGAAAATAATGATGTGACTGGCTCCCAAGTGCCTCCTCCTTTAGATTCTCATAATTCTCAAAACTTTCATTTTCAAAACATCATTAATGCACTAATACAGGAAAATGAGGCTTTTCAAGCTGAAAATGAAAAAGTTAAACATCATTTCAAAGAGTTATATGAATCTATTAAGGTCACTCGTGACAAAAACAACGAAAAGATAACTTCTTTGCAAAATAAAATTGAGAATCTGAAGAGTTAGGTAAAAGGGAAAATGCCAATGACCAGTGGTAAGAATGTTGCACCAAATGTGCCTACTTGTACTAAATATGCTATGTCTGTGAAGTATATTCCCCCTCATCTTAGGAATAACGATCTTGCAATTCAAACATATTTTTCGTACCTTAAGGATAGTCTAGAATGTCTCCGTGAGATTGTAGAAGAGGATAAGATAGAGAAATCACTTGATAATACGATTTGGCATGCATGCTTATATGCCGAACGATCTCAAGAACTCTTAGAATGCTTGATAGCAATATGTCCTAAATCTGGTACTAGGAAAAATAATGTCATTATGCCTTGCTCCATGCCTAATGTCAAGCATGTGACCCTTGATATGCCATGTTCCATGTCGAAATTCAAGAAATTGGCCTTTGATGTGCCTCCTAGTACTTCAGATCCCAGCACTTCTAGACCAAGAATGCAGAAAGTAGTAAAACCAACTAATGTTCCCAACGTTCCCTCTACAGGAGTAATCAGTGACACCAAGGCAAGCGGGTCAAAGCCTCCAGGCAATACAAAGCAAGATAGGACCTCGCAAGCTAAGAGTGATCAATGAAAGAAAGTAAAAGACCACCCTAGGGACAATAAGTTTGTGTTAAATAAGACGAATCGTGTTGATTCTAGTATTAGCTATAAGCGTACTGTAATTAATTCGAATTCTGCTACTACATGCAAAACATGTAATGAATGCCTGGTTTCTGGTATGAATCATGAATGTGTTGTGAATGATTTGAATAATGCTGTTAAAGATCTGGTAAAAAATGTTAACACTAGAAAACAGGTTAAGGATTTCAGAAAACCAAGGAGGAAAAAGGCTAGAAAACATTGGAAACCAACAGGAAAAAAATTTAGTAATGTAGGTTATCAATGGATACCTACTAGACGTAAATTCAATCTAAATGAGTTGTGCCCTAAATTATCCAGATCAATGTCCATTAGGAAATGAATGCCCACAGGTAGAGTGATACCTTTAAGAAGTAAACACACTTTGAATAGATCTAATGTCACTACGAGTCCGCATCTACATCTAATGATATCGTTGATTCTGCTTTTGATGTGGGTGGTCCAATCTCATTTACTAACCAAGTGGAACCCATTCTCGCATGGGGATCCAAACTGTCCAGTCATCCATAATTGTTTGTGTTCAACTGCAGGTCGTACAAATCGTTCTGTGGTATTTGGACTCAGGCTGTTCCAAGCATATGACTCGAGATCGCTCGCGGCTCATGAACTTCGTGAGTAAATTCATCGGGACTGTTAGATTCGGGAACGACCACTTTGGGGAAATTATGGGTTACAGAGATTATGTTGTTGGTGATAGTGTAATTTCCAGAGTTTATTATGTTGAAAGTCTTGGTCATAATTTGTTTTCTGTTGGTCAATTCTGTGATTTGGATCTAGAAGTGGCTTTTAGAAAACATACTTGCTTCGTTAGAGAACTTGATGGTGTTGAACTTCTAAAAGGAACACGTGGAACGAATCTGTACACCATCTCTATCGAAGACATGATGAAGTCTTCTCCAATATGCTTGCTGTCAAAGGCTTCTAAAACAAAGTCATGGTTATGGCATCGTCGTCTTAATCACTTGAACTTCGGCACCATAAATGATCTTTCTAGAAAGGACGTCGTTAGAGGCTTGCCCAGATTAAAGTACGAGAAGGATCATCTTTGTTCAACATGCCAATTGGGAAAAAGAAAGAGAATACGCCCATAAATCCAAACATGATAACCCAGTTATGGAAGTTCTTCATACTCTTCATATGGATTTGTGCGGACCCATGAGAGTGCAAACTTTAAACGGGAAGAAATATGTGCTAGTCGTGGTTGACGACTACTCTCGGTTTATTTGGGTTAAGTTTTTAAGGTCAAAGGATGAAACTTCAGATGTCATTATCAAACTTATTAAACAGCTACAGGTCCGTCTTAATAAAACTGTTAGAATTATCCGAACAAACAATGGAACTGAGTTTGTTAATAAAGAACTGAGTCAGTTTTATGAAAGCATTGGAATCAGTCATCAAAGAAGTGTTCCA
Source organism: Chrysanthemum seticuspe (assembly GCA_019973895.1). Lineage (NCBI taxonomy): Eukaryota > Viridiplantae > Streptophyta > Magnoliopsida > Asterales > Asteraceae > Chrysanthemum > Chrysanthemum seticuspe. Next base: position 170,347,264 of record BPTQ01000003.1, read on the forward strand.
CGTACTCCTCAACAAAACGGTGTAGTTGAAAGACGAAATCGGACTCTTGTTGAAGCTGCAAGGACGATGTCGATCTACTCAAAGGTTCCAACGTTTCTCTGGACTGAAGCCATTGCCACTGCATGCTACACCCAAAACCGTTCCCTTATTCACACCTCTCATGGAAAAACTCCTTATGAACTTGTCCAAAACCATAAACCAGATCTTTCTTTCCTTCGTGTGTTTGGTGCTTTATGTTATCCAACGAATGAAGGTCAAGATTTAGGAAAGTTAAGAGCTAAGGCGGATATTGTAGTTTTTGTTAGTTATGCACCAAACCGGAAGGGTTACCGAATCTACAATAAAAAGAACCCGAGATATCATGGAAACAATTCACGTCTCGTTCGATGAGCTGTCTGAGCAATTGGCTCCTGGACAATCTAGTTCTGGACCCGCACCACAAATTTTATCAAGTAGTCCCATCAGTTCTTCTCTTGTACAGAATCCCTCACCTGCAGTTCCATATGTACCTCCATCTGGAGAAGATTTGAAGAAATTGTTTGATCCGATGTTTGATGAATACTATGAACCTTTTGATAATGATCATTCTTGATAAGGATTTAAAAGGTACACTTTTGAGGGGTCATTTAAGCCCTTAATTGATCACTTTTGTATCCGTTACTACTTAATTTCGTTCCTTTTCACTTTTTAGGTCTCTTGAAGGCAAATTGCTGGAATGACACTTATTCGGACGAAAAGGCGCGAATATATGAAGAAAATGGCCAAATTCAAGAATCAAGACACTCAAGCTGCTGGAACTGAAGGGGACGGCATCGCAGCCTAATAGCGACGCCGTCGCGAGATGACTCAGAGAGCAAATTGCTATTTTGCACTTGACGGCATCAGGTTTAAAAGAGTAGGGCGTCACAACTCAGACGGCCTAGATTTGGATCCCGACGGCGTCAGAAGATGAAGCCGACGGCGTCACAACCATAAGGTGACGCCGTCACAAGCTGCAACATGTGCGCGAAGTAGTTGATACTGTTTTGGCCATAACTTTTGCATACGAACTCGGATTTAGGTGGTTCAAAAGCCCACGCGACCGGAACAAGAAAATCTACAGTTTAGTGAAAAAGTATTTGTGACACCGTCACTCTATAGATGTGACGCCGTCACCCTTTGCAGACAGAAAATCTGCCTATAAATATAACATTATAACTTCACGTTTTGTAAGCCCCAAACCCTAAGTCCGATTCTAAAGTTTAGGTAGGTGTTTTTCCAGCAACTTAAAGGGTTTCAAACAATCTATAAATATCCTGTAATGGTTTGTTTGTTAATCCAATCCTATGGTATGTCTTCAATTATCATAATTGTTGCTTGCTCTTCATTAGTTATGCTTGGCTAATTCACCTAGTGTTTGCTTACAATTGTATGAAACTTGTATATAATTAATTAGATCTTATTGATTTCTTAGTGATTCTTGTGTCTATCTTCATCATTAGGGGTGTGACAATTTCAATGAAGTCTAATTGGTTTAGTTTATAATTCTTGCATCATAATGTCTCTTATCTTAATTGTGATTGACCTAGTATTGCGATAGGTCATTCGTTGTGTTTTTAATGCTTGAGTAATCTTTATGAACATTAGTTTATAATTACCTAGAGTTATTGTAGGCTAAACATCCAAAGATAACCTTAAAGTTAGTTTATGAATCCTAGAGATTTCATAGGCAATAACCTTAAGGTAGTCTCAAAGAGTTAGGGAAAAACGCATACCCTACGACCTTAGAAGACACAACGCGTTAAGAATAAGGACGTGACAATTCAGTAGGTAGAATTGGATAGCTAGCAAGGAGTAATGCATCATAAGTAGATACGCTTCACGTTCCTGGTAGGCCCATAATTTAGTTAGTATCTTTTGGGATAGTTGACTAGCAACTAATTCCACCCTCCCCTTCAAAACCGAGATATTTTAATTCATAAAATATAAAAATACAAAAATAATCATCCTTCACCTTTAGACTTAAATCGACATACACTTCAGCCTAACGACACTTTTGTAGCACCTCGCATATTTCAGGTCTACATTTTACTATTTTATGTTATATAAATTACTTTTAATTATTTATATAAGTAATCTCAAAAATTAAATAGTGTGAATTATCCTCACAACCAACACAAGACTAGGAAAAGTCTATGTGTTCAAAAATACTTTAGTTTCACCACTAGTCATAATTCATATGAATTATTGCCACTTTGCCAATTTTAGGTACACATTTTACCTTTAAGAAATACGCTTGCCCGAACCTACGTTATTAGGTTTTAACAACATCAAAACACCATATTAGACTTATCATACTTTTAGTAGACCTAGTTGGAGTATGTTGATAAGTCTTAACATTTTTGAAAGTATTACATTTTTACGTTACCCGGTTTTAAGTTTCGTGACTTAAGGGCTTAACATTAGTAATTACCGGGACCAAACTACACCTCATAAACCAAATAATAGCAAAATAACACATGCACTACCACCTCAAAAGTGAGGTGGCGTGCAAATAAACTCTTCACAAGCCACATGGCTTCTTTTCAACACACATGCATCTTACTCACCTCAAACTTGTCCCCCACTTACACCAAATTCACATCACACTTATCACTTCACATGCAAAAATCACACACACATCTCTCTTGGTCTTCTCCTTGGACGTCCACTTTCACCACTACATCACCAATTCATACTTTGATTCATACTTCAAGATTTACTAAGAAGATGGAGCTAGAGTTGGTTCCTACATGATCCTAGAGTTATTTTGTTGATATCAAGGGTGAAATAAGAGCTACACAAGAAGGTTAGGGCTGAAGTAAGAATGTTATTGCTAGGGTAAAAGAGTTTGTAAGCTTGGGTTAAGAGGTTGAGGACAAGGGTTGAAGATTGAAAGGGGTTTAGGCTTGATTGTTCTTGTGACCATTCAACCTAAGTCTTGTAAGAAGTTTTTTTAAATTTCTTGTCATTCAATATGGTTGTAATGATATTTATGATTATTTGATGTAATTTGTTAGGATTTAGAAAATCCATGAGTTAAAGAGTCGTTTACCTCAAGTATATGTATTCGTTAGAAAGCTCGTAGTCGTAGTTTTGTTATGTTAATAAGTAGTCTAATATGTAATACCGTGGAGGATGGACTGGTCTTTACCCACTGTATGCCTAATCCACAGCCCGTAGGATGCGTATTTTGTAAGACACTATAAATACCCTCTACCTCCCAAGGTAGAGGATTGGAGCTTCAATACCATTTTTTTTTTGTTTCACATAGTTCCCAACTCTCTTCTCTTTCTCTCTCTAAAACTTTCTCTCTCTAAACCTCTTATACGCCCACTTTGTATCATGGTGTGATGTATTTGTGAAATCCAATAGATTACAATTGGTATCAAGAGCCATGGTTTGATCACTCATCTTTTATGTTCTTGGTTTTAGTGGATTTCATAAGGTTTTTGGGGTTAAAAGTGTTTAGAAGAGTTTGAATCATTTGGATCATTTCTAGTGTTAAAGTTTGGATTTTGATTGTACTTTTGTGTTTTGAATCATCATATGTGCTTAGGTTTTGAATTGGAAGGCTTGAATCATCGTGGTTGGGCTGTTTTTGGATTGTAAAGTGGTTGTTTTTGAAAGTTGTACTAAGCGAGTTGAGTCTCGTATAACCTTTCTTCGAAGCGAGTTGGAGTGTTGCTTGAAGCGAGTTGCCATCTTTGCGAGTTGTTACTTAATCGAGTTGTCGCCTAAGCTAGTTGCTTTGAAAGCGAGTTGTCTGTTTTAGCGAGTTGTCTCTTAAGCGACTTGTGTTCTTGTGTTCTATGCGAGTTGTGCTCTAAGCGAGTTGGTTTATGCGACTTGGATATTAAGCGAGTTGTGTCTTTATGCGACTTGTGTTCTATGCGACTTGTCTTTTAAGCGAGTTGACCACAAAGCGTGTTGTCTACTAAGCGAGTTGATTAATCGAGTTGACCTCGAAGCGAGTTGGTTAGGGTGCGACTTGTCAAGTTCACTACTTGTCTATTGAGACTTGTCACTTCTTCGTGCTATATTTTACGGTTGTTCTGTTGATTTTGTAAAATCCCGTGAAAGAATCAATTTCCCGGTTTAATCAAAGAATAGTAAAATCCCGTAGAATCTGTAATCATGTCTAACAACGTACTTACTATCGTCTCTTCTGTTGCCGACGATGTTCAAGCTGCTGGATTTGACACTCGTCCTCCTATGCTTGACAGAACTGATTATGACTCATGGGCTCAACGAATTAGTTTGTACTGTTTGGGAAAGGAAAATAGGGCTAACATTCTCAAATCAATTGATGAAGGACCTTATCAGATTGAGACTACCAGAGACATACTTGAAACTGTTGCGGATGGTACAGTGATCTTAGGTTTGGACAGACCAAAGATGTATGATGAGCTCAATGATAAGGAGAAAAAGAGATACGATGCAGATATCAGGGCTTCAAACATTATACTTCAGGGTCTACCAAAAGACATCTACAAGTTAATCAATCACAACACTGAAGCCAAGGCAGTTTGGGACAATGTTAAGATGCTTTTCTCTGGTTCTGAATTGACCAAAGAAGACAGGGAATCTCAATTGTATGATGATTTTGAGAACTTTGAGATGAACCCTGGAGAAAGTGTCACTGAATACTATGTCAGGTTCCACAAAGTTGTGAATGATACGAGGAATATCAAAATGAAAATGCCAAATATTCAGCTCAATTCAAAGTTTGTGAACAACATGAATCCCGAATGGCACAAATTTGTCACCTCAGTTAAGCTAACCAAAGGATTAAGGCACACCAACTATGAGCAATTGTATGCCTTCCTACTTCAGAATGAGAAGCATGCTATGTTTGAACGAATGATTCTTGAAAAGTTCAAAGCTAATCATGGAGATGCAAGCTCATCAAATGACTCAACAACATTCTATACAAATGTAGGAATTACCACCAAAGCTTCTCAAGTCATACCAACAGGTAATGGTAACCATAAGCTCATTCCAGATCCATCATATAAGCCTCCAGACCAAAACACAATCATGGAACATTTCATCAATCAACTGGCTCTTATGGTTAAGCAAAATCTGAACCTCACTCCACACCATAGTTGTCAGGATCCCGATCCTGATCTTAGGATCTTACGATTTTACGATACTGCAAAGCAAAAACGATCCGGATCCTACATAGGATCTTTGCAGGCTTAAGATCTTATAGGATCCCGATCTTTACCATACGATCTTACGATCTAATCTGATCCGATCTTACTTTTCTCAGATTACAAACTAAAAAACTACAAATTTATGGGTTATTTGTTTGTAGAATTCAAAAAACAACATGTTAATCTTTTTAAAACATTTTATAATTATAATTTAGGACAACATTTATATGAAACATTCATAGTATTTTATTGTTATAATGTATTAGAATTTGTAAATTTGTATAAAATTACATAAACTATTAAGAATTAACATTCGAGTAGGATCTTACGATCCCGATCCGATCTTACGATCATGATCTTGCAAAGACGAAAACGATCCTGGGTAAGATCCCGATCTTGACAACCTTGCTCCACACACTAACAATGATATCAGAACTGCATCCAATCTACACAATCATTCTATTGTCAGAGATGGTAAGATCATGGTGCAACCAGTGCAAGGAAGACAGTATGAACAAGGAAAGGGTGGAGTAGGTGGAGGGTATGTGGTTAATTAGAACCGTGCAAGGAATGCAAATCAAGGACAAGGAAAGCTAATCAAGCGCTACAACTGTGGTGGTGAAGGACACATTGCAAGGAACTGCACATCTCCAAAACGCCCTCAAAATGCAGAGTATTTCAGGGACAAGATGCTGCTGGTGCAAGCTCAGGATAGTGGAGCGGTTTTGGATGAAGAAGAGCTGCTAATTCTTGCTGAGGGAAATGCCAAAACCTATGATGCTGTTGTGGATGAACAGCCAATTCAGGAAATAGGTCACAATCATCAAAATGCCTTTCAAGTTGCTGACTGTGATGTATTTGACTCTAATGTCGATGATGAACCTACTGCCCAGACAATCTTCATGGCTAGCATTTCACCAATGGTCTCTCCAAAGGTCTCATCACCACAACAGGCTGGTCCATCCAAAGATTCAATCATTTCAGAGGTATTAAAACTATACGATGAAGTTGATGAGCAAGAGATGCATAACAAAGTACGATCACATGAAACTAATGAATCAGATATAAATAATGTGGGTAATAGTAATATTGTCCCATATGATCAATATGTGATACAAAGTGAAAGTGAGATCGTACCAAGTGATGCATCTTCTGCAGTCAATGATGACTTTGTTTTTGATGAATACACTGCATGTGCCCCTAATGATTCTGTTATCTCTGAACTGAATGCCTATAAAAAACAAGTTGCCATTTATGAACAATGTGCTAAGTTTGAGTTAACTACCAGTGCGCAGGAAATGGATGTCTAAATGCATACAATTATTAGAAAAAGTAATTTTAGGGAAGAAATATTAAAACAAGAGCTAGATTCCCTAAAAGACAAACTAAACAAAACTGTTAAGCAAAAGCAAGAACTTCAAGAAAATGTTAAAATGCTTAAACAGGAATTTAATGCTAAGGAATCAAAACTTTTAACTGATTTTTCCAACCTAAAAACTTTGAAAAACAAGCTTGAAAACAAGTTGTACGTACAAGGGAATACCATTCAGACTGCTCACATGATCACTAAGCACAGAGTCTTAAGCGCTAAGCATAGTATTCCCCTAGTAGAGGAGCCAAATCCCGAGTACTGTAAAAAGGCTAAAGCTTTCCATACGATTGTATATGATGGTAATGAGATCCTTAAGCCTAGGCAAACACCATCATGTATTGAAAGCAAGGAAGAGGATAGAAAATTAGAAGATGCCTCTAGGAAGAAAATGGATAAGAAGCTAAAAGAACCTGAGTGTAAAAAGCAAAACATAACGATCAAACCCCATGATTACAATAAAGAAAATTAGATTTCCCTGAACATTTTTAAGCCTCAAACTCAATTAACCCCAGAACAAGTTTTTTGGAAAAAGGACATAGATATACAAAAAGCAAATGTACTTGTTGAAACAAACACTCCCCTTAGGAAAATGCCTCCAGCTATTGTGTATCCTCCGAATACACCAATGCATTTAGTTCCTAAAACCCTTCCCACTAAGAGCAAAACCTTAATCAGCATGTATGTTGTTTATCAACTATTCGTTGATTTTGAGAAGACATGTAAGAAAAGAATCACACCTACAGGGATAACTGAAGGGGAGAGGGGTTTTGAGCAAACTAAAGAATGCTATTTAACTAAAGTCATGCCTTTCTTTAAACAATTAAAAAATAAATTTGAGAGTCTTCAAAAGGGGATAGACTCAGAGATTAAAGAAATAGAAAAAGAATTTGATGCAATAATAATTGAGGTCAATAATTATGAACGGGAACTCAAATATAATGAAATTGAAAGGAAGAATCTGCATATCTTAAATGAGAACTTGATATCGAGTTGTGTGGCTCAAGATGTGTTCTATACTGTTACTAAGTATTCTATTACTGCCTCTCAATTTCATGAATTATCTGTTGCTTTGAAAGTTTCCCATGATCGTGTCATTGAGCTTGAAAACAAAAACTCAAAACTAAATGAGAAAATTGACCAGGATGATCACGATAATTTGGTAAAACACTTTTCTAAGCTGGAAGTTGAACATTTTAATTTGCAACTAAAATACCAACATCTCAAAGAAAATGTTAAAACATCAAACATCAAGATATCCTCGGATGTTCCATAGTTGATGCAGTTTTTGAAATAAACAAATGTGACGAACTGATTCGAGCTCACTGTAACACGATCAGAAAGTTGAAAACCTAGATTTCACAATTAAAGGGTGAACAGAACAATGTGACTGGCTCCTAAATTCCTCCTCCTTTAGATTCTCAATTGTCTCAAAACTTTCATCTTCAAAACATCATTAAAGTATTACAACAAGAAAATGAGAGTTTTCTAGAAGAAAATGAAAAGGTCAAACGACACTTCAAAGAGTTATACGATTCAGTGAAAGTCACTCGTGACAAAAACAATGAAAAAATAACTTCATTACAAAAGGAAATTGAGAATCTGAAGAGTCAGGTAAAAGGGAAAATGCCACTTGTGTTTAATGAGAATGTTGCATCAAAGTCATCTGCTGATTCTAAATATAATGTGACTGTTAAATACATTCCTCCTCATCTTAGAAACAATGAACTTGTGTTTCATGATTACTTTTATCATCTTAAGGATAGTCTAGAATGCCTTCGTGAGATTGTAGAAGAAGATCGCATAAATAAACCACTTGATAGTGAAGTTAGGTATGCTTGCTTATATGCCAAACGATCACAGGAGCTTTTAGAATGTTTAAGAGCAACATGCCCAAGATCCTTTTCTAAGAATGATAAAGTTATTATGCCTTGCTCTATGCCCAGTGTTAAGAAAGTGAAATTTAATGTGTCCTCAAGTAGTTCAGATCCCAGCACTTCTAAACCTGAAATGCAAAAAGTAGCAAAACCAACTAATGTTCCCATTCCCTCTACAGGAGTAAAAAGTGACACCAAAGCGAGCAGGTCAAAGCCTCAAGGAAACACAAAGAATGATAGGACCTTGCAAGCTAGGAATGTTCAGTGGAAGAGAGTAGAAGATCACCTTAGGAAGAATGAAACTATGTTGAATAAAATGAATCATGTTGATTCTAGTGTTAGCTCTAAGCATGCTGTAATTAATGCAAATTCTGCTACTTTTGGCAAAACATGTAATGATGATTGCTTGGTTTCTGTTACTCATCATGTATGTGGTGTGAATGATTTGATTAATGCTGTTAAATACCCAGTTAAAATTGTTAATGCTAACAATCAAGTTAAGAAGGCTAGAAAGCAATGGTGGAAGAAGGTTAGAAAACATTAGAAACCCACGGGATGAAAATTTAGTAATGTAGGTTATCAGTGGATACCTACTGGCCGCAAATTTAATCTTAATGAGTTGTGCCCTAAATTATCTAAGTCAATGCCCATTAGGAAATGGATGCCAACCGGTAGAACTATTCCTTTAAGAAGTGAACATACTTTGAATAGGTCTAATGCGTACACTAGCACTGCATCTATCCCTAATGATTCCATTGATTCTGCTTCTGATGTGGGTGTTCCAATCACTGTTACTAACCAAATGGAACCCATTCTTGCATGGGGATCCCAATTATCCAGTAATCCATTCTTGTCTGTGTTCAACTGCAGGTCGTTCAAATCGTTCTGTGGTACTTGGGCTCAAGATGTTCCAAGCATATGACTAGAGACCGGTCACGACTCGTGAACTTCGTGAGTAAATTCATCAGGACTGTTAGATTCGGAAATGATCACTTTGGAGCTATTTTGGGTTATGGAGATTATGTTGTTGGAAGTAGTGTGATCTCCAGGGTATACTATGTTGAAGGTCTTGGTCATAATTTGTTTTCTGTTGGTCAATTCTATGATTCCGATCTAGAGGTGGCTTTTAGAAAACACACTTGCTTCGTTAGAGAACTTGATGGTGTGGAACTTTTAAGAGGAACACGTGGTACAAACCTATACACCATCTCTATCGAAGATATGATGAAGTCTTCTTCAATCTGCTTGTTGTCAAAGGCTTCAAAAACAAAGTCATGGTTATGGCATCGTCGTCTCAATCACTTGAACTTCACCACCATTAATGATCTTTCCAGAAAGGATCTTATAAGAGGTTTACCCAGATTAAAGTATGAAAAGGATCATCTTTGTTCAGCATGCCAATTTGGAAAAAGCAGGAAATATGCCCACAAACCCAAACCCGCAAACTCGGTTATGGAAGTTCTTCATACTCTTCATATGGACTTGTGCGGACCTATGAGAGTGCAAACAATTAACGGGAAGAAATATGTGTTAGTCGTGGTTGATGACTACCCTCGATTCACTTGGGTTAAGTTCTTGAGGACAAAGGATGAAACTCCAGATGTCATCATTAAACTTATCAAACAGCTGCAGGTTCGACTTAACAAGATTGTTAGAATCATCCGAACTGACAATGGAACTGAGTTTGTTAATAAAGAACTTAGTGAGTTTTATGAAAGTGTTGGAATCAGTCATCAAAGAAGTGTTCCACGAACTCCTCAACAGAACGGTGTAGTTGAAAGAAGAAATCGAACTCTTGTGGAAGCCGCAAGAACAATGCTGATTTATTCAAAGGTTCCAACATTTCTCTGGGATGAAGCCATTGCCACTGCATGCTACACCCAAAATCGATCCCTAATTCACACAACTCATGGAAAAACTCCATATAAACTTGTCCACAATCGAAAACCTGATGTATCCTTCCTTCGTGTGTTTGGTACTTTGTGTTATCGAACTAATGAAGGTCAAGATTTAGGTAAACTGAAAGCTAAAGCGGACATTGGAGTGTTTGTAGGATATGCACCAAACAGAAAAGGATATCGAATCTACAACAAAAGAACCCGAAATATCATGGAAACAATTCACGTTACGTTCGATGAGCTGACCGGGAAAATGGCTCCAGGACAATCCAGTTCTGGACCCGCCTCTCAAATTTCATTAAGTAGTCCCATTAGTTCCTCTCTTGTACAGAATCCCTCATCTGCAGTTCCATATGTACCACCTTCGGAAGAAGATGTGAAGAAATTGTTTCATCCAATGTTTGATGAATACTTTGAATCTCAGGACAACATCCACTCTACTACTTCAACAGAGGCAACTCCTAATCCATCCAACACAGTCAATCCATCCATCTCTATGTCGTTATCTCACGAAGCGCCTACTGTAGATCATTCTTCATCATCCTCAACTCTTCAATCTTCAAGCGTACATAATGGAAATGTTGCTGCAGTCACAGATGAAGAAAACCCTTTTGCCACTCCAAAAGACGCACCATTTGAAAATATTTTTGCCCCTGATCCATCATCAGAACCATCTTCATCAGGGGAAAACAACTCTGCTACCTTATTTCTTCAACCACAACCACACGAACATTTCAGAAAATGGACACACGATCATCCGTTGGATAATATCATAGGGAATCCCTCTCGTCCGGTATCCACCCGTAAACAGCTTGCAACAGATGCCTTATGGTGCTTCTTCAATTCCATACTGTCAAAAGTCGAACCAAAAGATGTCAAAACCGCAGTGTCAGAGGACAGTTGGTTCAATGCAATGTAGGAAGAAATTCATGAGTTTGACCGACTTGATGTTTGGGAATTAGTACCAGCTCCTGAGTGTGCTATGATCATTGCTCTCAAATGAATCTTCAAAGTGAAACTTGATGAGCATGGGGATGTATTAAAGAACAAGGCAAGACTTGTTGCAAAAGGATATCGTCAAGAGGAGGGTATTGACTTTGAGGAATCATTTTCTCTAGTTGCACGTATTGAGGCAATCAGAATCTTCTTAGCTAATGCAGCTAGTAAGAACATGGTGGTTTATCAAATGGATGTAAAGACTGCCTTTCTTAATGGAGATCTGAAAGAAATAGTGTACGTCAGTCAACCAGAAGGTTTTGTAGATCCTGAACGTCCTACTCATGTCTATCGCTTAAAGAAGGCTCTCTATGGTCTGAAACAAGCTCCAAGGGCGTGGTATGATACTCTGTCAAAGTTCCTCTTATCTACTGGATTCAGCAAAGGAGCAGTGGATCCCACATTGTTCACCAGAAAGTCAAGCAAACATTTAATCCATGTTCAAATCTATGTAGATGATATTATTTTTGCCTCGTCCGACCCTACTGAATGTGACCGTTTTTCAAATGAAATGGGCTCCAAATTTCAAATGTCTATGATGGGATAAATGTCATTTTTCTTGGGATTACAAATTTCACAAAGTCCCGGAGGCATTTTTATCAATCAATCTAAATAAGCTAATGAAATTTTAAAGAAATTTGGATTTGACACTTGTGACACCGTTGACACTCCCATGGTGGAGCGTACCAAACTGGATAAGGACCACTCAGGGATCACGGTAGATCAAACGAAATATCATAGTATGATTGGATCCCTGATGTATCTCACAGCTAGTAGACCTGATATTCTGTTCGCTGTATGCATGTGTGCTAGATACCAGGCTAAGCCTACCAAAAAGCACCATGAAGCGGTTAAACGGGTCTTTCGGTATCTCCAAGGTACCCTTAACATGGGGCTTTGGTATCTGAAGGACACCAACATGTCACTAACAGCATATGCAGATGCAGACCATGCAGGGTGTCAAGATACACGTCGAAGCACATCAAGTGGTGCTCAATTCTTGGGAGAAAAACTTGTAAGCTGGTCTTCTAAGAAACAAATGAGTACGTCGATATCCTCTACAGAGGCAGAATACATCGCCATGTCATCTTGTTGTGCTCAAATCCTATGGATGAGATCCCAACTATCTGACTATGGCTTTGCCTTCAACAAAATTCCTCTGTATTGTGATAACAAAAGTGCCATTGCTCTTTCCTGCAACAATGTTCAACATTCAAGAGAAAAACACATCGACATTCGACATCATTTCATTCGGGAACAAGTGGAAAAAGGTGTGGTAGAACTCTACTTTGTGATAACTGAATATCAGCTAGCAGACATCTTCACTAAAGCACTCCCTCGAGAACGTTTCAAGTTTATTCTTCCCCGTCTTGGACTCAAGAGTCTTCAACCTGAAACACTCAAACGTCTTCAAGAGGAAGAAGAGGAGTAAAGGCATCTATTCATCTATTCTTTGTACATATCTTCGTCAAAAACAAAATACAAAATTATAATAATATTGTCATTTTTTTGTCTTGATCTTTTTATTCGATTCATCTACGGTCTTTGTGTTGTCATTCAAAGAGTGACACGGGTCTTTAGATGAAGTTCGAATGTACATAAATTGTTTAAAAAAAATGAGATGGAGAAAAATGGTGGCTTACTGTTATTTCAGACAGTAACCTGTGTTTAAAAAGAAAGAACAGAGCCATGCTTTATCTGTTTTTAAAATCTTATGCTCTGATTCTAAAAACCAAATGTTTATCGGCAAAAAGACAAATGTTTTTTTCATAAATATTTTTCCTTCTAAATATTCTTCTGAAAAATATTTATCATCTAATGAAAACAAATTGCTTTGACAATAACTTGGACCATATTTTTGAAAATCATCTGGGCTTATTCTTTGACAAAATCTCTAACACTCAATCAACAACTCATGTCATTGATTGAGGGGGAGAATGATTTCATTAACACAAAAAGTTATTTTTCAATCAATTGGCACGTACTTATGCAGGGTCTAAGTTTGGATAATCAAAATGAACAATGTTCTTTATCAAATGGATCTAGACCAAGGCTAATGTCATGTTTTCAAAAGATACTCAAGCACGTTTAATCATTGGAGTTTAAAGTCTCAGATTTGATCCTTATCGGTTAAATGTTTTCATAAGAAAGTCACAATTCTCCTCAAAAGCTTTCAAAAACAATTTAAATCAATAGAGATCACAAATCTCAAATGACTTGAAAATTGTGATCGAGGGAGAATTTGTGATTTAAATTGGATTTAAACTAATAACTCAATAAATGGTTGTGAAAAGTGTTTAACAAGGCGTCCCTCCTACATATGTCAAACGATTTCAAAATTTCCATGCATATGTTAAGGGGGAGCATCTTTCTTATTCCATAAAGGGTTAAAACGTGATGATTTGTCTCAAAATGCAAGCTCCATCTAATATGTGCTAAACTCTTTTCGAATCTCGAAGCACATATTAAGGGGGAGCATTTTAAAAGGAAAATAAACCTTCAAGGTACAAATATTCATATGTTTCAACATAATGTACCTTGATTGATTTTCTAATGGTTTCCGTATGGCTATATGATCGTGAAATTGCTTCTAGGAACTCTTTCCTCTTTGTGCAAAACAATTTCAAAAATTACATGCACAAGTTGAGGGGGAGCAACTCTTTTGAAAACCACATCCTTTCCCAAAAAATATCTTTAACAAAGTATGAAAAATACTAATTTTGATCGGGAAAGTGATGTTGATATCTCTTAGAAATTGTTGATCAAAGAATCGAATCTTTCATTCTTAAATATGAGATTTTCAAGTCCTCTTGCCTCCATGTACTAAAACTATTTCAAATATATGATGCACATGTTGAGGGGGAACAATTCAGGTACAAAATGTTTTGATCATGTATCACAAGTACTTGGATTGATTTTCAAATGGTTTTCAATTGGTTCCAATGGAAGAAGAACAATACCAAAAGACTGGCCACATTTACTTTATGTATGGAGTTATAAGGATGGTTAGGTTAGGTATTCATTCCCTCGATCCCGCCAGGGCCGGAGGGATCTACCCAGGGATAATCCACTAGATAGTGTAGAAGTCCTTAGGTGTGATGAAAAAAAGGAGATAAATGAGAACTGGGAAGAGTGCGGACTGAGACAGAGCTAGTACTGCAATAAACCCAACAAGGTTCTAGTTATGAAGTCTCGGTAAGCACTGAAGGGGTTGAAGAATGAAAAAGAAATGAATGAGAAAAAGGTGAAAAGAAATAGCCCTCCAATAATTCAACCTTAGGGCAGAAACCGGGTTCAATACATATGCTACTGGTTGTTACTAAGGTAACACTGGTATTGAAGACAAGACGTCATGGACCCAGTGACGCTCTACACTACAACTTCCCAAGCTACTCAAGTTCCTCTTAAAAGGACTTGTTTCATTCTCACGGGGAACCTACATTATCTATCGACTTTCTCTTAGAGATTGTTGATATTGAAGAAGGAGACCCTCTCTCTAGTCTCCGGCATAGGAACCAAATGTGCACTATTGAGTCTAGAGGCACGAGATCATCAATAAATCTCATTAGGACACTGTCAATGAAGACTCTCTATTTCACACAATGTGGAAAGAGAGAATATATATATTAAGAGCCCTACGCATTATCCTTGTGGTATTGCCAGAACATCTGAGTGATATGATAACATATTCACAATGAAGATGGAAAGCCTTCTAGAGCCAACATCAAACAAGCTCTTGGTAGGTGGCATGTGAGATCTATCCAATAGATCAACCATGTGACAACTGAACAGAAACAATAAGGCGATTCAAGATTATGAATCAATCCTGGTTCAGGTTATGGATTGCCGGATACCTTTGAAAAACCAGTCGGTGTACGCAAAAATCATTTTTCTATTGCACATAGACTGTGTATCACATTTTCAAATATCAAAAGGTGTTTATGATTGAAAATTGATTTTTCATATAAAACCTTCGTTGTATTGCGAAAACTCTTTCTGATATGCAATACACGATTGTTGTTCAAATCATTTTTAATCAATCAGTAAATCTCAATTTGCTGGTTCACTCACTCCGTGTTGTCTTCTTTGAGACGTTCCGGCTTGAGAACGGCTAGAGCAGCTGCGAAACCCTGTCAAGGAGATTCTTAGGAATACTACATGATCACAGGTAGTACTTGTACTGATAAACGGGGAACCGTGGGCCGTGTACCTCAATTCATCGAAAGTGATCAAAGACACTTTCGTGCATTTTTATTGCTATCTGTTGTATGCAGGAACACCCCGACGAGTGCAGTTGTTCGCAATTGAGGAGTCAATCCATTGCCGCATGCTCACACAACACATTCACATATAGAGAAATCATGATAAAAGCATCAACAATTTTGATATTTCACTCCATGCTTCTGCTACGCTGCTGCAAATATCATGATTCAATAAAAGCTTCCGCAACTCTGATGAGAAGACATCATGATCCAGAATGTGAGCATTTCGGTCCAAATGTCAC
The DNA here is from genome assembly GCA_019973895.1 of Chrysanthemum seticuspe. Taxonomy (NCBI): domain Eukaryota; kingdom Viridiplantae; phylum Streptophyta; class Magnoliopsida; order Asterales; family Asteraceae; genus Chrysanthemum; species Chrysanthemum seticuspe. Next base: position 170,363,085 of record BPTQ01000003.1, read on the forward strand.
AACATCACATGATGGCAACAATGCAAAGGAGGAGCCAGAGATATATGGTGGTTGATGATCTCAAAACTGGCTCAACAATTATCAACACGTGGATCAGATAAAGACCTCCACTTGAAGTTTCAAACATGCAGAATATGAAGAATCTAAGACTACGGACTACAGGGTGAAGAACATAATCAAGAAACCAAGAACAATCAAAATGTAATATCTGTTTGTACTCAATGTAATTTGAGGTGACCTCCCTTAGGGGGAGATTGTTAGGATTTAGAAAATCCATGAGTTAAAGAGTCGGTCACCTCAAGTATATGTATTCGTTAGAAAGCTCGTAGTCGTAGTTTTGTTATGTTAATAAGTAGTCTAATATGTAACACCGTGGAGGACGGACGGGTCTTTACCCACTGTATGCCTGATCCACAGCCCGTAGGAGGCGTATTTTGTAAGACACTATAAATACCCTCTACCTCCCAAGGTAGAGGGTTGGAGCTTCAATACCATTTTTCTTTGTTTCACATAGTTCCCAACTCTCTTCTCTTTCTCTCTCTAAAACTTTCTCTCTCTAAATCTCTTATACGCCCACTTTGAATCATGGTGTGATGTGTTTGTGAAATCCAATAGATTACATAATTTGATATAAGTAGTACATGTAATAAGGCTTGCTTGATGTTGTACATAAAATTGATGGGTAAAAACTAGTGTAGAAACTCATTAAGATAACTAGTATGAAACTAGTGAATTATCATGAGTTTTAACATAAAAATCCTAAACTTTGGACATGATTAAGTTTAAAAAGTTGTTAGAGGAAGTAAAAACTAGAATTTGAGCTTTTGAATCACTTGAAATGGACTTATAGATAAAAAGTTATGGTTAAAAGAAGATGACTAGATTAAAATTGGTTATTAAGTCAAAAGTCTTCTGAAACAATTTTAAAACGCGATTTAAACCCTTTTCTGGTCCGAATCAGCAAAAGTGTAAAACACGAAAGTTGCTCGGAATGAAATTTTCTACAAAAACTGAGGAGCACATAAGCAGAAAGTGAACGAAAGGTCTTAAAAATAGCAAATACTAAACGGACCTGTTGTTGACTAGAAAACAACCATGGTTAAGGAAACTTGGTTGTATTTTGATTCTTTGAGACCAAAACAAAGCCAAGGTTAAGCCGAGGCTAATGTCTCAAGCTATTTTAACTTAAATATAGCCACTAGATATGACCATGATTGTTGTTTCAAAGTTGTTTAATCGTAACTTAGCCGCACGGCTAGTTTGGGTTTGTTAACCCGAAAATTATTTCAAAAACTTGGTCATTAGATGAAACTTTACTAGATTTTGAAAAACCTAGATAAATGACTATATGACATATAAATACCATTTTCACAAGTTTTAACTCTTATTTAAAACCCATGAACTTATTAATCTAAAAACTATTTTTGAAACCTTTATATTTCACAACATCATAATATGACACTCCGTAATCACAACACTCATTGAGTGAATAACACTTACACATGATAAATGTTACGCTAAACTTTTCACGACACACAACTCATAACACTATCACACAAGTTCAACAATAGTCTTTGACGAAACACGACACATGTTTTATACAACATTTGTCTCGTCAAATACTTACTTATAAATGATAAGTACTACAATAGTAGGGAATTTCATTATCATAAAGAGGCCTCTTCGGGGTATCGTATCGACGAGTTGTGGATTTACGATTTAAAGTGTCCTGGCTCCTCGTGCGATTACTACACGACCTCTTGATTTTGATAGCCCGAACGGTGGTACGAAGTCATTTATAAAAAGGCTATAAGCCAAACCAACACTTAAGGGATACCTTAGCTTAATATCCATGTACAACATCATAAGCCAACAAATTACATATACTTGTACACTTATATTGAAAACTATACTAAAACATAATTATTATACTTTTGTAGGTAATCACTAAAGATCGCAGTCTCGACATACACTGTTATTGCTATAAGTTACTACTGATAACCACGGTGAGTTCATAGCCCCAACTTTTGTTTAACTGTTTTATAAACTACTTGGGGGAGATACATGCTAAAACGTTTTATTATGGACAATTACTTGCAAACTGAATGCCTTGACTGTATTATTGCATGCCTAAGTTGTTTATGCCAAAAGTCCCTAACATCATGGACCACTAATCACTGGGAGTGAGCGCAAATATTGTGGATAGGCCTATCGGGATTGACGAATCCCGTTTGTGTTAGCCGGATCGGTAACCAAACGCACTTTATTTGAATTACCTAGGTATATGGCAAAATACCTACCCGGGGCATGTTACTTATATCTATATATATCGTCCGGTGATATATATACAACAGTCAGTCGTGAGTTCCATGAGTTTAGAGCAATAATAACTATCAAGAAGATAATTGTACACATTGCAATTATACTATAAACTATTGTCCACTATTGTTTTCAAAACTATGAATTCACTCAACCATTGTGTTGACTTTTTGGCATGTTTTATCTCAGGTCCGTAAGATATGTCTGGCACACGAATGAAGGCACACGGAATAGGCATTTTGAAGACTATGCATATTATCATTCGAAAAATTTTGAACTTATTATGTACATTATGGGACCTCTACTCTGATATTATGAATAAATTCGAATGATAATGTATTTTAAAACGTCTCATGTAGAGTCGTTTTCTGTAATGTGTACTTTGTGCTAATAAGTAATATCCTCGATTAGCTTCCGCTGCTATTCAAAACTGAGGGTGTTACACTATTCCCCTAGAGAACGATATCAATACCCGTGGCTTACCCTAATACTACACTACAACGATTAGGTTCACTGCCTAGGGTGTTGAAAAACTTGCTCGACGAAAAGGAAGTTCCTTTGACCCCGAACGCGCGTTGTACGCGTATCAATTCTACACCATCAACAGTGGCGGCTTCTAATCAAATCAACACAGATAATCCATCTGTTTCAATGTCTCTGTCTCAAGAAGCGCCAGCTACAGATCACTCATCGTCATCCTCAAATCCTCAATCCTCAGCTGTACATCATGGAAATGTAGCTGCCAATTATGATGGAGATAACCCTTTTGCTACTCCCGAAGATGCTCCATTTGAGAACATATTTGCTCCTGAACCAACTCCAGAACCATCTTCATCAGGAGATCCATACTCTGCTACTTCAGTTCCTCAACGACAACCACACGAGCACCTTATAAAATGGACACATGATCATCCATTGGACAACATCATTGGGAACCCTTCTCGTCCAGTATCCACTCGTAAACAACTTGCAATTGATTCCTTGTGGTGCTTCTTCAACTTCATACTATCTAAGGTCGAACAAAAAGATGTTAAAACAGCAATGACTGAGGACAACTGGTTCAATGCAATGCAAGAAGAAATTCATGAGTTCGATCGACTAGATGTATGGGAATTAGTACCTGCTCCTGACTGTGATATGATCATTGCTCTCAAATGGATCTTCGAAGTAAAACTTGATGAGCATGGTGATGTGCTAAAGAACAATGCTCGACTAGTTGCAAAAGGATACCGTCAAGAGGAGGGTATTGACTTTGAAGAATCTTTTTCTCCAGTTGCACGTATCGAGGCAATCATAATCTTTTTGGCTAATGCGGCTAGTAAGAACATGGTGGTCTATCAGATGGATGTGAAGACTGTGTTTCTCAATGGAGATCTGAAAGAGTTTGTATACGCCAGTCAGCCTGAAGGTTTTGTGAATTCAGAGCATCCTACTCATGTCTATCGCTTGAAAAATGCCCTTTATGGTTTGAAGCAAGCTCCTAGGGAATGGTACGATACGTTATCAAAGTTTCTTCTATCAAATGGATTCAGCAAAGGAGCAGTTGATCCGACATTGTTCACCAGAAAGTCAGGCAAACACTTAATTCATGTTCAAATCTATATTGATGATATTATTTTTGCCTTGACCGACCCTAATGAATGTGACCGTTTTTCAAAGGAGATGGGCTCCAAATTTTAAATGTCAATGATGGGACAAATGTCATTTTCCTGGGATTACAAATTTCACAAAGTCCCGGAGGCATTTTTATCAATCAATCTAAATATGCAAATGAGATTTTAAAGAAATTTGGATTTGATTCTTGTGACCCCGTTGACACTCCCATTGTGGAGCGCACAAAACTGGATGAGGGCCACTCAGGGATCATGGTTGATCAAATGAAATATCGTAGTATGATTGGATCTCTGATGTACCTTACTGCCAGTAGACCAGACATTCTGTTCGCTGTATGCATGTGTGCTAGATACCAGGCTAAGCCTACCAAAAAGCACCTTGAAGCGGTTAAACGGGTCTTTCGGTATCTCCAAGGAACCATCAACATGGGAATTTGGTACCCGAAGGACACCGCTATGTCACTAACGGCCTATGCAGACGCTGACCATGCAGGGTGTCAAGATACACGTCGAAGCACGTCAGGAGGTGCTCAATTTTTGGGTGATAAGCTTGTGAGCTGGTCTTCAAAGAAACAAATGAGTACTTCGATATCCTCTACAGAGGCTGAATACATAGCCATGTTATCTTGTTGTGCTCAAATCTTATGTATGAGATCCCAATTATCTGACTATGGCTTTGTATTCAATAAAATCCCTCTGTATTGTGATAACAAAACTGCAATTGCTCTCTGCTGCAACAATGTTCAACACTCAAGAGCAAAGCACATTGACATTCGACATCACTTCATCAGAGAACAAGTTGAAAAGGTGTGGTTGAGCTCTACTTCGTGAGGACTGAATATCAGTTAGCAGACATCTTCACCAAAGCTCTTCCTAGAGATCGTTTTGAGTTTATTCTTCCACGACTTGGCTTGAAGAACCTTCAACGAAAAACACTCAAACGCCTTCAGGAGGAAGACGAGGAGTAAAGGTCTTTGTCTCTATCTGTTCTATGTATATATCTTATCAAAAACAAAATACAAAATTATAAAACTATCAAAAAGAAAAATAGAAAAATATTAAATTTTCAAAAAAAAAGTAAAAAAAAAAAAAAAAAAAAAAAAAAAAAAAAAAAAAACCCATAAAAATTAGAAAATCTTGAAAAATTCCAAAAATATTGTTTATTTTGTCATGGTTTTTTCCTGATTCGATAACATCTACGGACTTTGAAATGTCATTCAATAATGACACGGGTCTTTAGATGAAGTTCGAATCAAAATAATTAAAAAAAAATTGTGTAACAAAAAAAAGAGATGGAGAAAAATGATGTTTTATTGTCATTTCAGGCAGTAACCCGTTTTTAAATGAAAGAACAGAGTCATGCTTTATCTTATTTTAAAACCTCATGCTCTGATTCTAAAAACAAATATTTGTCGCCAAAAAGACAAATGTTTTTCTTCACAAATATTTTTCCTTCTAAATATTCTTCTGAAAAATATTTGTCATCTAATGAAATCAAAATTGCTTTGAAAATAACTCGGACTCTATTTTTGAAAATCATTTCGACCTATCATTTGTCAACATCTCTATCTCTCAATCAACAACTTAGGTCATTGATTGAGGGGGAGAATGATTTCAATCAAATCAAAAAGGTTATTTTTCAAACAATTGGCACGTAATCAAGCACGGCCTACTTCTGGATAATCAAAAAGAAATTTGTTTTGTACAATTGGATCCAGACCTTGGTTAATGTTATGTTTTCAAAAGATATTTATGCATGTTTGAACAATGGAGTTTAAAGTTTCAGAATCTGATCCTTATCAGTTAAAATGTTTTTCAAAAGCAAGCCACAATTCTCCTCAAAAGTTTTCAAAAATAATTTAAATCAATATAGATCACAAATCTCAAAGGATTTGAAAATTGTGATCGGGGGAGAATTTGTGATTTTAATTGGATATAAACTGATAATTCGATAAGTGGTTTAGAAATATAATAACAAGCTCTCCTCTTTACATGTGCCAAATGATTTCAAATTTTTCACGCACATGTTAAGGGGGAGCATTTATTTTAAACCAAAAAGAATTGAAACGTGATTGATTTGTCTCAAAGTGCAGGTTCCCTCTAATATGTGCATAACTTTTTCTAATCTCGACGCACATATTGAGGGAGCAATCATAAGAAAACATCATCCTTCCCAAAATTGTTTTATCTAAAGTATTTAAATACTTGATTTAATCGGGAAGTGATGATGATCATTTAGAAAAAGTTATTCAAATATTGGATCTTTCATTCTCAATCTAAGATTCCTAATGTCCTCTTGCCTCCATGTGCTAAAATAATTTTTAATGCTTGAAGCACATGTTGAGGGGGAGCATTTCTAAAATATCAAAAACAATTAAGGTACAAAATACTTTGATTTTATATCACAAGTACCTTGATTGATTTTCAAATAGTTTTCAATTGGTTTCGAGGCGGAAGAACAATACCAAAAGACTGACCAATTTTACTTTATGCATGGAGATATAAGGATGGTTAGGTTAGGTATTAGTTCCCACGATCCCGCCAGAGCCGGAGGGATCTTCCCAGGGACAATCCACTAGATAGTGTAGAGTCCTTAGGAATGTTGAAAAAAGGAGAAAAAAAATGAGAATATGGGAAGAGTGCGAACTGAGACAGAGCTAGTACTGGAATAAATCCAACAAGGTTCTAGTTATGAAGTCTCGGTAAGCACTGAAGGGGTTGAAGAATGAAAAAGAATTGAATGTGAAAAAGGGTGAAAAGAAATAGCCCTCCATTTATTCAACCTTAGGGCAGAAACCGGGTTCAATACATATGCTACTGGTAGTTACTAAGGTAATGCCGGTATTGTAGACAAGACATCATGGACCCAGTGACGCACTGCACTAAACTTCCCAAGCTACTCAAGTTCCTCTTAAAAGGGCTTGTTTCATTCTCACGGAGAACCTACATAATCTATTGACTTTCTCTTAGAGATTGTTGATATTGAAGAAGGAGACCCTCTCCCTAGTCTCTGACATAGGAAACCAAATGTGCACAATTGAGTCTAGAGCCACGAGATCATCAATAAATCTCATTAGGAAACAATTAATGAAGGCTCACAGTTTCACACAATGTGGAATGTGAGAATATATTTTGAGAGTCATACGCATTATCCTTGTGGTATTGCCAAGACTAACTAGTGACATATGGACATTATCAATGGAGCGATTAATTATTGAATCAATCCTAGTCCAGGAAATGGATTGACGGATACCTTTGAAAAACCGGTCGTTGTGCTCAAAAAATTCTTTTCTTTAGCACATCGACTGTGTATTACATTTTCAAAATTAAAAGGGTATTTATGATTGAAAATTGATTTCTCTTATAAAACCTTCGTTGTATTGCAAAAAAACTCTTTCTTCAAGCAGTACACGATTGTTTTCAAATCATTTTGAATCAATCAGTAAATCTCAATTTGCTGGTTCACTCATTCCGTGTTGTCTTCTTTGAGACGTTCCGGTTTGAGAACGGCTAGAGCAGCTGCGAAACCCTGTCAAGGAGATTCTTCGGAATTATACCTTATCACAGGCAGTATTTGTACTGATCAACGGGGAACCGTGGGCCGTGCACCTCAATTCAACGAAAGTGATCAAAGACACTTCCGTGCGCTTTATTGCTAACTGTTGCCTGCAGGAACACCCGACGGTTGCAGCTGATCAGAATTGAGGAGTCAATCCATAGCCGCATGCTCACACATCGCTTTCACATCTAAAGAAATCATGATAAGTGCATATCTTCATCAACTGGCTCTGATATTTTTCAATCCATGCATCTACTACTCTGATACAAATATCACGAATCAACTAAAGCTTCCGCTACTCTGATGAGAAGATATCATGATCCAAAATGTGAGCATGTCGGTCCGAAAGTCACGACACCTCATTATGGCGATACAACAAAAGGATGAGTCAGAGATTTGCTGTGGCTGATGATCTCAAAACGGGCTCAAAACTCAACATCACGTGGATCAGTTAAAGACCTCCACTTGAAATAACAAAACATGTGGAACATGAAGAAACAAAGACTACGATCTACAGAGCAAAGAACTTAATCAAGAATCCAAGAACATCCAAAATGTAATATCTGTTTGTAATCAATGTAATTTGAGGTGACCTCCCTTAGGGGGAGATTGTTAGGATTTAGTAAATCCAGTAGTTAAAGTGTCGGTCACCTCAAGTATATGTATTCGTTAGAAAGCTCGTAGTCGTAGTCATTTAGTGTTAGTTAGTAGTTTGTTAAGTAACACTGTGGAGGATGGACTGGTCCTTACCCACTGTATGCCTGATCCACAGCCCATAGGAGGCGTGTCTTGTAAGAACCTATAAATACCCTTTGCCTTCCAAGGCAAAGGGTTGGAGCTTTTCAATATCATTTTTCTTTGTCTCATCAAGTTCCCAAAACTCTCCCATTTTCTCTCTCTAAACCTCATTCATACGCCTCTTGTTATTGTGTATTTGTGTGTTTGTGAAAACCAATATGTAACAAAGTCGATCTAAGTGTGGGAGTATATTTCTAATATGATTGTTTTAAGTTATTAAGATTTTAGTAATAATAGATTCGAGCATTATAAAAAGCAACGGTATTATGTAGTTGGCAATATTATATTGTAATTTAGAGGTATAGCCAACGTGTGTGACCGCCTTTTCTTGTTTTGTCAGTAATTTAGGCAGTGATAACTATTTTTTTACATGTCTAGCGTTTATCATTTGGTGTGTGAATTTTAAACTTGTAACCTTACAAATTTTGTATCACCATAATAAGATTATCTTATACTATCAATTTGCATAGATATTTAAGCATTGTTCAAAGCTATTTGTTTGGGGTACAAATAATAATCGTTAAAGATAACAATACTATTCAATTTTTGTGGTTCTAATAAACTTACATAACATTATTTATATACCGGCTATACAATATATATTAACTTTTAAAAGACGATTCATATATGCTAGTCCCTTAAGTGGTGCAAGACCAACATTTTTTAAAATAACATTATACAAATGACAAAGTACATGTGTCAAAGCAAAATAAATAACAAAAAACTGCAATTACTTGGTCTTTCATTTTTCCAAATTTGTCACGGGTTCCACAACTACTTCATCATTTCTCATATAATTTTGTCAAATTTAAAACCTGGTTCGACCCGGGTAGTTCAACCGGTTGAACCGTTCCGGTCAAAAAACATGTCGATTTAAACCGAGTCAACCCGCCGGATTTGAAGCGTCCCGGGTCAACCAGGTTTTCAATGTGTGTTAATAGTTTTTTTTTGAAATATATGTCTTCAACATTTCCACTTTTAGTTACTTTTTAGTTTTTTCTTTATATATAGTATATAGCAGGGTACCCGCGCATTTCGACGGCGGGTACCCTGTGAAGATTAACTGGAGAAATAGAACTCGATGAGACATGATTCACCAGTTTGTATCGGTTTCAACGGGTCCTCTCTGGTTCGTTTTCGGATGGCTTTAATTAGTTAGCCAAACCGGTGGCGACACCGGTTCCTGGTTGAACACGTTGGTCCGGTCTGGTCCGGTTTTCAAAACTATATGTAACATCAACTTGTTAGCTTGTATGAAGTTTTGTATGTTTTATTAATTTGTATAATGTGTATAATAACATGCACTTTTTATTTTAAGGTGTTTTAAAAATAACATTAATTAGTGTGTTTAATTATTTTATATTTTGGATTATGTTGTAGCTTCTTTAAATTGTACCTAAAATTTTATTGTACTTTTTAGTAAAGCGTGTTTTAATTGGTTGTGTTTAACTTGATAAATGTCTTTTTAATTGGTTGTACAATGTGAATAAATTATTGTACTTTTAAGCAATGATGTGTTTTAATAAAAGTATTAATTACACTATATATACTAGTTATAATACCCGTGCACGCACGGGGTTTTTCTAAAATTTTTAATTATGTGTTATTATCAACTAAAATACTAACATTAATTGATATTACTTGTGTATTGTTATACTTTGCACTTGGTTCTCAACTTGCGTGCGTGTACTGCGGCTCACCCATCTTTGCCTTGTGGCTCTCTTGTGCATCCTCTATATATGAGTCATGTTGGTCTCCATTACAACTTTCAGTTGCTCTAGAAGCAACTTCAACTTACATTATTGAAAACATATCTGCAAGCCATCTAACAAATAACCACTTCACAGATTGTCTAAACATTTTTTTTTTGTCAAAATAGTTAAACCTATTTCTTAGATCACAAATTCTAGCTAAATCACCCTTAAGAGGTTACATTATTAAAATATGTCCTAGCTTCCTCATTATCACATGGAGAAACATTGTTACCTTCATCGTCGATAAAGTGATTTGATATAAACGGGATTTGCATTCTAATTCCTGCACAATAAAGAAAGAAAATTGATATCAATGACAACTAATATCCTCATTTCACACAGAGAAACTAAATGAGGATATTTCATTAGTTATGCTTGAAGGATCAAGTGACCAAATTAAAACTTTTATGACAATAAGATAAAGAAAGTTTGCTTGGCTTTTATTTAAGGGTTTTATATCAGACAGGTTACCCAACTTTTTTATTTTGTTCGCCTAAGTTACCAAACTTTCATTTTGTTCACTTAGGTTACTGAACTTTAGTTAAGCATTCAACCTTCATTTTTCAGTGTAATCAAGGTAACCCAAATGCATTTTTTTAGGTAAGTTAAGTAACCCAAATGCATTTTTTTAGGTAACTTAAGTAACCTAAATGTCTCATTTTACAAATTCAGTAACCTGAATGTCAACTCCGTGTAGTCCAATACCCTGTTTGCACACAAAAAAAGTTTGGTAACTTAGGTGAATAAAGTTGAAAAGTTGGGTAACCTATCTGGCTATAAACCCTTTATTTAAGGATTTACAAATATTTTTCATACCAATTCTATTGCATCAACAATTCTATTGTTTTATTAACAATTCAACTTTCTAACAGAAAAATGGTATAATTGCTTTGCAACTACAAATACAATTAACATGTTTTGCTACTTTTGGCGTTAATGATGAAAAAAAAAAAAAAAAAAAAAAAAAAAAAAAAAAAAAAAAAAAAAAAAAACTTTTTTTTAGCTTTCTAAAAATATAAATAAAGGTATCATGAAGCTCTTAAGAACATAATGAGAAGTAAAATAATTGGTGTTCCATTTGTTTAGTGCTTGCTAACACAAGCTTCAAGAGGTTCACATTCTACTGAATCCAGAACACCACACTTATCTATGTTCCTTGCAAAACTATACAACATGCACATGTGTTGCAGCAAATAGCGGTCCTAATAAGAAAAACAACAATACACAGAGAAGTTTAATTATCAAAACGTAAAGAATATGGTATATCATGCAAAACATACAAAATACAAATCAAACTAACATACCAACTATGTGTGCATATTATCTTCTCCAATAGTACACATGGGGTTGTTTCGAATTGAGTTTACAAATTATATTGCACGGTACGCTTGGTTTTGATTGTGGTAACAACAACATTGCCATCTTTAGAAACGACATCTCCACGATACATCAAGCAACAGGCCATGTACTTCCCGTGCCTAGGATCACATTTAGCCATCATGTTTGCAGGCTCAAACAATGCATTTGTAACTTCGGGAACTGAGAGCTGCTCATGGTAAATCATACATAGAGCTTCTATTCGTGCTAGCATGTGACCTCATAAGTTAATGACAGTAACCAACCATATTAGTTATTTGTTGTCCCGTGCGCACAAAAATCCATCAATTTGAGTATAAGAAGTAAAAAAATATTACATGTTTATAGTATTACTGGACATTTGGTTCCGGAACCGAGAACTGGTGGAACCGAACCAAACCGACCCAAGAACTGAAAAATCTCAAACTCAATAACCGGAACCGGAATCGGAATCTTCGGTTCTGGGTCAGTTCGGTTCTTCTTGGTTCCGGTCCTTCAAGCATTACGGTTCTTCTTATTGTCATAAAAGTTTGGATATTTACATCAAGAATTACCGTAATTCTGGGTCAGTTTATTTAAAGCATGATGTAAATATCCAAACTTTTATGACAATAAGATAAAGAAAGTTCGGTTCTTCTTGGTTCCGGTCCTTCAAGAATTATGCTTGAAGGTCCTATTTGTTTTTTTGATTCTTTTGCTCATCCCTATTTGGATATTGGGTTGTTTGCATACAATTTAGGACAACAATTATGGTTTTGCGTTAGATTTTAACATCAATTATGGTGGTGATGGTAATCAACACTAAAGAATGCTTATTAGAAAGATAAGATATTTACATCTTATAATCACCACCAAAACATCTCCAAGCTAATAATATCTCAAATTTAGCTTTTATGAATTTTTTGGAAAGTGAAATAAAATATATAGACAAACTACATGTTCATATGTGATTTGACAGTGTGCTTCATGTTTAGTTAGCACCCAAATGACTAAATCTTTCCTAGTCAAGAATATATTGACTTCCCTATAGTTGAACAGGGCAAGAGAAAACGGTTGTAATTTCTTTGTTCTACAAAGTTTTTAAATTCCGTCAATGCAATGTGTTTATTCTTAAGATGAGGGCCGTAACTTAATTGATCGACGTGGTCAAGCAACTTGTCCATATGTCGTATATCACCATATGCAACCATGGATAAGACAGATCCCTTTACTGGAATTGTTCTACTCGAGCATAGAGTGAAACACAACAATGAAATAACATAAGCTAAGTATGTGAGAACCACATGATATGCACAAAACACATCAAATGGGTCCAATAAATGCATCTAAAAGTGGAGCATGTCAAATGAGTTAGTGGTAACCTCGAGTGCATACAACCTCCTAAATTGCTATAATCAAAGATATAGATTTTTGCTGTAATAATATCGATTCAGTCATCAAATTCGATACATTCATATTAATTAGAAATTGAGGCAAAAGTATTTAAGGGTCAGCCTAGCCCGAACCCATTATGACCCATGTTGCCACCGGTCCACCACTAAGTTAAAATGATAAAATCATCAAGCTAAATTATATAGCAACAAAAGAAAGTGCAAGAATGTCGAGATGATTAGAATCATGAAAAAAATTAGTCGAACGTAAATAATTATTTCAAAATGCAGTCATAAATTTATCACGGATCTCGCTCTTATTACAAATGCATACCTCGTGATGTAGAATTGTAGATCCTGCAGAAACTGAACAAATTTTTTAGATTGCAGTCCCTGGTTGCCATGTTCAACAAAAACGTAGTGAACCAATCCTCTATTCTTTGCGTGGCCGCCGACTCTAAGTCCAGTATGATGTCCACACTTTTGGAAAGCCCCTTGTCTGTTATAGCCACACATCAAGGCCATCACCCTTTTTTAATGCCTCTTTATTTAGTTCTCTGAAAATGCATACAAAAATTAAGTTCACAGTAGCAGAAACGTAGTCTGTTATCCATGTAAAGTAAATGATGCAGCCAGAATAATCTACCAACACAACCACTAAACATCAGAGAAGACACAAGTTATTTATAACTCAAGTATCATACTTCTGCAATATAGTGTTAACTATTCTTCCAAAATACTCCAGCATGAGTCAAGTGGGATTATCAGAAAATGGTACTCGATTTGCCATCCAAGTTGTTTGTCACGGACTAAATTGACCCAAAAATGCAAAAAAGAAATATAACTCAAGTTGTTTAGACAAGTATCCATTCCAGTGAATCTATTGATTAGAAACATAGATTATTGCAGTAACAGTGTTATAGAAAAAGGATATTTCTTCTATTCGCACATCTATGATAGTTGTAATTAGGTTTTTCACACAGACAAAAATAAACTATGAATACCGGTATAAAAAAGTTAAGCTTCGTCTAGCCAAATTAACATGTTGCTGCAAACATAAGCTTAGTAATATTGTTTCAAAACTGTCAACCCAATAATGGATGAAAATATGAATTATCATTGAATGCCTCACTATAACAATTCAACTATATACGTCAGCTGGCCATAAAGTGAACAACATGTTATGCACTCTCAGTCAAGTAACAAAACATAATGCATAACCAATATGGGTCGAATTTGTTCTATTTTGAACTCCAACAGGTCTAACTTCAAAAACCAACTAACAATGAAAGGGTTCAAATGGGTAAAAATAATCCAAGTGTTTTCAAATTCCTATTACTTAAATGCAATTTGTGCAAACAGAAACAAAACATTAGAGTTTTTAAAAACTTTGGTTTAAGGTAATCTTAGGTTACCATTACCAATTTCCGCATGCCATGTCCTATGATCTCTCAACATCTTTAAAGTTACAGACATGTGCATCTTATAAATTATAACAATTAAATAAAAAATTCAAAATACAAATAGAGTACCTCAAATCTTTTATATGATAACAAAAAACTGGATTGATTGAATTTGGTCAGTCGATTTTGAATTAGGGTTTTGATATAGTTGGTTTTCGGATACAATGTTTCCAGAGGTTTTGATTTAGTGTCGATGTTAATGTTAAGAGCACTGGGTACAGTGGTGCCAAACTCTCGTGCCAAGCTCGTGCCAAACTGCCACGTCAGCAGTTTTTGAGTTTGGCACCAGAAAGTGTTTGGCACCACATTTCTGGGGTATCCGTTGGCACCTTCTGGTGCCAAACTCAATTTTTTTATTTTTTATTTTTTTATAAAATTCAAAAACAATATATCCTAAAATTACTTTATTCATAAAAAAAAACATTACAAGAAATAAAAAAAACAATAAACTTAAAAAAACATAACATAATTATTCTTGTGAATATTTTGCCCGGATCCGTGCTTGTTAGGCCCTCAGGATTGCCGCGTTCATCGGATCGAGCGTGCTTGTGTCCATAGATAGCACCCGCATATCTTCGGCTATCCTTTGAGTTTCGATTAAATCGACCCTCGCTCGAGACTCCCGCTCAAGAACATCTTGCTTCATTTTTCGCTCCAACTCGTATTGTTTTTCCATCATTTGTGAAAACATTTCCGGGTTTGAACCGGAACTTGCGGTCGAGTTAGACGAACGTTGGCTCTTTGCGATCCGGTACACCCCGTCCGGCCTTGGCAATGCGTCGGGATCCTCTTCCGTAACCCGAAGACGATTACGTCTTGCATTTGTTGAGTCCGGATTTTTCCACTTATGCTTGTCCTTCAAAAACTTCCAAGCCGACGAATGTTTAAAATCGCCATGATATCATTTGTACAAAGTGTGGCAACGTTCCATGAAATCCATATCGTTCTCCCCACTCATAACAGCCGTTTCATTCACAATCGAATTAAACTTCCCGACACAACGATTCATCGGAGTCCACTTTCCGGTAAGCATGTTCTTGGTACGAGTTACAAACTTTTGTTTTTTTGCTTCCTTGTTGTAAGCTTCCAAAACTTTATACCAAAACGTTTCATTACCTTGATCCGCACCGACTTTTGGATCCTCGGATACTTCAATGTAAGTTTGCGCCAAAAGTAGTTATTCTTGGTCGGTCCATGCGTTACGCGATCGTTGCTGGGTCTCGGCTTCCTCTTCGGCTGTTGGTTGCTTTTTTTTCGTTTTCTTTGCCTTCGCCGGTTCCTTCATTTTTGTTTTTTTGGACGTGGGGGTCGGGATGACCGCTTCCTCTTCGGATTCGGATTCGTCAACAAGGTGGAACGATTGGTGGGACGATCTTGGTTGTGATTCGTTTTGTTGTTGTTGTTGTTGTTGCATTTTCCATTGAGAAAACATAGCGTATTCTTCGGGATTAACGCATGAGTTTTGTTGAGAAAACGAAGGAAAATATTGTTGTTGGGTGTTCGGATTCGGATTCGGATTCGAAGACGAACCGATCATTTGGTTCGATGGATCGTTAAGCATTCGATTGATCCAAGGGGTGTTGTTGGGATTCATTTTCTTGAAAAAATATTGAAGTTGAGATGTATTTGAAGTGTGTGTGAAGTGGTATAAGTGATAAGGTTTATATAGGATTTGAAAGTGGGTAAAAGTGGTAAAAAAGAGGTCAAAATATCAAAAAAACACAAAACTAGCCGTTTGCAACGGCTATGTATTTGAATGCAACGGCTACTTTTTCAAAAAAAAAAAAAAAAAAAAAAAAAAAGAAAAAAAAAAACGTTGGCTGTTATGTTTGGCGCGAGAGTGTTTGGCGCGAGCGTGGTAACGGTGCGCCAAGCTTGGCGTCGCGCCAAACTCGTTGGCACCAAGCTTGGCACCACCGTACCTCCTGCTCTAAGGCTATGTATGATCCATGGCTATGATGTTCCCTTTCTCATTCTAATAAGTTACAATTGTAACCTTGTAAATTAAACAATTGCTATCTAACCCATGTGTTTGTTTGTTTTTTTTTTAATAAGTTGCTTTGTAAAACGTTTTTTTGTAAAGATTGACCAAATTGGATTCAATTTTGACTTTTAATTGACCAATCACGTCGTCTGATTTCGCTTACGTGGCAAAATTAACCTCTCTGATTGGTCCAATATCTTTTTCAATGAGAAGGGTTTTGCAAAAATACTCTGAAATGATGTAATTCTTTTATTATATAAAAGATTTGACTAATTTCAATAATTTAACTTTTTAACTTTTCTATTCAAATATCTTAATTTCAAAATGTAGAAAACGTTAAACGGATGATCCAGATACAGAGACAACAAGTGGCCAAACATGAATGGATGACCAAAACCCAAAACACGACAAAAGAAAAGGACTAAAACCCTGACCTGCTATACAAAGTTATACATTATGCAATAAAGATTGTACATTATAACCTTGCTTCATATACAAACCCCCTGTTCCATTCAAAACCCTCAACTTCTTTGATTTTGTTTCTCATAAACAAAATGGGTTTTTGTATTTGAGATACTTTATCAACTATCGTTTAACTGTAAGAAAGAAAACCTTTTTTTCCCTTCATTTTATTAACAAAAAGACTAACCCATTTGGTGCTAATAAAGTTTATTTTTTATGCATATTTTTTAGGTGAGTGATGGAACAAGGGTGTTTGGGACAACAAAATCTTGATCTTACAAAGCTGATATTTTCATGGTCTCTTGATGATAACTACAAGGTCTTTATTTTTACCATTTTTTTCATTTTTTCTTGTTTGTTGTTTGTATATATGTATATATTTTTCGGGGTAACCATGTTTTATGACCTTTTTGGCCGACTAATCCACACACACTCAAACCGGGTAAAACAATCCCTTTTCAAGAGGTTGGCGTGGCTACTTCAGGGTTGGTTGTTTCACATTTTGTAGTTTGTTTAGTTTAAACACAGTGTAAATAACTTGGGGGTTATTTTAGTTTTATACTTTTTTTTAAGAGTTGGTTCATGTTTCAAAGCCATTTTATGGTCTCAATATGTTAAGAGTAAATCCTTGGTTTTTTTATAAAAAATAATTGATACAATTTTGTGCTGAAATCAAACTTGATACGAGTATATTTTAAAATTCTGTTTGTTTTTATGAGCACTAAACAACTACATTCATACAGTGTTATTATTATTAAAGAGTTTACAGGGTGTTTGGGATTTCTTATTTTTTTAATCTTAACTGCTTATTTTTTAAGCAGATAAGCAGTTTCCGTTAAATAAGCTAATCCAAATAGTAATTCATGAACTCCCTTTTTTTTTTTTTTTTTTCTTTTTTTTTTTTTTTTTTTTTT